>OX451736.1:1793242308-1794461796 GCA_948472305.1 Vicia faba
TTTCAGCGCGTCACGCGCACTCTGGGGCGAAAAATGAAGGCCTTTTGGATACCGTTTGATTTTGAAATCTTCTGAGAAAATGTATCCAACTCAACTTGTCAAATTTTTGCCCAATACCCGTCGTGATACGGTAAAAATTGACTGAGTTATGAATTTTTTAATATCGGAAATCAACTCGATTGAATTTCGGTTCAGCTCAAATATCTCTTTAAAAACTCAAAATTCCCGCTACTTTCCTTGTAGAATCAGCTCTCATCCATAAAAGACAACATCAAGAGGAAGTCGAGTTGGAATTTTTGGCACCATAATCGTGCTCATAAGGTGTCCCATCCTGAAGTTATGAATTTTTCAGTGCGCCCGAGACGACGGTTAAGCCAGTTTTTTATCTGTATTTTCCAATGTTTAACTCTGACGGATTCACGTATTTAGAGACCTTCCTTTAAGAATTAGCCTTCGGCTTGAACATGGAAGTTAAAGAGTAAATTGAGGCGGATTCAATGGTGAAAGAACCACCTCAAGAAGGTATACCAAATCGGAGTTATAAATTTCTGAACGCCAAAGATACTGTTGACCGATAACCCGAAAACTTAGTAACGAATTTATTTGACCGTCTTCAGCGTATAATTGGCTCCCAGCCCGAACACAAAAAGTAAATATAATAGTAATATGAACCCAGTGATCAAATTTGAGCTCACAATGATACCCTGGCCTAGAGTTATGAAATTTTGAAATTTTTCGCGCCGAAACAGACTTTCAGCTTAAATTGTCCCGAATTAAACGAAACCTCTGGCTTCCCTCTACCACTCAAGACACAATAGAATACACGGGAATTAGGCATGGTAATAAATCGTTAATTCACTGATTGGATTACCTGTATAAAGCTTTGAACGCCTCTAATAAGCAATCGATGCCTTATAGAAATGCCTTGATCCCACAATAACAGGGCTAATGATATGCATGTATGTATATGATAATGAAACACAAGCCAACATGAAGAGGGTAAATTTTGGGGTATAACAGCTTCCCCTATTCAGTCTCCTTTAACCTGATAAGTGAGAAAAAGCGACGACTTTCGAGCGTTCAAGATGGAAGGGGATTGAATACTTAAAAGACCAAAAAATTTGCGCTATGAGCGACAAGAATGCAACAAGCTGGTAACTGTATTATTTGTAAAAGGGATGATATTTTTTGGATATGACTTTGCGGGAATTAATGAGAAAAATGACAGTTTCGGCTCCGGAGGAAGAGATGTCAGGAATGTTGACCTGTGATCAAGGTAATGAATAACAGACTCAACTTATGAGAACTAGAAGCGAACTAGACTCTGGAATAAATATCAGAATGATTCGAAATTCTGATAACTAGGTAACGAGTGGAAGACTCGATCTAAGAAGACTAGTAGCGGACTAAACTCAAAGGGGAATATCAGAATGATTCGAAATTCTGATAACTAGGTAACGAGTGGCGGACTCGACCTAAGAAAAAAATGACATATTGGATTATCCTCGATTATCATAGCCCATCGTCCCGTTAAAGAAATGCTGGTGGGAACCGAGAGGTACGAGTATCGACCTCAACCTAAGAAGGGAGTACAATAGTCAAAGTGAAGAGTTTCGACTCGATATCAGAGTACTAAATGGGACAACAAACAGGTGGGTTTGGATCCTAAAGCAAAGTGCTAGAAAGTGTGTGTTTTCTAAAAGCACCTGCGAGTCTCGACCAAGGATTTAGAGACAATTTAGATGGTCTGAGGTTACTAAGATGTAAAGAAGGAGACCTAGGGAGAGTATCAAACTCGACTCACGGAGATTAGGTTTTTAGTGACTAACTTAACTTGAGACTTAAAAAGTGAGTAGCAGACTCGACTCGGGAGACTAGTGGCCGAATAGACTGAGTATTAGGACGACATTGGATTTCACGCACGGGGTTCGACTGCCATGGACCATCTACACGATATAGGAATGCTGGTGGGGTCTAAACAAGGTAATGAGGGGCGACCTCTACCTAAAGGAGATGATAGAGCTCCGAGGAGTACCGAGGATAGAACTGGACTCAATAGGTGCATCAATAATCAGCAGGGATGACCTAAGAGAGGGTGATAGAAACCCAAAGAGATGTGCCAGGACAAAACTGGGCTTTATAGGTGAACACCTGGCGGTTTGGTAGTAATTGGTAAAAGGATACTTGAAGAATTGGAATATCAAGGGTAAAGCAACTTCACTGAGTATATAATCCAAAGCTTTCGTTTTAGCAACTCCACTGAGAATCACAGAGAGAAATGATGGCTTATGTTTCAATGCATGATTGAATTGTTTTTCTATGGAGTAATGTCCCAAAGAGAATGAGAATGCTACACTTTGAGGATGCAATGCTATGATGCATGCTTAAGTGTTTCATTGAGGATTATCAGGTCAAATAACCTGTCGCTGCATTGTATGCTAATAAGATTGGCAGAAATAAACTGCACTCTTTGCTGAAGAATATGTCTGGTTGATTAGTATTCTGAAAATGAGCGTGGCTTTGAGAAGCCACAAACAGGTATCGTACCTGTGAGGAATCAAGATTATTTTTTATTTCCTGGGGGAATGATATCTCAACCTCTCGCCAGAGGTAACAAAGCATGCGCTGGGGTAGAAATTTCCTCTATCATGCCATGTGGAACAAACTTCATTGAGGAAGGAAGATAATCCTTATGAATGAGATGTACCAGAGATAGCTGATCTTCGGATATAAGGATGCGAAGGCGCGTTTCTATGGGGATGACATGAATCCTTGAGTCAGATAAGATTTAAATCTTGGATTCATTGAAGACTTGATGATGAACTCCACTAGGGAATACATGTCCTCACTCGGGAAGAGGAATGAAGTCTTGGTGACAAAAAACCTGAAGTGCCTACTTCATCGGGGATAATCTTCGATTCTGGATACCTTCCTCATTAGGGAGAGGGTATAATCTGCCAAAACCATTTCATGGCGTGATTCCACTAGGGAATACATGTCCTCACTCGGGAAGAAAAATAAGTCTTGGTGACGAAAATCCTAAAGTGCCTACTTCATCGGGGATAATATTCGATTCTGAATACCGTCTTCGTTAAGAAGAGGGTATAACCTGTCAGAACTATTTCATGGCGTGATTCCACTGGGGAATGAGCATCTTGTAGGAAATATCTCAAATGAGGCAAATTTGTTGGAAAGAGAAGTGAAATTGAGCAAAAGTTCCTTGTTTGGCGACATTCTCGGGAATGAATGAGCTTTTTAGGCCATCGTCTTCAAGAAAACAATTCCGTTTTAAGAAAGCAACTTGATGGGGAGCATTTCCATTTAGGAGAACGAATTACTGGGTAACAGCGTCCTGAACAATAAACCTTGGGAAGGCAGCTCCGCTGGGGGACACTGATCCTGAATCATCAGTGATTTCAAACCAGGTTTCTGCTGGAGAAGGGTGACAACCTCCCGACCAGGAATATTAAGCCGACTTTGTTGGGGAATGCTGAAGATTTTGCAATGACAACCGAAGATGCTTTGCTGAGATCTCACGAATTACGATTCACTGGGGAAGCCCTATGTTCTTCTAAATGCTGCAACTGTAACACCCCATTTCTATCCGGGGGATCTTTAATTAATCTAATTAAATTCGGGGTGTTACAGCAACTGTTAAACATCCTCTTTGCATGAGATGACTAACTGGAATGGCAATTCTACGTAAGGAAGCATAGAGCATATCAAAGAGAATGAGGATTTCACCGAGAAATGTTAATTGCATTGGGTAAATTACCTGGTCCAAAGTTGTTCACTATACAAGCGCTTTGACTGGAGAAAACCTCTTTGCTCGAGGGATCTACTGGAGAGAAGAGACTCCATATCAGGGAGAACTGTGGACTTTATAGGGGATTTCCAAATCTCCATCAAGCTTCACCATACCTTTCACTGAGGAGAAGAAAGACTTCACTGAGGACCAATCTTCATTTGGGGAGAAAAGACTTCTTGGGAATATGGAATACACTAGAGAAGTGCATAATGGACTAGGGATGTTGCAATCACCTTCGTCCGTTGTTGCTCCGGTTTTGACAAATTGGTGCATAAGATGAGGAAATAGTAATTCCTGCCAAAGAGATTAAGCCAAATATGCCCCAAGTATAGCTAGATAATAGTGTCCGCCGCCCTAATCGCAAATAAACAGGGAGTAATATCTGCAACTTATTTATCATGCTTGTGCACAATCATCCAATTTTTCAAATGCAAATGTTTATCAAAAGACATTGGACGTTTTTGTAAACAAAACAGTAAAAGAAAAATTGTAAGCACATTTTGGATAAAAGAAATCTTTATTGGTTGGAAATTAGCCTGTAAAAAGGCGTTTACACCGGGAAGCAATTTCTGGAAAGAGGAAATTGCCAAAGCAAAAGTGAAAGGAGTGTTTACAAATGGCAATATGAAAATGGATATCCATTGAATCCCAATTCTGCTAAAACTCCTTACAACTCTGACACTCTCATCCCCTTGCTTTGAGAAAAATGACAGGTAATCAGATTGATTCGCAACCCTGTACCAGGTGATCGGTCATAGTGGTAGATGCAATATCGTGATCTCACGTGGAACATATTCATTCGCTTTAATCCTTCTTTTGCATGGACCTCCCTTGTGGGTTTTCAGTCCATTAGGATACCCTTTTTGCCTAATTGCCTTTGACAGGTCAACTTAGCGAGTGCGCAATTATTTTTCACTCATTCACTCTTTCTTTTGTCCCTAACTTTTGCCCAAACCTTTTCTCACTCTTTTAAGTTCGTCGAGATGCCTTTTTTTTCCTGAGCCAGTCAACTCAATGGTCATTTTATGCGAAGTTTTTTTTACTACATCCGCGTTCACAGGTAGGGAAAGTCTTCGCCATCCATAGTCGCGAGTGTGATACGATGGGAGAGAACTGACTGTTTTGGAATGCTGGTTCGCGTTTTGCGTTTATTTTCGCAAAATGTCACGGTAAGCAAGAGTCGCCACCGACTTTTATTTTATCCAACAAGGAAAGGAAAAAAGCACAGAAAAATTCCTTTTTTGAGATATTTCTCGGGTTCGGGGGGTAGATTATAGAAAGGGAAGGTGTTAACACCCTTTCTATTCGTGGTTATCCACGGGCTCTTAGGTACTTGCTCAAAGTGTTTTCAAAAATTGCTTTTATTTGTGTTTGTGGGTTTGAAAGAAGTTTTTGTTTGAAAGGTGTAAGTGCGAAAAGTTTCGTTTTGTTTTAAAAGGAGCAAGTACTTAAGAACCATCTACCTACTCGAAAAAGGAATCAATCTGTGCTAATGTCCTTTAGACAATGTTATCCCACTATTGATGAGTAGGTAGCATCGTCGTTGGAGTTTAAGGGTCAATTCGATTAAGGGACGTGTGGTCACTAAAGCAATGTTAGGACACCTTAGCGGTAACCCTAATGTCTTAGATCATTTTTCCGAGGCAACCGTTTCGAGGCGACTATGATCTTTGGACAAGAGGGCGACCTCTAAAACTTCCTATACTCAATGACCACGTTCGAAGGCAACCAAGTGAGGTGTACCCTAAGAGTGCGCATGTGCAAGTGTGTTGTTTCAGTTAATTTTATCTTTGTACATGTCAATGGTTATCCATGTTGATTTTAGGTTTAAACATTTGATCTTGTCATGCATTCCCTATTATCAAACATCTAACAGTTTATAAGTTGCGAAAATTAAATTGCAGAAATTAAAACTAACTATTACAAGGCGTTAGGTATTTACATCGCCAAAAGCAACCCTTGAAATTAAAATGCGGAAAATAAATAAAGCGATAAAATAATTAAAGTCCTAATTAACTATTATATTCTGAGAAACAGATACAATATGGAATAAAATGGTACGCGTGCGGGAAATTAAATCGAATGCGAGTTTTTTAGGGTTTTGACCCTTTTGATTAAAGAAAAGATTTTTTTTGGTTTATTTTTTGAATTAAAAAGAAATTAGATCTAAGTTAATTGTTAAATTAATAAACTAATTAATTAATTAATGAAAATAATATTTTTTGGGATTTTTGATATTTAAAGAAATAAAAATAAATTTGATTAATGTTAAAAAAAACCTAATTGTCTAAATTAATTTTAATTATTTCAAAAGATATTAAAGTTATTTCCTAATTAAACTAAATTAATTCAATTAATATTTATTAACAAAAATAAATTAAAAATGCTGGAAATTAATTTTAATAATGAAAATGTTTTTTTAGTTTTAATTTTATCAAGAAAAGGGTTTTATGGGTTAGTTAAATAATTAGAAATAATAACAATAAAATTAAAAGAAATAAATAAAAAAAGAGAAATGGTTAGGAGGTTATGGGCCTGAATAGGGGGTGAGACTGGCAATTTTCAATGCCCAATTTCACTGGCGTGGCTGACTTTTCTTGATTCCACGTGTGCACGTTGACTAGGGCATATGGTAGGTTTTCATTCTGAACCACCAGATCTGGCCTGGGGCCATCTGGCAGATGATTGGATGATGGTGTATGATGAACCACACGCTTGGTTGTGTATTGAATAACCTGCAAAAAAATAATACAAACCTTTTGGGGGACCTGGGATTCGAACCCAGGTCCTATGAGTCATTGGATACATGCGTTGCCACTCAACCAACGCGTTTCATTTGTCATAGTATTCAATAATAATAATAATAATATGAGAAACAAAACTAATATGCCTGAAATAAAAAAAAGTGCGAATTGTTTGAATCATCCAACCAGGGAGGGCCACGTCTTCATCTTCCTCGCTCATCCCTGGTTATTTACCTGCGGATTTATATCTGCAGCTAAATCCGTATGCCCACCCTAAAATTGGTTCTAGGTCATAAAAACATAATCCAAGACCATGGTCATGTTCTTCTAGGCCTCCTGAGCACGTCTATGCCCATTAATTGCACTGATTTTGCCTGAAAACGAAATACCCAAAATACAAAAACCACGAACCCTAGATTCGGCTAGGGGGTTATAGACCATATAAATACAATTGGCTAATGCATAAAGCTTAGAAATTGCACAAGCATCATGAATATGCAAAGATTTTGTCAAAAATATGCAAGAATATGGAGTTTCGATTTCAAATGCAAGGCGGTATTTTCAGAGACTTACATCGCTTTAGAACGTGTATGGGGATTAGTTTTGAGTTGGCTTCGCTTTAGTGGATGTCCAGCAATTGATTCACATTGAGTTTTGCCTTTGAATTTGCCTCTAGGAGTGATTTCAGTTTCAAGCTTTTTTGCCAATTTTTCAAGTTTGGTTCTTGTGATTTTGCAGCCTCTAAACCTCTAAAACTCATGCCTTTGGCTTGTATATGTATGCAATATTGGATTAGGTCAACAATTTGGACTTGAATCTTTGTGCATTATGGCTTGGAGATTTGATATGATCCTCCATTGAAAACCTTCCAATTTTGTCCAAAATACATCTTTTTTTTCATGATATGGTGAGATACGAATTTGATGCTGATCATGATTCTAATTAAGACCTATAACAACCAAAAAGATCCTAAGTAATCAATATTTGGATTTTATTTGATTTAAATTGATTTAAAATGAGATAATTTAATAAAAAATCAAATAAAATAGAAAAATTAATAAATGGACACAAGGATGAAGCTAGGACACGTGTGTAGTGTGACAAGATCAAATCAAGTGGAAAAGAATGGGCCCATTTGACAAAATTTGAAGTTTTGGGGATAGTTGACTTTTGGCAATTTTGCAAAAATGCCCAACTTCAACAATGCATATCTTCTTCAATTTTGAACTTTTGGAGGTGTTCTTGAACTTTTTAGAAAGCTTGAGATGTCCTCTAACAAACACTTTTGGTCTCATATCATTTTAATATTCCATTCTCAAGTTACAAGCTTTGTCAAAAAATGTGTTTTTGTTGACTTTCAAAAATGACCTATAATGTCCAAATTTGTAACTTCTTGTGAGTGCATTTCTTGATCTTGGGGTATGAATATGTGTGATACGGTGGAAGAACTGACTTGAGGTTTGTGTTTGTATTCGCACTTGTTCGGTTGAGCAAGAGTCGCCACCAACTTTTTATTTTATCCTAAAGGAAAGGTTAAAAAAGCACAGCAAAAACCTTTTGAGATATTTCATGGGTTCGGGGGGTAGATTATGAAAAGGGAAGGTATTAGCACCCTTTTCATCCATGGTTATCCATGGGCTCTTAGTTACTTGGTTTTTAGATCACTCGCCTTGATTTTTGATTGCTTTGAAATTGTGGTGTGTGTGTGTGTTTTGAAAATGTTTTTGAAGAGATGCCTTGTCTTAGGCAACCAATGTAATTGACTCGTGTTTGAGTGTTTTACAAAAGTGTGTATCCTTTCGAAAAGATGTTTCAAATGTTTTTTTGAGAGTTTGTTTTGAAATTGTTTGTGGAGTGTGGTTTTTGAAAAGGAGGCAAGTGTTTTTGCAAGTTGATCTCAAGTAACTAAGAGTTTTGTCTACCCCTATTGTACTCAAAGGTTTTCTCTATGTTTTCAACCCCTTTTAACAATTTTGTTCCACCATTGAATTTGGTGGACAATCTTGCGTTTAGGAAGTTTAACAGGACGGGCGCGGGTCATCGTATGGACCATGAATGCAATGGTGCCAAGTGTCTTTGGCAATTTGCTTGAAGGGACTTGATCATTCCGTTTTAGGCAACTTTTGAAAGCGTCATCGAGGGACTTATGATCATTTGAATTTGTTTTGCCAAAGAAACTCGACGTGCAAGCATGGCCCATTTTGGAAGGCAACATGTGGGATTACCCTAGGGGGTGCAAGTGTGATTGTGTATTGATTTCATGTATTTGTCTTGTATTAGGTTATCTAGCGTTTGATTTTATGTGCATGCAAACCCTAGGTCTAACCATGGTATAATTGAAAGCGGTAAATTGCAAGAATTTAAAGTCTACGCTATTACAAATAGTATCCGGGAGTGGGGGTACAAATTTACAAATGGGGATGAGACTTTAGGAATGTAGTGTCCAATAATTTACAACCAAATCGAATTGCAATAAAAGTGTAAATGATGTATAGTAGCGTATAAGAATAGCAAATGCATATTGTCAAATGTAAAGTGTATTGTGTAGGTGTACGTGTACGTGTACGTATATTTGTATGAGAATTATTTACAAGTTGAGATGTGAATTTAATGTGTATTATTAAGCATTGTTTAACTTAAATGAAAAGAATTAGATGTTTATTTATTTAATCTTTGTAATCTTGTATTTTTCTTTAATATGTACAAAAAAGAATATTTTAATTAAATGTTTTAAATTTTAATTAAATTATGTATATTAAAAAATGTATTTGTCTTGATTATGTACAAAAAAGTATTTTACTTAAAAGAAGGAAAAATGTTTTACATTTTAATTATATTGTGTATTTTTGTATTAATGTTTAAATTATTTTAATTAAAAGAAATTGTATTTATCTTAAAGAGAAATTATATATAAATCAAAATAAGTTTAATGAAAATAAAAAAATAAAAAAAAAGTATTTTAAATAATTCCAATTCTTATGTATTTTTCAGTATTTAATGTAAAGTATTATTTTTATGTATTAATGTAAAGTATTATTTTAAGAAAAGAAAGGTATTCATCTTAAAGAAAATTAACATTTCATGTAAAAAAAGAATTAATTAAAGAAAGTGTAAGTTTCAAGTTTTAAAAAGAAAAATATTGTTTTTATTAGTTTCTATATAATGTTTAGTTATGATATATATGTAAAAGTATTGTTAATATAAAAATTGAAATTAGTATTAATAAAGTTATAAAAAATATGGTTAATTAAAACAATAAAAGGGTAAGAAAAAAAACAAATTGTTAGCAAGAGAAAAGTATGGGCTTTAGGCATTTAAGAATATTTGGGCTTAGGGTTGTGAGAATAGGGCGAGGCCCAATTGTTTCAAACAACGTTTTTAGGGTTTTTATGATTTTGTTCATTTGGAGACTTTAGGGTTACAGAAACGGCGCGCCGTTCGTTCATCGTTCGTTCCTCTCTCTTTCTCAACGCCAGCTTCTGAGCTTCTTTGCCCAAGCCAACAACGCCATCATCACCTCCTTTCCGTGGTTAAGCACGCGATGGCTCGTTCAAGGTTGAATTTCGTTTTTAATCTCTTTATTTTTTTAGGGTTCTTATAACTTGCATGTTACGATCTCCTGATTTAAGCTTTTATTATTGTTGTTTTCTGTTGAGGTGGTGGAAGGAAAGAGGAAAAGAAAGGCTACCTTTACGAAGGAGGAGGAAGGAGTCGTTTGGAGGCTTGACGGCGAAGAGACGGTGACGAACTTGGTGCTAGCTTGCTTGGCGTCCTGGTATTTCGTTCTTTGACCCTTAGGTTTGATGATGACTTGACCTGAGAACCTCTTGATGATATATTTTCTTCTTCTCTCTTCTGTTGCCTCGTTGCTTAATATGCTTGTGCTGGACCCTCTGTATGCTTGTTCTGAGCTTGACAATGTTGATATTGTTGGTTAGTGTTGAATTGCCTTGCTTATTGTTTGCCCAATGATGAAGAAATTCTGAGGGTTTTTGTGATGTTTGACCCTAGTTGCCTTGAGTTTCCTGACTATTGTATGATTTTCCTATGAAGAAATCTTTCTGAGGCTTTGTGTTGTTGGCTTGAACTTGGTTTGGATGTTATGCTATTTCCAGTTTTAGGCTTATGCTGGTTTTGGGTCTGATGAAGCTATGCTTCAGCTTGGCATGGTTTGGCCATCAGCAGGCTTGACAGGGTATTGGGTGTTTTTGGTTACAGGTTATGCTGGTTAACTGGTTTTAGCTTGCAGGTTTTACTGGTTTTAGCTTGCAGGTTTCAGTTATGCTGTTTTGGCATGATTGTTGGCTTCAAGCTTTGAATGGTAAGGCTTGGTTGTTAGCAGGTTGTAGGTTTGGCATTGTAGCTGGTAAGGCTTGGCTTGACAAGGGTTAAGGTTTTAATGTTTTGACAGGGTTGGTGGTTTTTGAACTGTAAGGCTTATGCTTGGACAGTTTTTTGTTTTCTGTTTGTGATATCCCCCTTTGTTTATGTTCTCTCTACTGTTTTATTGACCAATTGCTTTATCTTTTCTTTCCCCCTTTTATCCACTGTGTTATTGCAGTTTTATTTTCTATATTTTCTTGCCTAAAGCCAAACCTGTAAGCCTAAACACTTTCCTCTCTCTCTTTCTCTCTCCAGTACAGCTTTTAGCATTTTAAAATGTTTATGCTTATACTTTTACTGAAAGGGCAGCACTGGGAAATGATGATATGAGAAGCTTGCTTGCATTACATGTTTACTCTGCATATTTTCTCTTTTCTTCCAGATTTTGTGTTGCACCTTGTACCTTTTGATACTTTGATATCTTCTTTTTGACAGCTTTGAGTAGCCTTATACTTGTTTGACATCTTTGACAGTTTGTGGACAGTTTGGAATTTGTGATTCAGTTTGGACTTTGTGGTTAGGCCTAGTTCAGTTTGCCTTTCTGATTATGCAGTATGTTGACAAACTTTGAATTTGTGCCTTTTTCAATTTTGTGCATTCCAAGTTTAGCAAGCAAATAGTCATCCCTCTTTGTGAACCGGGAGAAATCCCGTGATTTGCAGAGAGGGCTAACTGATCCCAGTCAGTTGCCCTTAATGATGAACCCAAACTTTAATTGTCTGCTTTTAATTATTTATCCGCTTCTAACTTTTCTTCTTTTCTTTTGCAGATAAAAATTGAATGGAGAGGATTTAGCAACAGATGAAGAATTGAAGATTTAGAAAAAATTAGGATAGCCTTATTTTAAATTTAATTATTGTAAAATTATTACTGTAAACAATTTGTAAACAAAACAATTGTACAAATAAATTAAAGATAAATAAAAACTCTTTTTTATCCAATTAATTATTTTCTTCTTTTCACTTGTTTACTTTATTATCTATAATTCTTTAAATTAAAATAATTGAAAATAAATTCCAACTATTTAATCTTAGAATAATAAATAATTAAATAAACATTTCTTCAGCATTGATCAATTAAACTTGGCGCTTCCAACGTCCAAAGCAAAACAACAATCAATCACAACAACTGTCCAGACGTATTTTCTTTTTATTGACTTTAATCAAACACTGCAAATTCAAACCCAATGCATCCTTTCACTGATTTAGTCACACAAGGCGAATTCAATCCAAATCTCGGAATAACTTGCAAAGCACCGTAGAATCAAATCTTTCTGAGGAATCGCGCATAAAAACCCTAATTCCTGATTAAATGTCAAAGAAACGCTCGCCTGATCAAAGTTAAGCCAAAATCAAACAAACCCTAAACAAACTGCTTGGATTGTTCCAGAGCCATGAAAATCAATGAAAACCCTAATTTTGTCTGACTGACGAGAAAAGTCTGTTTGACCGATTCTTGAGCCAATCTGAAAAGTCAGGAAAAGCCTGAAGTTGTGATTTCTTGTGGAAAAATACGAGGGAAAATTTTGGGGTACAACAATATGGATTGTAGGAAATTTAATCCTCTTCAAAATAAGCTTTGTATGGGTCATTTCTCATAAAGTATGAGAAAGTTATGCTTGATCAAAGTTGAGTTGACTTTTCCTGTAAAACCCTAATTTAGCAACTTTTGAGTCTTGATGAATTTTGAGCAATCCTTGATGAATCATGATCAACCCTTGATAAAATGATGAAATATCCTTCACAATGATAATGTTGACAAAAAATCTTGAAGTTTGACTGCATGTAGGTTATAATTGACTTTTGCCCTAGCACAGTCGATTTTTGGACCCTTTGAGCAATTGACTGAGCAAACTTCCTCTGCAAGGCTTGAAACTTGACATGGATGATCTTGAGAACATATTATGAAATTGGGGAGCACTTGAGGTCATTTGTATGCAAGGGACCTTGATGCAACACAAAACCCTAATTTGAGGTTGACTGTCTTAGGAGATGATTTGATTGTCAAACTCTTGAGCAATCTTGAACCACTTGGAGATTTTTCTTGAAATGTTTTGGGAAATATGAGAGGGCAAATTTTAGGGTACAACAGCTGCCCCTGTTCAATTTTATTAAACCTTAGGATGTAGATTGGCTTTCGGGCCTTTCGTGATCCGAATGTGGAAGATGATTGAACACTATAGTGCCCAAGAATTTGCACTCGCATGAAGTGGTATCAGCATTGTGATGTCGGGAATGGGCTTATAGATGCCATTTGGAGACTATTGATAGGTGGTCTGAACTTCGACTGGAAAACGAATCAGGGAGATCTTATCGTCGATCTGACTGAACCAGATGAGGTCTTGGAATAACTTTGACTGGATCGACATCAGAAAAAAATCTTTAGGAATCGATTTAACTGGACCAGACAAGGTCTTGGAGTAAATTCAACTGGATCGGCATCAGAAAAATCTTTAGGAATCGATTTAACTGGACCAGAGAAGAGTCTTGGGATAACTTTGACTGGATCGGCATCAAAAAAATCTTTAGGAATCGATTTAACTAGATCAGACAAGGTCTTGGAATAAATTTGACTGGATCGGCATCAGAAAAATCTTTAGGAATCGATTTAACTGGACTAGAGAAGGTCTTGGGATAACTTTGACTAGATCGGCATCAGAAAAATCTTTAGGAATCGATTTAACTGGACCAGACAAGGTCTTGGAATAACTTGGACTGGATCAGCATCAGAAAAATCTTTAGGAATCGATTCAACTGGACCAGACAAGGTCTTGGAATAACTTTGACTGGATCGACATCAGAAAAATCTTTAGGAATCGATTTAACTGGACCAGACAAGAGTCTTGGAATAACTTCAACTGGAATACGAATCAGGGAGATCTTATCGGCGATCTAACTGAACCAAAGGAGGTCTTGGATTAACTTTGACTGGATCGGCATCAGAAAAATCTTTAGGAATCAATTTAACTGGACCAGACAAGGTCTTGGAATAACTTCAACTGGAATACGAATCAAGGAGATCTTATCGATGATCTGACTGAACCAGAGGAGGTCTTCCACATAGTTGAGAATTTAACTGCATCTTTCCTGAAAGGTAAAGGTCAGTCATATGCAATGCATGATATGGATCAAACAATGATGTTCTCAAAATAAATGAGATTGTGTGGTATGATGCGTATACGCATGTATCATGATGTATGGAAATGTAATGTTTCTAGCTGGGGAAAATAAATCCCGAATAGCTGCTGGAGAGTAGAGTTGAGTTCTTCGTTTCCGCTGGGGATGATGAACGAAGGTGATTGTGAGAATAAACCTGCAGGAGAAGATAACTCCGTTGGGGAATAAACTGATGAGGAGATTACTCTGTGGGGGAAAAGATGCTCTGTTGAGGATTCCACTGATAAATTCTACTGGGGATAGATTATCGTTGTTGGTGATATTGAATCTGTTGAGGATTGGATTCCTGTTTGTGAAAGGAAAGGACTTCACTAGGGATAATCTTTCAGTTGTGACTTGCTGAGGATAACCCTGTTAGACTTTGGTGGGGATAATCCTCTGAATTCTGCTGGGAATGATCCTCTGAACTTGGCTGGGGAGGTTTATTTTATACTCTGCTGGGGATAAACTTCCAGAGTCTACTGGGGATGGTAATTCAACTCCGTTGGGGAAGCTTTTTAGACCATGTTGGGGAAATATTGACTCCACTGGGGGTATCTTGTATTCTTCCGGGGAACATTCTTATACTCCATTGGGGAATATTAAGACTGCCGGGGATATCAAGTCTTTCTAGTATTGATGGTAGATAAACTCAGCTTGGGGAAAGCATTGCTGATTCGTTCATAGTTGCAAGTCTCAGCTGGGGGAGAGCTACCATTACTGTGTTACTTTGCAGGGAGTGAAGGTATCTTAGCCATATTCTTCAGCTGAATCTACCTTTGTACCTGGTGGACAGGGCAACTATACCGCTCGGACAATTCTTATTGCCCCTGTTTCTGATATTACCTGTAATCATCTTTTGTTTCGCATGTAAATATTCATGAGCAGCAATTAATGTCAAATGCATATATCAAACATGAACATTGGACGTTCTTTGCAAAACAAAACAAATAAAAGAAAAACAGTTTGAAATTTCTTTGAAAATGAATTGTATTGATTTTGAAGTTTGGCCTGTAAATATGCATTTTTGTACAAGAGGCTGACGTCCTAGTAAGAGAACGCCGCCGAATAATAGAATTTACACAATTTGTGAAAAGCTAAACAAAATAGCTATATGAATAATCCCACTGGGTTCCAACTCTGCTATTGCCTTTATGTCTTCGAGCATCTCATCACTTTGCTACTTGGTTGAAGGTAGATCAGATTGATTAGTGTCGTCCGAGCTTGATAGTCGATACCGAAGTCTGGATGCAAGGTGATCCAATGAGACATAGTGTTACGCTTTGATCCCTAATTTTTTTCCTGGACCGCCCTTTCGGGTTTTCAGTCCACCGGGATACCCATTTTTGCCCGCCGCCTTTCCAGGTTTTCGACTTTCCAGGTGTACAAATTTTTTCATTTTCATCCCTTATTTTTGCCCGAACCCTTTTGGTTCGCCGGGAAGCCCTTATTTTTGCCTAGGCCAGTCAACCTAACGGGTCTTTGATTAGGCGTAGTATTTTTTCACTATGTCTGCATTGTCGGGGTGAGGAAGGTCGTCACCATCCATGGTGGTTAGAATCATAGCTCCTCTTGAGAAAATGTTCTTAACCATAAATGGCCCTTCGTAAGTAGGGGTCCACTTGCCCCTGGGATCACCTTGAGGTAAGATAATACGCTTGATTACCAGATCCCCAACTTGATACTCTTGTCGTCTAACTTTCTTGTTAAATGCCTTGATCATCCGTTTTTGGTACGTCTGACCATGACAAATAGCAGTAAGTCTTTTTTCATCGATTAGGTTCAGTTGATCAAGCCGGGTCTGAATCCAGTCATCTTCGCTCAAACCTGCATCCTTCATGATCCAAAGAGAGGGTATCTGAACTTCGATAGGCAAGACTGCCTCCATGCCATATACCAAGGAATAGGGTGTTGTCCCTGTTGACGTCTGTGCTGAGGTACGGTACCCATGAAGAGCAAATGGTAACATCTCGTGCTAGTCTTTGTATGTTACTGTCATCTTCTGCACAATCTTCTTAATGTTCTTATTAGCCACTTCGACAACCCCATTCATCTTCGGCCGGTAGGGAGAAGAGTTATAATGTTGTATCTTGAATTGCTCGCAAAGCTCAATGATCATCTTGTTGTTGAGATTGATACCATTGTCCGTAATGATCCTCTCTGGTACACCGTATCGACATATTAGATTGTACCGAATGAACCGTGCCACGACGTTCTTGGTTACAGTAGCAAAGGAAGCTGCTTCAACCCATTTTGTAAAGTAATCGATTGCTACTAAGATGAAACGGTGCCCGTTGGATGCCGTAGGTCTGATCTCGCTGATCATATCAATGCCCCACATTGCAAAAGGCCAAGGTGCCGTCAAGACGTTCAGAGGGACCGGAGGTATGTGCACCTTATCAGCATAGACCTGGAACTTGTGACATGTTCGAGAATGCTGATAACAGTCAACTTCCATTGTGGACCAATAATATCCTTCCCGAAGGATTTTCTTTGCCATGGTATGTCCACTGGAATGAGTTCCGAAAGTACCTTCATGTAAATCTGCCAGGATCCTTTCTGCTTCATTCTTATCCACACAACGCGGTAAGGTCGAATCATGGTTACGCTTGTAAAGAATGCCATTGCTGATGAAGAACTTCGACGCAAACCTCCTCAAAAACTTCTTGTCATTAACAGATGCACCCTCGGGGTATTCCTGAGCCTCAAGGTATCTCTTCACCTCATGAAACCAAGGTTTATCTGCTACCTCTTCAGTCTCAAGATCACAACAATGTGCAGGTTCGTTTAATCTTTCAATGATGATCCGGGGAGCTTCGTTGTCCCAATTGACTTTGAACATAGAAGACATCGTAGCCAGCGCATCCGCCAACTGATTCTCCTCTCTAGGGAAATGTTCAAAGGTTATCTCCTCGAAATAGGGAAGCAATGTCAATACATACTCCTTGTAAGGAATAAGATTTGGGTGTTTCGTATCCCACTCACCTTTGATCTGACTGATCACGAGAGCGAAATCTCCGAAAACACTTAGAAACTTAATCCTTAGGTCAATTGCTGCTCGAAGACCCATGATGCACGCTTCATACTCCGCCATGTTGTTGGTGCAGTTGAAACATAGTCGGGCGATAAACGGAGTATGAGAGCCTTTAGGAGATATGATCACGGTGCCAATGCCATTACCCAAAGCGTTTAAAGCTCCATCAAAGTACATAGACCATCGGGATCCTTCCTCAGGTCTTTCATTCGGTCCAGGTGTCTCACAATCAGTTACTATCATGATATTCTCGTTCGTAAATTCAAAGTTCATAGACTGGTAGTCATCCACTGCCTGATGTGCCAAATGGTCTGCCAACACACTTCCCTTGATTGCCTTTTGGGTCGTGTACTGGATGTCATACTCAGTCAAGATCATCTGCCATCTTGTTATTCTTCCGGACAAAGCAGGCTTCTCGAAGATATACTTGATTGGATCCATCTTTGATATCAATAGAGTAGCGTGAGTCAACATATACTGTCTCAGCCGGCGAGCAGCCCATGCCAAAGCGCAACAAGTTTTCTCGAGTAACGAGTATCAGGTCTCGCAGTCGGTAAACTTTTTGCTAAGGTAATAAATAGCATGCTCTTTTCGGCCAGACTCGTCATGCTGCCCCAACACACACCCCATTGAATTGTCGAGTACCGTCAAGTATAAGATTAAAGGTCTCCCTTCAACTGGTGGAATCAGAATGGGTGGCTCTTGGAGATACTCTTTAATCCTTTCGAAAGTGGTCTGGCATTCATCGTTCCAACGTACTACTTGATCTTTCTTCAGTAACTTGAAGATTGGCTCACAAGTAGAAATCATGTGCGAGATGAATCGGGCAATGTAGTTCAGACGTCCCATAAAGCCTCTGACTTCTTTCTCAGTTCTGGGAGCTGACATTTCCTGTATAGCTTTCACCTTTGCAGGATCCACTTGAATACCTTTGTCGCTTACAACGAAACCTAGTAGCTTACCAGATCTCACCCTGAAGGTGCACTTATTCAGGTTCAACCTCAGCTTCTACAACTTCAACCTGTCAAATAGCTTCTGAAGGTGGTCAAGGTGTTCCTCCTCAGTTTGGGACCTTGCAATCATATCATCGACGTATACCTCAATCTCATGATGGATCATGTCATGAAATAAAGCAACCATGGCACGCTGATACGTTGCCCCAGCATTCTTCAATCCAAAAGGCATGACCTTGTAGCAAAAGGTACCCCATTGAGTAACAAAGGTTGTCTTCTCCATGTCTTTGGGAGCCATTTTGATCTGATTATAACCGGAGAAACCATCCATAAAGGAGAATACCTTGTGCTGAGCGGTGTTATCAACCAGAATGTCAATATGAGGTAGAGGGAAATCATCCTTGGGGCTTGCCCTGTTCAGATCCCTATAGTCAATGCACATTTGAACCTTACCATCCTTCTTTGGCACAGGAACCACATTGGCCACCCACTGAGGGTAAGAAGTGACTGCTAGAAAACCAGCGTCAAACTGTTTCATAACTTCAGCCTTGGTTTTCTCAGACATCTCTGGGCGCATTCGGTGGACCTTCTGTTTTACTGGAGGACAGTCTTCCTTGGTAGGCAATCGGTGAACCACAATATCGGTATCCAACCCAGGCATATCTTCGTAAGACCAGGCAAAGATCTCAACATAGTCATGCAGCATCTGAATCAACCGTTGCTTCACACTAAGCTCCAGATTTGTACCGACCTTAACTTCTTTCTTGTCTGTCTCTGCACCCAGATTCACTGTTTCCACTGGCTCTTCATGTGGTTGTATAGCCCTCTCTTCTTGCAGTAGCAGTCTCGTAAGTTCACCAGGCACTTCACAATCATTTTCACCTTCGTCTTCGGCTAAGTTTATCGGACTTTCGAAGTCATAACTGGCAGTAGAAGAGTCGTTACCAGTGAGATCCAAAGTGGATGTGGACCTGTATATGTGAGTGTGTCTAAAATAGCTGTTTTGCAATATATAATAAAAGAAAAACAAGGAGCACAAGTTTTGAAATGCAAGAAACATCCAATGCTTTTATTAATGATATATGAAAATGACACACATAGAGCCCTCACAAATGAAACCACGGTGCCCCGGGTAAGACACCGGGCCATAAAGTTTAAAACATTGTCTGTTACATATTCAAAACAAAAGTTTCATTACTGGGTGATAAAAGAAACGGGCATAAAATCCTTCGTTGTCCAGTTTCTTAATCCACCATCGACAGTTGGGTATATCCAGCTGTCAATGTCAAACTCTTCATCATCGTCATCCCCGATAGCATTCGCCCCTGCATCTTGTTTAGGCTTCTCGGGTGCTCCGAACTCAATCTCTTTCGCATCAATTAAGTCCTGTACCTTGTTCTTCAAAACCCAACAATCATCCGTATTATGGCCCGGGATATCAGAGTGAAAAGCACAGCGGGCATTAGGGTTGTACTTCGGTGATGTTGTATTTGGATTCTTTGGGGCTTCCCTTGGAATCACCAGATTGGTTTTCAATAACTGCGGCAGAATCTGAGACAAAGTCATGCTGAGACGGGTGCATTGCCTTCGAGGTCTCTCGTCCTTTTGTTGATTGTTGTGCTGAAGAGCACCAGCAGGTCTTGAAATAACAACCGCATTAACAGCTTGGCGGCGTTCAGGTCTATTCTGGCTTTTCGAACCGTAGATAGCAGTGGACTCTTTCTCAAAAGGCTTCTTCTCGGTGCTTGATGAAGCACCCTTTTGTATCTTACTAGCCTTAATACCAGCTTAAATCCTTTCCCCAGTCATAATAAGCTCTGTAAACCCAGACGAAGAGCTTCCGATCAGATGGTTGAAAAATGGATCGGACAAGGTCCCTAGAAACATATCCACAAGCTCCCGATCAGCCAAGGGTGGTTGTACTCTTCCGGAGAGGTCCCTTCACTTCTGAGCATAATCTTTGAATCCTTCACCCGTTCCCATTGACATACCCTGGAGTTGGGTACGCGTGGGAGCAAGGTCGGAGTTGTATTGGTACTGCCTGTAGAAAGCAGTGGCCAAATCTTCCCAACTGCGAATACTGGCTCCGTCCAACTGGTAGAACCATTCAAGCTGAGTCCCTGAGAGACTGTCTTGAAAGAAGTGGATCCATAGGTTCTTATCAGCGGTGTATGGCTGAATCTTCCTTACATATGACCAGAGGTGCAACTTCGGACAAGAAACTCCGTCATACTTAGCAAAGGCTGGTGCTTTAAATTTGTGGGGAATCACCACCCCAGATGATAGACCCAAATCACCAAAGTCCAGACCAGGCACTTTCTGAACTTCCATCGCACTCAACTGGTCTTCCAGTTGTTTGTATCTATCCTCAGCAGGAGGATACTGGTCTTCGTCGAAGTCCGTCTCATTGTCTGAGACCACAGGGCTAGGAGCCCTCCTTTCCTCTTGACTGTCTTTCCCTCCAGATGAGGTGGTCAAATCAACTTCATCCCGTAGCCTGTTTCCAAACCTGTGGCCTGTGTTAAACAGGACTGCCCTCTTCTTCTTCTTCTTCTTCTTCTTCTTCTCTTTCAGAATTAGGGTCTTCAGATCCTGCTGACCCTTAGCTAAATTCATGAACAACTCTTGGAATTGGGCATTATGGGCCTGTAGGGCCTTGATTGCTTGCTCGGTTGATGGTTCAGCAGATATGATGAGTGCTGAAATAAACATCGAAGAAGATAAGAAACCTGTAAAGGGTACCTGTTATGGAGTGCATGGGATGAAATGCGTATGATATGATTTCAAAGACAATTGGGAGATTCAAATTTGTAAACAAGAAATGAAACACACTTTATTAGATAAACTTTGAAATTCAGATTGTTCAACAAAATGCCCTTAAGGCGTTACAAGAAAGGAAATACTGAAAAGTAAATAAAAACTGGAAAGGAAATAATCAAAGGACAATCAATGCTCCCATGGTCTCTTCTTGTCGGTGCGGACATAGTCGTTGAGAATCTGCCCGTTCTCCAGTTGCCTAGTCAACCTCTGGATCTTCTGCTCTTGCTCATTGAACTTTTCTCGGTAAGCATCCCGCTCTTATCTCAGCTGAATCCAAGACATTTTCAGTGCCCCAATGTCAGTGGGCATGTAAGGATGGAGGATGGTAGGAAGAACCCCCTCTTCATTAGCAACTTCAACAATGATAGGCAGAACGACTTCATATGGCATACCCAACTTTTAGGCACGAATACAGACCCATCTGAGATATGGCTCCATTGGAGGAGAAGTCTTTGGACCCAGCTCGTGTGGATCAGATCTGTGAACTCTATCCCAAGCCCTTATGAATCTGCGACGTTGCTCGTCACTATCCCCTTGAAAATCAAAGATGATACTAGGCATTAGCAGCTCATGAGGTCCTTCTCTTCTGGCTCTCCCAAATTGACGTAAGGCTAAGCACGGATTGTAAGAAATTCCTCCATGGGTTCCTATCAATGGAACATTATGGTACTCCCCACATCGATCAATAATATCCACCTCATCCATACCCTTTAGATTCCAGATGATGTCATTATGTGAGAGAGACATAACCCTATAGGCCCAGCTCATGCCTTCTTTGTTCTTCAGCACTGACTTGGGGAGGTGTGAAATAAACCACCTCGCCAATAATGGAGCACAGCACATCAAGGTTCCCCGCTTTCGGGCAGTACGAGCATAAAGCCGATGAAGAATGTCACCCAAGAGAGTGGGTACAGGATTACGAGAGATGAAGATTTTCACCGCATTCACATCAACAAAGGAGTCAGAGTTCGGAAACAATACCAAACCATATATCAGAAGAGCCAGAATATCCTTGAATGCCTTGAAGTCTAGACTATCCCAGAAATAGTTAGCCTTACTAACCAAGAAATTAGTCAGAAAGCCCTTTGCTCCACTTCTAGTCTCCCAATTACCCATTACCTCATCCTTTGTCAAATGAAGGGCTGCAGCAATCTCTTCTGGCCTAAGGGTCTTCTCCCAACCAGTAAATGGGGTCTGCTCTAGAATAGAGATACCGAGAAAATCATGGAACTCTTCTAAGGTGGGAACCAACTGGTAGTCCTGGAAAGTAAAGCAATGGTACAGCGGATTATAGAATTGGACCAAAACACTCATCATCTGTTCGTCCAATTTGGAGGTGACCAAACTGAGAAGATACCCATGTCTTCTGATGAAAGAGGTAGTATCAGGCATCTTTGCAATCAATTCCTTAAGCATGATGGGAACCTGGACAAAGTTGATTCGGATGGTATTCTTACGCATGGGCATCATGACCTACAAAATAGAACAAAGATGAATCCCTCCTGTCTTTGAAATAGGTTAGTCCAATGCAAGATGTACGCAATGTTATGATGTCATGATGTCATGATATAAAGCACACCACAAGTATCCACAAATAGAAAACATGGTAAAGTCACACAAGTCATACAGAGAGCCCTTAGATTTTAGGCTGGCAAGGAGCTTAGGTACTACCCTCTTTCAGTTCAGTTGGTTTAAACCTGTCCTAAAAATAGTAACCGGGTTCTAGAGGATCTCAATATCACTGACTACCCTCGATCGGTCATAATTCCAGTTTAGCAATCTTTTCTTGCGGCCGGAATCATCGCGAGAGTTTAGTCTCAATGAGTGTAGCATACTGCTACTGTTCTATGGCCAAGTTGGTCAATTTAAAGGTTCTAAGGTCAGTTGGTGCTTAATGACCCCTTAGATGACCCATATTCTCCTCGTTCCAACACAAGGGATATCGGTACAATCTAAAGTGCCACACAAACGTAGCTACTACTTCAACCGTATTGGTCTATGTTGTACAGTTCCCTCACAGTTTATTGCTACTTACCTAAAGGGTACCCCCAAATCCGGTTAGGATCTATAATAACTCCGATACAAGCCCACAAATATAAATCATACAAAGCATACAATTGAAAACACAATGATCTAATCCTAAGGTACACCTCACTTATCAATATTTCCCCAGCAGAGTCGCTAGTTCTGTGATACGGTGGGAGAGAAGTGACTGTTTTGGAATGCTGCTTCGTGTTTTGCGTTTGTTTTCGCAAAATCTCGCGGTAAGCAAGAGTCGCCACCAACTTTTATTTTATCCAACAAGGAAAGGAAAAAAGCACAGAAAAATTCCTTTTTCGAGATATTTCTCGGGTTCGGGGGGTAGATTATAGAAAGGGAAGGTGTTAGTACCCTTTCTATCCGTGGTTATCCACGGGCTCTTAGGTACTTGCTCAAAGTGTTTTCAAAAATTACTTTTCTTTGTGTTTGTGGGTTTGAAAGAAGTTTTTGTTTGAAAGGTGTAAGTGCGAAAAGTTTCGTTTTGTTTTAAAAGGAGCAAGTACTTAAGAACCATCTACCTACTCGAAAAAGGAATCAATCTGTGCTAATGTCCTTTAGACAATGATATCCCACTATTGATGAGTAGGTAACATCGTCGTTGGAGTTTAAGGGTCAATTCGATTAAGGGACGTGTGGTCACTAAAGCAATGTTAGGACACCTTAGCGGTAACCCTAATGTCTTAGATCATTTTTCCGAGGCAACCGTTTCGAGGCGACTATGATCTTTGGACAAGAGGGCGACCTCTAAAACTTCCTATACTCAATGACCATGTTCGAAGGCAACCAAGTGAGGTGTACCCTAAGACTGCGTATGTGCGAGTGTGTTGTTTCAGTTAATTTTATCTTTGTACATGTCAATGGTTATCTATGTTGATTTTAGGTTTAAACATTTGATCTTGTCATGCATTCCCTATTATCAAACATCTAACCGTTTATAAGTTGCGGAAATTAAATTGCGGAAATTAAAACTAACTATTACAAGGCGTTGGGTATTTACATTGCCAAAAGCAACCCTTGAAATTAAAATGCGGAAATTTGACCCTTTTGATTAAAGAAAAGATTTTTTTTGGTTTATTTTTTGAATTAAAAAAGAAATTAGATCTAAGTTAATTGTTAAATTAATAAACTAATTAATTAATTAATGAAAATAATATTTTTTTGGATTTTTGATATTTAAAGAAATAAAAATAAATTTGATTAATGTTAAAAAAAACCTAATTGTCTAAATTAATTTTAATTATTGCAAAAGATATTAAAGTTATTTCCTAATTAAACTAAATAAATTCAATTAATATTTATTAACAAAAATAAATTAAAAATGCTGGAAATTAATTTTAATAATGAAAATGTTTTTTTAGTTTTAATTTTATCGAGAAAAAGGTTTTATGGGTTAGTTAAATAATTAGAAATAATAACAATAAAATTAAAAGAAATAAATAAAAAAAGAGAAAGGGTTAGGAGGTTATGGGCCTGAATAGGGGGGTGAGACTGGCAATTTCCAAGGCCCAATTTCGTTGGCCTGGCTGACTTTTCCTGATTCCATGTGTGCATGTTGACTAGGGCATATGGTAGGCTTTCATTCTGGACTACCAAATCTGGCCTAGGGCCATCTGGCAAATGATTGGATGATGGTGTATGATGAACCACACGCTTGGTTGTGTATTGAATAACCTGCATAAAAATAATACAAAGCTTTTGGGGGACCTCGGATTCGAACCCAGGTCCTGTGAGTCATTGGATACATGCGTTGCCACTCAACCAACACGTTTCATTTGTCATAGTATTCAATAATAATAATAATATGAGAAACAAAACTAATATGCCTGAAATAAAAAAAAAGCGCGAATTGTTTGAATCATCCAACCAGGGAGGGCCACGTCTTCATCTTCCTCGCTCAGCCCTGGTTATTTACCTGCGGATTTATATCCGCAGCTAAATCCGTATGCCCATCCTAAAATTGGTTCTTGGTCATAAAAACACAATCCAAGACCATGGTCATGTTCGTCTAGGCCTCCTGAGCACGTCTATGCCTATTAATTGCACTGATTTTTCCTGAAAACGAAATACCCAAAATACAAAAACCACGAACCCTAGATTCGGCTAGGGGGTTATAGACCATATAAATACAATTGGTTAATGCAGAAAGCTTAGAAATTGCACAAGCATCATGAATATGCAAATATTTTGTCAAAAATATGCAAGAACATGGAGTTTCAATTTCAAATGCAAGGCGGTATTTTCAAAGACTTACAGCGCTTTAGAACGTGTATGGGGATTGATTTTGATTTGGCTTCGCTTTAGTGGATGTCCAACAATTGATTCACGTTGAGTTTTGCCTTTGAATTCACCTCTAGGAGTGATTTTAGTTTCAAGCTTTTTTGCCAATTTTTCAAGTTTGGTTCTTGTGATTTTGCAGCCTCTAAACCTCTAAAACTCGTGCCTTTGGCTTGTATATGTATGCAGCATTGGATTAGGTCAACAATTTGGACTTGAATCTTTGTGCATTATGGCTTGGAGATTTGATATGATCCTCCATTGAAAACCTTCCAATTTTGTCCAAAATCCATCTTTTTTTTTCATGATATGGTGAGATACGAATTTGATGCTGATCATGATGCTAATTAAGACCTATAACAACCAAAAAGATCCTAAGTAATCAATATTTGGATTTTATTTGATTTAAATTGATTTAAAATGAATTAATTCAATAAAAGATCAAATAAAATAGAAAAATTAATAAACGGACACAAGGCTGAAGCTAGGACACGTGTGTAGTGTGACAAGATCAAATCAAGTGGAAAAGAATGGGCCCATTTGACAAAATTTGAAGTTTTGGGGATAGTTGACTTTTGGCAATTTTGCAAAAATGCCCAACTTCAACAATGCATAACTTCTTCAATTTTAAACGTTTGGAGGTGTTCTTGGACTTTTTAGAAATCTAGAGATGTCCTCTAACCAACCCTTTTGGTTTCATATCATTTTGATATTCCATGCTCAATTTACAAGCTTTGGCAAAAAATGTGTTTTTGTTGATTTTCAAAAATGACCTATAATGTCCAAATTTGTAACTTCTTGTGAGTGCATTTCTTGATCTTGGGGTATGAATATGGATTGTAGGAAATTTCATCCTCTTAAAAATGAGATTTGGATGGGTCATTTATCATAAAGTATGAGAAAGTTATGCTTGGTCAAAGTTGAGTTGACTTTTCCTACAAAACCCTAATTTAGCAACTTTTAAGTCTTGATGAATTTTGAGCAATCCTTGATGAATCATGATCGACCCTTGACCAAATGATGAAATATCCTTCAAAATTAGAATGTTGACAAAAAATCTTGAAGTTTGACTGCATGTAGGTCACAGTTGACTTTTGCCCTAGCACAGTCGATTTTTGTACCCTTTGAGCAATTGACTGAGCAAACTTCCTCTGCAAGGCTTGAAACTTGACATGGATGATCTTGAGAACATATTAGGACATTGGGGATCACTTGAGGTCATTTGGATGCAAGGGACCTTGATGTAACACAAAACCCTAATTTGGTAAAGAAATCCAATCTCAAACTCATTTCGATCTCTGATTGCATATTCATGTTATTACTGTTGTTTGTGAATGATTTAATGTGCTACATATAAGCTAGAGCACAGAGATGAGATTGTACCATTGCTTGGGCACAATCTGAGTTCCTCCTTCGAATCCCAGGATAAAACAAACCCAGACCCAGATTCAGCAGGTGCGAATAAGGGGGAGATTCGAATCAGGGGGTAAAATCCCCCCTGGACCTTTAACATGTGTTTCATTTTTGTAGGAAATATATTCTCAGGATCCTGTTCAGAGTTTCGAAGCTCAGCAGCTTAGCTTCGAACTGAACCCAGGACTTCCAGATCGAAGGATGACATATCCAGATCGAACACCCTCAGAGTGCAGCCTCTCATGCACCTTCGATCCAGCCTCTTCACTGGGTCAAAAGATATCCCACACTTCTTTCGACCCAGGCCTCCAGAATTATTTTGTTTTTCTTGATTTACTGACTGATTTCATTTTCGTTTGGACCATTTTAACAACAAGATGGTACTGTTGCACCCCAAAATTTTCCCTCCCATATTCTTCAAGATTTGTCAAGATCAATCTCCAAATGGTTCAAAATCTCTCAAGGGTTGCATAGTCCAATTGCCTCCTAACACAGTCAAAATTAGGGTTTTGGTTCTTGCAAGGAAGTTGAGGTTTTCAAGGGTCCAATCAAGTCCCATATGCCTATATACATTGTCAAGCATCTACATGTCAAATTTCAAGGCTCACAACATCAAATTGCATAGTCAAAAGCCCTAATTGCTTCACAGTCAACTGCAGGGGCAAAATGGTTATTTGGCAGTCAAAAGTCAAAATTTTTTGTTCAACATCTTATTTTGAAGCCACAATCATCATTTGATCAAGTCTTGATCATGATTCCACAAGCATGGCTCAAAAATCATCAAGATGCAAAAGTTTCTATTTTTGGACAGTTGAAAAAGTCAACTGCAAATTGACCAGGGCATAACTTTTTCATGGTTTATCAGAAAAATCCCATCCAATGCTCATTTTTAAGGGGATGACATTTCCTACAACTCATCTTCACACTCTAAGTCCAAGAAATGCTCTCACAAAAAGTTATCAATTTCTACATTATAGGTCATTTTTAAAAGTCAACAAAAAGGCACTTTAAGTCAAAGACCATAATTTGAGATTGGTAAATAAAACTGACATGGGACCAAAGGCATTGGTTAGAGGACTTCAAGACATTTCCAAAATGTCTAAGAACATGTTCATAGCTTTAAAATTGAGCAAGATATGCATTGGAGAAGTTGGGAAATTTTTGGGAATTTGCAAAAGTCAACTTTGCCCAAAACACCTCATTTTTGCTAATGGGCCTCAAATTCTTTCTTGAATCTTTACCCAAGGCTTATACACGACCCATTAAGATTAATTTAAATTATTTTCTTATTTTTATTAATTATTTGGATTTTTAATTGGTTAATAATTCATTTAATTAATTTAATTGTAGGAAAATATCAAAACATGGTTTTCAAATCTTTTTATGAAGCAAATGAGATCAGGGCAAGCTGGCAATTCGTGTACATATCAAGGACATCAAAATCACCCAATTTTGGCAAGTTTTATCAATCAAAAAAGTTGGAAAAGATTTGATTGAAATCAAAGATGCAAAACATGAATACAATGGATCTTTGACCAAGATTTACCCTAGTTTTCATTCCAATACAAATACTGAGCTCAAACCTAATTCCTTTCACGTGAAAAAGCTGCTGAGAACACCATAACCAAATTGCAAAAAGTCAAGAAAAAACTCAAAACCGAAATCAATCTTCCAGGCGAATTCCAAACCTTTTCTTGATTCAAACATCTTGCATAAGTCTCCAGAAACAATTTGCAACCAAGAACGAGCCCTAACACTCAAAGAATCATCCACAACAAGTCCCACAGTTTGAATATTTTTCCACAATCGCATATCCTTATTCATGCATTTTTAACCTCTTTTTTGGATTGATTTGTGTTAATAGGACCATTCTGAAGCTATTGGTATGATCCAATTTGATTATGGTGTTCTGAATCAAAAACCACCATTGAAGAACTTTAGGGTTTCGAAGCTTGAATTTTAGGGCTTTCCACATACAGAAAAATTGGACATTGAAACGTACATGGTTGAATTCGTCAAGGCCAGACGAATTCAACCCAACCATCGCGCCTTTTTTATATTACCTGTAGCCCTAATCGCTATTTTTGACATTTGCATTTTGTGGGGGTTTAAAACCCCCGCTATTTTATTGTTTTGGTTACAGGCCAGGTGAAGAAGATGAATACGTGGAGGCATGTGACTGGGGCATTCAAACTCTTGGCGCGTTTTTTCTGATTTCCAGCATAGTCATCATTATTAATATATTATATTTGTTGGTTATTACGTTAACAAAGACAACGCGATGGCTCAGTGGTTGATGAAGTGCTTGGCAATTGTTGGGACCTGGGTTCGATTCCCAGGTCCACCCAATATTTGTTTCTATTTTTCATAACATGATCTCATGCAGCTTTCTAATATGTTCCACCATGCACTTCAACCAACAATGCGCCATGTGTCTCTCAGCATACATCCAATGGCCAGGAGATGAAGAGCATGGTACTCCCTAGTCAACAAGCGTGTGGTCAATCCCCAAGGTCAACGAGACTTACTTCTTAATGGGCCTGAATTCCAGAATAACACCTCCACATTGGGCCATCAAACCCCCCTGGTTTTGCTATTTTATTTTATTTTCTTTTTTCCCTTTTAATTATCTCATAACTAATTATTATTATTATTAACCAATAAACTAATTTTTCATAATAAATTCAGAAATCAAAAATTGTAAATATATTTTATTATTTTTACTATTAACTATTATTGTTGTAAATAAATATTGACAATTAACTTAGTTTAATTTATGCTTAATTTTCACCTTTTTCTCAATAAATAAAAGTTATGTAGAATTAGGGTTCGACAATTTTCAATCATATTTTATTAATTAATCATTATTCTTATTAATTATTATTATCTTTGTAAATAAAATGTAAATTAATTAATTTAGTAAATTAGATTAACTTTGACATTTTTTCTAAATAATTAAAATAAACTTAGAACTAGGGTTTTTTTTCTTAACTTTTAATTTTAATTCCTTTTTATTTTCATTAAAACATTAAAAAACGTAAAAACATTTTTTCTTTTTTAATTAGTTAATTAATTAGTAAACTAGGGTTAATTTTAATTATATGCAAAGGACCAAAAAACTCATATTTTCTCAAAAGGGTCAAAAACCCCAGGACGTTCCAATTTAAATTTCTTTTCGTATTATTTTTATTTTTATTATTTATGTAACTGTTTCCGGAATGTAATAGTAATTAGGATTTACCGCTTTCTTTACTTTCCACACTTTATCAAAACGGGTTTTTGTCTTTGGCGATGTATAGACCCGCGCCTTGTAATAGTGTAGCTTTACATTCCCGCACTTTAATTTTCCGCACTCTTAACTGTTAATATGCATGAAAGACTGAATGACAAATTAAAAATAACTCGTAGCTCACAATTGCATGATCAAAGATAAATATAAACTGAATTGAACATACAATCACATGCCACTCTTAGGGTACGCCGCACTTGTTGCCTCGGACGTGGTCGTCAAGTATAGGATGTTTTAGAGGTCGCCCTCCTGTCTAAGATCCTGTTGCCTCGAAACGGTTGCCTCGGATAAAAAGGATCTAGGACATTAGGGTTACTTCTAAGGTGTCCTACTATTGCTTCGGTGACCACACATTGCCCCTTCTAATCGAATTGACCCGAATAACTCCAACGATGGTGCTACCTACCTCTCAATGGTGGGATGGCACTATCTTAAGGATTCTTACACAAGCCTAATTCCTTAGAGTAGGTAGATTCTCATAGGTACTTGCTCTCTTCAAAAACAAACAAAACATCTTTTCACACTCACACTTTCAAAAGTTTTCAAACAATTTTTTCATACACTCTTTAGGACAGATACAAGAGTTACTTAGAAATTCTTCAAGCGAAACTTTTTCAAAACCCACACACACTTGAAAAGCAAACAATTTTGAAAACATAAGAGCAAGTACCTAAGAGCCCATGGATAACCATGGATAAAAAGGGTGCTAACACCTTCCCTTTCTATAAATCTACCTCCCGAACCGAGAGACATCTCGAATAAGGAATTTTGTTGTGCTTTTGTCCTTTCCATGTTGGAGAACATAAAAGACGATGGTGACTCTTGCTTACCGCGACATTTTGCGAACCAGCTTTAAACAGTCAGTTCTATTTCCACCGATCACAAAACTGGCGACTCTGCTGGGGAATTTAAAGTTAGGTGTACCTTAGGATTAGATCATACTTATGTTTTCAATTGCTTGATTTGCTTGCTTTAATATTGTGGGCCTGTTTTGGGAGTTTCATAGATCCTAACCCGGATCTGGGGGATACCTCTTAGAAAGTAGCAACAAAACTGTGAGGGAACTGTGCGAGGTATACCGACATGGTTAAAGCAGTTTGCTACGTTGATGTGGCACTTTGGTGAGTACCGGTAACCCTTGAGTCAAGTCAAGGAGAGTACGGGGCCGCCGCGTGGTGTCGTGAAGCATCAACTGACCTTAGGAACCTTACTTGACCATCCTGGCCTCTTTAGGGGTAGTGAGATGACCGACTTTGGTGCAGTCCGAAGTTGGTTGATACTCGATACTACACTCATTAAGGGTTGTTTTCTTGGAATATTTTGATCGCCAGTTCAGTGGCTAAATCAAAACAATGAACACAAAAAACAACCTAATGATTTTGAGCTCCTTAGAACCCGGTTACTTTTGATAGGACAGGTTTTTGAGCCCACCAACTTCAAGAGGGTAGTACCCCAAACTTCATGCTGGCCTAAACTCTAAGGGTTGTCTTGTGTGACTTGTGTGCTTTATCATGTTTGCCTTTGTGAATACTTGTGGTGTGTTTTTATCATAGCATCATAACATCATACAACATCATATGCATCCACTAACCACTTCAGGGGATCGAATCTTCATCTTTATTATTGTTTTGTAGGACATGGAAACTATCCGCAGAAAGACAATTCAGATCAACCTTGTAAGGATCCCTCCTCAGCTTAAGGAGCTTACATCCAGGATTCCCGAGAGCTCTTCTTTCAGTGAGAAACATGGCAGACTCATCAGCTTGGTCAACACCAACATTGAGGAAGATATGATAAAGGTCCTCTTCCAGTTCTTTGACCCTTTACACCACTGCTTTACTTTCCCGGATTATCAACTGGTGCCTACCTTGGAAGAGTTTTCCCAGCTTCTGAAGATCCCTATCCTTAGTCAACTACCCTATAACGGTACGGAAAGGGAACCAAAACTTGAAGAGGTTGCTAAAGAATTACGCCTACAACCATCTGACATCAAAGGACATTGGGAAGTTAGAAGTGGTATCAAAGCATTCTTGGCAAAGTTCCTGTTTGAGAAGGCCCAAGAATGTTGGAATTCCCTTGACCTACAAGCCTTTGAAGAAGTTGTGGCTCTCCTTGTCTATGGGTTGGTGTTGTTCCCGAATCCCGATCAACTTATAGATGTCAATGCTGTTAAGATCTTCATGTCCAGGAATCCTATACCTACGTTGCTTGGGGACATCCTTCACTCATGTTACACTCGAACCATGAGAAAAAGAGGTGTTCTCATATGCTGCACTCCTCTCCTGGCAAGGTGGTTTATTTCGCACCTTCCACAATCAGTTTTGAAGAACGAGCGGGGTTTGAGATGGTCACAATGATTAATGACTCTTACGCATGCTGATATACATTGGTGTCCTCGGTCCAGAGAGAATGTCACTATCATTGATCGTTGCGGGGAGTTTCCTAATGTTCCTTTACTTGGAATCAGAGGAGGTATTACTTACAACTCATGTTTGTCTTTGAGACAGTTTGGATATGCTCGGAGGGATGGCCCTCACGACATGTTGCTTCCTGACATAGTTTTTGACTTCGACAATGATGCACAAGGACTTCGCCAGAGATTTATCAGAGCTTGGAGGTTGCCCAACAGGGTAGATAGCAGGACACTGGGGCACAAGAACTCCATCCCCCTGGAGCCTTATCTCAAGTGGGTACGAGCCCGCTCCCAGAAGTTGGTGATGCCATATCCTCATGTTCTCCCTGTGATCAAAGAGCCAGTTTCGGAAGGAGAGGTGCCCTATACGATTCAACATCCGGACATGCCAACATCTTGGAAAGAAATCCAAAAGAGCTGTATCCAACTCAAGGAAGAACGGAATTCTCTTGAAGCCAATCTACATGCCAGTGAGAAGAAGGTCTTGGAGCTCACCCGCCTACTGCACGAGGAAAAGACTCTCAATACTTACATAGCTCCAAAGAGGATGCGCAGTGTCTTTTGGGATTAAATTATTTTGTAATGTTTTGCCCATGAGGCCTTGATGTACTGAACAGATTATTTCTTAATAATAACGTGTGTTCCTTTTTGCCTACAACAAATTTGAACTTTCGAACCCTTGAATGCATTGCATAAATAGCATATCATGCATCATGTGCATAACAGGTACTCTTTTCCTACAGGTTGCTTAATCTTCTTCGCTGTTTATTTCAGCAGTCTCATCATGAATCCTGAATCATCTACTGAACAATCCATCAAGGCCCTCCAGGCCCAGAACGCCCAGTTCCAAGAGTTGATCATGAGCTTAGCCCAAGGTCAAGAGGAATTGAAGGCTCTGCTGGTGAAGAAGAAGAAGAAGAGAACTGTGTTGTTTAACACTGGACGGAGGTTTAGTAATACACTGCATAATGAGGCTAATCAAACTGCTTCCTCTGTAGGGAAAGACAGTCCCCAAGGGGGAGGAGTTCCTAGTCCTGTGGTCTCTGACAACGAGACGGATTTCAATGATGAACATTACCCTCCTGCTGAGGACAGGTACAAGCAACTAGAGGACCGTCTGAGTGCCATGGAGATTCAACATGTGCCTGGGTTGGATTTCGGAGATCTGGGTTTATCTTCGGGGGTGGTGATCCCACACAAGTTCAAGGCACCTTCTTTTGCGAAGTACGACGGGGCATCTTGTCCTAAGCTGCATCTCAGATCCTATGTGCGAAAGATCCAACCGTATACTGCAGACAAGAACTTATGGATCCATTTCTTCCAGGATAGCCTTTCAGGGGCTCAACTCGAGTGGTTCTATCAGCTGGATGGAGCCAGTATTCGAAACTGGAAGGACTTGGCTACTGCTTTTTATAAGCAGTATCAGTACAATGCCGACCTCTCTCCTACACGTACCCAACTCCAGGGTATGTCGCTAGGATCGGGTGAAGGTTTTAAGGAGTACGCACAAAAGTGGAGGGACCTGGCTGGCAGGGTGCAGCCACCGTTGACTGACCGTGAGCTCGTGGACATGTTCTTGGGGACCTTGTCTGGTCCGTTCTTCAACCACCTGATTGGTAATTCTTCTGCAGGGTTTACAGACCTCATTCTGACTGGTGAGAGGATAGAAGCTGGTATGAAGTCGGGGAAGATACAGAAAGGTGCATCCTCAAGTTCTGAAAAGAAGCCTTTCAAGAAGGAAGCTAGTGCTGTGTATGATCCCAGAAGACAAAATAAACCGGAACGCCGCCAGGCTGTCAACGCGGTGGTAATTTCAAAGCCTGCTGCCGCTCCTCGGCCATATAACCAACCAAGAGGTGAGAGACCCAGAAGGGAGTACACTCGGCTTAGTATGACCTTGTCTCAAATCCTGCCGCAACTACTGTCGACCAATCTGGTAACCATTAAGGAAGCTCCGAAGGTGGTGAATACAACCTCTCCAAAGTATAACCCCAACGCTTGCTGTGCTTATCACTCTGATAGCCCGGGGCATTCTACTGATGATTGTTGGGCTCTAAGAAATAAGGGTTGAGCCCTCGTCCTGACGAGCTCATCTTGGATTCCCTTACCTTTATCAACAACGGTAGGAGGGACAATACTAGGAACAACAACATCTTCAATCAATGGGGTTCTAGCGGAGAGTTTTATTGGTGCAGGGATGACCTTGTCAGCAGATGAGGGTCCAAAGATTGCTCTTGGAGGGGCAATCTCTGGAGAGAATATTCTCCCGCTCCGGGTGATTTTGCTCGTGCCTGCAATGTTTCCAATGCTGGCTTCTTCATCATCCAAACTTTCTTCAGTTATTTCGATTTGTTTAATACCATGGTAGTAGACGTCACCGCCATAGTTCCATGGTATTGACTTCTCAGAAACATAGGGGACAGGCCCTGGCATTGTTATCTTTAAAGGAACAAATTTCGTAGCTGGTGTAATCTTAACAGGCTTTCTGACGGCCTTGGAAAGATTGGCGTGAATGGTTATGATTGAGACATCTTCAGTATGGGTTGGAATAGCAGAAACTTTTTCAAACAAAATTTGTCGACTGTCCATTAGGCCTTGGATGCCTTTCTTCAGTAACGGACAATCAAACGGCAGATAGTAACAACAATAGCAGTCTTCTTTACATCCCGGGAAGATCCTGGCCCTTAACAGATTCAACTTGATGGCTAGCAACGGAGTTATCAGATCATTGACATCAGTAACATACAAATCTTCTTCAATGGCATTGACATTTCGGCCGTGCTTCGGCATGGGAGCAGATATCACGTTCGGCTTCTCTAGAGCGTCGAACTCCACCTCCTTCGCCTCTATCAGGTCTTGGATTTTATGCTTGAGTGCTCAACAATCATTGGTGTCGTGACCGACACTGTCAGAATGGTAGGCGCATTTAGCATTAGGATGATAATGCGGAGAGGACGTATTCACATTTTTTGGTGCATCTTTGATAGTGGCGAGATTCAACTTTAACAGATGGGGAAGCACTTGTGCTGGAGTCATATTAATTCGGGTGAACTGCCGTTGTGGCCGTTCCACCCGTTGCTGATTTGGTCTGGACTGGTTATAGCGAGGCTGCTCACTTGAAGGGTTTGGAATCATTATGGCCCCCACGGTCGGCTGACGCTCAGTCTTCCCTGCTCTTCTCTGAGAATATACCACAACCGTTTCCTTTTTGAAAGGTTTCTTCTCAACACTTGCAGCAACACCCTTCTGAATCTTTCCTGACTTGATGCCAGCTTCTATTCTTTCGCCTGTTAAGATCAAATCGGTAAACCCCGCGAAAGAGTTACCAATCAGATGATTGAAAAATGGCCCAGATAGGGTCCCTAGAAACATGTCAACAAGTTCACGGTCGGTTAAAGGAGGCTGCACCCTGCCAGCCAAATCCCTCCATTTTTGTGCATATTCTTTGAATCCTTCGCCGGTTCCCAGTGACATACCCTGAAGTTGGGTACGTGTGGGAGCAAGGTCAAAATTATACTGATATTTTTTGTAGAAGGCGGTGGCCAAGTCTTCCCAATTTCGGACGCTGGTTCCTTCTAGCTAATAAAACCACTCCAATTGAGCCCCAGAAAGGCTGTCTTGAAAGAAATGGATCCAAAGGTTCTTATCTGCTGTATAGGGTTGGATCTTTCTTACGTAGGACCTGAGATGCATTTTTAGACAGGACAACCCATCATACCTTACAAAAACTGGCACTTTGAACTTTGGGGGAATCACAATCCCGGCAACTAAACCCAAGTCTTCGAAATCCAAACTCGGCACCCTTTGTAGCTCCATGGCGGCCAACCTGTCTTCTAAACCTTTGTATTTATCATCAGCTGGAGGGTATTGTTGATCAGAGTAGTCTTCATCCTCTTCGACCTCCTCTTCTTCCACACCGGACTCGGAAGGTACCGCAGCCCCACCTCCTTTACTGGTTCCTTCATCAGAAGTAGGAGGAAATTCAAGCACTCTCCTGGCCTCTCCGTCAAATCTTCTCCCTAGAGTAGCCACCCCGAGTCTCTTTTTCTTCTTCTTCACTGGGTCTTTATTCCCCAGCAAGGTCTTGAGATCCTCCTGACCCTTAGCCAAGGTCGTCAGGAGTTGCTGGAACTGTGCATTTTGAGCTTGTAGGTCTTTGACTGTTTGCTCGATATCCATCCTACTAAAATAAACAGCATACAGATAAGGAAACCTGGAGTGAGACCTGCTTATGCACATGATGAATGGTATGCTTATGTATGCAATGCATTCAAGGATTTAGAATATTCAAACTTGTTGCAGACAAAAAAGAACGCACGTCATATTAATAAGAAGAAATTTGTTAGTACATAAATGCCCCATGGGCCAAATATTACAAAAACAACTTCTCAAGGTAAAAAGACATTACGCATCCTCTTTGGTGCGATGTAAGTGTTGAGGGACTCTTACTCATGGAGTCGGCGGGTAAGCTCTAGAACCTTCTTCTCACTGGCGTAGAAGCTAGCTTCAAAAGTGTTCCGTTCCTCCTTGAGCTGAATCCAGCTCTTCTGCATTTCCTCCCACGATGTAGGCATGTCAGGATGTAGGATGGTGTAGGGAACCTCTCCTTCCTTAACAGGCTCTTTAATCACAGGGAGAACATGAGGATAAGGCATCATTAGACTCTGGGCTCGGGCTCGTACCCACTTGAGATAAGGTTCAAGAGGGATGGAGTTCTTGTGTCCCAGAGTCTTGCTATCAACCTTGTTGGGTCTTCCCCAAGCTCTGATGAATCTTTGGCGAAGTCCTTGCGCATCGTTGTCGAAGTCAAAAACTAGGTCAGGAATCAACATGTCATGAGGGCCATCCCTCAGTGCATATCCAAATTTCCTCAAAGCTAGGCAAGGGTTGTAGGTGATACCTCCTCTGATTCCAAGTAAAGGAACATTAGGAAACTCTCTGCAACGATCGACGATGATGACATTTTCTCTGGACCGGGAACACCAATGTACATCAGAGTGAGTAAGAGTCATCAACCGTTGGGATCACCTTGAGCCTTGATCATTCTTTAAGACAGATTGTGGAAGGTGCGAAATAAACCACCTTGCCAGGAGAGGAGTACAGCACATGAGAACACCCCTCTTTCTCATTGTTCGTGTGTAAAATGAGTGAAGAATGTCCCCAAGCAATGTTGGTATTGGATTTCTGGACAAGAAGATTTTGACGGCGTTGACATCTACCAATTGGTCAGAATTTGGGAACAGGACCAACCCATAGATAAGGAGTGCCACAATTTCTTCAAAGGCTTGTAGGTCCAATGAATTCCAACATTCTTGTGCCTTCTCAAACATGAATTTTGCTAAGAATCCCTTGACGCCGCTTCTGGTTTCCCAATGCCCCTTGATGTCGGATGGTTGTAGATGTAATGCTCGAGCAACATCTTCCGGCTTTGGTTCCTTTTCCGTACCATTGAAGGGTAGTTGATTAAGGTTAGGAATTCTCGGGAGTTGAGAAAATTCCTCCAAAGTGGGCACCAACTGGTAATCGGGGAAAGTGAAACAGTGGTGAAGAGGGTCAAAGAACTGGAATAACACTTTCATCATGTCTTCTTCAATGTTGGTGTTGACTAAGCTGAGCAGTCTACCATGTCTTTCACTGAAGGATGAGCTTTCCTGAATTCTTGAGGTGAGCTCCTTGAGTTGAGGAGAGATTCTCACAAGGTTGACTTGGATGGTTTTTCTGCGAGGAATTTCCATGACCTACAAAACAAGAACAAAATGAAGATCTAAACCCTTGAAGTGGTTAGTAAATGCATATGATGCTTTATGATGTTTATGATGTATGCACAAACATATGTACAAGCAAATCACACCAAACCCTAGTTTCAGGCTTGCATGGGGTTTCATAGGTAAGTACCCTCTTGAGTGTAGTTGGCTTAAAAAACCTGTCCTATAAATAGTAACCGAGTTCTAAGGAGCTCAATATCATTGGATTGTTTTCAATGTTCATTGTTTTGGTTTAGCCACTTAACTAGCGACCAAAATATTCCAAGAAAACAACCCTCAATGAGTGTAGTATCGAGTATCTACCAACTTCGGACTGCACCAAAGCCGGTCATCTCACTACCCTAATAAAAGGCCAAGATGGTCAAGTAAGGTTCTAGGTCATTAGTGCTTAGTGACATCACTCAGCGGCCCCGTACTCTCCTTGATTGAACGCAAGGGTTACCGGTACTCACAAATATGTCGCACTAATATAGCTATTGCTTCGACCGTGTCGGTATACCCCGCACAGTTTCCACAACGTATTGCTATCTATGAAATGTTTCCCAAAATCCAGGTGGAGGATTACAAACCCAAACAAGAGAGCCAAGATATAAAGCAATCAAGACAAACAATTAATCATGCAAAAGGGTGATCTAAGCCCTAAGGTTACTCCACTTTTAAAATATTCTCCAGCAGAGTCGCCAGTTCTGTGGTACGGTGGGAGAACTGACTATGGTTTTGCGTTTGTTTTCGCAAATGTTTCGGTTGAGCAAGAGTCGCCACCGACTTTTTATTTTATCCTAAGGAAAGGTTTAAAAAGCACAGCAAAAACCTTTGAGATATTTTCATGGGTTCGGGGAGTAGATTATAGAAAGGGAAGGTATTAGCACCCTTTCTATCCATGGTTATCCATGGGCTCTTGGGTACTTGCTTAGATCAACTTTCCTTGGTTTTCAATTGTTTGAAATGGTGCTTTGTGCGTGGTTTTGAAAATGTTTTGAAAAAGATGCCTTGTCTAGGCTACCCTTGTAACAATTCTTTACTCGAATGTTTTACAAAAGGTGTTTGTCTTTTTGAAAAGATGTTTCAAGGTTTTTTGAAAGTTTGTTTTGAAAGTGTTTGTGAAGTGTGGTTTGAAAAATAGGCAAGTGTTTTTTTGTTTTGCAAGTTGACAAGTACTTAAGAGCTATCTACCCTAAAGTTCTCAAAGATTTTTACTATGTTTTAACCCTTTTAACAATTTTGTTCCACCATTGCATTTGGTGGACAATCTTGTGTTAGGATGTGAAAGGGACGGGCGCGGGTCATCGTTGAGACCATAATTGCAATGGTGCCAAGTATCTTTGGGCAATGTTTTCTTTAAGGGACTTGATCATTTTTAGGCAACTTTCGAAAGCGTCGTCGAGGGACTATGATCATTTGAATTGTTTCTTTTGTTTTTGCCCAAAGAGACCTAACATGCAATATGGCCCATTTATTGAAGGCAACAAGTGGAATACCCTAGGGGTGCAAGTGTGATATGTGTTGTCCATTTTCATGCTTGATTATCTTGAAATTAGGTCAAACTATTTTGTTGTTTTTTTATTTGCATACAAACTCTAATTCTAACATGGTATATTTAGAAAGTAATAAAGTGCGAAATTTAAAGTTCCTAAGCTATTACAACACAATATGGAAAGGGGGTACAAATATTCAAATGGGGGGTATTTGACAAGGAATTTAAACCTAACTATTACATCAATTTGGATAATTTACAAGATAATTAATTGCACAAATTAAATGGAAATAAAATAAATATGCAAGATGCAAAAAAATGTTTTTATGTGTATGAAAAAGGGTTTTTTATATGTCAAATAAACAAAATAAAAAGTATTATTTTTTTGGAGTTTTTTATGTTTAGGGTAAAACCCTAATTTTATTAGGTAAAAGGTATTATTTATTTAATGTGTACCATATTTATTTATTATATACAAAAATAAAATAAAAATGAAGTATATTTATCAAAAAAGTATTTTTTTAATGTTAAATTTTAATAAAAATAAAAATGTATACATTTTGTATTATTTACTAAATATTCTAATAAATATATATATATATATTTGTATTATTTTCTAAATATGTATTATATATATAAAAATAATAATATTTAATATTAAAAAAAAGTATATTTTATATAAAATATTTTCAGAAGATAAGAGAAAATAAAAATGGAAAATAAAATGTGTTTACATTATTTTTGGTATTTTTTAAATAAAAGTGTTTATTTATTTATTTATGTACAAATATTCATTCAAACGAATAAATGCCTAATAAATTGAAAAATGGTTTAAAAAATTATTTTTATATTTTTAATATTATAAGAAAAAATAAATAAGTCAGAATAAGAAAAGAAAAGTCATAAAATCATTAAAATAAGCAAAATGGGCTCATGGGGTGCAGAAGTAAAAACATGGTGTGAAAAGAAATAACAAATCAGGCCCAGCCCAGAAGATTGTTGTCTTCAACCTTCAGACCAACAAAATTCAAAAACACGCGCCTTTCTTCTCAAATCTCTAACTCCTGATTCTTTGATCTTTTGCCAAATCTTCCAACATGAAACCTGTAGAGCTTGAAGCCACGATTCTAGACATATAAAGAAGTCAATCTAACTCTCAGAAATGAGAGAGAATTTCTTCTCCCCCAATTCCTGACCTAGTTTTTGTTCCATGTTCAGACTTAAAATTCTCTAAGCATACATAATATAAATGAAATCTAATCACATGGGCATGTTCAGGGCTATGAATGTGACATATTTTCTTCACAAACCTAAAGCTAACAATGCCTGGATAGAGAGATACGTGTTCATGAACTTACCTGTTCAGTTGAAGTTGTATCTGGTGATGGAGGTGTCTTCAATGCAAGGTGATGATTGGTACAAATTCCTTGATGTCCAGGGATGCTATTCCAAGCTTTACTTTGTCTTGAAACCTTTTGAATCGTGCTATGGAACTTCAGCTACAAAACAAGAAAATGAAAATGGTGATCTTGCCTGGGAGTGTTACAGGTCGTGTTTGAGGTTTTGATTAGCTTCAAGGGATGTTATGAGATGTGTTTGACAAGTTTTTAGCAAGAATGCATGGAAGGTTTGAGCTATGGAACTCAAACTGCAGGGATGCCCTGTTTTGAGCAGTTCAATGGTGATTCTGTGAATGAGATGGTGTTGGGGAGGGTTGGCTCGTGTTCTAGCTCAGTTAGGGTGTTTAGAAAGTGTACAAAGTTTTTGCTTTCACTTCTTTTTGCTGAGATGAAAGTTGGTATGTGATATGCTATGTTTCTTACACTTTAAGCAACAAATGTCCAAGTTGGTTTTTAGACAGGTAGAGGCCCCCCTAATGTGCTGCAAACCTTGGCATTGATCAGTATAATTAGTTCCTAAACTTGTGCCAAGGGGATTTGAACTGTACTTCTTGGATTTGCATTTTGACATAAAGTTCACTTTTGCAAAAATGGTTAAAGTGCTTTATCTATTTTGGGATTAAACCATTATGCAATGCTTGAACACATAGAATATGGTCTTGGCACAAAGATTTTGCATTAAATTTATAAGTGTAAAAGAGATTTAGGGCCTGTAATCAAGAAATGCATGCTGATTTGAAAATTGCCCAAGTGTATGAACATGGAAATTGGCCATAACAAAAGTGAGTTTTTCCCATATTGCAAAATTCGATTCTCTCAAACCATGAGGTTGTTTGATGATTTCTTGGACATTTTGGAAAGCTTGGAATGTGTAATATAATCCATCTTTGAAATGCAAATTGAAATTCCAAGTGGAAGTATGTGAAAAATGGTCTTGAAGTTAGGCAAAAATCCTGCCTAAAATAGGTCAAATTTTCTCTAAGTTAAGAATGGTTTGGTACCCTTGTTCCAAAAATTGTAACTTGAGCTACAAGCCTCTTTTGGGAAAACTTTGTGAATCAAAGTTGTATATTATGCAATAGGCTACAACTTTCATGTTTTGACTTTTGCTTGAATCCAAATGAATCTTGGTGAGAAAGTGGGGCAAAGTTAGGAAAAAATTAGGGTTTTTCATAACTTAGAAAAATTCTAAGTTATGAAAAATCTTCATTTCAAACCCTAATTTGCAATTCTTGATTTCTTGATGAACAAGTTTCATGATTTGGCATGTTTTGATGAAAAATGAATCTTGACACTTGATTTTGACCAAAAAGTCAAAGTTTGACTTTTCAGTATACAGTCAAAATTGATCAATTGACTGAGAAATTCAACTGTCAATCTTGTGCATTTGGGATCTTTTGAACTTGTTGAGCATGTCAAGATAATTCCATGGGGTCCTTGAGTCCATATGTGATCTTGATTTTCCATTGGCTAGGTCAAACAGTCAAAAATTGCCTTTGTGCAGTCAAAACCCTAAAAATGACCATTTTGCCCTTTTGATGATCTGATCAACATTCTTGTGGAATTGTGATCCAAACTTGATCAAATGGTCCATGTGAGTTTATAATGTTGATGTGGGTCAATTTTCATGATATTTAACTGTCAATTGGCCACAATTGACTTTTTCCCCAATACAGCTGATTTCTAGGTCAACTGTCCAATACTGTCCAATTGACTGGGCAAAACTTGGAATCAAGGCTTGAAATTTGATGTGGATAGACTTGGGAGTCCAACATGAAGCATGAAAGTCATCTTAGGCATTTTAGGTCAAAACATCTTTGTGCAAACACAAACCCTAATTTGGGTCAACAGTGCAAGGGGAAGTCTTGAGCAGATGAAATCCTAACTGGATCTTGAGCTCCAAGGACTTTGTGATGAGAAATTATTGAGAGAAATGGGAGGGCAAATTTTGGGGTACAACAGTTGCCCCTGTTCAATCTTCTTGAATTCGAAGAGTTAGATTGGCAAGTTTGCCTTTCGTGACTCGAGGGTAAAAGGAGATTGGACACTAGAGTGCCCTTAAATTTGCACTCGTCAAAGCAAAGGATGCGGGAATGGGCTTAGAGATGCCATTTGGAGATGGGATTAACGATGCCATCGGGAGGAGTGACAGAAATCTTGTTGGGGATGGGATTAAAGATGCCATCTGTAATGAGTATCAGAAAGGTGTCCATGCTTTGGACCACATCTGAATTGGGGGTCTGAATAAGCAATAGATTGACATCCGTATCCGGAGGCATTCGTAAACTGTTTTCAAAATTTGAGAAGAGTCTGAACAAGCGATAGATTAACATCTGTTGTGGGGAAGAATCCATAAACTATTTTCAGAAGTCTTGAAGTTGAATAAGCAATAGAGCAGCATTCGTTGTTGGGAAGCGTCCGTAAACTGTTTTCAAAAGTTGCATCTGAACAAGCGATAGATTAACATCCGTTGTTGGGAAGAATCCATAAACTGTTTTCAGAAGTCTTGAGAAGAATCTGAACAAGTGATAGGTTAACATCCGTTACTTGGAGAACCCGTGATCTGTTTTCAGAAATCTTGAAGTTGAATAAGCAATAGAGCAGCATCCGTTGTTGGGAAGCGTCCGTAAACTGTTTTCAAAAGTTGCATCTGAATAAGTTGATAGATTAACATCCGTTATTGGGAATAATCCATAAACTGTTTTCAGAAGTCTTGAGAAGAATCTGAACAAGTGATAGGTTAACATCCGTTACTTGGAGAACCCGTGAATTGTTTTCAGAAATCTTGAAGTTGAATAAGCAATAGAGCAGCATACGTTGTTGGGAAGCGTCCGTAAACTGTTTTCAAAAGTGTCTCGAAAGATAATGATTTTTGTCTGTCGACTGATCTTACCTGAAAAGGTAAACAGTTAGTTATATGCAATGTCATGATGCATGATGCAATGTACGTTTATATGATATGAATGTAAATGAATGGGCATGTAAGCTGGAGAGCTATCTTGTGAAGGATAGATGAATCCGAGATGGCTGAAGATAAAAGCATCTTGACTGCTGCAGGGAAGAATAATTCCTAGTTGTTACTGGGGAATAAGGAGCTTGGGTTGTATACCAATCTTCTGAGGAATTCCTGTCTTGAGGAGACCTTCACTGGAGAATCTTGGAATATACAATGAGGAGCTGAAAACTGAAAGTCTTCAAATTTGCTTGGGGAATACCAGTCCTTCAAACGTCGAGGGGCCTTAGAACCACTTACGGGGACTTGGAATTTCCTTGGTGATTTCTACTGGGGATTTTAGAACCTGGTAGACTTAAGCTGGGGAGATAAGACTGAGAATCTCTAGTCTAGTGAGAAGCATTTCTGTGGGGAGAGGGTTCACTAGTCTGGCTCCGCCGGGGGTTGATAGTTTGAAGCTTTAGCTCTGCTGGGGATACTGAAACTTAAACTCTGAGGGGAATTGAGTTCTGGAGGATTCTCTGGCTGGCGATAACAAAGATAAACTCCTCTGGGGATTGTATTGATAAGTTATGCCGGGGGACTTTGATGAACTCCGCTGGGGATAGGAAGAATTTTGCCGAGTGCGATCTTCCGTGGCAATTAGCTGAGGATAACCCAGTTATAAGCCCTTGTGAGGAATAACTTTGAATAAAGCTCGGGAGAGACGTCCGTATTCTGCAGGGGATAAGCTTCCAAAATCTACTGGGGATAAGCTTCAAGACTTGCTGGGGATATGGATTCCAAATCTCCTGGGGATTTCCTTTGAAAAGGGTATCCAGATATCCAACTGCACCTTCAACCTATCAGTAATCCTCTTTCTTGATTCATAAGGAAATGATTATGTTCAAATGCATATGCCTATTTAACAAGACATTAGACGTTTCTCAAAATAAAACAATTAGTGCAAGAGAAAAAGAAAAAGGAAATGACACAAATTTCTGGGAAGAGTATTTGTATTAACTTTCTCTGAGTATATTTGTACAAAGGAGACAATCATCCTAGTAAGAGGATTTTGTCGTAAATATTGAAAGATTTATACAAAATAAATATGGCTATGTAAAACAATTCCATGGGATTCCATTCCGCTATAGCCTTCACAACTCTGAATATCTGTCCATTCAATGCTTCGTCTGCCGATGACTGGATTGATCAGGAGCCTGGAACTGGTTGATGAAGAGATTGTCTTTGAAGTGATCCGACGAGACATAGTCACACGCTTTAATTCCCTAACTTTTGCCTGAATCGCCCTTTCGGGTTTTCGATCCACCGGGAAACCCCTTTTTGCCCAAGCCGCCATTTCGGGTTTTCAACTTGCCGGGTGTACAGATTTTTTTTTGTTTTTATCCCTAATTTTTGCCTGAACCTCCCTTTCGGGTTTTCGGTTCACCGGGATGCCCATTTTTGCCCAAGCCGCCCTTTCGGGTTTTCGACTTGTCGGGTTATCTTATGCGTAGTATCTTTTGACTATGTCTGCATTCACAGGGTGCGACAAATCGTCGCCGTCCATGGTGGTCAGAATCATTGCACCACCAGAAAATATGCTCTTGATCACAAATGGTCCTTCATATGTAGGAGTCCATTTGCCCCTGGGATCACTTTGCGGCAAGATAATCCGCTTGATTACGAGATCTCCGACTTGATACACCTAACGTCTGACTTTCTTATTGAAGGCCTTGATCATCCATTTTTGATACGTCTGACCATGGCATATAGCAGCGAGTCGCTTCTCGTCGATCAGATCGAGTTGATCAAGTCGGGTCTGAATCCAATCATCTTCATTCAAACCTGTGTCCTTCATAATCCTTAGAGAAGGAATCTAAACCTCCATAGGCAGGACATCTTCCATGCCATATACCAAAGAAAATGGGGTTGCCCCGGTTGAAGTACGTGCCGTCGTACGGTATCCATGCAGAGCAAACGGTAACATCTCATGCCAGTCCTTGTAAGTGACTGTCATTTTCTGAATGATCTTCTTAATGTTTTTGTTCGCAGCTTCAACAGCACCGTTCATCTTCGGCCGATAGGGAGATGAATTGTGATGATAAATCTTGAACTGTTCGCATAATGCGGTGATCATCGTGTTATTCAGATTTGTACCGTTGTCTGTGATGATCCTGTCTGGAACACCTTATCGGCATATGAGATTTTGCTTGATGAAGCGGGCAACCACATTTTTAGTAACAGAGGCGAAGGAAGCTGCTTCGACCCATTTGGTGAAATAGTCAATGGCAACTAGGATGAAACGATGTCCGTTGGAAGCCGTGGGCTTGATCTCTCCAATCATGTCAATGCCCCACATTACAAATGGCCAAGGAGCAGTCAGAATGTTGAGAGGAACCGGAGGGATATGAACTTTGTCAGCGTAGACTTGACATTTGTGGCAAGTACGGGAATGTTGATGGCAGTCAGCTTCCATGGTAGACCAGTAATAGCCTGTCCTTAGGATCTTCTTAGCCATTGTATGCCCGCTCAAGTGAGTGCCAAATGTGCCACTGTGTATCTCAGTCATGATCAATTCTGCTTCAGCTTTGTCTACGCATCGGAGTAATACACAATCATGGCTTCGTTTATAAAGGATGTCGTTGCTCAGGAAGAATTTGGCAGCAAATTTCCTTAAGAACTTCTTGTCATTTACGGAAGCTCCTTCGGGATAATCTCTAGTCTGGAGATACCTTTTAATCTCATGGAACCAGGGTTGTTCCACTACTTCCTCGGTATTAATCTCGTGACAATGTGCCGGTTCATCCATTCGCTCGATGGTGATTTGGGGAGCCTCGTTATCCCAGTTGAGTTTAAACATGGAGGACATTGTAGCTAGAGCATCTGCTAGCTGATTCTCTTCTCGTGGGAAATGCTCGAAGGTAATTTGCTCGAAATGAGGCAACAATGTCAAGACATGTTCTTTGTATGGGATAAGATTAGGATGCTTGGTATCCCACTCTCCTTTGATTTGACTGATAACCAAAGCCGAGTCCCCAAATACGATCAAAGATTTGATCCCCAAGTCTATAGCAGCCTTGAGACCAAATATGCAAGCTTCATACTCAGCCATGTTGTTTGTGCAGCTGAAGCAAAGTCGGGCCGTGAAAGGTGTGTGACAACCTTCTGGAGAAATGAGTACTGCGCCGATACCGTTTCCAAGTGCATTTGAAGCACCATCAAAATACAGGGTCCATCGGGATCCCTTTTCGGGTCCGTCATACGGTTCGTTACTTTCAATGTTGTCCAAATTCATGATGTCCTCGTCTGGGAAGTCAAATCTCATGGGTTGATAATCTTCGATAGCTTGATGAGCCAGATGGTCAGCTAGTACACTCCCTTTTATAGATTTTTGAGTGGTGTACTGGATGTCATACTCAGTCAGGATCATCTGCCATATGGCTATTCTTCCAGATAAAGCGGGCTTTTCGAAGATATACTTGATAGGATCCATTTTGGAAATCAACAGGGTAGTATGAGTCAACATATACTGCCTTAGTCGGCGAGCAGCCCATACCAAAGCGTAGCAAGTTTTCTCGAGCAGTGAGTAGCGAGTCTCACAGTCGGTAAACTTTTTGCTAAGGTAATAAATGGCATGCTCTTTTCGACCAGACTCGTCATGCTGGCCCAAAACACACCCCATTGAGTTATCCAAGACGGTTAGATACATGATCAATGGTCTTCCTTCGACGGGTGGCATCAGAATAGGAGGTTCTAGCAAATACTCCTTGATCTTATCAAAAGCAGCTTAGCAATCGTCGTTCCATTCGACTACCTGATCTTTCTTCAAGAGTTTGAAAAATGGCTCACAGGTAGAAGTCAGATGAGAGATGAATCTGGCAATATAGTTCAAGCGCCTCAAGAACCCTCTAACCTCCTTTTCAGTACGGGGAGCAGGCATCTCTTGTATTGCTTTCACTTTTGCTGGATCGACTTCAATGCCTTTGTTGCTTACAATGAATCCTAGAAGTTTACCAGACCTAACTCCAAAAGTGCACTTACTTGGATTCAGCCTGAGTTTGTATTCTTTCAACCTGGAAAACAGCTTTTCTAGATGTTCAAGGTGCTCCTCCTCTGTTTGTGACCGAGCTATCATATCGTCTACGTAAACTTCAATCTCATGATGTATCATATCATGAAACAAAGCTACCATGGCGCGTTGATAAGTTGCCCCAGCGTTTTTCAGTCCGAACGACATCACCTTGTAACAGAAAGTGCCCCATTGCGTGACAAAAGTTGTTTTCTCCATATCTTCGGGGGCCATTTTGATTTGATTGTAGCCCGAGAATCCATCCATGAAGGAAAACACTTTGTGCTGAGCTGTGTTGTCGATCAAAATGTCAATGTGTGGAAGTGGAAAATCATCTTTGGGGCTGGCTCTATTCAAATCCCGGTAGTCCACACACATCCTGACTTTGCCATCTTTCTTAGGTACTGGCACGATGTTAGCAACCCATTGAGGATAGGATGTAACAGCCAGAAAACCAGCGTCGAATTGCTTCATCACTTCTGCTTTGATCTTTTCAGACATGTCAGGCCTCATTCGGCGGACTTTTTGCTTGATCGGTGGACAATCCTCTCTTGTGGGGAGACGGTGAACCACGATGTCTGTGTCTAAACCCGGCATGTCTTCATAAGACCAAGTGAAGATTTCAACATACTCATTCAACAACTGTATCAGGCGTTCCTTGACACTTGGTTCCAGATTGGCACCCACTTGCACCTCCTTCCAGTCTTCCTCGGTCCCTAAGTTGACAGTTTCCAATGACTCTTCGTGCGGTAAGATGGCCCTTTCCTCCTGTTGTAGAAGTATGGCTATTTCCCCTGGTACTTCACAACCTTCGTCATCTTCATACTCGGCTTGATTGACCAGATCTTCAGAGTTATTGAAGGATATAGCAGAATAGTCACCCGTGGAATCCGGAGTGGATGGGTACCTGCATTCGTGAGTGTGGGTGTGTGTAAGGGATAACCATCCTTAAACAAAAAATGCAAAAGGAAAGAAAATGAACACAGCAGTTTATCAAATGAAAAACGTCCAATGAATCATTAAACATGGCATATGGATATTAGAATAATCAAAACCCTTACAAATGGACCTACATGCCCCGGGCAAGGCATGAGGTGAAAAGATAGTGTACGGATTGTTTGAAAATAAATATTACAGACCAATATAGGAAATGTTTGACAGATAAATTACTGATGAATAAAAGTGATGGGGACAAAGTCTTTTGCCTCCCAGTTGCACAATCCTCCTTTGACAGTCGGGTAAATCCACTCTTCGATGTTGCTCTCTTTGTCTTCATCCTCCAAAGCGTTGATTCCGTAGGGAGAAATTTTGACTGGCGCTCTTTCAATCTTCGAACGGCGCATAGCTTTCTGGCCCGCGGTAGTGAACCCTAATCCAAATTTGTCTGTTTTATGTGGAATATCAGGCAACTTCCCCCATGCTGAATTCTTCCCCTCCTTTATTGCGGCCCTTGCGTCCTCCAGAGATGCCATCCTGGCCATCTGCCTCGGTACTTCAGCTGCCAACCTTGCTACTGCTATTTCAGGAAGGACTTCTTTGAAATGCTGGAAAGGCGTCTCAATGAACTCACCCTCTACCTCCACATACCAGAAGGAGTTCAAGTGGCTGATCATGTACTCCTCTTCGCCATGGACGGTTATAATCTTTCCCTTGACAGGATACTTCAACATTTGATGTAAGGAGGAGGTGACTGCCCCAGCATGGTGTATCCAAGGCCTACCCAACAAGCAAGAGTATGACGGACGGATGTCCATCACATAGAAAGTAGATTTAAACACCTCAGTGCCTATCTTGATGGGAATTTCAACCTCCCCATGGACCATTCTCTTCGAACCATCGAAAGCTCTGACAACAATATCACTCGGTTTCAACTCCAACCCTTCACAATCTAGTCGGTCCAAGGCCTTTTTAGGCAGTACATTCAGCGACGAACCAGTGTCGACCAAGACATGTGCGAGAGTAGTTCCTCGGCACTCGACTGAAATGTGCAAAGCATCATTGTGGTTTCTACCTTTAGGAGTCAGGTCGGCATCAGAGAAACCTAATCCGTTGTCCGCAGTAAGGCTGGCCATGCAATTTTGAAATTGATCTGCAGAGGTTTCCTGGGGCACATGGGCTGCCTTCAGGAATTTTATCAGAGCTTTAGCGTGCGCTTCCGAGTAAAGTAGTAGTGCCAGCATGGAGATCTTTGAGGGGGTTTGCCCCAGTTGTTCTACCACATCGTAATCACTCCTTTTGATTATCTTCAAGATCTCATCCATTTCCTTCTTGGAGGTTTCCGGGATGACCAAGGGTTGAGCTCTCGTCCTGACGAGCTCATCTTGGATTCCCTTACCTTTATCAATAGCGGTAGGAGGGACAATACTAGGAACAACAACATCTTCAATCAATGGGGTTCTAGCGGAGAGTTTTATTGGTGCAGGGATGACCTTGTCAGCAGATGAGGGTCCAAAGATTGCTCTTGGAGGGGCAATCTCTGGAGAGAATATTCTCCCGCTCCGGGTGATTTTGCTCGTGCCTGCAATGTTTCCAATGCTGGCTTCTTCATCATCCGAACTTTCTTCAGTTATTTCGATTTGTTTAATACCATGGTAGTAGACGTCACCGCCATAGTTCCATGGTATTGACTTCTCAGAAACATAGGGGACAGGCCCTGGCATTGTTATCTTCAAAGGAACAGATTTCGTAGCTGGTGTAATCTTAACAGGATTTCTGACGGCCTTGGAAAGATTGGCGTGAATGGTTATGATTGAGACATCTTCAGTATGGGTTGGAATAGTAGAAACTTTTTCAAACAAAATTTGTCGACTGTCCATTAGGCCTTGGATGCCTTTCTTCAGTAACGGACAATCAAACGGCAGAGAGTAACAACAATAGCAGTCTTCTTTACATCCCGGGAAGATCCCGGCCCTTAACAGATTCAACTTGATGGCTAGCAACGGAGTTATCAGATCATTGACATCAACAACATACAAATCTTCTTCAATGGCATTTACATTTCGGCCGTGCTTCGGCATGGGAGCAGATATCACGTTCGGCTTCTCTGGAGCGTCGAACTCCACCTCCTTCGCCTCTATCAGGTCTTGGATTTTATGCTTGAGTGCCCAACAATCATTGGTGTCGTGCCCGACACTGTCAGAATGGTAGGCGCAATTAGCATTAGGATGATAATACGGAGAGGACGTATTCACATTTTTTGGTGCATCTTTGATAGTGGCGAGATTCAACTTTAACAGATGGGGAAGCACTTGCGCTGAAGTCATATTAATGCGGGTGAACTGCCGTTGTGGCCGTTCCACCCGTTGCTGATTTGGTCTGGACTGGTTATAGCGAGGCTGCTCACTTGAAGGGTTTGGAATCATTACGGCCCCCACGGTCGGTCGGCGCTCAGTCTTCCCTACTCTTCTCTGAGAATATACCACAACCGTTTCCTTTTTGAAAGGTTTCTTCTCAACACTTGCAGCAACACCCTTCTGAATCTTTCCTGACTTGATGCCGGCTTCTATTCTTTCGCCTGTTAAGATCAAATCGGTAAACCCCGCAGAAGAGTTACAAATCAGATGATTGAAAAATGGCCCAGATAGGGTCCCTAGAAACATGTCAACAAGTTCACGGTCGGTTAAAGGAGGCTGTACCCTGCCAGCCAAATCCCTCCATTTTTGTGCATATTCTTTGAATCCTTCGCCGGTTCCCAGTGACATACCCTGAAGTTGGGTACGTGTGGGAGCAAGGTCAGAATTATACTGATATTGTTTGTAGAAGGCGGTGGCCAAGTCTTCCCAATTTCGGACGCTGGTTCCTTCTAGCTGATAAAACCACTCCAATTGAGCCCCAGAAAGGCTGTCTTGAAAGAAATGGATCCAAAGGTTCTTATCTGCCGTATAGGGTTGGATCTTTCTTACGTAGGACCTGAGATGCATTTTTGGACAGGACAGCCCATCATACCTTACAAAAACTGGCACTTTGAACTTTGGGGGAATCACAATCCCGACAACTAAACCCAAGTCTTCGAAATCCAAACCCGGCACCCTTTGTAGCTCCATGGCGGCCAACCTGTCTTCTAAACCTTTGTATTTATCATCAGCTGGAGGGTATTGTTGATCAGAGTAGTCTTCATCCTCTTCGACCTCCTCTTCTTCCACATCGGACTCGGAAGGTACCGCAGCCCCACCTCCTTTACTGGTTCCTTCATCAAAAGTAGGAGGAAATTCAAGCACTCTCCTGGCCTCTCCGTTAAATCTTCTCCCTAGAGTAGCCACCCCGAGTCTCTTTTTCTTCTTCTTCACTGGGTCTTTATTCCCCAGCAAGGTCTTGAGATCCTCCTGACCCTTAGCCAAGGTCGTCAGGAGTTGCTGGAACTGTGCATTTTGAGCTTGTAGGGCTTTGACTGTTTGCTCGAGATCCATCCTACTGAAATAAACAGCAGACAGATAAGGAAACCTGGAGTGAGACCTGCTTATGCACATGATGAATGGTATGCTTATGTATGCAATGCATTCAAGGATTTAGAATATTCAAACTTGTTGCAGACAAAAAAGAACGTACGTCATATTAATAAGAAGAAATTTGTTAGTACATAAATGCCCCATGGGCCAAATATTACAAAAACAACTTCTCAAGGTAAAAAGACATTGCGCATCCTCTTTGGTGCGATGTAGGTGTTGAGGGCCTCTTGCTCATGGAGTCGGCGGGTAAGCTCTAGAACCTTCTTCTCACTGGCGTAGAAGCTAGCTTCAAAAGTGTTCCGTTCCTCCTTGAGCTGAATCCAGCTCTTCTGCATTTCCTCCCACGATGTAGGCATGTCAGGATGTAGGATGGTGTAGGGAACCTCTCCTTCCTTAACAGGCTCTTTAATCACAGGGAGAACATGAGGATAAGGCATCATTAGACTCTGGGCTCGGGCTCTTACCCACTTGAGATAAGGTTCAAGAGGGATGGAGTTCTTGTGTCCCAGAGTCTTGCTATCAACCTTGTTGGGTCTTCCCCAAGCTCTGATGAATCTTTGGCGAAGTCCTTGCGCATCGTTGTCGAAGTCAAAAACTAGGTCAGGAATCAACATGTCATGAGGGCCATCCCTCCGTGCATATCCAAATTGCCTCAAAGCTAGGCAAGGGTTGTAGGTGATACCTCCTCTGATTCCAAGTAAAGGAACATTAGGAAACTCTCCGCAACGATCGACGATGATGACATTTTCTCTGGACCGAGAACACCAATATACATCAGAGTGAGTAAGAGTCATCAACCGTTGGGACCACCTTGAGCCTTGATCGTTCTTTAAGACAGATTGTGGAAGGTGCGAAATAAACCACCTTGCCAGGAGAGGAGTACAGCACATGAGAACACCCCTCTTTCTCATTGTTCGTGTGTAAAATGAGTGAAGAATGTCCCCAAGCAATGTTGGTATTGGATTTCTGGACAAGAAGATTTTGACGGTGTTGACATCTACCAATTGGTCAGAATTTGGGAACAGGACCAACCCATAGATAAGGAGTGCCACAATTTCTTCAAAGGCTTGTTGGTCCAATGAATTCCAACATTCTTGTGCCTTCTCAAACAAGAATTTTGCTAAGAATCCCTTGACGCCGCTTCTGGTTTCCCAATGCCCCTTGATGTCGGATGGTTGTAGATGTAATACTCGAGCAACATCTTCCGGCTTTGGTTCCTTTTCCGTACCGTTGAAGGGTAGTTGATTAAGGATAGGAATTCTCAGGAGTTGAGAAAATTCCTCCAAAGTGGGCACCAACTGGTAATCGGGGAAAGTGAAACAGTGGTGAAGAGGGTCAAAGAACTGGAATAACACTTTCATCATGTCTTCTTCAATGTTGGTGTTGACTAAGCTGAGCAGTCTACCATGTCTTTTATTGAAGGATGAGCTTTCCGGAATTCTTGAGGTGAGCTCCTTGAGTTGAGGAGAGATTCTCACAAGGTTGACTTGGATGGTTTTTCTGCGAGGAATTTCCATGACCTACAAAACAAGAACAAAGATGAAGATCTAAACCCTTGAAGTGGTTAGTAAATGCATATGATGCTTTATGATGTTTATGATGTATGCACAAACATATGTACAAGCAAATCACACCAAACCCTAGTTTCAGGCTTGCATGGGGTTTCATAGGTAAGTACCCTCTTGAGTGTAGTTGGCTTAAAAAACCTGTCCTATAAATAGTAACCGGGTTCTAAGGAGCTCAATATCATTGGATTATTTTCAATGTTCATTGTTTTGGTTTAGCCACTTAACTAGCGACCAAAATATTCCAAGAAAACAACCCTCAATGAGTGCAGTATCGAGTATCTACCAACTTCGGACTGCACCAAAGCCGGTCATCTCACTACCCCTAATAAAAGGCCAAGATGGTCAAGTAAGGTTCTAGGTCATTAGTGCTTAGTGACATCACTCAGCGGCCCCGTACTCTCCTTGATTGAACTCAAGGGTTACCGGTACTCACAAATATGTCGCACTAATATAGCTATTGCTTCGACCGTGTCGGTATACCCCGCACAGTTTCCACAACGTATTGCTATCTATGAAATGTTTCCCAAAATCCGGGTGGAGGATTACAAACCCAAACAAGAGAGCCAAGATATAAAGCAATCAAGACAAACAATTAATCATGCAAAAGGGTGATCTAAGCCCTAAGGTTACTCCACTTTTAAAATATTCCCCAGCAGAGTCGCCAGTTCTGTGGTACGGTGGGAGAACTGACTATGGTTTTGCGTTTGTTTCTGCAAATGTTTCGGTTGAGCAAGAGTCGCCACCGACTTTTTATTTTATCCTAAGGAAAGGTTTAAAAAGCACAGCAAAAACCTTTGAGATATTTTCTTGGGTTCAGGGAGTAGATTATAGAAAGGGAAGGTATTAGCACCCTTTCTATCCATGGTTATCCATGGGCTCTTGGGTACTTGCTTAGATCAACTTTCCTTGGTTTTCAATTGTTTGAAATGGTGCTTTGTGCGTGGTTTTGAAAATGTTTTGAAAAAGATGCCTTGTCTAGGCTACCCTTGTAACAATTTTTACTCGAATGTTTTACAAAAGGTGTTTGTCTTTTTGAAAAGATGTTTCAAGGTTTTTTGAAAGTTTGTTTTGAAAGTGTTTGTGAAGTGTGGTTTGAAAAATAGGCAAGTGTTTTTTTGTTTTGCAAGTTGACAAGTACTTAAGAGCTATCTACCCTAAAGTTCTCAAAGATTTTTACTATGTTTTAACCCTTTTAACAATTTTGTTCCACCATTGCATTTGGTGGACAATCTTGTGTTAGGATGTGAAAGGGACGGGCGCGGGTCATCGTTAAGACCATAATTGCAATGGTGCCAAGTATCTTTGGGCAATGTTTTCTTTAAGGGACTTGATCATTTTTAGGCAACTTTCGAAAGCGTCGTCGAGGGACTATAATCATTTGAATTGTTTCTTTTGTTTTTGCCCAAAGAGACCTAACATGCAATATGGCCCATTTATTGAAGGAAACAAGTGGAATACCCTAGGGGTGCAAGTGTGATATGTGTTGTCCATTTTCATGCTTGATTATCTTGAAATTAGGTCAAACTATTTTGTTATTTTTTTATTTGCATAACCCTAATTCTAACATGGTATATTTAGAAAGTAATAAAGTGCGAAATTTAAAGTTCCTAAGCTATTACAACACAATATGGGAATGGGAGTACAAATATTCAAATGGGGGGTATTTGACAAGGAATTTAAACCTAACTATTACATCAATTTGGATTATTTACAAGATAATTAATTGCACAAATTAAATGGAAATAAAATAAATATGCAAGATGCAAAAAAATGTTTTTTATGTGTATGAAAAAGGGTTTTTTATATGTCAAATAAACAAAATAAAAAGTATTATTTTTTTGGAGTTTTTTATGTTTAGGGTAAAACCCTAATTTTATTAGGTAAAAGGTATTATTTATTTAATGTGTACCATATTTATTTATTATATACAAAAATAAAATAAAAATGAAGTATATTTATCAAAAAAGTATTTTTTTTAATGTTAAATTTTAATAAAAATAAAAATGTATACATTTTGTATTATTTACTAAATATTCTAATAAATATATATATATATATATATATATATATATATATATATATATATATATATATATATATATATATATATATATATATATATATATATATATATATATATATATATATATATATATATATATATATATATATATATATATATATATATATATATATATTTATATATATATATATATATATATATATATATATTTATATATATATATATATTTATATATATATATATTTATATATATATATATATATATATATATATATATATATATATATATATATATATATATATATTATATATATATATATATATATATATATATATATATATATATATATATATATTTGTATTATTTTCTAAATATGTATTATATATATAAAAATAATAATATTTAATATTAAAAAAAAGTATATTTTATATAAAATATAATCAGAAGATAAGAGAAAATAAAAATGGAAAATAAAATGTGTTTACATTATTTTTGGTATTTTTTAAATAAAAGTGTTTATTTATTTATTTATTTATGTACAAATATTCATTCAAACAAATAAATGCCTAATAAATTGAAAAATGGTTTAAAAAATTATTTTTATATTTTTAATATTATAAGAAAAAATAAATAAGTCAGAATAAAAAAAGAAAAGTCAAAAAATCATTAAAATAAGCAAAATGGGCTCAGGGGGTGCAGAAGTAAAAACATGGTGTGAAAAGAAATAACAAATCAGGCCCAGCCCAGAAGATTGTTGTCTTCAACCTTCAGACCAACAAAATTCAAAAACACGCGCCTTTCTTCTCAAATCTCTAACTCCTGATTCTTTGATCTTTTGCCAAATCTTCCAACATGAAACCTGTAGAGCTTGAAGCCGCGATTCTAGACATATAAAGAAGACAATCTAACTCTCAGAAATGAGAGAGAATTTTTTCTCCCCAAATTCCTGACCTAATTTTTGTTCCATGTTCAGACTTAAAATTCTCTAAGCATACATAATATAAATGAAATCTAATCACATGGGCATGTTCAGGGCTATGAATGTGACATATTTTCTTCACAAACCTAAAGCTAACAATGCCTGGATAGAGAGATACGTGTTCATGAACTTACCTGTTCTGTTGAAGTTGTATCTGGTGATGGAGGTGTCTTCAATGCAAGGTGATGATTGGTACAACTTCCTTGATGTCCAGGGATGCTATTCCAAGCTTTACTTTGTCTTGAAACCTTTTGAATCGTGCTATGGAACTTCAGCTGCAAAACAAGAAAATGAAAATGGTGATCTTGCCTGGGAGTGTTACAGGTCGTGTTTGAGGTTTTGATTAGCTCAAGGGATGTTATGGGATGTGTTTGACAAGTTTTTAGCAAGAATGCATGGAAGGTTTGAGCTATGGAACTCAAACTGCAGGGATGCCCTGTTTTGAGCAGTTCAATGGTGATTCTGTGAATGAGAGGGTGTTGGGGAGGGTTGGCTCGTGTTCTAGCTCAGTTAGGGTGTTTAGAAAGTGTACAAAGTTTTTGCTTTCGCTTCTTTTTGCTGAGATGAAAGTTGGTATGTGATATGCTATGTTTCTTACACTTTAAGCAACAAATGTCCAAGTTGGTTTTTAGACAGGTAGAGGCCCCCCTAATGTGCTGCAAACCTTGGCATTGATCAGGGTAATTAGTTCCTAAACTTGTGCCAAGGGGATTTGAACTGTACTTCTTGGATTTGCATTTTGACATAAAGTTCACTTTTGCAAAAATGGTTAAAGTGCTTTATCTATTTTGGGATTAAACCATTATGCAATGCTTGAACACATAGAATATGGTCTTGGCACAAAGATTTTGCATTAAATTTATGAGTGGAAAAGAGATTTAGGGCTTGTAATCAAGAAATGCATGCTGATTTGAAAATTGCCCAAGTGTATGAACATGGAAATTGGCCATAACAAAAGTGAGTTTTTCCCATATTGCAAAATTCGATTCTCTCAAACCATGAGGTTGTTTGATGAGTTCTTGGACATTTTGGAAAGCTTGGAATGTGTAATATAATCCATCTTTGAAATGCAAATTGAAATTCCAAGTGGAAGTATGTGAAAAATGGTCTTGAAGTTAGGCAAAAATCCTGCCTAAAATAGGTCAAATTTTCTCTAAGTTAAGAATGGTTTGGTACCCTTGTTCCAAAAATTGTAACTTGAGCTACAAGCCTCTTTTGGGAAAACTTTGTGAATCAAAGTTATATATTATGCAATAGGCTACAACTTTCATGTTTTGACTTTTTCTTGAATCCAAATGAATCTTGGTGAGAAAGTGGGGCAAAGTTAGGAAAAATTAGGGTTTTTCATAACTTAGAAAAATTCTAAGTTATGAAAAATCTTCATTTCAAACCCTAATTTGCAATTCTTGATTTCTTGATGAACAAGTTTCATGATTTGGCATGTTTTGATGAAAAATGAATCTTGACACTTGATTTTGACCAAAAAGTCAAAGTTTGACTTTTCAGTATACAGTCAAAATTGATCAATTGACTGGGAAATTCAACTGTCAATCTTGTGCATTTGGGATCTTTTGAACTTGTTGAGCATGTCAAGATAATTCCATGGGGTCCTTGAGTCCATATGTGAGCTTGATTTGCCATTGGCTAGGTCAAACAGTCAAAAATTGCCTTTGTGCAGTCAAAACCCTAAAAATGACCATTTTGCCCATTTGATGATCTGATCAAATTTCTTGTGGAATTGTGATCCAAACTTGATCAAATGGTCCATGTGAGTTTATAATGTTGATGTGGGTCAATTTTCATGAGATTTGACTGTCAATTGGCCACAGTTGACTTTTTCCCCAATACAACTGATTTCTAGGTCAACTGTTCAATACTGTCCAATTGACTGGGCAAAACTTGGAATCAAGGCTTGAAATTTGATGTGGATAGACTTGGGAGTCCAACATGAAGCATGAAAGTCATCTTAGGAATTTTAGGTCAAAACATCTTTGTGCAAACACAAACCCTAATTTGGGTCAACAATGCAAGGGGAAGTCTTGAGCAGATGAAACCCTAACTAGATCTTGAGCTCCAAGGACTTTGTGATGAGAAATTATTGAGAGAAATGGGAGGGAAAATTTTGGGGTACAACAATCAAGTAGTACGTTGGAACGATGAATGTCAGGCCTCTTTCGACAGAATCATAGAGTATCTCCAAGAACCACCCATTCTTATGCCACCGGTTGAAGGGAGACCTCTAATCTTATACTTGACAGTACTTGACAACTCAATGGGGTGTGTGCTGGGGCAGCATGACGAGTCTGGACGAAAAGAGCACGCCATTTATTACCTTAGCAAAAAGTTTACCGACTGTGAGAACCGATACTCACTGCTCGAGAAAACTTGCTGCGCTTTGGTATGGGCTGCTCGCCGGTTGAGACAGTATATGTTGACTCACACTACTCTATTGATTTCAAAGATGGATCCGATCAAGTACATATTCGAAAAGTCTGCCTTGTCCGGAAGAATAGCAAAATGGCAGATGATCTTGACAGAATACGACATCCAGTACACGACTCAGAAAGCAATCAAAGGAAGTGTATTGGTAGACCATTTGGCACACCAGGCAGTGGATGACTACCAATCTATGAACTTTGAGTTCCCAGACGAGGATATCATGGTAGTGAATGATTGTGAAGTACCTAGACCGGATGAAGGACCTGAGGAAGGATCCCGATGGTCTATGCACTTTGACGGAGCCTCAAACGCTTTGGGTAATGGCATCGGCGTTGTGATCATATCCCCGAAAGGCACTCATACTCCACTTACCGCCCGACTATGTTTCAACTGCACCAACAACATGGCGGAGTATGAGGCATGCATCATGGGTCTTCAAGCTGCAATTGACTTAAGGATCAAGTTTCTGAGTGTCTTCGGAGATTCCGCTCTCGTGATCAATCAGATCAAAGGCGAATGGGATACGAAACACCCAAATCTTATTCCTTACAAAGAGTGTGTTATGACATTGATCCCCCATTTCATAGAGATAACTTTTGAACACTTCCCAAGAGAGGAGAATCAGTTGGAGGACGCGCTGGCTACGATGTCTTCTATGTTCAAAGTCAAATGGGACAACGAGGCTCCCCGGATCATTATCTGGAAATTGGATAAACCTGCATATTGCTGTGATCTTGAGGCTGAAGAGGTAACTGAAAAACCTTGGTATCATGAAGTGAAGAGGTACCTGGAAGCTCAAGAATACCCCGAGGGTGCATCTGTTAATGACAAGATGTTTCTGAGAAGGTTCGCGGCAAAGTTCTTCCTCAGCAACGGTATTCTGTATAAGCGAAACCATGATTCAACCTTACTGCATTGTGTGGACAAGACTGGAGCAGAAAAGATCATGGCAGAACTACATGAAGGTACCTTCGGAACACATTCCAGTGGGCATACTATGGCAAAGAAGATCCTTCGGGCAGGATATTTCTGGTCCACAATGGAGGCCGACTGTTATCAACATTCTCGGACGTGTCACAAGTGCCAGATCTATGCTGATTAGGTGCACGTTCCTCCCGTTCCTCTGAACGTCTTGACAACACCTTGGCCTTTTGCAATGTGGGGCATTGATATGATCGGCGAGATCAGACCTACGGCATCCAACGGGCATCACTTCATCCTGGTGGCGATCGATTACTTTACAAAGTGGGTTGAAGCAGCTTCCTACGCTACCGTAACCAAGAACGTCGTGGCACGGTTCATTCGGCACCACCTGATCTGTCGATACGGCGTCCCGGAAAGGATCATTACGGACAATGGTACCAATCTCAACAACAAGATGATCACTGAGCTCTGCGAGCAATTCAAGATACAGCACCACAACTCTTCTCCTTACCGACCGAAGATGAATGGGGCTGTAGAAGCAGCTAATAAGAATATCAAGAAGATTGTGCAGAAGATGATAGTGACCTACAAAGATTGGCACGAGATGTTACCGTTTTCTCTTCATGGGTACCGTACCTCAGCAAGGACGTCAACCGGAGCAACACCCTTTTCCTTGGTCTATGGCATGGAGGCAGTCTTGCCTATTGAAGTCCAGATACCCTCTCTCCGGATAATGAAGGATGCAGGCTTGAGAGAAGATGACTGGATCCAGACTCGACTTGATCAATTAAACCTAATTGACGAAAAGAGACTCACTGCTATTTGTTATGGTCAAACTTATCAAAAACGGATGATCAGGGCATTTAACAAAAAAGTCAGACCACAAGAGTATCAAGTCGGAGACCTGGTAATCAAGCGCATCATCCTTCCTCAAAGTGATCCCAGGGGCAAATGGACCCCTACGTACGAAGGGCCATTTGTGGTTAAACATATCTTATCAGGAGGAGCTATGATTCTAACCACCATGGATGGTGACGACCTTCCTCACCCCGCCAATGCAGACATAGTAAAATGATACTACGCATGAAATAAAGACCCGCTAGGTTGACATACCTAGGCAAAAATAAGGGCTTCCCGGCGGACCAAAAGGGTTCGGGCAAAAATAAGGGATGAAATGAAAAATCTGTACACCCGGCAAGTCGAAAACCTGAAAAGGCGGCTTGGGCAAAAATGGGTATCCCGGTGGACTGAAAACCCGAAAGGGCAGTCCAGGCAAAAGTTAGGGATAAAGCGTAATACTATGTCTCATTGGATCACCTTGCATCCAGAATCCGGTATCAACTATCAGGCTCAGACGGCATCGATCAATCAGCTTCATCTTCAACTAAGCAGCCAAGTGATGAGATGCTTGAAGACATAAAGGCGATAGCAGAGTTAGAACCCAATGGGATTTTTTCACATAGCTGTTTTGTTTTCCTTTTCACAAAATTGTAAACTCTATGTTGTTCGGCGGCGATCTCTTACTAGGACGTCAGCCTCTTGTACATAAACGCCTATTCACAGGCAAATTTCGAAATCAATACAAGTTCATCTTTTCCAGACAAATTGCCAAGTGTTTTTCCTTTTCTGTTTTGTTTTGCAAAGAACTTCCAATGTTCATTTTTGATATATGCATTTGACACTAATTGCTAACTCATAAATACTTGCATACGAAACAAAGGATTAATTACAGGTGACATTAGAAACAGGGGCAATAATGAGTTGTCTAAGCAATCTAGTTGCTATGTCCACCAAGGTACCAAGGTAGGATCGGCTGAAGAACATAACCAAGAGGCCTCCACTCCCCGGAAGTAAGACAAGGTTCAACAATACTCTCCCCCGAGCAGAGTTGGTCTCCTGTCAGCCCTGAAAAGGCACAATATCCTTAGCAAGTCAGCGATACTCTCCCCGAGCAGAGTTAGTCTACTGTCAGCCTCAAGGAAGTTGGGTATCCCCAGAAGATCTCAATATTCCCCAGCAGAATATACAGATGTTCCTAAACAAGCATCCCCGGCAGTCTTAATATAAGATTGTTCCCCGGCGGAATATCAGACACCCCAGTGGAGCCATTCCCCCAGTACAGTCTAAAAGTTTCCCCAGGAAAGTTGAATCAATCTCCCCAGTAGATTCTGGAAGCTTATCCCCTGCAGAGTACGAACGCGTCCCCGACCATATGCAAAGGTTATTCCCCACCAGAGCTTATAACTGGGTTATCCTCAGCTAATTACCACGGAAAGATCGTCCCCGACGAAGTTGTTCCTATTCCTCAGCGGAGTTCATCAAATTCCTCAACAAAACATATCAACGGTATCCCCAGCGGAGTTATCATCAAAACCTCAGCAAGGTATCTCTTCCCACAGAGTATTTCCCCGCAGAGTAATCGCTCCAACAAGTTTATTCCCCAACGGAGTCATCTTCTCCTACCGGTTTATTCTTGCAAATCATCATCCCCAGCGGAAACGAAAAGCTCAACTCTTCAACATCAGCCCAGGATTCAACTTCCCGACATTCGTCGTGGATTTATTTTCCCAGACGAAATTACATTCATAAACATCACATTATCATACACCATGTCGCATGCATATACGCATCATATCATACAATCTCAGTTATTTTGAGAACGTCATGCATTTCATACATCGTGACATTGCATACAACTAATGTTTTGCCTTTTCAGGAAAAAGGTCAATACAAAGAGGATTACTATCAACTGTCGCAATTCCGGATTCGATTCCTGTATCCAGCCAGGGCATATCTGTGAGCGATTACTTGTGGATTCGACACCTGTATCTAGCCAGGGCATATCTGCATGAGGAGATTCCAGACTCGATTCCTGTATCCAGCCAGGGCACGTCTGAAGAGTTTGAAGATTCGATTCCTGTATCCAGCCAGGGCATATCTGTTGACGACTAATTCCAGATTCGATTCCTGTATCCAGCCAGGGCACGTCTGAAGAGTTTGAAGATTCGATTCCTGTATCCAGCCAGGGCATATCTGTTGACGACTAATTCCAGATTCGATTCCTGTATCCAGCCAGGGTATATCTGTTGACGACTAATTCCAGATTTGATTCCTGTATCCAGCCAGGGCACGTCTGAAGAGTTTGAAGATTCGATTCCTGTATCCAGCCAAGGCATATCTGTTGACGACTAATTCCAGATTCGATTCCTGTATCCAGCCAGGGCACGTCTGAAGAGTTTGAAGATTCGATTCCTGTATCCAGCCAGGGGATATCTGTTGACGACTAATTCCATATTCGATTCCTGTATCCAGCCAGGGCACGTCTGAAGAGTTTGAAGATTCGATTCCTGTATCCATCCAGGGCATATCTGTTGACGACTAATTCTAGATTCGATTCCTGTATCTAGCCAGGGCACGTCTGAAGAGTTTGAAGATTCGATTCTTGTATCCAGCCAGGGCATATCTGTTGACGACTAATTCCAGATTCGATTCCTGTATCTAGCCAGGGCACGTCTGAAGAGTTTGAAGATTCGATTCCTGTATCTAGCCAGGGAATATCTGCAGACGATTGTTTGTAGATTCGATACCTGTATCCAGCCAGGGCACGTCTGTAAGCAACCTTTTGAAGTTCCGGATTCGATTCTTGTATCTAGCCAGGGCATATCTGTGAGAGATTGTTTGTAGATTCAATACCTGTATCCAGCCAGGGCATATCTACATAAAGAGTTTGAAGATCAACCCCTGTAATAAGCCAGGTAATTATCTTTCTTTCTCAGGTACGCAAGTTCTCGCTAAGGAATCTCTTACGCGATCGACACTTAGATGGCATCTATAAACCCATCCACATACCAACAATCTCCAAATGGCATCTATAAGACCATTCCCGACAAGGCTCTGTCACATCTCTAGATGGCATCTATAAGCCCATCCTCCTATCCATCATCTCTCCAAATGGCATCTGTAAGCCCATTCCCCCCATCACGCTGCTGATACTCCACTATGTGAGTGCAAATTTCTGGGCACTTTAGTGTTCAATCATCTTCCACCTTCGGATCCCGAAAGGCACGCAGGCCAATCTACATCCTCAAGTCTAAGAAGATTGAACAGGGGCAACTGTTGCACCCCAAAATTTGCCCTCCCATATTCTTCAAGATTTGTCAAGATCAATCTCCAAATGGTTCAAAATCTCTCAAGGGTTGCACAGTCCAATTGCCTCCTAACACAGTCAAAATTAGGGTTTTGGTTCTTGCAAGGAAGTTGAGGTTTTCAAGGGTCCAATCAAGTCCCATATGCCTATATACATTGTCAAGCATCTACATGTCAAATTTCAAGGCTCACAGCATCAAATTGCATAGTCAAAAGCCCTAATTGCTTCACAGTCAACTGCAGGGGCAAAATGGTCATTTGGCAGTAAAAAGTCAAAATGTTTTGGTCAACATCTTATTTTGAAGCCACAATTATCATTTGATCAAGTCTTGATCATGATTCCACAAGCATGGCTCAAAAATCATCAAGATGCAAAAGTTTCTATTTTTGGACAATTGAAAAAGTCAACTGCAAATTGACCAGGGCATAACTTTTTCATGGTTCATCAGAAAAATCTCATCCAATGCTAATTTTGAAGGGGATGAAATTCCCTACAACTCATCTTCACACTCCAAGTCAAAGAAATGCTCTCACAAAAAGTTATCAATTTCTACATTATAGGTCATTTTCAAAAGTCAACAAAAAGGCACTTTAAGTCAAAGACCATAATTTGAGATTGGTAAATCAAAATGACATGGGACCAAAGGCATTGGTTATAGGACTTCAAGACCTTTCCAAAATGTCTAAGAACATGTTCATAGCTTTAAAATTAAGCAAGATATGCATTGGAGAAGTTGGGAAATTTTTGGGAATTTGCAAAAGTCAACTTTGCCCAAAACACCTCATTTTTGCTAATGGGCCTCAAATTCTTTCTTGAATCTTTACCCAAGGCTTATGCACGACCCATTAAGATTAATTTGAATTATTTTCTTATTTTGATTAATTATTTGGATTTTTAATTGGTTAATAATTCATTTAATTAATTTAATTGTAGGAAAATATCAAAACATGGTTTTCAAATCTTTTTATGAAGCAAATGAGATCAGGGCAAGCTGGCAATTCGTGTACATATCAAGGACATCAAAATCACCCAATTTTGGCAAGTTTTATCAATAAAAAAAGTTGGAAAAGATTTGATTGAAATCAAAGATGCAAAACATGAATACAATGGATCTTTGACCAAGATTTACCCTAGTTTTCATTCCAATACAAATACTGAGCTCAAACCTAATTCCTTTCACGTGAAAAAGCTGCTGAGAACACCATAACCAAATTGCAAAAAGTCAAGAAAAAACTCAAAACCGAAATCAATCTTCCAGGCGAATTCCAAACCTTTTCTTGATTCAAACATCTTGCATAAGTCTCCAGAAACAATTTGCAACCAAGAACGAGCCCTAACACTCAAAGAATCATCCACAACAAGTCCCACGGTTTGAATATTTTTCCACAATCGCATATCCTTATTCATGCATTTTTAACCTCTTTTTTGGATTGATTTGTGTTAATAGGACCATTCTGAAGCTATTGGTATGATCCAATTTGATTATGGTGTTCTGAATCAAAAACCACCATTGAAGAACTTTAGGGTTTCGAAGCTTGAATTTTAGGGCTTTCCACATACAGAAAAATTGGACATTGAAACGTACATGGTTGAATTCGTCAAGGCCAGACGAATTCAACCCAACCATCGCGCCTTTTTTATATTACCTGTAGCCCTAATCGCTATTTTTGACATTTGCATTTTGTGGGGGTTTAAAACCCCCGCTATTTTATTGTTTTGGTTACAGGCCAGGTGAAGAAGATGAATACGTGGAGGCATGTGACTGGGGCATTCAAACTCTTGGCGCATTTTTTCTGATTTCCAACATAGTCATCATTATTAATATATTATATTTGTTGGTTATTACGTTAACAAAGACAACGCGATGGCTCAGTGGTTGATGACGTGCTTGGCAATTGTTGGGACCTGGGTTCGATTCCCAGGTCCACCCAATATTTGTTTCTATTTTTCATAACATGATCTCATGCAGCTTTCCAATACGTTCCACCATGCACTTCAACCAGCAATGCGCCATGTGTCTCTCAGCATACATCCAATGGCCAGGAGATGAAGAGCATGGTACTCCCTAGTCAACAAACGTGTGGTCAATCCCCAAGGTCAACGAGACTTGCTTCTTAATGGGCCTGAATTCCAGAATAACACCTCCACATTGGGCCATCAAACCCCCCCTGGTTTTGCTATTTTATTTTATTTTATTTTTTCCCTTTTAATTATCTCATAACTAATTATTATTATTATTAACCAATAAACTAATTTTTCATAATAAATTCAGAAATCAAAAATTGTAAATATATTTTATTATTTTTACTATTAACTATTATTGTTGTAAATAAATATTGACAATTAACTTAGTTTAATTTATGCTTAATTTTCACCTTTTTCTCAATAAATAAAAGTTATGTAGAATTAGGGTTCGACAATTTTCAATCATATTTTATTAATTAATCATTATTCTTATTAATTATTATTATCTTTGTAAATAAAATGTAAATTAATTAATTTAGTAAATTAGATTAACTTTGACATGTTTTCTAAATAATTAAAATAAACTTAGAACTAGGGTTTTTTTTTCTTAACTTTTAATTTTAATTCCTTTTTATTTTCATTAAAACATTAAAAAACGTAAAAACATTTTTTCTTTTTTAATCAGTTAATTAATTAGTAAACTAGGGTTAATTTTAATTATATGCAAAGGACCAAAAAACTCATATTTTCTCAAAAAGGGTCAAAAACCCCAGGACGTTCCAATTTAAATTTCTTTCCGTATTATTTTTATTTTTATTATTTATGTAACTGTTTCCGGAATGTAATAGTAATTAGGATTTACCGCTTTCTTTACTTTCTGCACTTTATCAAAACAGGTTTTTATCTTTGGCGATGTATAGACCCGCGCCTTGTAATAGCGTAGCTTTACATTCCCGCACTTTAATTTTCCGCACTCTTAACTTTTAATATGCATGAAAGACTGAATGACAAATTAAAAACAACTCGTAGCTCACAATTGCATGATCAAAGATAAATATAAACTGAATTGAACACACAAGCACATGCCACTCTTAGGGTACGCCGCACTCGTTGCCTCGGACGTGGTCGTCAAGTATAGGATGTTTTAGAGGTCGCCCTCCTGTCTAAGATCCTGTTGCCTCGAAACGGTTGCCTCGGATAAAAAGGATCTAGGACATTAGAGTTACTTCTAAGGTGTCCTACTATTGCTTCGATGACCACACATTGCCCCTTCTAATTGAATTGACCCGAATAACTCCAACGATGGTGCTACCTACCTCTCAATGGTGGGATGGCACTATCTTAAGGATTCTTACACAAGCCTAATTCCTTAGAGTAGGTAGATTCTCATAGGTACTTGCTCTCTTCAAAAACAAACAAAACATCTTTTCACACTGACACTTTCAAAAGTTTTCAAACAAAATTTTCATACACTCTTAAGGACAGATACAAGAGTTACTTAGAAATTCTTCAAACGAAACTTTTTCAAAACCCCCACACACTTGAAAAGCAAACAATTTTGAAAACATAAGAGCAAGTACCTAAGAGCCCATGGATAACCATGGATAGAAAGGGTGCTCACACCTTCCCTTTCTATAAATCTACCTCCCGAACCGAGAGACATCTCGAATAAGGAATTTTGTTGTGCTTTTGTCCTTTCCACGTTGGAGAACATAAAAGACGGTGGCGACTCTTGCTTACCGCGACATTTCGCGAACCAGCTTTAAACAGTCAGTTCTATTTCCACCGATCACAGGTACTATGATCGGTGGATCTGGAACTGACTGTTTAACGCTGGTTCGTGAAATGTCGCGGAAGCAAGAGTCGCCACCGTCTTTTATTTTCTCCAAATGGAAAGGACAAAAGCACAGAAAAATTCCTTATAGAGATTGCTCTCGGTTCGGGAGGTAGATTTATAGAAAGGGAAGGTGTTAGCACCCTTTCTATCCATGGTTATCCATGGGCTCTTAGATACTTGCTCATTTGTGTTTTCAAAAATGGTTTGTTTGCTTTTCAACTGTGGGTTTTAAAAAGTTTCTTTGAAAATTTCAGTTCGACTCTTGTATCAGTCCTCAAGAGTGTTTGAAAAGTTGCTTTCGGAAGCTTTTTGAAAAGGTGTCGGTGTGAAAAGTATTTTTTGATTTGTTTTTGAAATTAGAGCAAGTATCTAGAGTCGTCTACCTACCCTAAGGAATTCGTCTGTGTAGATGTCCTTTAAAGTAGTGTCATCCCACCATTGAGAGGTAGGTAGCACCACCGTTGGAGGTGTTCGGGTCAATTCGAGGTTCGGGACATGGTGATCACCAGAGCAATGGGAAGACACCTTAGAAGCTACCCTCATGCCAGGTTCCCGGATCATGAGGACTTACTAAAACATCCTCTACTCGACGATCACCTTTCGAGAGGCAAGACAACAGTGAGGCGTAACCTAGGGGTGGTGTGTGATTTGTGTGTCGTTTTCAGATATTTTGTCTTATTCATGTCATGGGTGATCTACGCTTTTGTTTTATTTTGACATTCATTCTTGCATGCAATTTATTAGCAGTTAAATAAGTGCGAGAAGTATAAAGTTCCTAAACTATTACAAAGGCGCGGGTCTACATCGCCAAATTTAATCCAGGACCCGATTTGACACAAAATAAATATGCGAGAAAGATAAATGTTTAATTTACACGGCTTTGGGAGAATTACATAAATTATAAGAAAAGAAATAAAAATGCGCGAATTAGAATTGCGATCGAATGCGAGGGCGTTGGATCCTTTTTAATGAAATTAAATTATATTAACAAATTAATTAAATTAAAATGAAAGGAAATTATTTTTTTTTGAGTTTTTGTATTTATGGATTTTTATGAGAATTTAAATGAAATTAAAATATTAATTAACCCTAATTCTAGTTATTTTTAATTTAGGCTTAAATGCAGTTTTGACCCCCCTAGTTTAAGGTTTTTGGAGTTTCGATCCCCCTAGTTTAAAAGCCAGGTTTCTAGTCCCCAAAGTTTTCAAATTTGGGATTTTTGAAGCCCCCCTCCATCTGGCTGCCCAAAAAGTGACATGGCACAGGGAGAGTAATGCCACGTTTTTTTTTTAAATTTTTTTTTTCCTTTCGAACCTTAATTTTGCCCATGAGGAGAAGAAAAAAAAATTAAAAAAAAAATAAAACAAAAAAAAAATAATAATAAAATAATAATAATAATAATAATAATAATACGTGGCATTACTCTCCCTGTGCCATGTCACTTTTTGGGCAGCCAGATGGAGGGGGGCTTCAAAAATCCCAAATTTGAAAACTTTGGGGACTAGAAACCTGGCTTTTAAACTAGGGGGATCGAAACTCCAAAAACCTTAAACTAGGGGGGTCAAAACTGCATTTAAGCCTTTAATTTATTAAGAAAAGCATTAAAATTTAGTCTAAAATTAACCTAATTAATTAATACGATTTTATTTACAAGAATAATGATAATTAATAATTAATAATTAATATGGTGAAAAAAGGAAAAAAAAGATAAAAATGCTTAAAACCCTAATTCTACCAATTTTGAAGTTATTAAGAAAAATATTTGAATTAAACCTAAATTTAAAAAGCTAAATTAATTAATGAGATTTATTTACAAAAAATAACGTTTAATGAAATATATTTTATTATTTTTTATGACTTTCTGATTTTTTATTATTTTTATGTGTTATGAAAATAAATTAATTTAAAGATCTAAATCAAAATTAAACAAAATAAATAAGATAGAAAAATATGAAAAAAGAATAAAAAGCAAACCATGGGGGGTTCTGTCCCCAAACTGGAGGTTTTTTGGCTAGCAATCAGGCCCAACGTTTAAGGCCTTTGTTTGACTTTTCATGAAGCATGTGTGTGCATTGACTGAGGCCTAGGATGTTCTTCAAATCTGGACCTTTGGATTGGGATCATGGGATGCGTGGCAAGCTGAGATTGTGGGCGTATGGTGGATGTTTGGAGGCAAGCTGCATAGGAACATGGTTAGAGGAAAAATATAGAAATAAGAAGGGGGGACCTGGGGTTCGAACCCAGGTCCCATCGCTTACCACACCATGTGCCTTGCCACTGAGCCGTTCACGCGTTTTAGTTATATTATAGGAAACAAATAACATAAGGCAAATCATGAGTTAGTGGACAATTTTAGCGCGAAATTCAAATGCTCCAATCCTTGGCCTACACATCATCATCTTCTCCAATGGTGCATTTTTCCTGAAACAAAAACAAACAAGATTGCGGGGGTTTTAAACCCCCACTATATACTGCGTCAAAAAATAGCGAATAGAAATCCCTGGATCATAAATTAATCGCGAGCTATGCCTTGAATTCGTCTGAAGGTCCTGATTTTAATGGCCTAAGTCTCGTGTTCTGATTTTACCCTATGCCAGAATCCCCAATTCAAGGTTTCTGAAAACCTAGAAAGCTTCAATGGTGGATCCTCCAATTTTGCACGAAAACTCAATTAAAGTATACAGTTAGCTTTAGAATCAATCAATTAGTGTAAATCCACAAAAAAATTGCAATGAGAATGCTTGAAAACTGAAACACGAATATGCAAAAAAGACTACACAGTCTGACTTCTAGTTACCAATTCTTGATGTTAGAGTTGATGATTTTGATTCAGACACGTTCCTTGAAGCCTCAGGAACGCAATAGTATGGTTTTCTTGTCTTGAAAAGCCTTGGAATCACGTTTTCAGTTTTAGAATTTTTTGACAAAAACACAAACTTTGTTCTTGTTTTCTGGCGCAGCTTAGAGGTCTCCTTCACTAGGGTTTGCTTCTGGCTTATGTATGGAATGATTAGGGTAAAGATTTTGATCCAAAGAATCCTTGCATTGATGGAATGGATATTGGATTTTCATGCATATATTTTTCAATCTTTTCCATGCATATTTGATACCAATCATGTCCAATCTTCCTGATTCTTTCCATATCAAATAATGCACGAAATTTTGAAGATATTCCATGCATAAAAAGATTTGAAAAGCTTGCTTTGGTATTTTTTTCCATATTTTAATTAATTAAATGAATTATTAGCAATTAAAAATTCAAATAAATAAATAAAAATGATGAATAAATTCCCTTTGGGCCAAATGGTCGTGCACATGCTTTGGATGAAGAATCTTGGAAGAAAATGTGGCCCATTAGCAATTTTAAGACATTTGAAGCAAAGTTGACTTTTCAAAATATCCAAAAATTTCCCAACTTCCACAAGGCATATCTTGCTCAATTTGTAAGATTTGCTCATGTTCTTGGACATTTTGGAAAGGTCTTGAAGTCCTCTAACCAATGCCTTTGGTCCCATGTCATTTTGATTTACCAATCTCAAGTTATGGCCTTTGACTTAAAGTCCCTTTTTGCTGACTTTTGCAAATGACCTATAATGTTGAAATTGATAACTTTTTGTGAGAGCATTTCTTGGACTTGAAGTGTGAAGAGGAGTTGTAGGAAATGTCTTTCTCTTCAAAATGAGCTTTGGATGGAATTTTTCTGATAATCCATGTGGAAGTTATGCCTTGGTCAAGTTACAGTTGACTTTTTCAACTGTCCAAATATGGAAACTTTTGCATCTTGAGACTTTTTGAGCCATGCCTTGAAAATCATGATCAAGAATTGATCAAATGATGTTTATGGCTTCAAAATGAGATGTTGACCAAAAATTTGAACCTTTGACTGTCAAATGACCATTTTGCCCCTACAGTTGACTGTAGTGCAATTAGGGTTTTTGACTGTGCAATTTTGTGTTGTAAGTCTTGAAACATGGCATGAGGATACTTGACAATGCTTATAAGCATGTGGGACTTGATTGGACCCTTGGAAACTTCCTTTTCTTTGTCAGAACCACAACCCTAATTTTTGATTGTTAGGAGGCCATTGAACTGTGCAACCCTTGGGGAGATTTTGAAGCATGTTCTTGGCAAATTTTGGAGACTATGGGAGGGCAAATTTTGGGGTACAACAGTTGCTCCTGTTCAATCTTCTTAGACCTGAGGATGCAGATTGGCTGACGTGCCTTTCGTAATCCGAAGGTGGAAGATGATTGAACACTAGAGTGCCCAGAAATTTGCGCTCACATAGTAGTGTAGCGTGGGAATGGGCTTATAGATGCCATTTGGAGATTGATGGATATGATGATGGGCTTATAGATGCCATCTGGATGTCGATCGCATAAGAGATTCCTTAGCGAGAACTTGCGTACCTGAAAAAGAAAAATGATTACCTGACCTGTTACAGGGGCTGGTCTTCAGATTCTTTGTATGGATGTGTCCTGACTGGTTACAGGAGCTGGATCTGGATCTTCAAAAGGTGATGAATGAACCAGGGATGGTTACTACCTCAATAGGAACGGTGAGAGAACCTTGGATGATTACTACCTCAACAGGAACGCTGAGAGAATCTTGGGCGACTTCAACCTCAACAGTATCGCTGAGAGAATCTTGGGCGACTTCAACCTCAACAGTAACGCTGAGAGAATCTTGGGCGACTTCTACCTCAACAGTAACGCTGAGAGAATCTTGGATATCTTCTACTGAGTCTTTATCAGGAAAATCTGTTAGGGGTCGATTTAGCTGGACTAGAGAAGGCCTTTGACTGGATAAGAAACAGAAAAATCTTAGGGTCGATTTAACTGAACCGGTCTAGGTCTTGAAATCTTCAACTGGATAAGAAACAGGGAGATCTTAGGGTCGATCTGACTGAACCAGAGAAGGCCTTTGACTGGATAAGAAACAGAAAAATCTTAGGGTCGATTTAACTGAACCGGTCTAGGTCTTGAAATCTTCAACTGGATAAGAAACAGGGAGATCTTAGGGTCGATCTGACTGAACCAGAGAAGGCCTTTGACTGGATAAGAAACAGGAAAATCTTAGGGTCGATTTAACTGAACCGGTCAAGGTCTTGAAATATAGCTGAGAAATTAACTGGATCTTTCCTGAAAAGTAAAGGTCAGTTACATGCAATGCATGATGTGGATCAAGCAATGATGTTCTCAACATAAATGAGATTGTAAGATATGATGCGTATATGCATGCTATAATGTATGAAAATGTGATGTTTATGAATGTATCTTTTCGTCTTAGGAAAATAAATCTGGGACGGGTGCCGGGAAGTTGAATCCTGGGCTGATATGGAAGAGTAGAGCTCTGTTTCCGCTGGGGGTGATAGTTGCAAGTATACCGGTAGGAGAAGATAACTCCGTTGGGGAATAAACTTGGCGAATGGATTACTCTGCGGGGAGAAAAGTACTCTAACGATCTTGCTGGGGAGAAATACTCTGTGGGAGAGAGGTACTTGCTGAAATGTTGATGGTAATTTTGCTGGGGATACCATTGTTGTGTTGGAAGTGTTAATAGACTTCGCTGGGGGTAAGAAGACTTTGTCGAGAACGCTCTTTCCGTGGCTTTTGGCTGAGGATAACCCAGTTATATCCTGGTAGGGAAATAACTCTTGAATAAAGCCGGGAGACGCGTTCGTGTTCTGCGAGGATAAGCTTCCAGAATCTACTGGGGATAAGCTTACTGCTTGGGGAGATGGATTCCAACTTTCTGGGGAAACTAGATTGGACTCTCCTGGGGAAGTTTTGAGATGTATCGGGGAATTGATTCCTTTGAATGTTTGATATACCGCCGGGGAGCAATCTTGGATCAAGACTGCCGGGGATGCTTGTTAAGAATGCATGTATATTGCTGAGGAATGTTGAGATCTGCTAGAGGATACCCAACTTCCTTAAGGTTGATAATAGCTTCGCTTGAGGAGAGTGTACTGACTTGCTGGCTCACTCTCTGGGGAATTGGGATGTACTGGTTATGTTCTGGTTATGTTCTTCAACTGAACCTACCTTGGTACCTTGGAGGATAGAACAATTAGATTGCTTAGACGACTCTTTATTGCCCCTGTTTCTAATGTTACCTGTAATTAATCCTTTGTTTCGTATGCAAATATTCACGAGTTAGCAAATTATTGTCAATGCATATATCACAAATTGAACCTTGGACATTCTTTGTAAAACAAAACAGAAAAGGAAAACAATTGGCAATTTGAACTGAAAAGTATATTTGTATTGATTTTTTGAATTTGCCTGTAAAATAGGCGTTTATGTACAAGAGGCTGACGTCCTAGTAAGAGAACGCCGCTGAACAAAAGAGTTTATACAATTTGTACAAAGGAAAATAAAACAGCTGTGTGAAATGAATGATCCCACTGGGTTTCAACTCTGCTATTGCCTTTATATCTCCGAGCGTCTCATCACTTGATGACCTTAGTTGAAGATGAAGCTGACTGATCGATGCCGTCTGAACTTGATGTAGATACCGGATTCTGGATGCAAAGTGATCCAATGAGACATAGTATTACGCTTTATCCCTAACTTTTGCCTGGACCGCCCTTTCGGGTTTTCAGTCCACCGGGATACCCATTTTTGCCCAAGCCGCCTTTTCAGGTTTTCGAATTGCCGGGTGTACAGATTTTTTTTCATTTCATCCCTTAATTTTGCCCGAACCCTTTTGGTTCGCCGGGAAGCCCTAATTTTTGCCTAGGCATGTCAGCCTAGCGGGTCTTTTTCATGCGTAGTATCTTTTTACTATGTCTGCATTAGCGGGGTGAGGAAGGTCGTCACCATCCATGTTGGTTAGAATCATGGCTCCTCCTGAGAATACATGTTTAACCACAAATGGCCCTTCGTACGTAGGGGTCCATTTGCCCCTTGGATCACTCTGAGGAAGGATGATTCGCTTGATTACCAGATCCCCAACTTGATATTCATGTGGTCTGACTTTTTTGTTAAATGCCCTGATCATCCGTTTCTGATACGTCTGACCATGACAGATAGCAGCAAGTCTCTTTTCGTCAATAAGGTTTAACTGATCAAGTCGTGTCTGGATCCAATCATCTTCATTCAGATCTGCATCCTTCATTATCCGGAGAGAGGGTATTTGCACTTCGATTGGTAAGACTGCCTCCATACCGTAGACCAAGGAGAAAGGAGTTGCCCCGGTTGACGTCCTGGCTGAGGTACGGTACCCATGTAGAGCAAACGGTAACATCTCGTGCCAATCTTTATAAGTCACTGTCATCTTCTGCACGATCTTTTTGATATTCTTATTTGCTGCTTCTACAGCCCCATTCATCTTCGGTCTGTAAGGAGAAGAGTTATGGTGATGTATCTTAAACTGCTCGCAGAGCTCAATGATCATCTTGTTATTGAGATTGGTACCGTTGTCTGTAATAATTCTTTCTGGGACGCCGTATCGACAGATCAGATTATGCCGAATGAACCGTGCCACAACAGTCTTGGTTACCGTTGCGTAGGAAGCTGCTTCGACCCACTTTGTAAAGTAATCAATCGCTACCAGGATGAAGTGATGCCCATTGGATGCCGTAGGTTTAATCTCACCGATCATGTCTATGCCCCACATTGTGAACGGCCAAGGCGCAGTCAGGACATTTAGAGGAACTGGAGGAACATGCACCTTGTCTGCATATATCTGGCATTTATGGCATGTCCGAGAATGTTGGTAACAATCAGCTTTCATTGTGGACCAGAAATACCCTGCCCGAAGGATTTTCTTTGCCATAGTGTGTCCACTGGAATGTGTTCCGAAGGTCCCCTCATGTAGCTCTTCCATGATCCTTTCCGCCTCAGTTTTATCCACACAACACAGTAAGGTCGAATCATGGTTTTGCTTATACAAGATGCCGTTGCTAAGGAAGAACTTCGCTGCGAACCTTCTCAGAAACTTCTTATCATTGACAGACGCACCTTCAGGGTATTCCCGAGCTTCCAGATATCTCTTCACCTCATGGTACCAAGGCTTCTCAGTCACCAATTCAGTCTCGAGATCACAACAGTATGCCGGTTCGTCCAGTTTCCAGATGATGATCCGGGGAGCCTCATTATCCCATTTGACCTTGAACATAGAAGACATTGTAGTTAACGCGTCCGCTAACTGATTCTCCTCTCTTGGGAAATGTTCAAAGGTTATCTCTGTGAAGTGAGGGATCAATGTCAACACACATTCTCTGTAAGGAATAAGATTCGGATGTTTCGTATCCCACTCTCCTTTGATCTGATTGATCACGAGAGCGGAATCTCCGAAGACACTCAGAAACTTGATCCTTAAGTCGATCGCAGCTTGGAGACCCATGATGCATGCCTCATACTCCGCCATGTTGTTGGTACAGTTGAAACATAGCCGGGCAGTGAGTGGAGTATGAGTGCCTTGAGGGGATATGATTACAGCGCCGATGCCGTTACCCAAAGCATTGGAGGCTCCGTCAAAATGCATAGACCATCGGGATCCTTCCTCAGGTCCTTCATCCGGTCCAGGTACTTCACAGTCAGTCACAATCATGATGCTCTCGTCTGGAAACTCGAAGTTCATTGACTGATAGTCGTCTACGGCCTGATGTGCCAAGTGGTCTGCCAATACACTTCCCTTGATGGCTTTCTGAGTTGTGTACTGAATGTCGTATTCCGTCAAGATCATTTGCCATCTTGTTATTCTCCCAGACAGAGCAGGCTTTTCAAATATGTACTTTATCGGATCCATCTTTGAGATCAACAAGGTAGTGTGAGTCAGCATATACTGTCTCAGCCGGCGAGCAGCCCATACCAAAGCGCAGCAAGTTTTCTCAAGCAGTGAGTATCGGGTCTCACAGTCGGTAAACTTTTTGCTAAGGTAATAAATGGCATGCTCTTTTCGGCCAGACTCGTCATGCTGCCCCAGCACACACCCCATTGAGTTGTCAAGTACTGTCAGGTATAATATTAGAGGTCTCCCCTCAACCGGTGGCATAAGGATGGGTGGTTCTTGGAGATATTCCTTGATTCTGTCAAAAGCATCCTGACATTCATCATTCCAACGTACTACCTGATCTTTCTTTAGTAGCTTGAAGATTGGTTCACAAGTAGCAGTTAGGTGCGAGATGAACCGAGCAATGTAATTCAGGCATCCTAAAAAACCTCTGACCTCCTTCTCTGTCTTAGGAACTGGCATCTCTTGAATAGCTTTAACCTTGGCAGGGTCCACTTGAATACCCTTATCACTTACGACGAAGCCTAGCAACTTTCCAGATCTTACCCCGAAGGTGCACTTGTTCGGGTTCAACCTTAGCTTGTACAATTTCAGACGGTCAAACAATTTCTGCAGATGATCTAGGTGCTCTTCCTCAGTCTGGGACCTTGCGATCATGTCGTCAACATACACTTCTATTTCATGATGGATCATGTCATGAAATAAAGCAACCATGGCACGTTGGTAGGTTGCCCCGGCGTTCTTTAGTCCAAAAGGCATGACCTTGTAGCAGAAGGTGCCCCACTGAGTAACAAAGGTAGTCTTTTCCATGTCTTCAGGAGCCATCTTGATCTGATTGTAACCTGAAAAACCATCCATGAAAGAGAACACCTTATGCTGAGCTGTATTGTCAACAAGGACATCAATGTGAGGTAAGGGGAAGTCATCTTTGGGGCTGACCCTGTTCAGATCCCTGTAGTCGACAAACATTCTGACCTTTCCATCTTTCTTAGGTACCGGCACCACATTAGAAACCCACTGAGGGTAAGAAGTCACTGCAAGAACCCGACATCAAATTGTTTCATAACCTCGGCTTTGATCTTCTCAGACATCTCTGGACGCATACGGCGGACCTTTTGCTTAACCGGAGGGCAGTCTTCCTTAGTAGGCAAATCATGGACCACAATGTCGGTGTCCAACCCGGGCATATCTTCATAGGACCAGGCAAATATCTCCACATAATCATGTAGCATCTGAGTCAACCGTTGCTTCACGCTGAGCTCTAGGTTGGTGTTGTACCCCAAAATTTGCCCTCCCATATTTCTCAAAACATTTCAAGAAAAATTCACAAGTCCAACCCGGTGTGTCATATTCAGGTATTCTTTCGCCAAGATATCTCTGATAACGTATTCTCAATATTATTTTTCAATTGATCTTCACATGCAGGTTCCATGTTGAGGCACACCATACACCTCCAAATCAGGCCATGCCACGTCCATCTCAAGATCAATCACAAGGCTGAGAATTAGAGAACAGCGTGGACATGAGTCAACATGCCAGCACGTTGCCTGGAAAAGTCAAACGGACCATGCTAAATGGGCCTGAATTACTTGGGTTATACCTCCATGTTGGGGACTACAACCCCCCTAGGTTTGCCATATCTTTTTTATTTAATTCTATTTCTTTTAATTATTATTTGTTAATTTAGTTATTATTTTCATAAATATAAAAATACCACTAAAAAAAAATCAGAAAAGAGGAAAAATATAATAAATATTTTGTTTAATATTTTTTATAATTAAATTGTATATATAATTAAATTTAGTTAAATTAGGTTTTAATTTTAATACTTTTAATAAAAAATCTAAAAAATGTAGAATTAGGGTTTAATTAATAATTTTTCATCCTTTTTTCTTTTTCTTTCATAAATAATTAAACAATTAAATATTTATTTTTTATAATTAATTTGTATATAAAAAAAAATTAGGGTTAATTTAGGTTAAAATTCAATGTTTTCTTAAATAAATTAAAAGCCATTAGAATTAGGGTTAGTGTTTATTTTAATTAATTCTTTTTTTTTCATATTAAATCCTAAAATACTAAAACATACCAAAAAACAAGTTCTTTCTTTCTTTTTAATTAATTAATTCCTTATTAGTTTAATTTTGCAAAAAGGGTCCAACGCCCTCGTTTCGATTTAAATTTCAATTCGCATATTTATTTCTTCTTTCGTATAATATTTGTGTATCTCTCCCGAAGCCTCGTAATTATTTGTCGCACTTTTTAATTCTTTATTTTCTTTTACTTTCTTTATTTTTCCGTCAAATCGGGTCCTGGTTAATTTTGGCGATGTGGACCCGCGCCATTTGTAATAGCTTAGAATTTACTTTTCTCGCAAATTTTTTAACTGTTAACAAATGACATGAAAGAATGTATGGACAAAAATAAAAACAAACGCATAGAACACCAATGACATGACAAGATAAATGCAAATGAAAACGACACACAAATCACACACACCACCCCTAGGGTACGCCTCACTGTTGCCTTGCCTCGAAAGCTGATCGTCGAGTAGAGGATGTCTTAGTAAGTCCTCATGATCCGGGAACCTGGCATGAGAGTAGCTTCTAAGGTGTCTTCCCATTGCTCTGGTGATCACCATGTCCCGAACCTCGAATTGACCCGAATACCTCCAACGGTGGTGCCATCTACCTCTCAATGGTGGGATGACACTACTTTAAAGGACATTTACACAGACGAATTCCTTAGGGTAGGTAGGTTCTCGTAGATACTTGCTATAATTTCAAAACAAATTCAAAAATACTTTTCACACCAACACATTTTCAAAAAGCTTTCGAAAGCATTTTTTCAAACACTCTTGAGGATCGATACAAGAGTCGAACTGGAATTTTCAAAGAAACTTTTTTAAAACCCACAATTGAAAAGAAAACAAACCAATTTTGAAAACACAATGAGCAAGTATCTAAGAGCCCATGGATAACCATGGATAGAAAGGGTGCTAACACCTTCCCTTTCTATAACCTACCTCCCGAACCGAGAGCAATCTCTTTAAGGAATTTTTCTGTGCTTTTGTCCTTTCCATTTGGAGAAAATAAAAGACGGTGGCGACTCTTGCTTACCGCGACATTTCGCGAACCAGCGTTAAACAGTCAGTTCCAGATCCACCGATCACAGAACTGGCGACTCTGCTGGGGACAAACTTATAAAGTGAGGTGTACCTTAAGGTTAGTTCATAACTGTGTTTTCAATTGTATTGACTTGTCTGCTTTAAATTTGTGGGTTGCATGGGAGTTACATAGATCCTAACCCGGATCTGGGGATACCCTGTTTAGGTAGCATAAGCTGTGAGGGACCTGTCCGGCGTATACCGACATGGGTGAAGCAGTGGCTACGTTGGTGTGGCGCTTTGGTCTGTACCGATATCCCTCGTGTTGAAACAGGGAGAATATGGGTCTTCCAAGGAGTCATTAAGCACCAACAGACCTTAGAACCTTAAATGACACAACTTGGCCATTAGAACAGTAGCAGTATGCTACGCCCATTGAGGCTAAACTCTCGTGATGGTTCTGGCCGCAAGAAAAGATTGCGATGCTGGAGTTATGACCGATTGAGGGTAGTCAATGATATTAGGATCCTCTAAGAACCCGGTTACTTTAATAGGACAGGTATGAACCAACAAACTGAAAGAGGGTACTACCCAGACCCCATGCTGGCCTAAACTCTAAGGGCTTCTCTTGTGTGACTTGTGTGCCTTCGTACTTGACTAATTGCATGCGTGTTATCTGACACATAAGCTACTTGCAGGTTTTGTTTATAGTCCTTAACTGGGACTCATAACAGGGTTTACTAGGTCTCTTGCAGGTTTTGTTTATAGTCCTTAATTGGGACTCATAACAAAGTATGCTGAATTTCTTGCAGGGTTTGTTTATAATCCTTAATTGGGACTCATAACAGGGTTTACCTACATTACCCCATGCATAGCATGACATCATACCATTGCATACATCTTAACCCATTTCAAGGATCTCAAGGGCTTGTGATGCAGGTCAGGATAAATCAAACATCCAGCAAGGGGCAAAGAGGATTTATTTTCCTCTAGCCAGAGTTGTCAGGGGCTATGACCCACTTGATATGGTGAGCTTTGACACTTGAAGAAGGTTGCCCAAGCCAAGGTTGTCAGGGGCTATGACCCACTGGATATGGTGAGCTTTTGACCCTTGAAGAAGGATTCTCAGCAACATAGGGCTCCTCCAATCAAGCTAACAAATTCAAATGCTAACAGTCTTCTTGTTTATCCCGCGAGGTCCTTGAAAACATTGCATGCATACATACACATCATAACAGGTATCCTTGTTGCAGGTCACTTACCTCTCTCGCTGTTTATTTCAGCAATGGCTTCCCAACAAGATAACCAGGACCTTCTTACTCAAGAGACTCGGTTCGGGGAAATCCTCCTGAATCTATCCAAGGGGCAGGAGGAGCTAAGGACACTTCTCATGGAGACTTTGATCAGGAACAGCGCTGAGGACGAACGGCTGAAACACTTGCAAGCTGAGATGGATGCAATGAAAGCCCAAATGCTGGGGCAGGGGACTGCCATTCAAGGGTTAACTCAAAGACAAGAAGAGCTAGGAGTGCTCATCAACCAACTGCTTCAGGGTAACCAACTGGGGCAAACGTCCAAGGGTAAAAAGCCAGTCCTCGTTCAACCACCTTTGAGACAAGGAGATAAGGGGAGAGCTCTTCAAATGGCTCCAGTGTCACAAATTCAGCATCAACCTCACTGGCTTCAGCCAAACAAGTCCAGGAGGCAATTCACCCTGCTCAACATGTCGTTGTTTCAAGCTTTACAACGCCTGTTGAGATTGAATTTGATCACATTAAGGGCTCATCCCCAGAACCCCAACACAGCACATCCTGCTTATGATCCCAATAAAAGGTGCGCCTACCACTCTGCCTGTCCAGGACATGATACAAATGAGTGTTGGGCTCTGAAGAACAAGATCCAGGACCTGATTGACGAAGGGGCATTAGAGTTCACACAAGATGGTCAGGCAGAATTTTTCTACCATCCCTCCAAGGCTCACCATTTGAAGTGACAAGCCCTGAGATGGAAATACTTTTGTTTATTCGAATGTTCAAGTTGTGTTGTTCTTTGATTGTTTAGACATTTATTCATGTTAAACATTGTTATTCCATTAATGCATCGCTTATGTCTATTTTGAATCAATATATTCGTATTCACTCTATGCAAATTATTTTCATATTTTTTCTGATGGTCAACTCTCAACAATTCTAAGCCTCTTGAGGGAGGATGACGAAAACGATACCACGATCTTTACAGTATGCTTTTGAACAGACCCCGCTGATGAGGTACTGGCATTGTTTCAATCCCTAAACACTAGAGTTATAAGGATGATAATCTCTCGTCAACCCCTCTGAGCCAAAGAAGTAGGAGTTTTTCTTTTCGAAATTTAAAACCCTTAATCATAACCTGGGGCAGGGTAGTTCTCTCAGTTGATCCAAGTGCATAACAAATGGCACCAAAGAGGTCCTTGCAAAAAAAAAAAAGGAAGACAGTGATGGTTCCGAATAATCAATAAAGAAAGGCAGTCATTATATCTCTCAAAATAAAAAACCCAATAAGTCAAAACCTATGAAGGAGACTTACAAAACTGGGGCATCCCGCTGACTGTAATTCCAAAAAAGGAAACAGTTCAGGCAAAAAAGGGATAACAAAAATCAGACAAGAAAGAGGTCTTACAAACCCTCAACAAAAAGGAATGACTGCCTATTCAAAATAATTTATCAACATCCGAACCATCACTGGAATATCAGAGCAAAAACTCAAATAAGGTCTAACGCACGATCAGCTGAGTTTAGGTTTGGAGAACATCACGAAGAGCGGGTGGGTACAAATAATTTGAGCCTTTATCCTTTGTTTCTTAAACCGTGAACCAGGCCACGTTATAACCCTTAAAAGTCCTAGCTGAAGCATGGGTCAGTTTGAAAGCATACTGTTACGAAAGGTATCCTGACTCCTTAAGGCTTGCGATAAAATACGGAGTTGACATCACGTTTTACAAACATTCACTTGTTTTATGAAAAGAATGCATTTTCAAAATCTTCAAGACAGACATAGGCTTTGCATTTTTAACATAACTTTGTTTGCATATGACCTTTTGTTTGAACAACATAGAAGTTCGCACGACGAATGCCTAATGAACAGAAGTATCTCCAATCAAGGGGCAGACATGATCATGGTCCATCATCTGGGGCAATCCAGTCAAGATTCGGAGAATCTCTCAAAAAAGCCTATCAGCCTGGGGCAAATCTCCGCCTAAGTCACTTGGGGCATTCCAGCAACGAATCTTGCCTGATCAAACATCTTCTGGTGGCATGACAAAACACTTCTAACAGAGGCAACTCCCTACATTCTGAGAGCATGGATATAGTCGAAAAATACTGCGCATAATCAAAGACCCGCTAGGTTGAAACACCTAGGCAAAAATAAGGGCTTCCCGGCGAACCAAAAGGGTTCGAGCAAAATAAGGGATGAAATGGGAAAAATCTGTACACCCGGCAAGTCAAAAACCTGAAAAGGCGGCTTGGGCAAAAATGGGTATCCCGGTGGACTGAAAACCCGAAAGGGCGGTCCAGGCAAAAATTAGGGATCAAAGCGTACGACTATGTCCCGGCATCTTGTCACTTGCTTACCAGAAGAAGGGTTGTTCATCAACAACTATCAGCACCTCACAGGTCTTCCTCTCCCACCTCAGAAACAGGGGCAATGATGAGCTGTCCAAACGATCTAATTTCTCTGTCCACAAGATACAAGGTAGGACATAACCAGTGCATCTTAATTCCCCAGAGAGTGAGCCAGCAAGTCAATACACTCTCCTCAAGCGAAGCTACTATCAAACTTAAGGAAGTTGAGTATCCTCCAGCAGATCTCAACATTCCCCAGCAGCATGTATTCTTAACAAGCATCCCCGGCAGTCTTGGCCTAGAGATTGTTCCCCGACGGTATATCAAACAAGCAGTGGAGTCACTTCCCCAATACAGTTCGAAACTTCCCCAAAAGAGTCCAATCCAGTATCCTCAAGAAAGTTGGAATCCATCCCCCCAAGCAGTAAGCTTATCCCCAGTAGATTCTGGAAGCTTATCCGCGCAGAGCACGAACGCGTCGTCCGACTTTATTCAAAGAGTTATTTCCCTACCAGAATATAACTGGGTTATCCTCAGCCAAAAGCCACAGAAAGGTCGTCGTCAACACAGTTCTTTCTTATCCCCAGCGAAGTCTATCAGCACTTCCAACACAACAAGGGTATCCCCAGCAAGTTATTATCAACATTCCAGCAAAGTACCTCTCTCCCCACAGAGTATTGCTTCCTAGCAAGATCGTTAGAGTACTTTTCTCCCCGCAGAGTAATCCATTCGCCAAGGTTATTCCTCAATGGAGTTATCTTCTCCTACCGGTATTCTTGCAACTATTATCCCCAGCGGAAGCAAAATCTGTTCTCCAACATCAGCCCAGGATATGACTTCCCGGCACCCGTCAAGGATTTATTTTCCTAATACAACAAGGATACATTCATAAACATCGCATTCCCATACATTATAGCATGCACATACGCATCATATCTTACAAATCTCATTCATGTTGAGAACATCATTGCTTGATCCATATCATGCATTGCATATGACTGACCTTTACCTTTCAGGAAATATTCAGTTAAGTTCTCAATCATATTTCAAGACCTTGTCTGGTTCAGTTAAATCGACTCCAAAGATTTTCCTGGTTATTATCCAGTCAAAAGCGTTCACTGGTCTAGTTAAACCAACTCCTAAAGGTTTTTCTTTTGAAGACTCAGTTGAAGACTCCAAAGACCTTGTCTGGTTCAGTTAAATCGACTCCAAAGATTTTCCTGGTTATTATCCAGTCAAAGGCGTTCTCTGGTCTAGTTAAACCAACTCCTAAAGGTTTTTCTTTTGAAGACTCAGTTGAAGACTCCAAAGACCTTGTCTGGTTCAGTTAAATCGACTCCAAAGATTTTCCTGGTTATTATCCAGTCAAAGGCGTTCTCTGGTCTAGTTAAACCAACTCCTAAAGGTTTTTCTTTTGAAGACTCAGTTGAAGACTCCAAAGACCTTGTCTGGTTCAGTTAAATCGACTCCAAAGATTGTCCTGGTTATTATCCAGTCAAAGGCGTTCTCTGGTCTAGTTAAACCAACTCCTAAAGGTTTTTCTTTTGAAGACTCAGTTGAAGACTCCAAAGACCTTGTCTGGTTCAGTTAAATCGACTCCAAAGATTTTCCTGGTTATTATCCAGTCAAAGGCGTTCTCTGGTCTAGTTAAACCAACTCCTAAAGGTTTTTCTTTTGAAGACTCAGTTTAAGACTCCAAAGATCTTGTCTGGTTCAGTTAAATCGACTCCAAAGATTTTCCTGGTTATTATCCAGTCAAAGGCGTTCTCTGGTCTAGTTAAACCGACTCCTAAAGGTTTTTCTTTTGAAGACTCAGTTGAAGACTCCAAAGACCTTGTCTGGTTCAGTTAAATCGACTCCAAAGATTTCTTATCCAGTCAAAGGCCTTCTCTGGTCCAGTTAAATCGACCCTAAACAGATTTTTCTGATAAAAACCCAGTTGAAGACATTTCAAGACCTAGACCGGTTCAGTTAATCGACTCCAAAGATTTCTTATCCAGCCCAAGGCCTTCTCTAGTCCAGCTAAATCGACCCCAAACAGATTTTCCTGATAAAGACTCAGTAGAAGTTATCCAAGGTTCTCTCAATGTTTGTTGTTGAGGTGGTAATCGCCTATGGTTCTCTCCCCGATACTGCGGAGTTGGTAATCCCAGGCTTCTCTCAACGATTGCTGTTGAAGTTGAAGTTATCCAAGGTTCTCTCAATGTTTGCTGTTGAGGTGGTAATCGCCTATGGTTCTCTCCCCGATCCTGCGGAGTTGGTAATCCCAGATTTCGCTCAACGATTGTTGTTGAAGTTGAAGTTATCCAAGATTCTCTCAATAATTGCTATTGAGGTTGTAGTCGCCTGTGGTTCTCTCCCCGATACTGCGGAGGTAGTAATCATCCCAAGATTCTCTCAACGATTGCTGTTGAGGTTGAAGTTATCCAAGATTCTCTCAATGATTGCTGTTGAGGTTGTAGTCGCCTTTGGTTCTCTCCCCGATACTGCGGAGGTAGTAATCATCCCAAGATTTTCTCAACGATTGCTGTTGAGGTTAAAGTCATCCAAGGTTCTCTCAGCGTTCCTGTTGAGGTAGTAACTATCCCTGGTTCATTCATCCCCTTTTGAAGATCCAGATCCAGCTCCTGTAACCAGTCAGGGCACACCCCTACAAAGAGTTTGAAGACCAGCTCCCGTAACAGGTCAGGTAATCATTTTTCTTTTTTTGCAGGTATGCAAGTTCTCGCTAAGGAATCTCTTACGCGATCAACATCCAGATGGCATCTATAAGCCCATCCACCTCCCATCATCTCTTAGCATGGCATCTATAAGCCCATCATCCTATCCATCAATCTCCAAATGGCATCTGTAAGCCCATTCCCACCATCATACTACTATGTGAGCGCAAATTTCTGGGCACTCTAGTGTTCAATCATCTTCCACCTTCGGATTACGAAAGGCACGTCAGCCAATCTGCATCCTCAGGTCTAAGAAGATTGAACAGGGGCAACTGTTGTACCCCAAAATTTGCCCTCCCATATTTCTCAAAACATTTCAAGAAAAATTCACAAGTCCAACCCGGCGTGTCATATTCAGGTATTCTTTCGCCAAGATATCTCTGATAACGTATTCTCAATATTATTTTTCAATTGATCTTCACATGCAGGTTCCATGTTGAGGCACACCATACACCTCCAAATCAGGCCATGCCACGTCCATCTCAAGATCAATCACAAGGCTGAGAATTAGAGAACAGCGTGGACATGAGTCAACATGCCAGCACGTTGCCTGGAAAAGTCAAACGGACCATGCTAAATGGGCCTGAATTACTTGGGTTATACCTCCATGTTGGGGACTACAACCCCCCTAGGTTTGCCATATCTTTTTTATTTAATTCTATTTCTTTTAATTATTATTTGTTAATTTAGTTATTATTTTCATAAATATAAAAATACCACTAAAAAAAAATCAGAAAAGAGGAAAAATATAATAAATATTTTGTTTAATATTTTTTTATAATTAAATTGTATATATAATTAAATTTAGTTAAATTAGGTTTTAATTTTAATACTTTTAATAAAAAATCTAAAAAATGTAGAATTAGGGTTTAATTAATAATTTTTCATCCTTTTTTCTTTTTCTTTCATAAATAATTAAACAATTAAATATTTATTTTTTATAATTAATTTGTATATAAAAAAAAATTAGGGTTAATTTAGGTTAAAATTCAATGTTTTCTTAAATAAATTAAAAGCCATTAGAATTAGGGTTAGTGTTTATTTTAATTAATTCTTTTTTTTTCATATTAAATCCTAAAATACTAAAACATACCAAAAAACAAGTTCTTTCTTTCTTTTTAATTAATTAATTCCTTATTAGTTTAATTTTGCAAAAAGGGTCCAACGCCCTCGTTTCGATTTAAATTTCAATTCGCATATTTATTTCTTCTTTCGTATAATATTTGTGTATCTCTCCCGAAGCCTCGTAATTATTTGTCGCACTTTTTAATTCTTTATTTTCTTTTACTTTCTTTATTTTTCCGTCAAATCGGGTCCTGGTTAATTTTGGCGATGTGGACCCGCGCCATTTGTAATAGCTTAGAATTTACTTTTCTCGCAACTTTTTTAACTGTTAACAAATGACATGAAAGAATGTATGGACAAAAATAAAAACAAACGCATAGAACACCAATGACATGACAAGATAAATGCAAATGAAAACGACACACAAATCGCACACACCACCCCTAGGGTACGCCTCACTGTTGCCTTGCCTCGAAAGGTGATCGTCGAGTAGAGGATGTCTTAGTAAGTCCTCATGATCCGGGAACCTGGCATGAGGGTAGCTTCTAAGGTGTCTTCCCATTGCTCTGGTGATCACCATGTCCCGAACCTCGAATTGACCCGAATACCTCCAACGGTGGTGCCATCTACCTCTCAATGGTGGGATGACACTACTTTAAAGGACATTTACACAGACGAATTCCTTAGGGTAGGTAGGTTCTCGTAGATACTTGCTCTAATTTCAAAACAAATTCAAAAATACTTTTCACACCAACACATTTTCAAAAAGCTTTCGAAAGCATTTTTTCAAACACTCTTGAGGACCGATACAAGAGTCGAACTGGAATTTTCAAAGAAACTTTTTTAAAACCCACAATTGAAAAGAAAACAAACCAATTTTGAAAACACAATGAGCAAGTATCTAAGAGCCCATGGATAACCATGGATAGAAAGGGTGCTAACACCTTCCCTTTCTATAACCTACCTCCCGAATCGAGAGCAATCTCTTTAAGGAATTTTTCTGTGCTTTTGTCCTTTCCATTTGGAGAAAATAAAAGACGGTGGCGACTCTTGCTTACCGCGACATTTCGCGAACCAGCGTTAAACAGTCAGTTACAGATCCACCGATCACAGTTGGCACCGATCTTAACTTCCTTCCTGTCCGTCTCAGTACCCAGATTTATTGTTTCCACTGGCTCTTCGTGTGGTTGAATTTCCCTCTCTTCCTGGAGTAACAGTCTTGCAAGTTCGCCAGGCACTTCGCAATCATCTTCACCTTCGTCTTCGGCTAATTTGATCGGATTTTCGAAGTCATAACTGGCAGTAGCAGAGTCGTTACCAGTGAGATCCCGAGTGGATTGAAACCTGTATGAGTGAGTGTGTGTAAATACAGCTGTTTTGAAATATATAAAGGAAGGAAAGAAAGAAAAGGAGCATAAGATTTGAAATGCGAGAAAACGTCCAAGATCTTTATTCATGATATATGAAATGACAATTTATATGCCCTCACAAATGAAGCCACGGTGCCCCGGGTAAGACACCGGGCCATAGAGTTCAATTTATTGTTTATTACAAATAACAAAACAAAGAAGTTTATTAATGCGTAACAAAAGTAACAGGAGTATGGTCTTTGGCAATCCAATTGGTCAATCCGCCATCAGTTGTCGGGTAGATCCAGCTATTGAACTCTGACTCTTCCACCTCATCTTCATCTCCCACAACATTCACTCCTGGGTTGGTAATAAGCACAGGAGGTCTTCTGGTCTTTGCCTTCCGCATAGCTTTCTGACCCTCTGCAGTAAAGCCCAATCCGAACTTGTCAGTTTTCTGCGTAAAATCAGGGAGCCTGCCCCAGTTAGCACATTCACCTTTCTGGATCACAGCCCGGGCATCCTTCAGGGAAGCCATCTTCAAAGGAACATCCTCTTCGACCACTGTTTCTGCTGCTGCTAAAGTTGGAGGTACCTCCTCGAAATGCTGAAAGGGGGTTTCAATAAACTCCCCGTCCATCTCAATATACCTGAAGGAATTCAGATGGCTCACCATATACTCCTCCTCTCCCTGCACAGTGACGATTTTCCCTCTGACGGGGTACTTGAGCTTCTGGTGCAAGGTAGAGGTCACTGCCCCAGCTTTGTGGATCCAAGGTCGACCCAGTAGACAAGAATACGATGGGCGGATATCCATCACATAGAAAGTAGAGTCGAATACTTGAGAGCCCACACGAATAGGAATGTCAACCTATCCATGAACCATCCTCTTGGAACCGTCAAAGGCTCGGACGATAATATTGCTAGGTTTTAGTTCCAGGCCTTCACAATCCAAACGGTCTAAGGCTTTCTTGGGTAGCACATTTAGGGAAGAGCCAGTGTCCACCAACACGTGTGCCAGAGTAGTGCCCCTGCATTCGATAGAGACATGCAGGGCATCATTGTGGTCCTTTCCTTTAGCCGTAAGGTCAGCATCCGAGAAACCCAAACCATTGTCCGCTGTCAGATTTGCTACGCAATCAGTAAACTGGACTGCAGATGTCTCCTATGGCACATGGGCCGTCTTTAGAAATGAAATCAGGGCCTTAGCATGGGCCTCTGAGCACAGTAATAAGGAGAGCATTGAGATCTTGGAGGGCGTATGCCCCAGCTGCTCGACAACATTAAAGTCACTCTTCTTGATTATTTTCAGGATTTCCTCCATCTCTTGTTGGGAGGCCTTAGGATTTACAGGTCTTGGTGCCTCCATCCGGGCAGGCTCATCTTCAATCCCTTTACCCCGAGCATTAGACGACTCGGCAGCAGGGAAACAATTTGATCAGAAACAGGAACAAGTACACTTGTAGGTGTTATAGTGAGGGGTCTTCGAATAGCGGGCGGTGCAATGTCAGGCGAGAAGAGCCTGCCACTGCGGGTAACCTTTGTTGGACCAGTGATATTGCTGATGCTGGTGCCAGTGTTGAACTCTTGTTTGATTCCATTCACATACACATCTGCCCCATAGTGCCAGGGGATAGCCTTATCAGATTCGTAGGGGAGAGGCCCCGGAACAGTAATAACAACAGGTGCGACAGTCATGATTTGAACAGGCTTCCTTGGGAGAGCCTTGATTGGATTATTAAAGATTGTAACAACAGAAACTTCTTCTATCGGAACAAATTGAACAACGGTCTTCTTGAACAGAATCTCTTTGCTGTCCATTAGGCTTTGGATGCCCAACTTCAGCAAAGGACAATCAGATAGGGAAACAACACAGAAAAGGCAACCTTCACTACAACCCGAAAATAAACCGGCCATCAGTAGGTTCCTCTTGACAGTCATTAAGGGAGTAGCTACATCATTCACAGAAACAGCGTATACATCTTCATCAACAGCATTTACTCCATGCTGGGGCATAGGAGCAGTCACCACATTTGGCCTCTCAGGCGCTTCAAATTGTATCTCTTTTGCGTCAATAAGGTCTTGTACCTTATTCCTTAATGCCCAACAGTCATCAGTGGAATGCCCCGGGATATCAGAGTGATAAGCACAGCGGGCATTTGGATTGTATTTTGGAGAGGCAGTGTTCACAACCTTTGGGGCCTCTCTGATAGTCACTAGATTGATGGACAGCAACTGCGGCAAGATCTACGATAGGGTCATACTCAAACGGGTAAACTCCCTTCTAGGTCTTTCAGCCCTTGGAGGATTGGTTTGCCGAGGAGCGGCAGCAGGCTTGGCAATCATCACCGCGTTGATAGACTGGCGGCGCTCAGGTTTCTCTTTTCTTCTAGACCCATATACAGCACTGGCCTCTTTTTTAAAGGGCTTCTTCTCAGAACTTGCAGATGCACCCTTCTGAATTTTACCAGACTTCATCCCAGCCTCTATTCTCTCTCCAGTCAGAATAAGATCAGTAAACCCTACAGATGAGTTACCGATAAGATGGTTGAAAAATGGCCCAGATAGGGTCCCCAAGAACATGTCTACCAACTCCCGGTCAGTCAACGGAGGCTGCACCCTGCCAGCCAGATCCCTCCACTTCTGAGCGTACTCTTTAAAACCTTCGCTTGACCCTAGCGACATACCCTGGAGTTGGGTACGTGTAGGGGCAAGGTCGGCATTATATTGATACTGCTTATAGAAAGCAGTAGCCAACTCCTCCCAGTTACGAACCTTGGTCCCATCCAGCTGATAGAACCATTCGAGATGAGTCCCTGAAAGACTCTCCTGGAAGAAGTGGATCCACAAGTTCTTGTCCACTGAGTACGGTTGAATCTTCCGCATGTAGGATCTGAGGTGTAGCTTGGGACAAGACGCCCCGTCATACTTGGTAAAAGATGGTGCTTTGAACTTATGAGGAATAATCACACCAGTAGACAAACCCAAGTCTCCGAAATCCAGCCCAGGCACCTGTTGGATTTCCGTTGCATTCAGTCTGTCCTCCAGCTGCTTGTATCTGTCTTCAGCCGGAGGATACTGTTCCTCATCAAAATCAGTCTCGTTGTCAGAGACTACCGGACTAGGACCTTTTCCCCCTTGGGGACTGCTCTTGCCTATAGAAGAACCAGCCTCTTCGTTCTGCAGAGTGTTGCCAAACCTTCGGCCCGTGTTGAAAAGAACAGTTCTCCTCTTCTTCTTCTTCTCCTTCTTCAGGAACAGAGCCTTCAGCTCTTCTTGGCCCTGAGCCAAACCCATGATTAGTTTCTGGAATTGCGCATTCTGCGCCTGAAGAGCCTTGATGGACATCTCGGTTGATGATGAGTCAGGATTCATGGTGCTGAAATAAACAGCGAAGAACAGTAAGCAACCTGAAAAGAAGAAAACCTGCTATGCACATGATGAATGGAATGCGTATGATTCATGTTTTCAAAGACAATCGGGAATCAACTTTGTAAACCAAAAAGGAACACACTTCATTAGATTCAACTTTGAAAATTGTTCAACAGGTTGCCCTTAGGCGTTTACATAAAAGGGAAATACTGAAAAGGGAAATAAAACTGCGAAAAAACATCCAGAGCTCTTCATTGATCCCATGGTCTCCTCTTCTTAGTACGGATGTAGTCATTCAGAGCTCGCTCATTCTCCAACTGCTTTGTCAGCTTCTGGATCTTCAATTCCTGCTCGTTGAACTTTTCTCGGTAAGAATCCCGTTCTTCTCGCAGTTGCGACCAAGACCTCTTTAATGTCTCATAATCAGTAGGTATCTGAGGAGGGAGGACAGTTGGAGGAACCCCATCTTTGTCAGGACACTCAAGAATGACGGGTCTGACAGCTTCATACGGCATACCTAACTTCTGAGCACGGATGCGAACCCATTTGTAGTAGGCTTCCATAGGTAAAGAAGTCTTTGGCCCTAACTCCTGTGGGTCAGCTTTATGAACTTTGTCCCAAGCCTTGATGAACCTACGACGCAGCTCATCACTATCCACCTGAAACTCAAAGCTGATGTGAGGCACCAACATCTCGTGGGGTCCTGCTCTTCTGGCCCTTCCAAACTGACGGAGCGCTAGACATGGATTGTAAGAGATTCCTCCTTGGGTACCAATCAGAGGAACATTAGGGTATTCCATGCATCGATCAATAATAGATATCTCATCCAAACCTCTGCAAGTCCAAATGATGTCTTTATCGGTGAGAGACATTAACCTATGAGCCCAACCTCTTCCTTCTTGGTTCTTCAGTACGAACTTAGGGAGGTGCGAAATAAACCACCTCACCAACAAAGGGATACAACACCATATAGTTCCTCGTCTTCGGGCAGTACGAGCATGAAGTTGTTGCAGGATGTCACCCAAGAGAGTGGGCACAGGATTCTGAGACATAAAGATCCTTATGGCAGTGACATTGATGAAGTTGTCGGGATTGGGAAACAAGACTAACCCATAGATTAAGAGAGCCAAGATGTCTTCATATGCCCTAAAGTCCAGGTCATTCCAGAAGCTGTTAGCTTTACCAATCAGAAACTTGGCCAAGAAACCCTTAACTCCGCTTCTAGTTACCCAGTTGTCCATTACCTCTTGATGTGTTAAGGAAGAGCTGCAGCAACCTCCTCAAGCCTGAGGGTCTTTTCCCAACCAGTAAAGGGAGTCTGATCCAAGATAGGGATACCAAGCAAATCAGAGAACTCTTCCAGGGTAGGGACCAGCTGGAAGTCTTAAAAGGTGAAGCATTGGTACAGAGGGTCATAGAATTGGGTCAGAACACTCATCAATTGTTGATCCCGCTTTGCAGTGACTAAACTGAGAAGAGAACCATGCCTCTGGATGAAGGAAGTGGTATTTGGAATTCTGCTAACCAACTCTTCAAGCAACTCAGGTGGTTGAACAAAGTTGAACCGGATAGTATTCCTTCGCACAGGCATCATGATGTCCTACAAAACAGAGCAAAGGTGAAACCCTCTTGTCTTTGAAATGGTCAGTCCTTATGCAGGATGCATGCAATGCTCATGATGTTATGATGTTATGATAAAGCACACCACAAATAGATACAAAGGCAAACATAGTAAGGCACACAAGTCACACAAGGCAAGCCCTTAAAGTTTAGGCCAGCATGAGGTCTAGGTATTACCCTCTTTCAGTTTGTTGGTTCATACCTGTCCTATCAAAGTAACCGGGTTCTTAGAGGATCCCAATATCATTGACTACCCTCAATCGATCATAACTCCAGCATCGCAATCTTTTCTTGCGGCCAGAACCATCACGAGAGTTTAGCCTCAATGGGCGTAGCATACTGCTACTGTTCTAATGGCCAAGTTGTGTCAATTAAGGTTCTAAGGTTGTTGGTGCTTAATGACTCCTCAGAAGACCCATATTCTCCTCGTTGCGACACAAGGGATATCGGTACAGACCAAGGTGCCACACCAACGTAGCCACTGCTTCACCCGTGTCGGTCTACGCCGGACAGGTCCCTCACAGCTTATGCTACCTAAACAGGGTATCCCCAGATCCTGGTTAGGATCTATGTAACTCCCATGCAACCCACAATTTTAAAGCAAGCAAGTCAATACAATTGAAAACACAGTTATGAACTACCCTAAGGTACACCTCACTTTATAATATTCCCCATCAGAGTCGCCAGTTCTGTGATCGGTGGATCTGGAACTGACTGTTTAACGCTGGTTCGCGAAATGTCGCGGAAGCAAGAGTCGCCACCGTCTTTTATTTTCTCCAAATGGAAAGGACAAAAGCACAGAAAAATTCCTTATAGAGATTGCTCTCGGTTCGGGAGGTAGATTTATAGAAAGGGAAGGTGTTAGCACCCTTTCTATCTATGGTTATCCATGGGCTCTTAGATACTTGCTCATTTGTGTTTTCAAAAATGGTTTGTTTGCTTTTCAACTGTGGGTTTTAAAAAGTTTCTTTGAAAATTTCAGTTCGACTCTTGTATCAGTCCTCAAGAGTGTTTGAAAAGTTGCTTTCGGAAGCTTTTTGAAAAGGTGTCGGTGTGAAAAGTATTTTTTGATTTGTTTTTGAAATTAGAGCAAGTATCTAGAGTCGTCTAGATACCCTAAGGAATTCGTCTGTGTAGATGTCCTTTAAAGTAGTGCCATCCCACCATTGAGAGGTAGGTAGCACCATCGTTGGAGGTGTTCGGGTCAATTCGAGGTTCGGGACATGGTGATCACCAGAGCAATGGGAAGACACCTTAGAAGCTACCCTCATGCCAGGTTCCCGGATCATGAGGACTTACTAAAACATCCTCTACTCGACGATCACCTTTCGAGAGGCAAGGCAACAGTGAGGCGTAACCTAGGGGTGGTGTGTGATTTGTGTGTCGTTTTCAGATATTTTGTCTTATTCATGTCATGGGTGATCTACGCTTTTGTTTTATTTTGACATTCATTCTTGCATGCAATTTATTAGCAGTTAAAGAAGTGCGAGAAGTATAAAGTTCCTAAACTATTACAAAGGCGCGGGTCTACATCGCCAAATTTAATCCATGACCTGATTTGACACAAAATAAAGATGCGAGAAAGATAAATGTTTAATTTACACGGCTTTGGGAGAATTACATAAATTATAAGAAAAGAAATAAAAATGCGCGAATTAGAATTGCGATCGAATGCGAGGGCGTTGGACCCTTTTTAATGAAATTAAATTATATTAACAAATTAATTAAATTAAAATGAAAGGAAATTATTTTTTTTTGAGTTTTTGTATTTATGGATTTTTATGAGAATTTAAATGAAATTAAAATATTAATTAACCCTAATTCTAGTTATTTTTAATTTATTAAGAAAAGCATTAAAATTTAGTCTAAAATTAACCTAATTAATTAATACGATTTTATTTACAAGAATAATGATAATTAATAATTAATAATTAATATGGTGAAAAAAGGAAAAAAAAAGATAAAAATGCTTAAAACCCTAATTCTACCAATTTTTAAGTTATTAAGAAAAATATTTGAATTAAACCTAAATTTAAAAAGCTAAATTAATTAATGAGATTTATTTACAAAAAATAACGTTTAATGAAATATTTTTTATTATTTTTTATGACTTTCTGATTTTTTATTATTTTTATGTGTTATGAAAATAAATTAATTTAAAGATCTAAATAAAAATTAAACAAAATAAATAAGATAGAAAAATATGAAAAAAGAATAAAAAGCAAACCATAGGGGGGTTCTGTCCCCAAACTGGAGGTTTTTTGGCTAGCAATCAGGCCCAACGTTTAAGGCCTTTGTTTGACTTTTCATGAAGCATGTGTGTGCATTGACTGAGGCCTAGGATGTTCTTCAAATCTGGACCTTTGGATTGGGATCATGGGATGCGTGGCAAGCTGAGATTGTGGGCGTATGGTGGATGTTTGGAGGCAAGCTGCATAGGAACATGGTTAGAGGAAAAATATGGAAATAAGAAGGGGGGACCTGGGGTTCGAACCCAGGTCCCATCGCTTACCACACCATGTGCCTTGCCACTGAGCCGTTCACGCGTTTTGGTTATATTATAGGAAACAAATAACATAAGGCAAATCATGAGTTAGTGGACAATTTTAGCGCGAAATTCAAATGCTCCAATCCTTGGCCTACACATCATCATCTTCTCCAATGGTGCGTTTTTCCTGAAACAAAAACAAACAAGATTGCGGGGGTTTTAAACCCCCACTATATACTGTGTCAAAAAATAGCGAATAGAAATCCCTGGATCATAAATTAATCGCGAGCTATGCCTTGAATTCGTCTGAAGGTCCTGATTTTAATGGCCTAAGTCTCGTGTTCTGATTTTACCCTATGCCAGAATCCCCAATTCAAGGTTTCTGAAAACCTAGAAAGCTTCAATGGTGGATCCTCCAATTTTGCACAAAAACTCAATTAAAGTATACAGTTAGCTTTAGAATCAATCAATTAGTGTAAATCCACAAAAAAATTGCAATGAGAATGCTTGAAAACTGAAACACGAATATGCAAAAAAGACAACACAGTCTGACTTCCAGTTACCAATTCTTGATGTTAGAGTTGATGATTTTGATTCAGACACGTTCCTTGAAGCCTCAGGAACGCAATAGGATGGTTTTCTTGTCTTGAAAAGCCTTGGAATCACGTTTTCAGTTTTAGAATTTTTTGACAAAAACACAAACTTTGTTCTTGTTTTCTGGCGCAGCTTAGAGGTCTCCTTCACTAGGGTTTGCTTCTGGCTTATGTATGGAATGATTAGGGTAAAGATTTTGATCCAAAGAATCCTTGCATTGATGGAATGGATATTGGATTTTCATGCATATATTTTTCAATCTTTTCCATGCATATTTGATACCAATCATGTCCAATCTTCCTGATTCTTTCCATATCAAATAATGCACGAAATTTTGAAGATATTCCATGCATAAAAAGATTTGAAAAGCTTGCTTTGGTATTTTTTCCATATTTTAATTAATTAAATGAATTATTAGCAATTAAAAATTCAATTAAATAAATAAAAATGATGAATAAATTCCCTTTGGGCCAAATGGTCGTGCACATTCTTTGGATGATGAATCTTGGAAGAAAATGTGGCCCATTAGCAATTTTAAGACATTTGAAGCAAAGTTGACTTTTCAAAATATCCAAAAATTTCCCAACTTCCACAAGGCATATCTTGCTCAATTTGTAAGATTTGCTCATGTTCTTGGACATTTTGGAAAGGTATTGAAGTCCTCTAACCAATGCCTTTGGTCCCATGTCATTTTGATATACCAATCTCAAGTTATGGCCTTTGACTTAAAGTCCCTTTTTGCTGACTTTTGAAAATGACCTATAATGTTGAAATTGATAACTTTTTGTGAGAGCATTTCTTGGACTTGAAGTGTGAAGAGGAGTTGTAGGAAATGTCTTTCTCTTCAAAATGAGCTTTGTATGGAATTTTTCTGATAATCCATGTGGAAGTTATGCCTTGGTCAAGTTACAGTTGACTTTTTCAACTGTCCAAATATGGAAACTTTTGCATCTTGAGACTTTTTGAGCCATGCCTTGAAAATCATGATCAAGAATTGATCAAATGATGTTTATGGATTCAAAATGAGATGTTGACCAAAACTTTGAACCTTTGACTGTCAAATGACCATTTTGCCCCTACAGTTGACTGTAGTGCAATTAGGGTTTTTGACTGTGCAATTTTGTGCTGTAAGTCTTGAAACTTGGCATGAGGATACTTGACAATGTTTATAAGCATGTGGGACTTGATTGGACCCTTGGAAACTTCCTTTTCTTTGTCAGAACCATAACCCTAATTTTTGATTGTTAGGAGGCCATTGAACTGTGCAACCCTTGGGGAGATTTTGAAGCATGTTCTTGGCAAATTTTGGAGACTATGGGAGGGCAAATTTTGGGGTACAACAGGTACCAATCTTAAAAACAAGATGATCATTGAGCTATGCGAGCAATTCAAGATACAACATCATAACTCTTCTCCCTACCGGCCGAAGATGAATGGGACTGTTGAAGCAGCAAATAAGAACATTAAGAAGATTGTGCAGAAGATGACAGTGACATACAAAGACTGGCACGAGATGTTACCATTTTCTCTTCATGGGTACCGTACCTCAGCACAGACGTCAACAGGGGCAACACCTTATTCCTTGGTTTATGGCATGGAGGCACTCTTGCCCATTGAAGTTTAAATACCCTCTCTTTGGATCATGAAGGATGCAGGTTTGAGCGAAGACGACTGGATCCAGACCCGACTTGATCAATTGAATCTAATCGACGAAAAGAGACTTACTGCTATTTGTCATGGTCAGACATACCAAAAACGAATGATCAAGGCATTTAACAAGAAAGTCAGACGACAAGAGTATCAAGTTGGAGACCTGGTAATCAAGCGCATTATTCTACCTCAAGGTGATCCCAGGGGAAAATGGACCCCTACTTACGAAGGGCCATTTGTGGTTAAGAACATCTTATCAGGAGGAGCGATGATTCTAACCACCATGGATGGTGACGACCTTCCTCACCCCGTCAATGCAGACATAGTAAAAAGATGCTACGCATAATCAAAGACCCGCTAGGTTGACTGGCCTAGGCAAAAATAAGGGCTTCCCAGCAAACCAAAAGGGTTCGAGCAAAAATAAGGGATGAAAATAAAAAAATCTGTACACCCGACAAGTCGAAAACCTGAAAAGGTGGCTTGGGCAAAAATGGGTATCCCGGTGGACTGAAAACCCGAAAGGGCGATGCAGGAAAAAGTTAGGGATTAAAGCGTAACACTAAGTCTCATTGGATCACCTCACATCCGGACTTCAGTGTCAACTAGCAGGCTCGGACGACACCAGTCAATCAGATTCATCTTCAACTAAGTAGCAAAGTGATGAGATGCTTGAAGATATAAAGGCAATAGCAGAGTTGGAACCCAGTGGGACTATTCACATAGCTGTTTTGTTTTCTTTTCACAAATTGTATAAATTCAATTTTGTTCAGCGGGGTTCTCTTACTAGGAGGTCAGCCTCTTGTACAAAACGCCTATTTACAGGCCAAACTTCAAAATCAATACAAATTCATTTTCAAACAAATTTCAAACTGTTTTTCCTTTATCTGTTTTGTTTTGCAAAGAACGTCCAATGTTCATTTTTGATATATGCATTTGACGTTAACTGCTGATCATAAATATTTACATGCGAAATGAAAGATGAATTACTAGTAATATCACAAACAAGGGCAATAAGAATTGTCCGAGCTGTCTAGTTGCTCTGTCCACCAAGGTACCAAGATATATTCAGCTGAAGAATATGGCTAAGATACCTTCACTCCCCACAGGATAAGACAGTAATGATAGCTCTCTCAGCTAAAACTTGCAACTATGGACGAGTCGGCAATACTCTCCCCAAGCAGAGTTGGTCTACCATCAGCCCTGAAAAGGTCGGGTATCCCCAAAAGATCTTAATATTCCCCAACAGAGTATAAAGACATTCTCCAGTAAGCGTAAGAGCATCCCCGACAGTCTTAATATTCCTCAACAGAGTATAAGAATGTTTCCCGGAGGAATACAAGATACCCCCAGTGCAGCCATTTCCCCAACGCAGTCTAAAAAGGCTTCCCCACCAGAGTTGAATCATCTTACCCAGCAGATCCTGGAAGCTCATCCCCTGCAGAGTACAAAATAAATCTCCCCAGCCAAATTCAGAAGGTTATCCTCACAAGAGTCTAACTGGGTTATCCTCAGCAAGTGGCAACTGAAAGATCATCCCCAGCGAAGTTCTTTCTTTCCCCAAGCAGGACTTCTATCCTTAACAGATTCAATATCACCAGCAATGGTAATCAATCCCCAGCGGAGTTCATCATCAAAATCCCCAACAGAGCTTATCAACGGAATCCCCAGCGGAGTTTATCGTTAAAATCTCAGCAAAGTATCTCTTCCCCACAGAGTATTTCCCCTCTGAGTAATCTCTTCATCGTATTTATCACCCAACGAAGTTCTTTTCTCCTAACAGGTTTATCCTTGCAATCATCTTCGTTTGTCATCCCCAGTGGAAACTAAGAACTCAACTCTATTCTCCAGCAGCTCCGGGATTTATTTTCCCCAGCTAAAACATCACATTTCCATACATCATGATACATGCATATACGCATCATACCATACAATCTCATTTATGTTGAGAACATCATTGCTTGATCCATATCATGCATTACATATGACTGACCTTTACCTTTCAGGAAAGATCCAGTTAAGTTCTCAGCTATGTCCAAGACCTCCTCTGGTTCAGTTAAATCGATTCCTAAAGATTTTTCTGATGCCGATCCAGTTGAAGTTATTCCAAGACCTTCTCTGGTTCAGTTAAATCGATTCCTAAAGATTTTTCTAATGCCGATCCAGTTGAAGTTATTCCAAGACCTCCTCTGGTTCAGTTAAATCGATTCCTAAAGATTTTTCTGATGCCGATCCAGTTGAAGTTATTCCAAGACCTTCTCTGGTTCAGTTAAATCGATTCCTAAAGATTTTTCTGATGCCGATCCAGTTGAAGTTATTCCAAGACCTTCTCTGGTTCAGTTAAATCGATTCCTAAAGATTTTTCTGATGCCGATCCAGTGAAGTTATTCCAAGACCTCCTCTGGTTCAGTTAAATCGATTCCTAAAGATTTTTTTGATGCCGATCCAGTTGAAGTTATTCCAAGACCTCCTCTGGTTCAGTTAAATCGATTCCTAAAGATTTTTCTGATGCCGATCCAGTTGAAGTTATTCCAAGACCTCCTCTGGTTCAGTTAAATCGATTCCTAAAGATTTTTCTGATGCTGATCCAGTTGAAGTTATTCCAAGACCTCCTCTGGTTCAGTTAAATCAATTCCTAAAGATTTTTCTGATGCCGATCCAGTTGAAGTTATTCCAAGACCTCCTCTAGTTCAGTTAAATCGATTCCTAAAGATTTTTCTGATGCCGATCCAGTTGAAGTTATTCCAAGACCTCCTCTAGTTCAGTTAAATCGATTCCTAAAGATTTTTCTGATGCCGATCCAGTTGAAGTTATTCCAAGACCTCCTCTGGTTCAGTTAAATCGATTCCTAAAGATTTTTCTGATGCCGATCCAGTTGAAGTTATTCCAAGACCTTCTCAAGTCCCAGTTTAATACCTGTAACAAGCCCGTAAAATATCTATGGATGACTGATTGTAGGTTAATAACTGAGACCAGCCAGGAAAATCATCTACGTGAAGGTTAATACATGTAACAAGCCAGGAAAACTATCTTTCTTTCTCAGGTCAATGATTAATACTTGGAACCAGACAGGACAAGTTCTATAACCTCAATGGTATACTCCCGGTGAGCACGAATCAGTTCCTAAATCTCAAACAAAGTTAGACTTCCCCAGTGGAATCTTCTACAACAACAGGTATGCAAGTTCTCGCTAAGGAATCTCTTATGCGATCGACACTCCTGCAGATGGCATCTATAAGCCCATCCTCCTACCAACAATCTCCAAATGGAATCTGTAAGCCCGTTCCTGACATCACAATGCTGGTACTACACCATGCGAGTGCAAATTTCTAGGCACTCTAATGTTTAATCATCTTCCACCTTTGGATCACGAAAGGCACGCAAGCCAATCTACATCCTCAGGTTTAAGAAGATTGAACAGGGGCAACTGTTGTACCCTAAAATTTGCCCTCTCATGTTTCCCAAAGTCTTCCCCCTGCATGGTTGATCACAAACTCTTGCCTAAGGAAAAAGAAATTTTTTGAATGGTGCTTTAAGAACCTTCGATTGGCATTCTGAAAGACCCTTCGATTGGCTTTCTGAAGGAGCATTTCAATTGGAATTCTGAAGGAGTATTTCGATTGGCATCCTGAAAGACCCTTCGATTGGCATTCTGAAGGACCATTTCGATTGGCATTCTGAAGGAGCACTTTGATTGGCATTCTGAAAGACCCTTTGATTGGTATTCTAAATGAGCCTTTCGATTGGAATTATGGACAAGCATTTCGATTGGCATTCTGAAGGAGCACTTCGATTGGCATTCTGAAAGACCCTTCGATTGGAATTCCAAAAAGGTCCATTCGAAGAAGCATTCAAAGGGTCCATTCGAAGAAGCTTTCGAAAAGCATTCGAAGGAGGCCATCAGCCCATTCGAAAGGGAGCATTCGAAGGCCAGTTACATGTCATTCAAAATTCAAAAAGGGACAAGATCCCATGTGTTTAGCCAACGTTACGAACTCTCATTCATGGCTTTCAAACACATAATCAACGTTACAAATTCTCATTCATGGCTGTCAAACACATAATCAAGGTCATTTAAACCTTTGTCTTCATGTCGCCTCCACCCCCTCTATATAAAGAGATCACAACTGTTGCAAAAGGAGGACGAAAATATACAAAAAAATAGAGAAAAGAAGCAGGGAGAACTTGGAGATACGCTGCCAAAAGTCATCAGCACTTCCAGGAAGCCATACCCAATCCTTGCACAAGCCAAAGCTGCCACCCAGCGAACACCTCCACCCTCAGAACTACAGATCAAAGCACCTCTGTTTGGTAAAGAAATCCAATCTCAAACTCATTTCAATCTCTGATTGCATATTCATGTTATTACTGTTGTTTGTGAATGATTTAATGTGCTACATATAAGCTACAACGCAGAGATAAGATTGTGCCATTGCTTGGGCACAATCTGAGTTCCTCCTTCGAATCCCAGGATAAAACAAACCCAGACCCAGATTCAGCAGGTGAGAATAAGGGGGAGATTCGAATCAGGGGGGTAAAATCTCCCCTGGACCTTTAACATGTGTTTCGTTTTTGCAGGAAATATATTGTCAGGATCCTGTTCAGAGTTTCGAAGCTCAGCAGCTTAGCTTCGAACTGGACCCAGGACTTCCAGATCGAAGGATGACATATCCAGATCGAACACCCTCAGAGTGCAGCCCCTCATGCACCTTCGATCCAGCCTCTTCACTAGGTCAAAAGATAGCCCACACTTCTTTCGACCCAGGCCTCCAGAATTATTTTGTTTTTCTTGATTTACTGCCTGATTTCATTTTCGTTTGGACCATTTTAACAACAAGATGGTACCAATATTAACAACAAGATGATCATTGAGCTCTGCGAGCAATTCAAGATACAACATCATAACTCTTCTCCCTACCGGCCGAAGATGAATGGGGCTGTTGAAGTAGCAAATAAGAACATTAAGAAGATTGTGCAGAAGATGACAGTGACATACAAAGACTGGCACAAGATGTTACCATTTGCTCTTCATGGGTACCGTACCTCAGCACGGACGTCAACAGGGGCAACACCTTATTCCTTGGTTTATGGCATGGAGGCAGTCTTGCCCATGGAAGTTTAGATACCCTCTCTTTGGATCATGAAGGATGCAGGTTTGAGCGAAGACGACTGGATCTAGACCCGACTTGATCAATTGAATCTAATCGATGAAAAGAGACTTACTGCTATTTGTCATGGTCAGACATACCAAAAACGAATGATCAAGGCATTTAACAAGAAAGTCAGACGACAAGAGTATCAAGTTGGAGACCTGGTAATCAAGCGCATTATTCTACCTCAAGGTGATCCCAGGGGCAAATGGACCCCTACTTACGAAGGGCCATTTGTGGTTAAGAACATCTTCTCAGGAGGAGCGATGATTCTAACCACCATGGATGGTGACGACCTTCCTCACCCCGTCAATGCAGACATAGTAAAAAGATACTACGCATAATCAAAGACCCGCTAGGTTGACTGGCCTAGGCAAAAATAAGGGCTTCCCAGCGAACCAAAAGGGTTCGAGCAAAAATAAGGGATGAAAATAAAAAAATCTGTACACCCGGCAAGTCGAAAACCTGAAAAGGTGGCTTGGGAAAAAATGGGTATCCCGGTGGACTGAAAACCCGAAAGGGAGGTGCAGGAAAAAGTTAGGGATTAAAGCGTAACACTATGTCTCATTGGATCACCTCGCATCCCGACTTCGGTGTCAACTATTAGGCTCGGAAGACACCAGTCAATCAGATTCATCTTCAACTAAGTAGCAAAGTCATGAGATGCTTGAAGATATAAAGGCAATAGCAGAGTTGGAACCCAGTGGGACTATTCACATAGCTGTTTTGTTTTCTTTTCACAAATTGTATAAATTCAATTTTGTTCGGCGGCGTTCTCTTACTAGGACGTCAGCCTCTTGTACAAAACGCCTATTTACAGGCCAAACTTCAAAATCAATACAAATTCATTTTCAAACAAATTTCAAACTATTTTTCCTTTATCTGTTTTGTTTTGCAAAGAACGTCCAATGTTCATTTTTGATATATGCATTTGACGTTAACTGCTGATCATAAATATTTACATGCGAAATGAAAGATGAATTACTAGTAATATCATAAACAAGGGCAATAAGAATTGTCCGAGCTGTCTAGTTGCTCTGTCCACCAAGGTACCAAGATATATTCAGCTGAAGAATATGGCTAAGATATCTTCACTCCCCGCAGGATAAGACAGTAATGATAGCTCTCTCAGCTAAAAATTGCAACTATGGACGAGTCGGCAATACTCTCCCCAAGCAGAGTTGGTCTACCATCAGCCCTGAAAAGGTCGGGTATCCCCAGAAGATCTTAATATTCCCCAACAGAGTATAAAGACATTCTCCAGTAAGTGTAAGAGCATCCCCGACAGTCTTAATATTCCTCAACAGAGTATAAGAATGTTTCTCGGAGGAATACAAGATACCCCCAGTGCAGCCATTTCCCCAGCGCAGTCTAAAAAGGCTTCCCCACCAGAGTTGAATCATCTTACCCAGCAGATCCTGGAAGCTCATCCCCTGCAGAGTACAAAATAAATCTCCCCAGCCAAATTCAGAAGGTTATCCTCACAAGAGTCTAACTGGGTTATCCTCAGCAAGTGGCAACTGAAAGATCATCCCCAGCGAAGTTCTTTCTTTCCCCAAGCAGGACTTCTATCCTTAACAGATTCAATATCACCAGCAATGGTAATCAATCCCCAGCGGAGTTCATCATCAAAATCCCCAACAGAGCTTATCAACAGAATCCCCAGCAGATTTTATCGTTAAAATCTCAGCAAAGTATCTCTTCCCCACAGAGTATTTCCCCTCTGAGTAATCTCTTCATCGTATTTATCCCCCAACGGAGTTCTTTTCTCCTAACAGGTTTATCCTTGCAATCATCTTCGTTTGTCATCCCCAGTGGAAACTAAGAACTCAACTATATTCTCCAGCAGCTCCGGGATTTATTTTCCCCAGCTAAAACATCACATTTCCATACATCATGATACATGCATATACGCATCATACCATACAATCTCATTTATGTTGAGAACATCATTGCTTGATCCATATCATGCATTGCATATGACTGACCTTTACCTTTCAGGAAAGATCCAGTTAAGTTCTCAGCTATGTCCAAGACCTCCTCTGGTTCAGTTAAATCGATTCCTAAAGATTTTTCTGATGCCGATCCAGTTGAAGTTATTCCAAGACCTTCTCTGGTTCAGTTAAATCGATTCCTAAAGATTTTTCTAATGCCGATCCAGTTGAAGTTATTCCAAGACCTCCTCTAGTTCAGTTAAATCGATTCCTAAAGATTTTTCTGATGCCGATCCAGTTGAAGTTATTCCAAGACCTTCTCTGGTTCAGTTAAATCGATTCCTAAAGATTTTTCTGATGTCGATCCAGTTGAAGTTATTCCAAGACCTTCTCTGGTTCAGTTAAATCGATTCCTAAAGATTTTTCTGATGCCGATCCAGTGAAGTTATTCCAAGACCTCCTCTGGTTCAGTTAAATCGATTCCTAAAGATTTTTTTGATGCCGATCCAGTTGAAGTTATTCCAAGACCTCCTCTGGTTCAGTTAAATCGATTCCTAAAGATTTTTCTGATGCCGATCCAGTTGAAGTTATTCCAAGACCTCCTCTGGTTCAGTTAAATCGATTCCTAAAGATTTTTCTGATGCCGATCCAGTTGAAGTTATTCCAAGACCTCCTCTGGTTCAGTTAAATCAATTCCTAAAGATTTTTCTGATGCCGATCCAGTTGAAGTTATTCCAAGACCTCCTCTGGTTCAGTTAAATCGATTCCTAAAGATTTTTCTGATGCTGATCCAGTTGAAGTTATTCCAAGACCTCCTCTAGTTCAGTTAAATCGATTCCTAAAGATTTTTCTGATGCCGATTCAGTTGAAGTTATTCCAAGACCTCTTCTGGTTCAGTTAAATCGATTCCTAAAGATTTTTATGATGCCGATCCAGTTGAAGTTATTCCAAGACCTTCTCAAGTTCCAGTTTAATAACTGTAACAAGCCAGGAAAATATCTGTGGATGACGGATTGTAGGTTAATACCTGAAACCAGCCAGGAAAATTATCTACATGAAGGTTAATACCTATAACAAGCCAGGAAAACTATCTTTCTTTCTCAGGTCAACGATTAATACTTGGAACCAGACAGGACAAGTTCTATAACCTCATCGGTATACTCCCGGTGAGCACGAATCAATTCCTAAATCTCAAACAAAGTTAGACTTCCCTAGTGGAATCTTCTACAACAACAGGTATGCAAGTTATCACTAAGGAATCTCTTATGCGATCGGCACTCCTGCAGATGGCATCTATAAGCCCATCCTCCTACCAACAATCTCCAAATGGAATCTGTAAGCCCGTTCTTGACATCACAATGCTGGTACTACACCATGCGAGTGCAAATTTCTGGGCACTCTAGTGTTCAATCATCTTCCACCTTTGGATCACGAAAGGCGCGCAAGCCAATCTACATCCTCAGGTTTAAGAAGATTGAATAGGGGCAACTGTTGTACCCAAAAATTTGCCCTCTCATGTTTCCCAAAGTCTCCCCCCTGCATGGTTGATCACAAACTCTTGCCTAAGGAAAAAGAAATTTTTTGAGTGGTGCTTTAAGAACCTTCGATTGGCATTCTGAAAGACCCTTCAATTGGCATTCTGAAGGAGTATTTCGATTGGCATCCTGAAAGACCCTTCGATTGGCATTCTGAAGGACCATTTCGATTGGCATTCTGAAGGAGCACTTCGATTGGCATTCTGAAAGACCCTTCGATTGGTATTCTGAATGAGCCTTTCGATTGGCATTATGGACAGGCATTTCGATTGGCATTCTGAAGGAGCACTTCGATTGGCTTTCTGAAAGACCCTTCGATTGGAATTCCAAAAAGGTCCATTTGAAGAAGCATTCAAAGGGTCCATTCGAAGAAGCTTTCGAAAAGCATTCGAAGGAGGCCATCAGCCCATTCGAAAGGGAGCATTCGAAGGCCAGTTACATGTCATTCAAAATTCAAAAAGGGACAAGATCCCATGTGTTTAGCCAATGTTACGAACTCTCATTCATGGCTTTCAAACACATAATCAACGTTACAAATTCTCATTCATGGCTGTCAAACACATAATCAAGGTCATTTAAACCTTTGCCTTCCTGTCCCCTCCACCCCCTCTATATAAAGAGATCACAAGTGTTGCAAAAGGAGGATGAAAATATACAGAAAAAATAGAGAAAAGAAGCAGGGAGAACTTGGAGATACGCTGCCAAAAGTCATCAGCACTTCCAGGAAGCCATACCCAATCCTTGCACAAGCCAAAACTGCCACCCAGCGAACACCTCCACCCTCAGAACTACAGATCAAAGCACCTCTGTTTGGTAAAGAAATCCAATCTCAAACTCATTTCAATCTCTGATTGCATATTCATGTTATTACTGCTGTTTGTGAATGATTTAATGTGCTACATATAAGCTACAGCGCAGAGATGAGATTGTGCCATTGCTTGGGCACAATCTGAGTTCCTCCTTCGAATCCCAGGATAAAACAAACCCAGACCCAAATTCAGCAGGTGCGAATAAGGGGGAGATTCGAATCGGGGGGGGTAAAATCCCCCCTGGACCTTTAACATGTGTTTCGTTTTTGTAGGAAATATATTCTCAGGATCCTGTTCAGAGTTTCGAAGCTCAGCAGCTTAGCTTCGAACTGGACCCAGGACTTCTAGATTGACGGATGACATATCCAGATCGAACACCCTCAGAGTGCAGCCCCTCATGCACCTTCGATCCAGCCTCTTCACTGGGTCGAAAGACAGCCCACACTTCTTTCGATCCAGGCCTCCAGAATTATTTTGTTTTTCTTGATTTACTGCCTGATTTCATTTTCGTTTGGACCATTTTATTTGTTTTTTTTTAATCAACATAAAAATCATAAAAATAAGTAACTTATAATTAGGATTTAATTTAGTTAATTATTTTAACTTATTTTCTTCAATTTTAAAATCAGTAGACTTAGGATTTATTTGAATTCAATCCTTTTCATAAACAAAAAAAATGCAAAAAAATATTAGGTATGTTTTAGAGTTAATTTTAATCAGTATTTTTAAATTAATTAAATTTGACTTAATTGAACATTTATCATTTTCTCAAAATAAAATAAAACTCAAAAAATATTTTATTTTTTAATTAATTAATCATTAGTTAGGCTTAATTCTTAAATAAAAAATGACAAAAAAATATGCTTTATTTAATAAAAAAAGGGGTCAAAACCCAAGGACACTCCGATTCAATTTTTTCGCGCGCGTTTATTTTATGGTAACTGCCTACTGGTTTGTAATAGCTTAACTAAGACCTTTTACTGCTTTTTATTCCCCCAATTTTTGGACATGTAAATAATCCCCCTCCCCGAAGCCTTGTAATAGCGTAGGATTTACAATTCCCGCACTTTAAATTCCTGTACATATATTAACTGCTTAGATGTATGCCAACTAGGATTGCATGACAAGATTAACTCTTAACTTAAAATCAACAGTAGCTCACCATAACATGTACAAAGATAATATAAACTGAAAATTGACACACATGCACATGCCACTCTTAGGGTACACCTCACTTGGTTGCCTCGAACGTGGTCATTGAGTATAGGATGTTTTAGAGGTCGCCCTCCTGTCCAAAGATCAAAGTTGCCTCGAAACGGTTGCCTCGGTAAAAATGATATAAGACATTAGGGTTACCGCTAAAGCATCCTAACATTGCTTTAGTGACCACACGTCCCTTAACCGAATTGACCCGAAAAACTCCAACGACGATGCTACCTACTCCTCAATAGTGGGATAGCATTGTCTAAAGGACACTTGCACAGTCTAATTCCTTTTTGAGTAGGTAGATGTTCTTAAGTACTTGCTCCTTTTAAAAACAAAACAAACTTTTCGCACTTACACTCTCTTCAAAAATAAAACTCTTTTTTTCAAAACCCACAAACACAAAGAAAAGAAAACTTTTGAAAACATAGTGAGCAAGTACCTAAGAGCCCGTGGATAACCACGGATAGAAAGGGTGCTAATACCTTCCCTTTCTATAATCTACCTCCTGAACCCGAGAAACATCTCGAAAAGGAATTTTTCTGTGCTTTTGTCCTTTCCTTGTTGGATAAAATAAAAGACGGTGGCGACTCTTGCTTACCGCGACATTTTTGTGAAAACAAACGCAAACGCGAACCAGCATTAAAAAAACAGTCAGTTCTCATTCCCACTGATCACACCCCAATCGAAGTGTGCATGGTGGTGAGATATCTGTGCAAGGCAAAAGGGAGCATCTTGTGTCCGTCCTTATAGGTTACCGCCATCTTCTGTACAATCTTCTTGATATTCTTATTAGCTTCTTCAACAACGTCATTCATCTTCGGGTGATACAAAGAAGAATTATGATGTTTGATCTTGAAAGACTCACAAAGCTCTTTCATCATATTATTGTTGAGATTCGAACCATTGTCAATGATGATCTTTTCGGGGATTCCATACCGGCAAATGATATTCTGCTTGATGAAGCGAGTGACCACCTGTCTGATAACATTCGCATACAATGAGGCTTTAACCCACTTGGTGAAATAGTCAATGGAAACCAAAATGAAACGGTTATGTGATACGGTGGCATAACCGACTGTTATATTGGTTTGCGTTTTTTGTTTGCAAAATGTCACGGTAAGCAAGAGTCACCACTGACTTTTATTTTATCCAATCAGGAAAAGGAAAAAGAATAGAAAAAACCTTTTTCTAGAATGTTTCTGAGTACGGGGGGTAGATTATAGAAAGGGAAGGTGTTAGCACCCTTTCTATCCATGTTTTCCATGGGCTCTTAGGTACTTGCTCATTTCGAAATTGCTTGTGTGTGCTTGTTTTGACAGTGCTATCCTATTATTAAGGAATAGGTAGCACCGTCGTTGGAGTTTTAAAGGGACGTTCAAAGGGACGAAATGGTCACTGAAGGCAACAAGTAAGGATACCTTAGCGTTTCAAAGGGACTACCGTCATAAGATCAATTCGTAGGAAACTCGAGGGACAAGTAGGGACTGTGATCTTTATGACGACTTTGAATCGCGGGTCATTGCTAAGGTATCCCTATGTTCGAGGGATACAACCATTATTTTTGAGGCAACCAAGTGAGGTAATACCCTAGGGGTGCAAGTGTGCAAAAGTGTTTGATTTCAGTTATATTTATCTTTGCATTTTAGTGATCTAAGATTGATTTGTTAGTCATACACGCCTAAGTTGCTAACAATTATATACAAGCATCCAAAACATAAAAGTGGGAAGGTAAAGGTCCTACGCTATTACAAGGATTTTGCAGATACATAATTATCGTGACTGTAAATAAAAATGCGGAAGTTTAAACCCTAATTACTATTACAACCTCGAAACAGTTACAATAATAATAAAAGGAAATTAAAAAATGCGCGTGGCAAATTTAAATGCGAGAATTAAAGAACCCTAAAAATTTAATTGAAAAATAATTAGGTTATTATTATTTTTTTGAGGAAAAAACTAATTAGGTTATTTTTGAGGAAAAAATTGAATTATGTTATGTACAAACTAAAAAACCCTAATTTCCAATTGATTTAAATTATATAGAAAAAAACAATTAAATTGCCCTAAATAATTAAACTAATTAATTAATTAAAGAAACAAAAATATATATTTTTATGAAAAAGATTTTTTAGGTTTTTGTTTTAATAAAAAAATGATTTTTTTATTTTGTAAAGAAAAAAAGAATTAAATAAACAATAAAATATAAGAAATAAAAAAATAAAAAGATTAGAGATGGGCCTGTTTTGAAGCTGAAAGGGGGTGTATATCTGAATTTGTTTGGCCCATTAGTGGCTAAGCCCAGCCTTGCGTGGATTTTGTGTAGCCCTTCTTGGAGGGTGCACCATGGACTTTGCTACCTGGGACATTGGATTGGATTGGTGATGAATCAAATGGTTGGATTAATGGAAGCGCTTGGGAGGCTCCAGGATGCATGGAGCATGGAATCTGCAGTTACAAAGTTAGAAAATAAGAAAATGCTGGGACCTGGTGTTGTACCCCAAAATTTTCCCTCCCATATTCTTCAAGATTTGTCAAGAATCATCCTCAAATGGTTCAAGATTGCTCAGAGATTGCACAGTCCAAACACCTCCTAAGCCAGCTCAAAATTAGGGTTTTGTTTCTTTCAAAGAACTTGAGGTTTTTAATGGCTCAATCAAGTCCCATAGGCCTATATACATTGTCAAGCATCTACATGTCAAGTTTCAAGACTCACAATGCCAAATTCCATAGTCAAAAGCCCTATTTGATTCACAGTCAACTGCAGGGGCAAAATGGTTATTTTACAGTCAAAAGTTAGAATTTTTGGTCAACATCTTATTTTGAGCCCACAATCATCATTTGATCAAGTCTTGATCATGATTCCACAAGCATGGCTCAAAAATCATCAAGATGCAAAAGTTAATATTTTTGGACAGTAGAAAAGTCAACTGTATCTTGACCAGGGCATAACTTTTTCATGGTTCATCAGAAAAATCCCATCCAATGCTCATCTTGAATGGGATGACATTTCCTACAACTCATCTTCACATTCCCAGTCCAAGAAATGCTCTCACAAAAAGTTATCAATTTCTACATTATAGGTCAATTTCAAAAGTCAACAAAAATGCACTTTAGGTCAAAGACCATAACTTGATATTGGTAAATCCAAATGACATGGTACCAAAGTCATTGGTTATATGACTTCAAGACCTTTCCAAAATGTCCAAGAACATGTTCATAAGATCAAAATTGAGCAAGATATGCATTGGAGAAGTTGGGAAATTTTTGTGAATTTGCAAAAGTCAACTTTGCTCAAAACACTTTGTTTTTGCTAATGGGCCTCAAATTTCTTCTTGAAAATTTATCCAAGGCCTATGCACGACCCATCAAGCCTATTTGAACTTATTTTCTTATTTTTATTAATTAATTGGATTTTTAATTGATTTTAATTCATTTAATTAATTTAAGTTGTAGGAAATGCAAAGATATGGTTTTTCAATCTTTTGGTGAAGCAAACATGCTCAATATATGCTGTCAAATTCGTGTGCACATCAAGGGGACAAAAATATCCAAGTTTGGAAAGTTTCTTCAATCAAAAAGATTCAAAAAGATGTGATTACAAATCAAATATTCAAACCATCATGCAATGGATTTCTTGTGCAAGATTTAACCTAATTCTCTTCTACTATATATACACAAGCTAAACCTAATGCCATGGACGGGAGAATTTGCTGCAGAAAAACCATAATCACATTCAAGAAAAATCAAAGAAAAGTGAAAACTGATTTCCACATTCTAACGTGATTCAAAGCTTTTTCTTGTTTCTAATACCTTGCAGGAACTCCCAGGGACCTTTTGCAATCAAAATCACACGCTAAAGCTACAGAAACTGTCAAGAACGAATTCACGGTTTGCATATTTTTTTCATAATCGAAACTCATGATTTATGCATCATTAACATGATTTCTTGTGTGTTTCGTGTTGCTAGAACTCACAGGAAACTAATGGCATAGTTTAATTGCATTGAAACACCCAGAATCCAAAAATGCCATTGATGAATTTTAGGGTTCATGAACGTTCAAATTAGGGCTTTGCTATATAGGAAAAATTGGAACCCCTAATGCACATGGTTGAATTCGTTGAGACAAGACGAACATATTGACACCCTCGCGAAATATTTATATTTAGCATAGAGATATTCGCTATTATTGGTCATCTTGTTTCGTGGGGGTTAAAAACCCCCGCTATCCATTTGTTTTTTTTATACATGCATCAGGAGGAAGACAATGACGTGTTGCTTCATGGTTGGGCCATTCAAAAAAATAGCGCGCGTTTTATTTACTTTCCAGCATCATTGTTGTTTTTATATATTAATTTCATTGTTCATTATAATATCAAAGCAAGCAAATGGCCTGGTGGTAGATGCGCTGGACGTTGATCATTGGGACCTGGGTTCGATTCCCAGGTCCACCCAAAAGCTTATATTATTTTTCTTAACGTGATCTCATGCAGGCTTCAAAGAGTGGTCTATCATGCATCCCAAGCATCCAAGCGCCAAGTGGCTACAGCCACAAATCCAATGGCCATGAGATGTTGACCATGGTGCTCCCTAGTCAAGGCATGCGTGGACAAACCGGAAAGTCAAAGGGGCTTGAGCTTAATGGGCCACCAATTTCCAGAACGAACCTCCATCTGGGCCAGCACACCCCCCTGGTTTCTTATTTTCTCATTTTCTTTCTTTTTATTTTCTTTTATTAACTATTATAATTATTATTATTTGACTCACAAATTAATATTTTTCATAATAAATTCAGACAACTAAAAAATGTAAATATTTTTATTATTATTATTATTTATTAATTTCACTCTATTTTTGTAAATAAATTCTAAATATAATTAATTTAGTTAATTAAGTTAACTTTGACTCTTTTTTTTTTCACAATAAATAAAATCAATCTAGAATTAGGGTTTTTCTTTTGACAACTTTTAATTTTTTTATTTTATTTTATTAAGACATAAAAAACATAAAAAATACTTTTTTTAATTGTTTAATTGATTAGAATTAGGTTTAATTAATGCAAAATAACCAAAATTCCATTCTTTTCTCAAAAAGGGTCAAAACCCTAAGACTTTTCCCGATTCAATTTTTTCTCGCGCATGTTTATTCTTGATTCCTATTTTGATCATATTTATGTATCTGCTCCGAGAATGTAATAGATAAATAGGACTTTTATCGCTTTCTTTACTTTCTCGCAATTTATTTTCAAGGGTTATGTTTTTGGCGATGTAAATACCCGACGCCTTGTAATAGCGTAGATTCACTTTCCGCAATTTATTTTCCGCAATTATTAACTGTTAATTATGCATGCAAGACTTGCCTGAAAAATTAAAATCAAAACGTAGCTCACCATAATACATGTGTAAAGATAATATGAACTGAATCCTGACACACTCGCACATGCCACTCCTAGGGTACGCCTCACTTGGTTGCCTCGACGTGGTCATTGAGTATAGGGTGTTTTAGAGGTCGCCCTCCTGTCTAAAGATCCAGTTGCCTTAAAACGGTTGCCTCGGATAAAAAGGATCTAGGACATTAGGGTTACCGCTAAAGCGTCCTAGTATTGCTTTGGTGACCACACATGTCCCTCTAATCGAATTGACCCGAAAACTCCAACGACGGTGCTACCTACTTCTCAATAGTGGGATAGTACTGTCTAAAGGACATTTACACAACTTAATTTCTTTTGAGTAGGTAGATTTCTCCTGGGTACTTGCTCTTTCAAAAAACAAAAAAAATACTTTTCGCACCTACACTTTTTTGACAAAAGTTTTCAAACAAACACTTCATACACTCTTGAGGGCTGATACAAGAGTTACCTAGAAGTTTTCAAAACAAAATTTTTCAAAACCCACAAACATAAGAAAAGCAAACATTTTTGAAAACATAGTGAGCAAGTACCTAAGAGCCCGTGGATAACCACAGATAGAAAGGTTGCTAACACCTTCCCTTTCTATAAATCTACCTCCCGAACCGAGAAACATCTCGAAAATGAATTTTGTAGTGCTTTTGTCCTTTCCTTGTTGGAGAAAATAAAAATACGGTGGCGACTCTTGCTTACCGCGACATTTCGCGAACCAGCATTCCAAACAGTCAGTTCTATTTCCACCGATCACACCTGGGATCAAACCTAGGTCCTCTACATTTCCAAACGCACGCCTCACCACTGGGCCACCTGTTCTTGTTTGTTATAATAATAACAATAATCAATAGTATGCCAAACAAACTGGATAAGACAAAAAACAAAAAAAAATGCGTGTGTTATTCAAATGGACCAACGATGATTAGCCACATATCTTCTTCTTCCCCAGTTCGTCGTTTTAGGTCTGTAACTTTTACCTACGGACAAACTTTCATAGCTATAACCCTGTGACTTTCAAAAATCAACAGCAAGCATGATAAATTAATTCCAAATACACGTATCAACTCGTCTTGACGCCACGAGCATCATGATACCCTTTTTTTTGGGCCAATTTAACCTGTATAAAGAAACCCTAAAACGACACAACAAACCCTAACAATGGCAATTACGAGTACAAGCACTGAATCATCAATTAAACCATTCAAACATGTTGCAAGTATGTCAATGAACACAAATATATCATTAGAACATGTTTATGATGCAAGAATTGATGTAATCGAATTTGAAAAAAGTACAAACCGTGTGGGTGTTATGTGCCAAATCTGGACTTGTGGAAGCTTGTAATTGATCGTGCTAGCTTCTGGGAAGGTCTAGGAAACGATTGGTAGCTTTGAAAGCCTTTGAATCAGCCTCTAAGCTGGAAATTGATCTACCACTTTTTTGACAAATTTTCAGTTTTGCTTTGTGCTCTCACGACCTGTAATCCTTGTTTTCTTGGCTTAGTTGTGTCCTATATATGTATTAGAATTGATTAGGTCAACAAAAATGCATTGTATCTTGGTGAATTTAGGAGATTTGATTTGATTTTGTTCTTGTATGATATGTTTCTAAAACAAGCCTAATCATGCCAATTTCGCTTCAATTTGCCTTGATATGATTTGATATGGTATGCTAGCTTGATTGGATTTGATTCCTACAAAAAATCAGATCAAAAATCAATCTTTTACATTTTTTGTACTTTATTTGATTTAATTTGTATTTTAAATAATAAAAAATCAAAATAAAATAAGTAATGAAGCAAATAAGGTGTAGATACTGATTTGGGTCGTGGGCCATGTCACAAGCAAGATGCAATCATGAAAAACTAGGCCCATTTGACAAAAAATGCATTTTTGAGCACATTTGACTTTTGGCAATTTTGCAAAAGTGGTCAACTTTGACAAGGCATATCTCTTCCAATTTTAACCCTAGAGAGGTGTTCTTGGAATTTTTAGAAAGCTTAGGATGTACTCTAAACAACCCTTTTGGTTTCATCTCAATTGGGTCTTCCATGTTCATGTAAGGAGGTTTGACCCAAAAGGTGTTTTTGTTGACTTTTCAAAAGGACCTATAATGTAGAAATTCATATCTTTTGATGAATGCATACAAGCCTTTGCCTTTGTCAACTCACTTTTGCTTCAAAAGCAAGTAAGCTTGCAAAAGGAACATAAATCTTGCATCTGTTAAAAACCAAGTCTTGGCATCATTTGAAACAAGTTCAACACATTATACCAAGCCTAAAACACGAGTTGCCAACTTCTCAAACCCTCGAAAACACCAAAACACCAAGTTCCTGCCCAAATAGGGCATCACCTGCAGAATCACTTCCAAAACAAATTTGCCTCGTGCGTTTTGCTTGAAACCACTTCAAACACATTCAATACAACCCACCTGAACTATCCAAGTCCTTGTCCAGCAACTGTAACTTCATTTTCACACTTCACCATTTTCATTTTGAAGCTTTGCAGGTTGAGTTCTACAAGGAGTTTCAGATCATTTCAAAGCAAGCTAAGCATTGGGAAAGGTCAAGGGAACATCAAGCAAGCTCAAAAGTCCTTCAGGCCTCGTTCAAAGATGCTACATTGCCATATTCGAACTTGACTGAACAAGGTAATTTCCAACTTTCTATCTCCTTATTTAGACATCCTTAAGCTTAGGTTTGTGAAGCAAAAATGTAGTCCTTAAGTTGCTTGAACTGTACATATGCATAGCTTATATTTATATTAACTGAGTTAGGAGAATTTGGATGATGAACTTGCTAAAATTTTTAGGTCAGAAATTAGGGGTGACAAAATTCTCTCTGGTCTTTGAGAGTTAGATCAAGTTTTTTATATCATTAGAATCGTGGTTTAAAGTTCTATAAATTTCATGTTGTGAGTTTTTGATTTCATGCAAAGAATGGAGAGAACAGGTTTGAGTTGCAGAAGCGCGCGTGTTTTGTTCCAAGGACAGGGATGAAGTACAACTTGGGCCTGGCGCTTGGGCTTTGTTCTTTTGACACCCCCCATTTTGTTATTTGCACCCCCTGGCCCATCTTCTTTATTTTTGCATATTTTTTTCATTTTATTTTTTATTTTTTGACTTTATTATTTTTTCTTGAACATTTAAAATCACAAAAAATATTTTCTTTATTTTTGGCATTTTATCACATTTTTATTTTATTTTTATTTGCATAATAAATAATTATTAGGTTAATATTACTTTATTTTATTATTTAAAACTTGTAAATAATCTTAAAATACTTACATATTTTATTATATTATATTATACATATAAAATAATATTTTCTTACATATTTTATTTTTTAACATTTTGTATATATTATTTTTATTATTTCTTTGTACATAAATGAAATAAAATAATATTAGAATATTTTTTCTTTTAAAACAAAACTAGGGTTTCCACCCTTTCCAAAAATAATCATTTTTATTTTCTTATTTTTAAGGCATAAATAAATTTATTTTACATACATAAAATAAATACAAAAAAATACATTTTGCATATTTATATTTAATTGCACATTTAAATATTGGCCCATTTATTTATTTGTACAATTAATTCAATATGGTTGTAATAGTTTTAGGGTTTTTATTTTGTGCAAATACCCCTATTCAAACTTGCACCCCCTCCCCATAATATTGTTGTAATAGTCTTAGATTTACTTTTACGCATTTTATCGCTTTCAAATGCCATGATAGTAAGATTAAGGTTTTGTATGCAAAGACCAAAATCAAACAAATATAAAACCCTAAATCCAAGACAAAATCAAAGCATGAAAATAACACACTTGCACACAAGCACCCTTAGGGTTTCTCCACTTGGTTGCCTTATACAAAAAATGGCCATATTACGCATGCGAAGTATCTTGGCAAAACAAACAAATATAAGATCATAGTCCCTCGATGACGCTATTCAAAGTTTCTTTACAAAATGATCTTGGTCCCTCAAAATGCTAAGATACTTTGCAATATTGTTAATCATGGTTATACGATGACCCACACCCGTCCCGTTTAACATCCAAAGATAGGGTTGTTTACCAAATGCAATGGTAAAACAACAATGTCAAAAGGGTTAAAAATGTGCAGGAAAGATCTTTGAGTAGGGTAGACAACTCCTAGTTACTTGATCAAATTGCAAACCATCCTTGCTATTTTTAAACTATCACACAATTTCAAAACATTTTCCAAACAAACTTTCAAACATTGAAACATTTTTCAAAAGACAAACACCTTTGTATACATTCAAACAAGAATCATTACAAAGGTTGCCTAAACAAAGGCCTCTTTTCAAAATACTTTCAAAACCACACACAAAGGCACCATTTCAAACAATTGAAAAGCAAAGGAAAGTGATCTAAAATAAGTAACTAAGAGCCCATGGAAAACCATGGATGAAAAGGGTGCTAGCACCTTCCCTTTTCATAATCTACCACCCGAACCCAAAAACAATCTCAAAGGTTTTTCCTGTGCTTTTTTACCTTTCCTTTTGGATAAAATAAAAGTCGGTGGCGACTCTTGCTAAACCGAAACATTTGCGAACACAAACACAAAACCTCAAGTCAGTTCTCCCACCGCATCACAGTACCACATGCATGTTGATGTAGGACTATTTCATTGCATAAATACTTAATTAATGTTGTATGATGTGATGATGGTTGTTTGGGATGAATTTTCTGTATGTTTTGATTTACTACTCCTTAGCATGTTTTATTTCACCTTGTAATTATTGAATGAAATTTTCACCCCTTTTGTGTTATTGTATCTGCACTCTTTGGGAGTACAGATAATCAGGTACCCGAGTATTGCTTGAAGTAATGTTACCAGATCGAGTCTTAGGAGTCGCTCTGATATATAACACGGGATTTTGGATTTTCATTATGTTTTGCATGATTTCAAATGTTGCACATTTTCTTTTAAACTTATGATGGACCATGTATTATGGATTTGAATTCTTGTTAAGGCTAGAATGCCATTGAACTACTTTTATGTTGACTTTCCGCTGTCGAATAACCATTTTTGGATACACGAAGTAATAAATTATTTTGAGAACTTTATGAATTTTAAGATTTATGTGGCATCCCATTATGAACTCTGATGCATTTGTCGTATATTTCACTATAAATATTCATATGGGAAAATAGGGTGTTACACTCAACCTTTGGAGACTTACGCGTTGGCACAAAAGTAAATCAATCATGTCCTTACCTGAAAAGGGGATTTCAGAGAAAAGGTGCTTGGACGCACAAAAAGGTTTGAGTTAGTTTGTATTTTATTACCTTGAAAAAGGGTTTAAGTGTGATTAGAGAGTGTTTTATGATTTGCTAAGGAAAAGGTTTTAGTTTTAGATGCAAGGATGCAAAAAAGGGAAGAAAAGAGTCTACGAGGGACTAGCCTATTTCTAAACTTAATGTTATCATACAATGGTAGCCCTACATCCAGGATTAAAGGAAAATTTCTACCTAATGTTAGTATGCATGGTTTGCAACCTAAGGTCTAACTTGCATTCTAAAGGAACAATTACATCCTAAGGGAACATGGTATGTACAAGGATAAAATAAACAAGCTCGAAAGAGCACACACATAAAATAGTAAGGAAAATAAATGAAATGCTTTAGTCAAGGGGAGCGTATCATCCAAGACAAACAAGTGGGAGTAGGATTGGCGATTCCGCAATTCGTGACTTGAAGGTGGAAGAGTTAGATTGGCGAGTCCGCCATTTGTGACTTGAAGGTGGAAGATGATTGAACACTAAAGTGCTCAAAAATTTGTACTTGATGATGTGTTAGTTGATTGTGTCGGGAATAGGCTTAAATATGCCATTTGGAGGAGTGATGAAGAGTTTGTCAGAGATGGGCTTACAGATGCCATCCAGAGTGACTGTCAAGGAAGAAGTATCAGAATAAATCTTTGGTTGATTTATACTGAAACTGTAGATGTGTTTTTCCTGTTTTTAACTGGAAGAGATAAATCTAATCATAAGAGGTATGTCATTTCGCGACTTCATTCGGGAAATAATCTTAACCAGAAGAGGTCTGTATATTGTCGGTCTTTAATCTGGAAGAAATAAATCTAACCAGAAGAGGTCTTCATTCATCTGTCTTTAATCTGGAAGAAATAAATCTAACCATGAGAGGTCTATTGATTGCCTGTCTTTATTCTGGAAGAAATAAATCTAACCAGAAGAGGTCTTCGTTCGCCTGTCTTTAATCTGGAAGAAATAAATCTAACCAGAAGAGGTATGTTGATTGCTTGTCTTTAATCTGGAAGAAATAAATCTAACCAAAATAGGTCTTCGTTGATTGCCTATTTTTAATTGGAAGAAATAAATCTAACCAGAAGAGGTCTGTCGATTGGTTGTTTTTAACTGGAAGAAATAAATCTAACCAGAAGAGGTCTTTCGATTTCCTGTCTTTAATTTGGAAGAAATAAATCTAACCAGAAGAGGTCCTTGTTTTCCTGTCTTTAATTTGGAAGAATTAAATCTAAACAGAAGAGGTCTTCGTCTGCCTGTCTTTAATCTGGAAGAAATATATCTAAACAGAAGAGGTCTTCATCTGCCTGTCTTTAATTTGGAAGAAATAAATCTAACCAGAAGAGGTATTTTGTTTTGTTGATTGATTTTTCCTGCAAGGAAGAGGGTTAGTTGCATGCAGATGTATACATGGTGTAATGATGTTCTCAAAATAAATGAGATTATGATGTATGCATTTGTCATGTACGTGCTATGATGTATAAATGTGAAATATTGAAGTGCATCTTTGTCTGGAAAATAAATCCTTGACAAATTGTTGGGGAGTAATAGAAAGTTGAATCCCAGACTACCGCTGGAGATGAATAGTGTGATACGGTGGGAGAACTAACTTGGGTGTTTTGCATTTTAATCGTATTTGTGCGGATAGCAAGAGTCGCCACCGACTTTTCTCTTATCCAAGAGTAAAGGTAAAAAAAGCACAGGAAAGATCTTTCGAGATTATTTCTCGGGTTCGGGGGGTAGATTATGAAAATGGAAGGTATTAGTACCCTTTTCATCCATGGTTTTCCATGGGCTCTTAGTTACTCGCTAGATCACTTGCTTTTGAATATGCTCGTGGTTTGGGTTTTGAAAGTATTTTGAAAATGTCTTTGCATTGGTTCTTGTCTCTATAAGAACGCGTACAAAGTTTTGTTTCAAAAAATAGTTCAAAGATGTGTTTGTGTAATGTGTTTTTGAAAGTGGTTTTTGAGAAGATGTTTTGCAATGGTTCTCGTCTCTATAAGAACGTATACAAAATGTTTTGTCTTTTTTTTTAAAAATGTTTTGAGATGAAAGTGTCGGTGTAAAGAGGTTTTGTTGTGAGCAAGTGAGTAACTAAGAGTGAATCTACCTACTCGAAAAGTCTTAAATGTTCTCTACTTCTTCCTTTAGATGTTGCTATCTTACCATTGATTTGGTAATGTGATATGGTGGCAGAACCGACTGTTTTAATTATGTTGGTTTGTGTTTTGCGTTTTGTATTCTCAAAATGTCGCGGTAAGCAAGAGTTGCCACCGACTTTTCTTTTATCCAATAAGGAAAGTTGAAAAATCACAGGAAAGACCTTTCGAGATGTTTTCTTGAGTACGGGGGGTAGATTATGAAAAGGGAAGGTATTAGCACCCTTTCCATCCATGGTTTTCCATGGGCTCTTAGGTACTTGCTCATTTTTAAATTGATTGTGTGTGCTTGCTTTGAAACGTTATGTTTTACTTCATTTTAACCATTGTTTCTGTCCTCAAGAGTGTTACGAAGTGTTTTGAAAACTTTGATTTGAAAAGTTTGTTTGAAAGTGTATGGTGTAAAAGATTTGTTGTTTTGAGCAAGTACCTAACAGTTATCTACCTACTCGAAAAAAGATTGTTTTTGTTCTTGTTTCCTTTAGACAACGTTATCCTACTATTGAAAAATAGGTAGCACCGTCGTTGGAGTTGTAAGGGTCAATTTGAAAGGGACGTACGATCACTAAAGCAATGTTAGGACATCTTAGTAATAACCCTAGAGTCTTAAGATCATATTCGAGGCAACATTTCTGAGGCGACGTTTCCGAGGCAACATTTCCGAACGGGACTTTTGATCTTGGTTAGACAGGAGGGCAACCACTAAGACACCCTATACTTAATGATCGTTTACCGAAGGCAACGGAAGTGAGAGTATACCCTAGGAGTGCGCATGTGCAAGTGATTTGATTTCAGTTAATATCTTTGCACATTAGGGTTTTCTAGTCGCTTTAAATTATCATGTAATCTTGTCATACAATCCTATTAACATACATCTAAACAGTTAATATTTGCGAGAATTAAAATACGAGAAAATAAACCTATGCTATTACAAGGCTTCGGGATATAGATTAATTACATAGCCAAAAAAACCCGCAAAAGACGATAAATAAAAGAAAGTCCTAGATTAAACTATTACATATCGTGGACAGTTACATTAACATTGCAAAAATAATAAACGCGCGTGATGAATCGAAAACAAGAGAATAAGGGTTTTGACCCCAACTATGCCTAATTGTAATCTAAAGGGAAAATCATTTTCTTGTCGTTTTTGTGTTATTTGAGAAAATAAAGCCCAATTGAATAATAATTAAAAAAAACTAATTACTAATTAATTTTAATTTAAGAAAAATAATTAAATTAACCTATTTTTTTGTATTTTTATTTTGAAAAATAAATAAATATTGGATTAAGAGTTTAACCCTAATTTTTCTAATTGATTTAATTATATAAAAAAAGTTAGAATTTCCCTAAATTAAATTAAACTAAGTTAAATTAAATTAAATGAAAAAAACAAACTAATTCTAATTTTTGTAAACTCTTGATTTTATGATTTTTTTGTGAAAAATAAATTAATTTTGTTAAAAATAATTAAGCAAATTAAATTAAATAAAAATAAATAAATAGAGAAAAGAAAGGAATGGGCTTGATAGCATTAGCAAAAGGGGGGTGTTGTTTGCAATTCTGAGCCCAACAAGTCCAGGCCTTGTTGACTTCTCCCAATCATGTGTGCATGCTTGACTCAGGCGCATGGTGGACCTTCATTGTGGACACATTGGATCTGGCTAGGAGCACATCAAATGGCTGATGTTTGAGAGTGTATGGAATACGCTTGAGAGTACGAAGCACTGGATTGAACTGCATTTGTTGAGAAAATAATAAAATGCACATGCTTGGGATCGAACCCAGAACGTGTGCATCAAAGGCCAACATCCTCACCATCTGCGCTACCATGTTAGTTGTGATAATAATTAAACAAATAAAATATAATGCAAACAACGTGCCACGCCTCCCAAAACGCGCGGAAATTCAAACGAACCATTCACACACTGCCACTCCATTGTCTTCTTCGTTGATTCCGTCGTTTTTAGGTAAAAGGACTTTTACCTACGAACAACAAGCGTAGGTATAGCCCCTATTCATTCCAAAATCTTGTACCTTCATGATAAATGAAAACCAATGGTACCAATGAACTCGTTTCAACCTCACGAGCATCATGGTACCATTATTAATGTCCAATTTTCCTTGTACAAGAAATCCCTAAAAACGAAGATCAAACCCTAGCCATGGCAATTTCATGTTCAGTCAATAAAAATGCAATTGAATATAGTCATTAGTTTGCAAACATCTCAAGGATTATAAATATGCCAATGAATCATGCTAAATATGTCAGAATCAATATATTTGAATTCAAGAAAATAGGCAAACCGTGTGACTGCTACGATGCGTTTCAGGGCATGGGGAGGCTTGCTAACGATTGAAACACGATCATGGGGCGTCCAGCAATTGATTGGTATGGTTAGAATGGCTTGAGATGGTCTGCAACTTGGAATTTGGTCTGCACTTTGTCTTTGAAATTTTGAAATTCTTTCTCTGCCTTTGCACGCCTCTCGCCTCCTTCTTTTGGCCTGCTTTTGTTCTTTATGTATAGTAGAGTGCATTAGGGTTACAGTTTGTATCAAATCTTTTCCAATTATGAAGATTGATCCATGATTTAATCCTTGCACCAAATCTTTCCAAAACAAGCAAATTCAATCTTTTTGTATCCATATGAAGCCTTGCACGATTTGATCTTGTCTCCAGCTATATAATGGACCTAATCATGCACAAAATCTCAAGGTTTTAATGATTTTTGACATTTTCATTATTTTATATTGATTTTATTTGATTTAAATTAAATAAAATCAAAATAAATAACAAAAATAAAAGAATGACAAGTGGAAAGGCTCATGGGTCATGGATCACATTACAAACTCAGTGCAAGCATAAAAAGTTGGGCCCATTTAGGAAAAAATGCAATTTTGGATACATTGGACTTTGGGCAATTTTGCAAAAAGGGTCAACTTGGCCAATGCGTAACTCTCTCAATTTTGACCTTAGAGAGGTGTTCTTGGAATTTTTAGAAATATTAAGATGTCCTCTAAGAAACCCTTTTGTCTCATCTCAATTGAGTCTTCCATGTTCATGTATGAAGCTTTGATCCAAAAGGTGTTTTTGTTGACTTTTCAAAATGACCTATAATGTCCAAATTCATATCTTCTTGTGAGTGCATATTTTGAACTTGGGAGATAAAGGTGAATTGTAGGGAATTAAATCCTCTTCAAAATGAGCTTTTTATGGGTCATTTTTGATAAAGTATGAGAAAGTTATGCTTGGTCAAAGTTGAGTTGACTTTTCCTACAAAACCTTAATTTAGCAACTTTTGGGTTTTGATGAATTGTGAGCAATCCTTGAGGAATCTGATCAACCCTTGATCAAATGATGAATGATACTTCAAAATTGAGGATGTTGACCAAAAATCTGAAAGTTTGACTGTATGTGGGCCACAGTTGACCTTTGCCCTAGCACAGTCGATTTTCAGGCCTTTGAGCAATTGACTGAGCAAATTTTCTCTGCAAGGCTTGAAACTTGATATGGATGATCTTGAGAACATATTAGGACAATGATGAGCATTTTTGATTCTTTGGACTCAAGCATCTTGATGCAAAATGAAACCCTAATTTGAGGTAGACTGCCTTATGAGAGAGTTTGTCTGGTAAACTCTTGGACCTCCTTGAGCAATTTGAGGACCTCACTTGAAATGTATTGACAAACATGGGAGGGAAAATTTTGGGGTACAACAGCTGCCCCTGTTCAATCTTCTTAAACCTGAGGATGTAGGTTGGTTTGTCTGCCTTTCGTGATCCGAAGGTGGAAGATGATTGAACACTAGAGTTCCCAGAAATTTGCACTCGCATGAAGTGGTGCTTGTCTTGCAATATCGGGAATGGGCTTATAGATGCCATTTGGAAGTCAATGACGGAAGATGGGCTTAAAGATGCCATCCGAAGAAGTGTCGATCGCATAAGAGATTCCTCTATGAGAACCCGTATACCTGTTGTTGAGGAAGATTTTGCTGGGACACGCTGGTCTCTGTCTTGGGAGAAGTAGAATTTTAGGAGCTTCAGTTGTCCGTTACTCTATTGGGGAATCATCTCTTAGTTGAGGAGGTGAAAATGCACTACTATCTAGTCGTGCTCCAAGTTTTACAGTGACTTACTGGGGAGAATAAGACTAACTGCTATCTGGTCGTGCTCCAGGTTTTGCAATTTCTCAATTCTTATCTGGTCGTGCTCCAGGCTTTAGAAGGAATTAGGTGGTTATCCGGTCGCATCCGGGTTTCAACTTGAATTTAAAGCATACTAATATCCAGTCGATTTCCGGGCTTTATAGTAATTTTCTGAGTAAACTGCTATTTGGTCGAATTCCAAGCTTTGCAGTACCTTATATTGTTATCTGGTCGTGTCCCAGGCTTCAGTGTCCTTTGCTGCTATATGGTCATGCTCCAGTCTTCACAGCGTCTTATACTGTTATCTGGTCGTGCGCCAGGCTTTACGGTGTCTTATACCATTGTCTGGTCGATTCCAAGCTTCATGGTATCTTGTACTGCTATCTGGTCGATTTCCAGGCTTCACAATAACTTGCTGAGGGTTAAGCTGTTTTCCGGTCGATTTCTGGGCTTCAAAGCTTGAACTGGAATAGAAATCTTAGTATCGATTTGACTGAACCAGGGGAAACTTGTGAGAACTTCAATTGGGAGATAAATCTTAGTGTCGATTTGATTGATCCCGAGAGAGATCTCGGATTAACTTTGACTGGCATAGAAATCAGGGGAATCTTAGCGGCGATTCGGTTGACCCAGACGAAAGTCTTAAAATGTCTTCAACTAGAATAGAAACCTTAGTGTCGGTTTGACTGAACTAGAGAAAACTTGTCAGAACTTGATTGCATCTTTCCCTGAAAGGTAAAGAGTTAGTCGTATGTAATATCATGATGTATGAAATGTATTGAGTAGTGATGTTCTAAAGATAAATGGGATTGTGCTGCATGATGCGTATGCGCATGCCACGATGTATGGATATGCAATGTTCTTGTTATTTTCTCCGACTGGGGAGAATAAATCCCGGATTGCTGTTGGAGAGTATAAGGAGTTGAGTTCTTCGTTCTCGCTAGGGATAATGACCGAAGATGATTAGCTGGAGACCTGCGTCTGTTCTACTCGAGAATATTCTGCCGGGAGAGACTCTGCTTGAGAATAATCCTGTGGGAGAATGACTTTGTGGGGAAAAGAGATACTCTGTTGGACAATCTGATGATTTGGAAAAATAAACTCAGCTGGTGGTGAACTTCTTTTGCTGGTGATAGATAAACTTTGATTGGGGAGAATTTTGCCGACTCATTCGCGATTATGAACCTCGGTTGGGGATAGCTAACACCACTGTCTTCGGATACTCCCTACTCTGCGGGGAGTGTATACACCTTTGGTCATATTCTCAAGCTGGCTTTATCCCTGTATCTGGTGGGTAGAGCAACCGTAAGGTTTAGACACTTCTTGTTTGCCCCTGTTCCTGGAATTACGAGTAATTGTCTTTTGTTTCTTATGTAAATATTTATGAGCAACAATTATTCTCAAATGCATATATAAAAAATGCATCATTGGAAGTTCTTGCAAAACAAAACACGAAAAGAAAAACAAGTTTGAAATTTATTGTGAAAATGGATTGTATTGATTTTTGAAGTTGGCCTGTAACAGGCGTTTTGTACAAGAGGCTGACATCCTAGTAAGAGAACGCTTCCGAAGGATAGAAATTATACAATTTGTGAAAAATAAAGAAAAACAGCCATATGAAACAATCCCGCTGGGTTCCAACTCTGCTATTGCCTTTATATCCTCAAGCATCTCATCACTTTGCTACTTGGTCGAAGGTGGATCAGATTGATTGGCGCCGTCCGAGCTTGATAGTCGATACTGAAGTCTGGTCGCAAGATGATCCAATGAGACATAATGTTATGCTTCGATCTCTAATTTTTTCCTGGACCGCCCTTTCGGGTTTTCAGTCCACCGGGATACCCTTTTTTGCCCAAGTCGCCTTTTCAGGTTTTCGACTTGCCGCGTCTACAGTTTTTTTATTTTCATCCCTTACTTTTGCCCGAACCCTTTTGGTTCGCCGGAAAGCCCTTATTTTTTCCTAGGCCAGTCAACCTAGCGGGTCTTTGATTAGGCGTAGTATTTTTTTCACTATGTCTGTATTGACGGGGTGAGGAAGGTCGTCACCATCCATGGTGGTTAGAATCATAGCTCCTCCTGAGAAAATGTTCTTAACCACAAATGGCCCTTTGTATGTGGGGGTCCATTTGCCCCTGGGATCACCTTGCAGTAGTATGATGCGTTTGATCACCAGATCCCCGACTTGATATTCTTGACGTCTGACTTTCTTGTTAAATGCCTTAATCATTCGCTTCTGATACGTCTGACCATGACAGATAGCAGTAAGTCTCTTTTCATTGATTAAATTCAGCTGATCAAGCCGGGTTTGGATCCACTCGTCTTTGTTCAAACCCGCATCCTTCATGATCCTGAGAGAGGGTATCTGGACTTTGATCGGTAGGACTGCCTCCATTCCATACACCAGAAAGTAGGGTGTTGCCCCTGTTGACGTCCGTGCTGAGGTACAATACCCATGAAGAGCGAATGGTAACATCTCGTGCCAGTATTTGTATGTCACCGTCATCTTCTGCACAATCTTCTTGATATTCTTGTTAGCCGCTTCAACAGCCCCATTCATCTTCGGCCGGTAGGGAGAAGAGTTATGATGCTGAATCTTAAATTGTTTGCAGAGTTCGGTGATCATTGTATTGTTGAGATTTGTACCATTATCTGTATTGATCCTCTCTGGTACACCATATCGACAGATCAGATTGTGTCGGATAAATCACGCCATGACATTCTTGGTTACTGTAGCAAAGGAAGCTACCTCGACCCACTTCGTGAAATAATCAATCACTACCAGAATAAAGCAATGTCCATTGGACGCAATAGGCCTGATCTCGCCAATCATATTGATGCCCCACATTGCGAAAGGCCAAGGAGCTGTCAAAACATTTAGGGGAACCAGAGGTATATGCATCTTATCAGCATAGACTTGGCACTTATGACAGGTTCGAGAATGCTGATAACAATCGACCTCTAAAGTAGACCAGTAATATCTTGCCCGTAGGATTTTCTTTGCCAAGGTATGTCCACTGGAATGAGTTCTGAAGGTACCTTCATGTAACTCTGCCATGATCCTTTCTGCCTTGCTTTTGTCCATACATCACAGTAAGGTTGAATCATGGTTACGCTTATACAGGATCCCATTACTGACGAGGAACTCTGCAATGAACCTTCTCAGAAACTTCTTATCATTAACAGATGCCCCCTCGGGGTATTCTTGAGCCTCAAGATACCTCTTTACCTCGTGAAACCAGGGTTTATCTGTTACCTCTTCCGTCTCAATGACACAGCAATGTGCGGGTTCGTCCAACCTCTCGATGATAATCTGGGGAGCTTCATTGTCCCACCTGACCTTGAACATAGAAGACATGGTAACTAACGCGTCCGCCAGCTGGTTCTCTTCTCTGGGGAAATGTTCAAAGGTTATCTCCTTGAAGTGTGGGAGCAACGTCAATACATACTCTTTGTAAGGAATAAGATTTGGGTGCTTTGTATCCCACTCGCATTTGATCTGACTGATCACTAGAGCAGAATCCCCGGATACCCTTAAGAACTTGATCCTTAGGTCAATAGCATCTCGAAGACCCATGATGCACGCTTCATACACCGCCATATTGTTGGTGCAGTTGTGTTGTACCACAAAATTTGCCCTACCATATTCTCCAAGAAATTGCCAAGCCAAGTCACAAAACTCCCCAAGGGTTGCACAGTCCAACTGTCTCCTATACAGTCAAAACTAGGGTTTGTGTGCTGATCAGGAAAATGAAGTTTTCAAAGGTCCAATCAAGTCTCATATGCTTACAAAGATGGTCAAGAATCCTCATATCAAGTTTCAAGGCATTCAGCTCAAAATTGCACAGTCAAAACCCTAAATTGCACTACAGTCAACTGTAGGGGCAAAATGGTCATTTGGCAGTCAAAGGTTCAAATTTTTGGTCAACATATCATTTTGAAGCCACAAACATCATTTGATCAATGCTTGATCATGATTCTCAAAATTTGGCTCAGAAAATCATCAAGATGCAAAAGTTACTATATTTGGACAGCTGAAAAAGTCAACTGAAATTGACCAGGGCATAACTTTCACATGGATTATCAGAAAAATTCCATCCAAAGCTCATTTTGAAGAGAAAGACATTTCCTACAACTCATCTTCATACTTCAAGTCCAAGAAATGCTCTCACAAAAAGTTATCAATTTCAACATTATAGGTCATTTTCAAAAGTCAACAAAAAGGGACTTTAAGTCAAAGGCCATAACTTGAGATTGGTAAATCAAAATGACATGGGACCAAAGGCATTGGTTAAAGGACTCAAAGACCTTTCCAAAATGTCCAAGAACATGAGAAAATCTTAAAAATTGAGCAAGTTATGCCTTGTGGAAGTTGGGAAATTTTTGGATATTTTGAAAAGTCAACATTAATTCAAATGACCTAAAATTGCTAATGGGCCCATTTTTCTTCCATGATTCATCATTCCAAGCCTATGCACGACCACTTGGCCCAAAGGGAAGTATTTTCTCATTTTTTATTTATTTATTTGAATTATTATTAATATTAATTCATTTAAATCATTTAAATATGTGGAAAATATATAGCTTGACCTAAAAAAATCTTTTCATGCATGTTTGCCATCAAGATTTCGTGCACATGTTGATTAGGAAATAATTGGTTTGATTTGAGCCTAATTGATACAAAAACCACATGAAAAAGATTCAAAAAGATCTTTAAAATCAAATTTTCAAAAATCATCAATGCCATGGATTTTATTGAGTTTTGTTGACCTAATGCCTTCACTACAAAGCCAGGAACACAAACCTAATCGTGCTAGACCCTAAGCTGCGCAGAAGAACAATAGACAAACTTGGAAAATTGTTGAAAAAACTCAATTCTGAAATCATTGCTAGAGGTGGATTCAAGGCATAGTTCATAGTCCATTAGCTTCCTTGAAGGCTCCTGAACACGTTCCAATCAAGCACAGCCACTAAAACCTCAAGGATTGGTATACTAAACTGAAACTGTACAGCATGAAACTCACGATCGTATTTTCCATTCTAGGCATTCTCATGACATTCTAATTGTGGATTTATATTCATTGTAATGTTTTAAAGCTAACCATGATGTTTAATTTGATTATCATGCTGTATATCCAATTGTACCATGCGCGATTTCTAGGGCTTACAGGTTTGCAAATTTAGGGCTTTTGAAACGAAGTAAAATCAGGACTCCAGACCACCACCATTCAATTGAGCAAGCCTGGACGAAGAGATCCCAACCCTCGCGCTGAATTTATGTTTAGAGATGAGCTAATCGCTATTTTCTCAAAACGTCCTTAAAACCACGCTTAAGAAACCGTTGCCATACGTTCATGTTTCAGAAAAAGTGAAGAAGACGAACTCGTGGCCGGCGTTGATTGGAGGATTTGAATTTCGCGCGTTTTAGCCCACTAACGCGTTATTTTCTTTTATTATATTTGTTGCTTATTCATTTAACAAAAGTGTTTCATGGCTCAGCTGGCAGGCGTTGATAGCATTCACATCCAAGACCTGGGTTCGAGTCCCAGGTCTGTATAATTTCAATATTATTTTTCTATGTGAATTCCTGTGCAGCGTAAGCATCATAGACGTACCATATGCCTCCCTCATCCAAGCGTCCACGCGTCTATCATATTCAGATCAAAGGCACAGGATGGATGAACACGCTACACTCCCAGTCAACGCACCACACGCTTGTCCAAAAGTCAATCAGGCCTTGCAAGATTGGGCTCAATTTATTGGATCAACACCTCACAATTGGGACTGAACCCCCCACTGGTTTGCAATTTCCTATTTTTTGTCTTTCTTATTTTTTTTAATTGTTATCTTATTTTCTTTATTATTTTTAATTTGATCAATTATTTTACAAAATACAAAAAAATACCTAAAAAACAGAAAAGATAAAAAATGTAATAAATAATTTTTATTTTCATAAATAAATTGTATAATTGAATTTAGTATAATTAGGTTTTTTTGCAATTTTAATTCTTTTTAATAAATCAAAAAAAACATAGAATTAGGTAATTGATAATTTTTCCTTTTAATCTTTTTTCCTCTTTTTACCATAATATTATTTACTTATTTTATTTTCATAATTAAATTGTACATAAAAGAATTTAGGTTTAATTTAGGTTAAAACTTCAATATTTTCTTAATAACTTAAAAAATAATTAGAACTAGGTTTAACATTCAATTTTAGTTTTAATTAATTTTTTTTCCATTAAATCTTAAAAAACATAAAAATACATAAAATATTTTCTTTTAGTTTTAATTTTAATTCCTCATTAATTTAAGCTTTTTTTTTTTTGTTAATTAAATTCATTAACTTTAATTTTTTTGCAAAAGGGTCCAACGCCCATATTTTTAATTGTTTAATTTGCGTATTTATTTTATTGCTTAAATAATTATGTATTTCTCCCAAAGCGTTGTAACTTAAATTTCTCGCACTTTTATTTCTTTTGCTTTATTTATTTTCTGTCAAATCGGGTCCGGTTTAATTTTGGCGATGTGGACCCGCGCCATTTGTAATAGTTTAGAATTTACCTTTCCCGCAAATATTAACTGTTAACAAAAGCATGAAAGAATGTATGGACTTAAATAAAATCAAGCGTAGATCACAATGAACATGACAAGACAAATATCAATGAAAATGACACACAATTCGCACACACCACCCCTAGGGTACGCCTCAATGTTGCCTTGCCTCGAAAGGTGATCGTCGAGTAGAGGATGTCTTAGTAAGTCCTCATGATCCGGGAACCTGGCATGAGGGTAGCTTCTAAGGTGTCTTCCTATTGCTCTGGTGATCACCATGTCTCGAACCTCGAATTGACCCGAACACCTCCAACGGTGGTGCTACCTACCTCTCAATGGTGGGATGGCACTGCTTTAAAGGACATTTACACAGACGAATTCCTTAGGGTAGGTAGACGACTCTAGATACTTGATCTAAATTTCAAAACAAAACAAAATACTTTTCACACCAACACATTTTCAAAAAGCTTTCGAAAGCAATTTTTCAAACACTCTTGAGGACTGATACAAGAGTCGAACTGGAATTTTCAAAGAAACTTTTTAAACCCACAGTTGAAAAGCAAACAAACCATTTTTGAAAACACAATGAGCAAGTATCTAAGAGCCCATGGATAACCATGGATAGAAAGGGTGCTAACACCTTCCCTTTCTATAATCTACCTCCCGAACCGAGAGCGATCTCTTTAAGGAATTTTTCTGTGCTTTTATCCTTTCCATTTGGAGAAAATAAAAGACGGTGGCGACTCTTGCTTCCGCGACATTTCGCGAACCAGTGTTAAACAGTCAGTTCCAGATCCACCGATCACAGAACTGGCGACTCTGCTGGGGACTCTTTATAAAGTGAGGTGTACCTTAGGGATAGTTCATAACTGTGTTTTCAATTGTCTGAATTGCTTGCTTTACTATTGTGGGTTGCATCGGAGTTACATAGATCCTAACCCGGATCTGGGGATACCCTGTTTAGGTAGCATAAGCTGTGAGGGACCTGTCCGGCGTATACCGACATGGGTGAAGCAGTGGCTACGTTGGTGTGGCGCCTTGGTCTGTACCGATATCCCTCGTGTTGAAACGGGGAGAATATGGGTCTTCCAAGGAGTCGTTAAGCACCAACAACCTTAGAACCTTAAATGACACAACTTGGCCATTAGAACAGTAGCAGTATGCTACGCCCATTGAGGCTAAACTCTCGTGATGGTTCTGGCTGCAAGAAAAGATTCCGATGCTGGAGTTATGACCGATTGAGGGTAGTCAATGATATTGGGATCCTCTAAGAACCCGGTTACTTTGATAGGACAGGTATGAACCAACCAACTTCAAAGAGGGTACTACCCAGACCCCATGCTGGCTTAAACCCTAAGGGTTTCTCTTGTGTGACTTGTGTGCCTTTGTACTTGCCTACTTGCATGCTTGTTAGCTGACACATGAACTACTTGCAGGTTTTGTTTATAGTCCTTAATTAGGACTCATGACAGGGTTTACCAAATTTCTTGCAGGTTTTGTTTATAGTCCTTAATTGGGACTCATAACAAAGTATACTGAATTTTCTTGCAGGGTTTGTTTATAGTCCTTAATTGGGACTCATAACATGGTTTACCTACATCACCCCATGCATAGCATGACATCATACCATTGCATACATCCTAACCCATTTCAAGGATTTCAAGGGCTTGTGATGCAGGTCATGATAAATCAAACATCTAGCAAGGGGCAAAGAGGATTTATTTCCCTCTAGCCAGGGTTGTCAGGGGCTATGACCCACTGGATATGGTGAGCCTTTGACCCTTGAAGAGGGATTTTCTGCAACAGGAAGTTTCTTCAATCAAGTTACCGGTTTTCAACTCTAACAAGTTTCTCTGTTTACCCCGCGAGATCCTTGAAATCATGGCATGCATATCATACATCTCATTGCATTGCAGGTATCCCTTTGACAGGTTGCTTACCCTTCTTCGCTGTTTATTTCAGCCGATCGTCATGAATCCTGAATCATCAGCTGAGCAGTCTATCAAGGCCCTCCAGGCTCAGAACGCCCAGTTCCAAGGGTTGATCATGAACTTGACCCAGGGGCAACAAGATCTAAAGGCTCTCCTCTTGAAGAAGGAAAAGAAGAAGAAGAGGACTGTTTTGTTCAGCCCTAGACGCAGATCTGGGAACACACGGCAGACTGAAACTGAGAGGACTACCCCATCTGTAAGGGAAAGCAGTCACCATGAGAGAGAGGTGCCTAGTCCAGTGGTCTCCGACAACGAGACAGATTTCAACGACGAACAATACCCTCCTGCTGAAGACAAGTACAAACAGTTGGAGGATAGGCTGAATGCTATGGAGATCCAACAGGTACCTGGGCTGGATTTCGGAGATCTGGGTTTGTCTACTGGTGTGATCATCCCTCGGAAGTTCAAGGCACCATCATTCACTAAATATGACGGGGCGTCTTGTCCCAAGTTACATCTCAGGTCCTATGTTCGGAAGATTCAGCCATATACGGTGGACAAGAATTTGTGGATCCACTTCTTCCAGGAAAGTCTTTCAGGGACTCACCTCGAGTGGTTCTATCAACTGAATGGAGCCAACATCCATACCTGGGAAGACTTAGCCACTGCATTTTACAAACACTACCAGTATAATGCCGACCTCGCTCCCACGCGTACTCAGCTTCAGGGGATGTCTATGGGTACAGGCGAAGGCTTCAAAGAGTATGCTCAAAAATGGAGGGACCTTGCTGGAAGGGTACAACCACCCTTAACTGACCGGGAGCTCGTTGACATGTTCTTGGGGACTTTGTCTGGTCCATTCTACAACCATCTGATCGGGAATTCTTCTGCCGGGTTCACAGATCTTATCCTGACTGGGGAGAGAATTGAAGCTGGTATCAAGTCGGGGAAGATTCAAGAAACCGCACTCGCCGATGCTCAGAAAAAGCCCCACAGTGGGAAGAAAGAATCCAATGCTATAAATGGTAAAAAGGGTCGTCATGATGTAGGGGCAATCCAGATTTCTGATCCCACGCCCGTTCAACCAAGAAAGAGCAATAGGCGTAGGATAAAGCATCAAGATAGGAAGTATACTGACATCAACATGTCTTTGTCTCAGGCATTACAGCAATTGCTGAGGGCAAAACTGATCACACTAAAGGACCCTCCTCAAAATCCTGACACGTCCTCTCCCAAGTACAACCCGGGTGTGAGATGTGCCTACCATTCTGACAGTCCTGGACATGACACCGACGACTGTTGGACCTTGAAGAACAAAATCCAAGATTTGATTGACGCCAAGGAAGTCGAGTTTGAACACTGATCCTACACCAAATCATCGAGAATGTCTTTTGTTCATTCAAATGTTCAAGTTGTATTTTTCTTTGATTGTTCAAACATTTTATTCATGTCAAACTTTGTTATTTCATTAATGCATCGCATGTCTGTTTTGAAACAATATATTCGTGTTCACTATATGCAAATTATTTTCATATTTTTTCTGATGTCAACTCTTGATCTAAAATTCTAAGCCTCTTGAGGGAATATGACGAAAACGATACCACAATCTACAGTATGCTTTTGAACAGACCCCGCTGATGAGGTACAGGCATTGTTTCAAATCCTAAACACTGGAGTTATAAGGAAGATAATCCCTCGTCAACCCATCTGAGCCAAAGAAGTAGGAGTTTTATTTTCGAAAATTGAAACCCTTAATCACAACTTGGGGCAGGGTAGGCTTCTCAGTTGATCCAAGTGCACAATGAATGGCACCAAATGAGTCTTTCCAAAAACAAAAGACAGTGATGGTTCAGAACAATCATAAGGACATGCAGTCATTATCAAAAACAAAATCATAAATGAAAAGCCCAAAAGTCAAAACCTAAAAAAGGGACTTATGAAACTGGGGCATCCCGCTGACTGTAATTCCAAAAAGGAAACAGTTCAGGAAAAAGAATAGGGATGACGAAATCAAAAAAAAAGAGGTCATACAAACCCTCAATAAAAAGGAATGACTGTCTATCCAACATAAAACATTCAGTATCCGACCATCACTGGAAAATCAAAGCAAAGACTCAAGCAAGGTCTAACGCACGATCAACTGAGTTTAGGTCTGGAGAACATCACGAAGAGCGGGTGGGTACAAATAATTTGAGCCATTATCCTTTGTTTCTTAAACCGTGAACCAGGCCACGTTATAACCCTCAAAAGTCCTAGCTGAAGCATGGGTTAGTTCGAAAGCATACTGTTACGAAAAGGTATCCTGACTCCTTAAGGCTTACGGTAAATACGGAGTTGACATCACGTTTTACAAACATTCACTTGTTTTATGCAAAAAAATGCATTTTCAAAATCTTCAAGACAGACATAGGCTTTGCATTTTTAACATAACTTTGTTTGCATATGACTTTTTGTTTGAACAGCAGGGAAATTCGCACGATGAATACCTAATGAACAAGAGTATCTCCAATCAAGGGGCATGGCATGACTATTGTCCATCATCTGGGGCAGTTAAGTCAAGATTCGGAGAATCTCTCAAGAGGCCAAGTAGCCTGGGGAAAATCTCCGCCTGAGTCACTTGGGGCATTCCAACAACGAATCTTGCCTGATCAAACACTTTCTGGTGGCATGACACTTCTAACAGGGGCAACTCCCTACATTCTGAGAGCATGGGCATAGTCGAAAAAATGATACGCAAAATCAAAGACCCGCTAGGCTGACATGCCTAGGCAAAAATTAGGGCTTCCCGTCGAACCAAAAGGGTTCGGGCAAAAATAAGGGACGAAATGAAAAAATTGTACACCCGGCAAGTCGAAAACCTGAAAAGGCGGCTTGGGCAAAAATGGGTATCCCGGTGGACTGAAAGCCCGATAGGGCGGTCCAGGAAAAAGTTAGGGATCAAAAGCGTACGACTATGTCATGTCATCTTGCCACCCTGCCTATCAGAAGAAGGTTTGTCCATCAGCGACTATTAACACCTCAACAGGTCTTCCTCTCCCACATTAGAAACAGGGGCAATAAAGAGTTGTCTAGGAAATCTAATTGTTCCATCCACCAAGGTACCAAGGTAGGCTGAAGAACATAACCGGCATATCTTAATTCCCCAGAGAGTGAGCCAGCAAGCAATACACTCTCCTCAAGCAAAGCTACTATCAAGACTTAAAGACGTTGGGTATCCTCCAGCAGATCTCGACCTTCCCCAGCAGCATGTGTATTCTTAATAAGCATCCCCGGCAGTCTTGGCCTAAAGATTGTTCCCCGGCGGTATCTCAACATTCAAAGGAATCACTTCCCCCGCAGTTCCAAAACTTCCCCAGGAGAGTCCAATCTAGTTCCCCAGGAAAGTTGGAATCCATCTCCCCAAGCAGTAAGCCTACCCCCAGTAGATTCTGGAAGCTTACCCTCGCAGAGCACGAACGCGTCGCCCGGCTTTATTTAAAGAGTTATTTCCTCAACAGGATATAACTGGGTTATCCTCAGCCCAAAATCCACGGAAAGAGCGTCCTCGACGTAGTTCTTTCCTATCCCCAGCGAAGTCTATTCACACTTCCAATAACAAGACATCCTCAGCAAGTTACTATCAACATTCAGCAAAGCATCTCTCTCCCCACAGAGTGTTGCTTCCCAGCATGGTCGCTAGAGTATCTTTTCTCCCCGCAGAATCTTCCATTTGCCAAGTCTATTCCGCAACGGAGTCATCTTCTCCTACCGGTATTCTTGCAGTTATCATCCCCAGCGGAAGCAAAATCTATTCTTCAACATCAGCCCAGGATACGACTTCCTGGCACTCGTCAAGGATTTACTTTCCTAGACGAAAAACACATTCATAAAACGTCACATACATCATTATAGCATGCATAGACGCATCATATCACCCCAATCTCATTTATTTTTGAGAACATCTTAAAATCAGGCAATTCATGCATTATGATATTGCATACAACTAATTCGTTACTTTTTCAGGAAAGAACGATCAACAGATAAAAGTCTTTACCCGTTGAGGTAGTAATCGTCCCAGATTCCTTCATCATTCTGCTGAGGTAGTAATCGTCCCAGATTCCTTCATCATCCCGTTGAGGTAGTAATCGTCCCAGATTCCTTCATCATCCCGTTGAGGTAGTAATCGTCCCAGATTCCTTCATCATCCCATTGAGGTAGTAATCGTCCCAGATTCCTTCATCATTCTGCTGAGGTAGTAATCGTCCCAGATTCCTTCATCATCCTGTTGAGGTAGTAATCGTCCCAGATTCCTTCATCATCCCGTTGAGGTAGTAATCGTCCCAGATTCCTTCATCATCCCGTTGAGGTAGTAATCGTCCCAGATTCCTTCATCATCCCGTTGAGGTAGTAATCGTCCCAGATTCCTTCATCATTCTGCTGAGGTAGTAATCGTCCCAGATTCCTTCATCATCCTGTTGAGGTAGTAATCGTCCCAGATTCCTTCATCATCCCGTTGAGGTAGTAATCGTCCCAGATTCCTTCATCATCCCGTTGGGGTAGTAATCGTCCCAGATTCCTTCATCATTCTGCTGAGGTAGTAATCGTCCCAGATTCCTTCATCATTCTGCTGAGGTAGTAATCGTCCCAGATTCCTTCATCCTTCTGCTGAGGTAGTAATCGTCCCAGATTCCTTCATCATATATTTGGAGTAGCAATCGTCTCAGATTCCTTCATCGTCCTGCTGAGGTAGTAATCGTCTCAGATTCCTTCATCACATCCTTATCAAAAAAAAAACCTCCTCTGGTTCAGTCAGATCGACCCTAAGATCTCCCTGATTCTTATTCCAGTTGAAGACATTTCAAGACCTTGTCCAGTCCAGCTAAATCGACTCCCAACAGATTTTTCTGATAAAGACTCAGCAGAAGTGATGGTCCCCTCTCCGACAAGTGCGTGAGGTGGTAATTCCTTTTTCAGATGTTTCCCTCTCCGACGATGAGTGTGAGGTGATAGTCTCTTATGGTCCCCTCTCCGACAAGTGCGTGAGGTGGTAATTCCTTTTTCAGATGTTTCCCTCTCCGACGATGAGTGTGAGGTGATAGTCTCTTATGGTCCCCTCTCCGACAAGTGCGTGAGGTGGTAATTCCTTTTTCAGATGTTTCCCTCTCTGACGATGAGTGTGAGGTGATAGTCTCTTATGGTCCCCTCTCCGACAAGTGCGTGAGGTGGTAATTCCTTTTTCAGATGTTTCCCTCTCCGACGATGAGTGTGAGGTGATAGTCTCTTATGGTTCCCTCTCCGACGGTGTGTGAGGTGGTAAGTCCTTTTTCAGATGTTTCCCTCTCCGACGATGAGTGTGAGGTGATAGTCTCTTATGGTCCCCTCTCCGACGATGAGTGTGGGGTGATAGTCTCCTATGGTTCCCTCTCCGACGGTGTGTGAGGTAGTAAGTCCTTTTCAGATGTTTCCCTCTCCGACGTTGAGTGAGGTGATCATTCCTTTCAGATTATAATTGCCTATGGTTCTCTTCCCAATACTGCGAAGATAATAATTCCCATCAAGATTTTCTCAACGAGCGTTGTTGAGGTTAAAGTCGCCCTAGGTTCTCTTACCATTCATGCTAAGGTAGTAACCATCCCTGGTTCATTCATCGCTGTTTGAAGCTCCAGACTCAGCTCCTGTAACCAGTCAGGACACATCTATACCAAGCATCTAAAAATCAGCTCCTGCAACGTGTCAGGTACTCATTTGTTTCTTTTGCAGGTATGCAGGTTCCAGCTAAGGAATCTCCTACGCGATCAACATCCAGATGGCATCTATAAGCCCATCATCCTATCCAGCAACCTCCCAATGGCATCTATAAGCCCATTCCACCATCACTGCCACTATGTGAGCGCAAATTTCTGGGCACTTTAGTGTTCAATCATCTTCTACCCTCGGATTACGAAAGGCACGTCCGCCAATCTGCATCCTCAGGTCTAAGAGGATTGAACAGGGGCAACTGTTGTACCCCAAAATTTGCCCTCCCATATTCTCCAAGAAATTGCCAAGCCAAGTCACAAAACTCCCCAAGGGTTGCACAGTCCAACTGTCTCCTATACAGTCAAAACTAGGGTTTGTGTGCTGATCAGGAAAATGAAGTTTTCAAAGGTCCAATCAAGTCTCATATGCTTACAAAGATGGTCAAGAATCCTCATATCAAGTTTCAAGGCATTCAGCTCAAAATTGCACAGTCAAAACCCTAAATTGCACTACAGTCAACTGTAGGGGCAAAATGGTCATTTGGCAGTCAAAGGTTCAAATTTTTGGTCAACATATCATTTTGAAGCCACAAACATCATTTGATCAATGCTTGATCATGATTCTCAAAATTTGGCTCAGAAAATCATCAAGATGCAAAAGTTACTATATTTGGACAGCTGAAAAAGTCAACTGAAATTGACCAGGGCATAACTTTCACATGGATTATCAGAAAAATTCCATCCAAAGCTCATTTTGAAGAGAAAGACATTTCCTACAACTCATCTTCATACTTCAAGTCCAAGAAATGCTCTCACAAAAAGTTATCAATTTCAACATTATAGGTCATTTTCAAAAGTCAACAAAAAGGGACTTTAAGTCAAAGGCCATAACTTGAGATTGGTAAATCAAAATGACATGGGACCAAAGGCATTGGTTAAAGGACTCAAAGACCTTTCCAAAATGTCCAAGAACATGAGAAAATCTTAAAAATTGAGCAAGTTATGCCTTGTGGAAGTTGGGAAATTTTTGGATATTTTGAAAAGTCAACATTAATTCAAATGACCTAAAATTGCTAATGGGCCCATTTTTCTTCCATGATTCATCATTCCAAGCCTATGCACGACCACTTGGCCCAAAGGGAAGTATTTTCTCATTTTTTATTTATTTATTTGAATTATTATTAATATTAATTCATTTAAATCATTTAAATATGTGGAAAATATATAGCTTGACCTAAAAAAATCTTTTCATGCATGTTTGCCATCAAGATTTCGTGCACATGTTGATTAGGAAATAATTGGTTTGATTTGAGCCTAATTGATACAAAAACCACATGAAAAAGATTCAAAAAGATCTTTAAAATCAAATTTTCAAAAATCATCAATGCCATGGATTTTATTGAGTTTTGTTGACCTAATGCCTTCACTACAAAGCCAGGAACACAAACCTAATCGTGCTAGACCCTAAGCTGCGCAGAAGAACAATAGACAAACTTGGAAAATTGTTGAAAAAACTCAATTCTGAAATCATTGCTAGAGGTGGATTCAAGGCATAATTCATAGTCCATTAGCTTCCTTGAAGGCTCCTGAACACGTTCCAATCAAGCACAGCCACTAAAACCTCAAGGATTGGTATACTAAACTGAAACTGTACAGCATGAAACTCACGATCGTATTTTCCATTCTAGGCATTCTCATGACATTCTAATTGTGGATTTATATTCATTGTAATGTTTTAAAGCTAACCATGATGTTTAATTTGATTATCATGCTGTATATCCAATTGTACCATGCGCGATTTCTAGGGCTTACAGGTTTGCAAATTTAGGGCTTTTGAAACGAAGTAAAATCAGGACTCCAGACCACCACCATTCAATTGAGCAAGCCTGGACGAAGAGATCCCAACCCTCGCGCTGAATTTATGTTTAGAGATGAGCTAATCGCTATTTTCTCAAAACGTCCTTAAAACCACGCTTAAGAAACCGTTGCCATACGTTCATGTTTCAGAAAAAGTGAAGAAGACGAACTCGTGGCCGGCGTTGATTGGAGGATTTGAATTTCGCGCGTTTTAGCCCACTAACGCGTTATTTTCTTTTATTATATTTGTTGCTTATTCATTTAACAAAAGTGTTTCATGGCTCAGCTGGCAGGCGTTGATAGCATTCACATCCAAGACCTGGGTTCGAGTCCCAGGTCTGTATAATTTCAATATTATTTTTCTATGTGAATTCCTGTGCAGCGTAAGCATCATAGACGTACCATATGCCTCCCTCATCCAAGCGTCCACGCGTCTATCATATTCAGATCAAAGGCACAGGATGGATGAACACGCTACACTCCCAGTCAACGCACCACACGCTTGTCCAAAAGTCAATCAGGCCTTGCAAGATTGGGCTCAATTTATTGGATCAACACCTCACAATTGGGACTGAACCCCCCACTGGTTTGCAATTTCCTATTTTTTGTCTTTCTTATTTTTTTTAATTGTTATCTTATTTTATTTATTATTTTTAATTTGATCAATTATTTTACAAAATACAAAAAAATACCTAAAAAACAGAAAAGATAAAAAATGTAATAAATAATTTTTATTTTCATAAATAAATTGTATAATTGAATTTAGTATAATTAGGTTTTTTTGCAATTTTAATTCTTTTTAATAAATCAAAAAAAACATAGAATTAGGTAATTGATAATTTTTCCTTTTAATCTTTTTTCCTCTTTTTACCATAATATTATTTACTTATTTTATTTTCATAATTAAATTGTACATAAAAGAATTTAGGTTTAATTTAGGTTAAAACTTCAATATTTTCTTAATAACTTAAAAAATAATTAGAACTAGGTTTAACATTCAATTTTAGTTTTAATTAATTTTTTTTCCATTAAATCTTAAAAAACATAAAAATACATAAAATATTTTCTTTTAGTTTTAATTTTAATTCCTCATTAATTTAATCATTTTTTTTTTGTTAATTAAATTCATTAACTTTAATTTTTTTGCAAAAGGGTCCAACGCCCATATTTTTAATTGTTTAATTTGCGTATTTATTTTATTGCTTAAATAATTATGTATTTCTCCCAAAGCGTTGTAACTTAAATTTCTCGCACTTTTATTTCTTTTGCTTTATTTATTTTCTGTCAAATCGGGTCCGGTTTAATTTTGGCGATGTGGACCCGCGCCATTTGTAATAGTTTAGAATTTACCTTTCCCGCAAATATTAACTGTTAACAAAAGCATGAAAGAATGTATGGACTTAAATAAAATCAAGCGTAGATCACAATGAACATGACAAGACAAATATCAATGAAAATGACACACAATTCGCACACACCACCCCTAGGGTACGCCTCACTGTTGCCTTGCCTCGAAAGGTGATCGTCGAGTAGAGGATGTCTTAGTAAGTCCTCATGATCCGGGAACCTGGCATGAGGGTAGCTTCTAAGGTGTCTTCCTATTGCTCTGGTGATCACCATGTCCCGAACCTCAAATTGACCCGAACACCTCCAACGGTGGTGCTACCTACCTCTCAATGGTGGGATGGCACTGCTTTAAAGGACATTTACACAGACGAATTCCTTAGGGTAGGTAGACGACTCTAGATACTTGCTCTAAATTTCAAAACAAAACAAAATACTTTTCACACCAACACATTTTCAAAAAGCTTTCGAAAGCAATTTTTCAAACACTCTTGAGGACTGATACAAGAGTCGAACTGGAATTTTCAAAGAAACTTTTTAAACCCACAGTTGAAAAGCAAACAAACCATTTTTGAAAACACAATGAGCAAGTATCTAAGAGCCCATGGATAACCATGGATAGAAAGGGTGCTAACACCTTCCCTTTCTATAATCTACCTCCTGAACCGAGAGCGATCTCTTTAAGGAATTTTTCTGTGCTTTTGTCCTTTCCATTTGGAGAAAATAAAAGACGGTGGCGACTCTTGCTTCCGCGACATTTCGCGAACCAGTGTTAAACAGTCAGTTCCAGATCCACCGATCACAAGTTGAAACATAATCGGGCGATGAACGGAGTATGACAGCCCTCAGGGGATATAATTACAGCGCCAATGCCATTACCCAATGCGTTTGATGCTCCATAAAATTACATATACCATCAGGATCCTTCCTCAGGTCCTTCATCCGGTCCAGGTTCTTCACAGTCGGTCACCAACATGATGTTCTCATCCGGGAACTCAAAATTCATGGATTAGTAGTCATCCACGGCCTGATGCGCCAAATGATCTGCCAATACACTCCCCTTAATTACTTTTTGGGTTGTGTATTGGATGTCATACTCGGTTAATATAATCTGCCATCTCGCTATTCTTCCGGATAAGGCGGGATTTTCGAAGATATACTTGATTGGATCCATTTTTTATATCAACAAAGTGGTGTGAGTCAGCATATACTGTCTCAGCCGGCGAGCAGCCCATGCCAAAGCGCAATAAGTTTTCTCGAGTAATGAGTATCGGGTCTCACAGTCAGTAAACTTTTTTCTAGGGTAATAAATAGCATGCTCTTTTCGGCCAGACTCGTCATGCTGCCCCAACACACACCCCATTGAATTGTCCAGCACTGTCAAGTATAGAATCAAAGGTCTTCCTTCGACTGGAGGAATCAAAATTGGCGGTTCTTGAAGATATTCTTTGATTCTTTCGAAAGCGGTCTGGAATTCGTCATTCCACTTTACCACTTGATCTTTCTTTAGCAGCTTGAAGATTGGCTCACAAGTAGCAGTCAGATGTGAAATGAACCTGGAGATGTAATTCAGACGTCCCAAAAAGCCTCTAACTTCCTTTTCTATGCGGGGAGCCGGCATCTCCTGTATGGCTTTTACCTTGGCAGGGTCCTCCTGAATACCTTTATCACTGACGACGAAACCCAGCAGCTTACCAGACCTTACCCCGAAGGTGCACTTGTTTGGGTTAAACCTCAACTTGTACGTCTTCAACCTGTCAAACAGTTTCTGGAGATGATCAAGGTGCTCTTCCTCAGTCTGGGACCTAGCTATCATGTCATCAACATAAACCTCAATCTCATGGTGAATCATGTCGTGAAACAAAGAGACCATGGCGCGCTGATAAGTTGCCCCAGCATTCTTCAACCCAAAAGGCATTACCTTGTAACAGAAGGTACCCCACTGTGTAACAAAAGTTGTCTTCTCCATGTCCTCAGGAGCCATCTTGATTTGGTTGTAGCCATAAAAACCATCCATGAAGGAGAAGATCTTGTGCTGCACGGTGTTGTCGACCAGAACATCGATGTGAGGAAGTGGGAAGTCATCCTTGGGGATTGCCCTATTCATATCTCTATAGTCCACACACATCCGTACCTTAACATCCTTATTAGGCACCGGAACAACATTGGCAACCCACTGCGGGTAAGAAGTGACAGCTAAAAATCCCGCGTCGAACTGTTTCATGACCTCAGCTTTGATTTTCTCAGACATCTCAGGGCGCATATGGCGGACCTTCTGTTTTACCGAAGGGCAGTCTTCTTTAGTTGGCAAGCGATGAACCATAATATCGGTGTCCAAACTAGGCATATCTTCGTAGGACCAGGCGAAGATCTCAACATAGTCGCGTAACATTTATATCAACCACTGCTTGACACTAGGCTCTAGATTCGCACCTATCTTGACCTCTTTCATGTCTTCCTATGTACCCAAATTCACTTATTCAACTGGCTCTTCATGAGGCTGTATGGCCCTTTCTTCATGCAATAACAGTCTAGCAAGTTCTCCAGGCACCTCACAATCATCCTCAGCTTGGTTGATTGTATTTTTGAAGTCATAACTGGAAGTAGCAGAGTCGTTATCAATGGGATCCAGAGTGGATATGGATCTACATTATGATATGTGAGTGTGTGTAAGAGAATAGCTGTTTTTTGATAAAGCGAGAGACAGAAAAAAGAAAAATAAGGAGCGCAAAATTTGTAATGCAAGAAACGTCCAATGTTTTATTAATGATATATGAAATGACAAATAATAATCCCTCACAAGCAAAGCCAACGTGCCTCGGGCAAGGCACCGGGCCGTAAAGTTTCAAACTGTTTATTACAAATCTTAAAACAAAAGTCAATTACTGTGGAATAAAAGAAACAGGTATGAAGTCCTTCGTTGTCCAGTTGTTCAATCCACCATTGGTTGTTGGGTAGATCCAGCTGTTGATATCAGAATCTTCTTCACCATCTTCAATCACATTAACTCCCTGATTACTGATGTGCAGAGGAGGTCTTCCAATCCGTGCGCGCCTAACAACAATCTGAGCCCCTGTAATAAATCCCAAACCAAATTTGTCAGTTTTGTGCGTGAAATCAGGGAGCTGGCCCCAATTTGTACACCCACCTTCTTCAATTACAGCCCTGGCATCCTTGAGAGAAGCCATCTTCATCGGAGGTTTGTTGGTAGCAACTTCAGTTGACGCCAAAGTCTGAGGGACCTCTTCAAAGTTCTGACAAGGGGTTTTGATGAATTCCCCATCCATCTCCACGTAGCGAAAGGAATTGAGATGACTCACCATATACTCCTCTTCACCTTTGTGATGCGGTGGGAGAACTGACTTGAGGTTTTGCATTTGTGTTCACAAATGTTGCGGTTAGCAAGAGTCGCCACCGACTTTTCTTTTATCCAAAAGGAAAGGTAAAAAAAGCACAGGAAAGACCTTTGAGATGTTTTCTTGAGTTCAGGGGGTAGATTATGAAAAGGGAAGGTGCTAGCACCCTTTTCATCCATGGTTTTCCATGGGCTCTTAATTACTTGTTTAGATCACTTGCTTTGCTTTGTTTTGTTTGAAATGGTGCTTTGTGTGGTTTTTGAAAGTATTTTGAAAAGAGGACATTGTTTAGGCAATCTTTGTAATGATTCTCGTTTGTAAGAATGTATACAAAGATGTTTGTCTTTTGAAAAAGTGTTTCAATGTTTTGAGAGATGTTTTGAAATGTGTGTGTGTTTATTTTTTTTTTTGAAAATAGCAAGGATTGATTTGAAATGGAGCAAGTAACTTAGAAGCTATCTACCTACTCAAATGTCTTTCTTATGCATTTTTATTCCTTTGACATTGTTGACTTACCATTGATTTGGTAAGCAACCCTATCTTTGGATGTAAACGGGACGGGCGTGGGTTATCATATAACCATGATAGCAATGTTGCCAAGTATCTTAGCATTTTTGATGGACCAAGATCATTTTGTTTTAGGCAACCTTTGAATAGCGTCATCGAGGGACTATGATCTTATACTTGTTTTGTTTTGCCAAGATACTTCGCATGCGTAACATGGCCATTTTATTTTAGGCAATCAAGTGGGTGAAACCCTAAGGGTTCTTGTGTGCAAAGTGTGTCATTTTTCATGCTTTTGTCTTGCATTAGGATTAGGTTTTCTATTTGATTGATTTTTGTTCTTGTCATGCAAAACCCTAATTTACTAAGCATGGTATAAAAGCGATAAATTGTGTAAATGTAAACTAAGCTATTACAACAATTATTATGGGAGGGGGGATACACGTTTTTGAATGGGGATTTTGCACAAATATAAACCTAAAAATACTATTACAATCCAATCGAATATTGTGCGCATTAAATAAATATACAAATATTAAAATGCAATGCAAATGTATTTATGTAAAAAAATGTTTTGTATTTGTTTAATGTATGAGAAAATAATTTAAATTAAACCCTAAAAATAAGAGAAAAATATTATTATTTTTGAAAGGGTGAAACCCTAATTTTCAATTAGAAGAAAATATATGTTCTACATTAATATTTTGTCCATTTTTGTATAAGAAAATAATAAATAATATTATGTGCAAATATTAAAAATTAAATATGTATGAAAAATAAATATTTAATGTTTATAAATAATATAATAAAAATATTAAGTATTTTTAAATGTATTTACAAATTATTTAAGAAAATAAGTTCTATTTATTAAAATAAACTATTTTTTAAGTAAAAAAAATAAAAAAAATAAAATAAAATTGCAAAAATAAAGAAATTATTTTTTTATGATTTTTTAATGTTCAGAATAAATAATTAAAAGCAATAAATATAAAAATATGAGAAAATATAAAAAATATAACAAAATAAGTCAAGGGGTGCAAATAGTGGATCAGGAGGTGCAAATATCAAAAGCAAAGGCCCAAGGCGCCAAAGGCCCAGAACATCATCCCTGTCCTCCAGCTTCTTCTCCTGCGCGCGCGTTTTGGTTCAAACTGTAACTTTCACATGCTTGCACAAAAACAAAAACTTATAACATGAAACTTGTGGCATTTAATCTCACGATTCCAACCATATAAAATTTGTAATCTAACTCTCAAAGATCAGGGAGAATTTTGCAACCCCTAATTCGTGACCTAAAAAATTCAGGAACTTCAAGCTTCAAATTCTCACAGCATAGTTAATATAAATGACAAGTATGTATATGTACAGCTTCACCATGTTATGGACTACATCTTTTCTTCACAAATCGTGGCTTGAGGATGCCTAAATAGAGAGATAGAGTTTTGAAAAATACTTCCTTCAGTTGGATTTGGATAGAGTAATGTAGGGACTTTAATGGAGGCCTGAGGATTGTGTGAGCTTCCTCGAACTTCTTTCAAGCTATTCCAATGCCTATCATGCTTTGTCAATGGCCAGAAGTATCTGCACAAGTCAAGCTGCAAGCTCCAAGTTTGAAAATGGAAATGGCTGAAACAGGGCTTACAGATGCAGGATGAATGCTTGGACTGCTTTGGTATGATGTGTATGAAGTGTTTCAAATGTTAAAATGCAAAACGCACAAGCCAAAAATGAAATGGCTATGATTTTGCAGAACTGCTATGTTTAGACAGAAAAATGGAGTTTTTGTGTTTTGGAGAGTTTCAGATGTCAAGCAATCGTGTCCTAGTTTGTAACAAGTTTGTGAATATGTATAGAATGGATACAAAGTCCACTCCTACTAGCTGTACAAGCTTTCCACCTTTTGGCAAACTTTCTTGTATCTTAAGCAAAGTGAAGTGACTAATGCTAGCATGCTTGTACTGGCTAGTTTGAGAGCTGCAAAGAGCTTGTACACATTTCTTGATACCTGTAGAAGTTGTTTGCACCAAAGGGACAGGTCCAAGGCTCAAGATTGACAAAAATGCAAAAGCTCACCTTTATGAAAATGGCATTGTAACCTTTATGCCTAAAATGGAATTATCTTTTGTACAATGTTCCAAAAGCTAAGATAATGCCTTTTTATTCTGAGTTAGCATTTAATTATAGAGTTTAGAATGAGTTTAGGATCTGTAAAGCAAGTTACAATCAACATACATCTGATTTGCAACTTGATCTCATGTAAAAATGGCTTGAACAAAAGTGATAAAATACCAACTTCTCCTCTTCGATTCTCCCTAACCAAAAATGATCTTGGAGAGTTATTGGACATTTTGGAAAGCTTGCAATGTGATCTATAATCCATATTTGAAATGAATTTTGAGATACCTCTTGGAACTAGGTTAAAAATGTCCATGAAGTTGGGTCAAAACCTGCCTAAATTAGGACAAAATTTCACTAAGTTAAGAAGTTCATGGACCTATATTCACAAATTCATAACTTGAGATCCAAGCATCTTTTGGAAAAAGTTTGTGAATAAAATTTGTATATTTCATGGAGGACTACAACTTTAATGTTGGAAGTTTTCTTTGAATCAAATTTCATCATGGTGAAAAAGTGGTGAAAAGTTGGGAAAAAATAAGAAAATTTCCATACTTAGAAAAATTCTAAGTTATGAAAATTTTCAAATTCAAAAACCTAATTTTCAAAATTGGTTTTCTTGGTGAACAAGTTTCATATTTTGACATATCTTGATGAATTATGACCCTTGGCACTTGATTTTGACCAAAAAGTCAAAGTTTGACTTTTCAGTGTACAATTGACTTTTGATCAGTTGACTACAAAATTCATATGTCAATCCAATGAACTTGAGATATTTTGAACCATGTAATTAGGTAAAGATGATGCCATTGAACCCTTGAAATCATGTTTGAACTCAATTGGTCATTGGCTAGGTTAAAAAATCAGAAATTGCCCTTTCTCAGTCAAAACCCTAATTTTGACCATTTTGCCCTTTTGATGATTTGATCAAATTTCTTGAGGAGTTGTGATCCAAACTTGATCAAATGGTACATATGAGTCTAAAATGTTGATGTGGATAAAAAATTATGAAGTTTGATTGTAAATTGGCCATGGTTGACTTTTTCCCCAATACAACTAATGTTTAGGTCAAATGTCCAATTGACTGATCAAAAATGTGATTCAAGGCTTGAAACTTAACATGAGCAATCTTAGGGGTCCAAAATGATGTATGAAAGTCACATTAAGCATTGGTGGTCCAAAAATCATTGTGCAAACTCAAACCCTAATTTTGGGTTATCAGTGCAAGATGAGATGTCTTGAGCTGACCAAACCCTAATCTTATCTTGAGTCCAAGAAGTCTTGTGAGAAAAATCTTGATGAATGAGAGGGCAAATTTTGGGGTACAACAGTTGCCCCTGTTCAATCTTCTTGAACCTGAAGAGTTAGATTGGCGAGTTTTGTCGTTCGTGACTCAAAGGTAAAAGATGATTGGACACTAGAGTGCCCATAAATTTGCACTCGATAAAAAATGTAGTTGAGGGAATGGGCTTAAAGATGCCATTTGGAGAGGTGATAAAACCTTGTTGGATATGGGCTTGTAGATGCCATCCAAGAATGTTTTCTAGGTTGTAAGTTATAAGTCAGAAGAATAAGTATCAGAATGGTGTCCGTGTCTGGAACGTATCTGAGCTGTATATGGAGACTTGAAATCTGAATGAGAAACAAAATAGCATCCATGTGTGGAGCGTATCTGAACTGTACCGAGAGCGTGAAATCTGAATGATTATCAGAATGGCTTCCATGTCTGGAGCGTATCTGAACTTGAAATCTGAATAAGGGCCAGAATGGCATTCGTGTCTGGAGCGTATCTGAATAAGGGACAGAATGACTTCCGTGTATGGAGTGTATCTGAACTAGAATCTGAATAAGTGACAGAATAACTTCCGTGTCTGGAGTGTATCTGTATTGTATCTTGAGTTGAGATCTGAATGAGTATCAGAATGGCATCCTTGTCTGGAGCGTATCTGAACTGTATCTATATTTGAATCTGAATGAGTGTAGAATAGCTTCTGTGTCTGAAGCGTATCTAAACTGTATCTGAGATCTGAATAAGAGTTAGAATGGCATCCGCGTTTAGAGCGTATCTGAACTTAAAATCTGAATGAGTAGCAGAATGACTTCCTTGTCTGGAGTGTATCTGTACTGTATCTGAAAGCTGAATCTGAATAAGTATCAGAATGGCGTCCTTGTCTAGAGCGTATCTGAATTGTATCATGATTGCATATTGTTAAACGGTAGCTGTTAATCTTATCCTGAAAAGGGTAAAATTTTATTTGAAACACAAAGTTATGATGCATGAAATGTATGATGCAACATATGTACTTTGTCAATGTTTATGATATATGGATGTAATGTATGCGCATGTAAGCTGATGTGTTGTATTGTTGAGGAAAATAAATCCTTGACTGTTGCTGGGGACAATAAATCCTTGACTGTTGAGGATAAGAAATCATTGGCGACTGTTAGGGATTAAAAATCCTTGATTGCTGAGGATAAGAAATCCTTGGCGACTTCTCTGGGGATATAGGGATCCTTCATGTCTTGAAGTTAGAGTATTGACAAAAAATCAGTTGCGAGCAATGCCATATACTGCTTGAGTAATTTGCTTGGGGAATCCAGAGAATTTGATGACTTCTACTAGGGATTACACAATGGGAATCCTTGTTCCGTTGGGGAATAAAGAAAACTCTGATGACTTTCGCGGGGAACTAGAAAGAGAATCTTCATTCTGTTGGGGAGCAATGAAAACTCTGTGGGGAAGAAAATTTATTTTTGTTTGGAAAAAGTTTAGGAGTTTCGGTCATCTTCCACTCTACTAAGGAAATATCCTAGGTTGGGGAGAGACAAAAGTTAATTGTTATCTGGTTGATTTCCAGGCTTTAAGACAAATTGTTGGGGAATTTGGAGAAACTGATTGGTTTCCACTAAGGATTGATAGTTTGAAATTTTAGCTCCGCTGGGGATCTTAATAATGTACTGTAGGGATTGCCCCTGGAATAGCCCAAAGACATTTTCCTATTCTTTCAACCTGACAGTAATTGATCTTTTCCACTTTGTTTATTTGTAAACACTAATTATGTTCAAATGCATATGTTCATTAATGAATCATTGGACGTTTTTTGATAATAAAAACACAAGTGTAAAGAAAAAGGTAAATAGTTTTCTGTACTTTGAAAGAGATATCTTTGTATTTACTTTGAATAAGTGTTTTGTACAAAGGAGACAGACATCCTAGTAAGAGGATGGTGTCATAAAAGTAAGAAAAAATTTATACAAAGAAAGATAGCTATGTGTAAAAATCTCATGGGGTTCCCATTTCGCTATAGCCTTCGTATCTCCGAATATCTTGTCCATCTGTTGCTTCGTCTGAAGATGATTGAATTGATCAGAAGCTCAAAGTTTGGCAGTGAAGAGATTGTCCTTAAAGTGATCCGACGAGACATAGTCATACGCTTTAATTCCCTAACTTTTGCCTGGACTGCCCTTTTGGGTTTTCAGTCCACCGGGAAACCCTTTTTTGCCCAAGTCTCCCTTTCGGGTTTTCAACTTGCCGGGTGTACAGATTTTTTTAATTTTATCCCTAATTTTTTCCCGAACCTTTTTGGTTCTCCGGGATGCCCTTGTTTTGCCTAGGTGTGTCAACCTAGCAGGTCTCTTATGCGTAGTATCTTTTGACTATGTTTGCATTCGCATGGTGTGGAAGGTCGTCGCCGTCCATGGTGGTTAAGATCATTGCCCCACCAGAAAAGATGTTCTTGATTACAAATGGTCCTTCATAGGTAGGAGTCCATTTTCCCCTGGAATCACTTTGTGGCAAGATGATGCGCTTGATCACTAGATCTCCAACTTGATATACTTGGTGTCTGACTTTCTTGTTGAAAGCCTTGATCATCCGTTTTTGATACGTCTGACCGTGGCAAACAACAGTAAGTCTCTTTTCATCAATTAAGTTCAGTTGATCAAGTCGGGTTTGAATCCAATTGTCTTTACTCAAACCTGCATCCTTCATGATTCTCAAAGAGGGAATCTGAACCTCGATAGGTAAAACAACCTTCATGTCATAAACCAAAGAATAGGGTGTTGCCCCAGTTGATGTGCGTACTGTGGTACGGTACCCGTGGAGAGAAAACGGTAGCATCTTATGCCAGTCCTTGTAGGTGACTGTCATCTTTTGTATGATCTTTTTAATATTTTTGTTAGCAGCTTCGACTGCACCATTCATCTTTGGCCGATAGGGGGATGAATTGTGATGTTGAATCTTGAACTTCTCACACAAGGCGGTGATCATAGTATTGTTAAGGTTTGTACCGTTATCAGTGATGATCCTTTCGGGGATACCGTACCAACAAATAGGATTCTGCTTGATGAAACGGGCAACAACATTCTTAGTAACAGGTGTGAAGGAAGCCGCTTCGACCCACTTGGTGAAATAGTCAATGGCCACCAGAATGAAGCGGTGTCCATTGGATGTTGTAGGCTTGATCTCTCCAATCATGTCGATTCCCCATATAGCGAAGTGCCAACGAGCTGTTAAGACATTTAGAGGAACCGGAGGCACGTGCACCTTATCTGCATAGATTTGACATTTATGACAAGTCCGAGAGTGTTGATAGCAGTAAGCTTCCATGGTAGACCAGTAATAGCCTGCCTGTAGGATTTTCTTCGTCATCGTATGCCCACTAGAGTGAGTGCCGAAGGTACCTTCATGCAATTCAGCCATGATCTTTTCAGCTTCAATCTTGTCCACACAACGGAGCAAAATAGAATCATGATTTTGCTTGTACATGATTCCATTACTTAGAAAGAACTTAGTTGAGAATCTCCTTAAGAACTTTTTGTCATTGACTGAAGCTCCTTCTAGATATTCTTGAGCCTCGAGATACCTTTTGACTTCATGAAACCATGGCTGGTCCACTACTTCTTCGATATTAATCTCGTGACAGTACGCTGGTTCGTCCATCAGTTCAATGGTGATCTAGGGAGCCTCGTTATCCCAATTAAGTTTAAACATGGATGACATTGTAGCTAGAGCATCTGCTAGATGATTTTCTTCTCGCGGGAAATGCTCGAAGGTAATCTGCTCGAAATGTGGTAACAATGTCAAAACATGTTCTTTGTAAGGGATAAGATTTAGGTGCTTAGTGTCCCACTCTCCTTTGATCTGACTGATGACCAAAGCTGAGTCCCCAAACATATCTAAAGATTTGATTCCCAAGTCTATGGAAGCCTTGAGACCAAAAATGCATGCCTCGTACTCTGCCATGTTGTTCGTATAGTTGAAGCAAAGTCTGGCAGTGAAAGGAGTATGGCATCCTTCTAGAGATATGAGCACAACAATGATATCGTTACCAAGTGCATTGGATGCCCCATCAAAGTACAGGGTCCATCGGGATCCTTGTTCAGGTCCGTCATATGGTCTGAATTCTTCAACGTTGTCCAATGTCATGATGTCTTCATCAGGGAAGTCAAACTTCATGGATTGGTAATCTTCTACAGCCTGATGAGCCAGATGATCATCTATCACACTGCCCTTTATAGCTTTTTGGGTCGTGTATTGTATGTTGTATTCTGTTAGGATCATCTTCCATCTAGCTATACTCCCAGACAGAGCAGGCTTCTCAAAGATGTACTTTATCGTATCCATCTTAGATATCAGCAAAGTGGTATGAGTCAACATATACTGCCTTAGCCGGCGAGCAGCCCATACCAAAGCGCAACAAGTTTTCTCGAGCAGTGAATATCTGGTTTCACAGTCAGTAAACTTTTTGCTTAGGTGATAAATGGCATGCTCTTTTCGGCCAGACTCGTCATGCTACCCCAGTACGCACCCCACTGAATTCTCTAAGACGGTCAGATACATGATTATCGGTATTCCATAGACGGGCGGCATCAAGATAGGAGGCTCTAGTAAATACTCCTTGATTTTATCGAAAGCAATCTGACATTCATCGTTCCATCTGACTACTTGATCTTTCTTCAGCAGTTTGAAGATTGGCTACCAAGTAGACGTTAGGTGAGAAATGAATTTGGCGATATAGTTTAGGCGTCCCAAAAAACCTCTGACCTCCTTCTCAGTGCGAGGAGCAGGTATTTCTTGTATATCTTTGACTTTGGAAGGATCAACCTCGATGCCTTTGTTGTTGACAATGAAACCTAAGAGTTTACCGGACCGGACTCCGAATGTGCACTTGTTTGTATTCAGTCTTAGCTTGTACTCCTTTAATCTGACAAATAGCTTTTGCAAGTGATCAAGGTGTTCTTCTTCAGTTTGTGACCGGGCTATCATGTCATCTACGTAGACCTCTATCTCATGATGTATCATATCATGAAACAAAGCTACCATGACGCGTTGATAGGTTGCCCCGGCATTCTTCAGTCCGAATGGCATCACTTTGTAGCATAACGTACCCTACTGTGTGACAAATGTAGTTTTCTCCATGTCCTCAGGTGCCATTTTGATCTGGTTATAGCCTGAGAATCCGTCCATGAAAGAAAATACTTTGTGTTGAGTTGTATTGTCAACCAGGATGTCGATGTGCGGAAGTGGAAAGTCGTCTTTAGGGTTGGCCCTGTTTAAATCTCTATAATCCATGCACGTTCTCACTTTGCCGTCCTTTTTAGGCACAGGAACAATGTTGTCCACCCATTGAGGATAGGAAGTAACATCCAGAAATCCAGCATTGAACTGTTTCATAACTCCTGTTTTGATCTTCTCTGACATGTCAGGTCTCATGCGGTGGACCTTTTGTTTCACTGGTGGAAACTCTTCTCTTGTGGGCAGATGATGTACCACGATGTCTGTATCGAGTCCCAGCATGTCTTCTTATGACCAGGCGAAGATCTCAACATAATCATGTAATAGCTAAATTAGCCGCTCCTTGACACTCGGCTCTAGATTGACACCTATTTTGATTTCCTTTTTATCATCCTCAGTACCCAAGTTGATTGTATCCAACTGCTCCTCATGAGGCTGAATTGCTCTTTCCTCTTGTTGTAGTAGTCTGGCCAATTCCCTTGGCACCTCACAATCTTCCTCACCTTCGTATTCGGCTTGGTAGATCAGATCTTCAGAGTCACTGAAGGCTATAGCAGTATCGTTACCCATGGGATCCAGAATGGAAGGGTACCTGCATTTGTGAGTGTGGGTGTGTGTAAGGGTATAGCCATCTTAAAACAATAAAATGTAAAAGAAAGACAATGAGCACAAAAGGTTTATATGTGAAAAAGCGTCCATGATTCATTGAATGACATATGAAAATGAAATAAAAACCCTTACAAATGGACCATTGTGCCTCGGGTAAGACACAAGGTTTTTAAAGTGCGAATTGTTCGTTAATTATTACAAGTCCAACAGAAATGTAAAAGATAAATTACTGCGATATGAAAGTTATCGGGATGAAGTATTTGGCTTCCCAGTTGCAAATTCCTCCACTGACAGTAGGAAATATCCAATATTCCAAGCTGACATCTTCTTCACTGTCCTCTAGTGCATTAACCCCTTGGTGGATGATCTTCACAGGTGGCCCTCCGACACGGGCGCGGCGCACAGCCTTCTGAGCAGTCGAAGTAAACCCCAAGCCGAACTTGTCTGATATGTAGGGAATGTATGGAAGTTGCCCCCAGATGGTGCATCCCCCTTCTTCCACTACTTCCCTTGCATCCTTTAGAGATGACATCCGAGGTGGAGGTCTTGTGATCTTAGGAATCGAAGATACCGCTTTGGTCGCCGCTATTTCCTGAGAAACTTCTTTAAAATGTTATAAAGGGGTTTCGATTAACTCGCCATCCAATTCCACATATCGGAAAGAATTCAGATGACTAATCATTTATTCCTCTTCCCCATGGACAATTATGATCTTCCCTTGGATGGGGTACTTTAGCATTTGATGCAAGGTGGAGGTGACAACACCGACATTATGGATCCAGGGGCGTCCTAATAGACAGGAATAAGAAGGACGGATGTCCATCACGTAGAATGTTGAATTGAAAACATGAGTTCCCACCTTGATTGGGATGTCCACCTCCCCATGGACCATCCTCTTTGAACCATCAAAAGCTCTAACCACTATGTTGCTGGGTTTTAAAGTCAGCCCCTCGCAATCCAATCTATCAAGGGCTTTTTTCGGCAAGATGTTCAGAGATGATCCGGTATCGACCAAGACATGAGCTAGGGTTGTTCCTTTGCACTCCACTAAGACATGTAATGCATCATTGTGTTTTCTCCCTCTGGGTGTCAAGTCAGCATCAGAGAAACCCAGGCCATTATCAGCTGTCAAACTGGCCACACAGTCCTGGAACTGGTCAGCAGACGTCTCTTGCGGCACATGAGTTGTCTTCAGAAATTTTACCAGAGCTTTGGCGTGTGCTTCAGAGCACAACAACAGGGCTAACATAGAGATCTTGGAAGGGGTCTGCCCCAATTGTTCAACCACATCATAATCACTCTTCTTAATTATCCTCAGGATTTCTTCCATCTCCTTCTTGGATGTTTCAGGAATAACTAGTGATTGAGCCTTCGTCAGGACAGGCTCCTCTTGAACATTCTTTCCTTTATTCTCGGCAGTGGAAGTAGGGATAGGAACTGTATTGTCTTTGTTGGTGGGTACGCTTGCAGGTACAATCATTGGTACAGAGGTAATCTTCGGAACAGCCACGGGTCCAAAGACTGCTGTTGGAGGAGCAATCTCTGGAGAGAAGATCCTACCATTGCGGGTGATATTGCTAGTTCCAACAATATTGTTAATTTCAGAACTGTCCTCTTCGGAGCTTTCTCCTTCGGTAGTCAGTTCATCCTGTTTAATACCATGGTAGTAGATTTCTCCACCATAATTCCATGGTACTTATTTATCTAATTTGTATGGGGCAGGCTCGTGCATTGTAATCTTAAGCGGAGCAGTCTTTAGAGCAGGTGTAATCCTAACGGGTCTTTTAGGGGCCCTGGAAGGATTGGCGTAGATGGTTATTATTGAAACTTCTTTAACTGGAACGGGTGAAATATGAGCTTTCTCAAACAAAATTTCTTGGTTATCAATTAGTTGTTGGATTCCTTTCTTCAACAGAGGGCAGTCAAATGATGAGGACAAGCAAACATGGCAGTCTTTGTCACAACCTAGGAAGATACAAGCTTTTAACAAATTCAACTTGATGGTCAGGAGCGGAGTTAATAGTTCATCCACGGTAGCAACAAACAGATCTTCTTCAATAGCGTTGGCATTGTGACCATACCTCGGCATCGGAGCGGAAATAACATTCGGTTTCTCAAGCGCTTCAAACTCAACTTCCTCTGCGTCTATTAGATCTTGAATCTTGTTCTTCAGAGCCTAGCAGTTGTTGGTGTCGTGCCCTGGACTTTCAGAATGGTACGCGTATCTGGCGTTGGGATGGTAATATGGAGAAGTAGTATTAGGATTCTTTGGGGCCTCTTTCAAAGTGGCCAGATTCAACTTCAAGAGATGTGGTAGAACTTGGGCTGGAGTCATGTTAATCTTGGTAAATTTCCGTACTGGCCTTTCTACTCTTTACTGGTTATTTCTCGGTTGGTCTAATGCAGGCTTCGGAATCATAACAGCCCCCACTGTTGGTCGGCGCTTGGTTCTTCCCTGATTTCTCTGTGAATAGACAGCATATACTTCCTTTCTTCCTGTGAAGGGCTTTTTTACAGCTGTTGAGGCAGACGCGTCCTTCTGAATTTTCCCATTTCTTATACCAGCCTCCACTCTTTCGCCAGTTAGAATCAATTTGGTAAGCCCTGCAGAGGAACTCCCAATCAGATGATTGAAGAAAGGACCTAATAGAGTTCCCAAGAACATGTCCACCAAATCCCTCTCAGATAGAGGGGGTTGCACCCTTCCGGCTAGGTCTCTCCACTTTTGGGCATAATATTTAAAGCCCTCATTGGAAGCCATAGCCATACTCTGCAGCTGAGTACGGGTTTGCGCCAAGTCGGCGTTGTATTGATACTGTTTATAGAAAGATGCTGTCAGGTCTTCCCAATTATGGACATCTGCCCTCTCCAACTGGTAGAACCAATCAAGTTGCATTCCTGATAAACTGTCTTGGAAAAAGTGGACCCATAGGTCTTTGTCAGCAAAATGTGGTTGAATCTTCCTGACATAGGATCTGAGGTGCATTTTAGGGCAAGACACCCCATCATACTTGGCAAACAGTGGCACTTTAAACTTTGGCGAGATTACAATTCCTGACACCAGCCCTAACTCCTCAAAGTCTAGCCCTGGTACTCTCTAGATTTCCATAGCAGTTAGACGCTCTTCCAGGTGTTTGTATTTGTCATCAGCCGGAGGGTATTGTTGTTCAGAGTAGTCCTCTTCTTCCTCTTCTTCTTCTTCATAATCTGATGGTACTGCCGTTCCTTTTCCTTTTCTTTCCCCCTCTTCAGATGTTGTTGGGAATTCTAAGGTCCTTCTGGCTTGTCCCTGAAATCTTCTGCCCATGATAACCACACCAGCTGGCTTCTTCTTCTTTTTCTCTTTTTCTTTTTCAAGCAAAGTCTTCAGCTCCTCCTGCCCCTTGGCTAAGGTCATGAGCAACTGTTGAAATTGTGAATTCTGAGCTTGCAGATCTTTGACCGTTTGTTCAAGATCCATCGTACTGAAATAAACAGTAGAGAGATGAGGAAACTTGGTGTGAAGACCTGTTTATGCTTATGATGAATGATATGTATTCATGCAATGCTTTTAAGGATTCAAAAATTCAAATTTGTTTTAAACAAAAAAGAAACACACGTCATATTAATAAGATAGAATTGTGAGTACATCAATGCCCCTTGGGCAAAATAATACAAAATTCTAAGGTAAAAAGACATTGCGCATCCTCTTTGGTGCAATGTAGGTGTTGAGAGTCTGATCTTCATGAAGTAGCGGAGTGAGTTCCAAAACCTTCTTCTCGCTTGCGTAGAATTGGGCTTCGAATGTATCGCGCTCTCCCTTGAGTTGTATCCAACTCCTTTCTAGGTCTTCGAGTGATGTTAGCATGTCAGGATGTAGGATGGTGTATGGAACCTCTCCTTCCTTAACAGGCTCTATAATCACTGGGAGAATGGAGGGATAAGGCATCATAAGACTTTGGGCGCAGGTTCGTACCCACTTGAGGTAAGGCTCAAGAGGGATGGAATTCTTGTGTCCCAAGGTCTTACTATCTACCTTGTTTGGCATCCTCCAAGCTCGGATGAATCTCTGGCGGAGTCCTTGGTCGTCGTTGTCGTAGTCGAAAACCAATCCTTGAATCAGCATGTCATGTCGGCCATCCCTTTGGGCATAACCAAACTATCTTAGAGCCAAGCAAGGGTTGTAGGTGATGCCTCCCTTAATGCCAAGTATAGGGATATTAGGGAATTCCCCACAACGGTCAACAATGGTAACATTCTCTTTGGATCGAGAACACCAATGAATATCTGAATGGTTAAGTGTCATTAACCTTTGCGGCCACCTCAAGCCTTGCTCATTCTTCAAGACTGGTTGGGGAAGATGATAAATAAACCATCTTTCCAGGAGAGGAGTACAACACATAAGAACACCTCTTTTCCTCATTGTACGAGTGTGAAAAGAGTGGAGGATATCCCCAAGCAATATAGGTACCGGGTTGCGAGTCATGATGATTTTGACAGCGCTCAAATCTATGAGTTGATTAGGGTTAGAGAACAAGACCATCCCATAGATGAGAAGATCCACAATCTCCTCAAAATCTTGCAAGTCTATGAAATTCCAACAGCTTTGGGTCTTCTCAAACAGAAACTTTGACAAGAAGCCTTTGACACCACTTATAGTTTCCCAATGTGTTGTGACATCATATGAGTGCAAGTGTAGGGCTTGAGTAATCTCTTCTGGCTTTGGATCTCTTTATGTACCGTTGAAGGGTAGTTGATTGAGAATAGGAATCCTCAGTAGTTGAGAGAATTCTTCCAAAGTAGGCACAAGCTGGTAGTCAGGAAATGTGAAGCAATGATGCAAAGGGTCAAAGAACTGGAAGAGAACCTTCATCATATCCTCCTCTATGTTGGAAGTGACCAAGTTGAGTAGACGACCATGTCTCTCGGTGAATGGAGAATTCTCAGGAATCCTTGAAGCTAGCTCCTTGAGTTGTGGAGGAATTCTTACAAGGTTGATTTGGATAGTTTTCCTGCGAAGTGAATCCATAACCTACAAAACAAGAACAAAGATGAATCTCCAAAATCCTTGAAATGGTTAGTGAATGCATATGATGTTCATGATATCCATGATGTTATGCATATGGGGTTTCATAGGTAAGTACCCTCTTGAAGTTTAGTTGGCTCAACCTGTCCTAAAAATATTAATCGGGTTCTAAGGAGCTCAATATCACTGGATTGTTTCCTTGTTCATTGTTTCAATTCAAGCCTCTTTACTGGCGACCGAAATATTCCAAGGAACCAAACCTCAATGAGTGTAGTATCGAGTATCTACCAACTTCGGACTGCATCAAAGTCGGTCATCTCACCACATCCTAAAAGGCCAAGTTGGTCAAGTAAAGGTTCTAGAAGTTCATTAGTGCTTCATGACATCACTCAGCGGCCCCGCATTCTCTTTGATTGACTCAAAGGCTACCGGTACCCACAAATATGTCACACTAATATAGCTATTGCTTAGACCATGTTGGTATACCCCGCACAGTTTCCATAATGTATTGCTATTTACCTATAATGTTTCCCAAATCCGGATAAAGGATTCAAACCCAAACAATAGAACCAAAATGTAAATCAAACAAGTCAAACAAGGTAAGCATGTAAATGTGATCTAAAACCCTAAGGTAACCCCACTTTTAGGATAACTCCCCAGCAGAGTCGCCAGTTCTGTGATGCGGTGGGAGAACTGACTTGAGGTTTTGCGTTTGTGTTTGCAAATGCTGCGGTTAGCAAGAGTCGCCACCGACTTTTTTTTATCCAAAAGGAAAGGTTAAAAAAGCACATGAAAGACCTTTGAGATGTTTTCTTGAGTTCGGGGGGTAGATTATGAAAAGGGAAGGTGCTAGCACCCTTTTCATCCATGGTTTTCCATGGGCTCTTAGTTACTTGTTTAGATCACTTGCTTTGCTTTGTTTTGTTTGAAATGGTGCTTTGTGTGGTTTTTGAAAGTATTTTGAAAAGAGGCCATCGTTTAGGCAATCTTTGTAATGATTCTCGTTTGTAAGAATGTATACAAAGATGTTTGTCTTTTGAAAAAATGTTTCAATGTTTTGAGAGATGTTTTGAAATGTGTGTTTGTTTATTTTTTTTTGAAAATGGCAAGGATTGTTTTGAAATGGAGCAAGTAACTTAGAAGCTATCTACCTACTCAAATGTCTTTCTTATGCATTTTTATTCCTTTGACATTGTTGACTTACCATTGATTTGGTAAGCAACCCTATCTTTGGATGTAAACGGGACGGGCGTGGGTCATCGTATAACCATGATAGCAATGTTGCCAAGTATCTTAGCATTTTTGAGGGACCAAGATCATTTTGTTTTAGACAACCTTTGAATAACGTCATCGAGGGACTATGATCTTATACTTGTTTTGTTTTGCCAAGATACTTCGCATGCGTAACATGGCCATTTTATTTTAGGCAACCAAGTGGGTGAAACCCTAAGGGTGCTTGTGTGCAAAGTGTGTCATTTTTCATGATTTTATCTTGCATTAGGATTAGGTTTTCTATTTGTTTGATTTTTGTTCTTGTCATGCAAAATCCTAATTTACTAAGCATGATATAAAAGCGATAAATTGCATAAATATAAACTAAGCTATTACAACAATTATTATGGGAGGGGGGATACAAGTTTTTGAATGGGGATTTTGCACAAATATAAACCTAAAAATACTATTACAACCCAATCGAATATTGTGCGCATTAAATAAATATACAAATATTAAAATGCAATGCAAATGTATTTATGTAAAAAAATGTTTTGTATTTGTTTAACGTATGAGAAAATAATTTAAATTAAACCCTAAAAATAAGAGAAAAAATATTATTATTTTTGAAAGGGTAAAACCCTAATTTTCAATTAGAAGAAAATATATGTTCTACATTAATATTTTGTCCATTTTTGTATAAGAAAATAATAAATAATATTATGTGCAAATATTAAAAATTAAATATGTATGAAAAATAAATATTTAATGTGTATAAATAATATAATAAAAATATTAAGTATTTTTAAATGTATTTACAAATTATTTAAGAAAATAAGTTCTATTTATTAAAATAAACTATTTTTCAAGTAAAAATAATAAAAAAATAAAATAAAATTGCAAAAATAAAGAAATTATTTTTTATGATTTTTTAATGTTTAAAAAAAATAATTAAAAGAAATAAATATAAAAATGTGAGAAAATATGAAAAATATAACAAAATAAGTCAGGGGGTGCAAATAGTGGATCAGGAGGTGCAAATATCAAAAGCAAAGGCCCAAGGCGCCAAAGGCCCAGAACATCATCCCTGTCCTCCAGCTTCTTCTCCTGCGCGCGCGTTTTGGTTCAAACTGTAACTTTCACATGCTTGCACAAAAACAAAAACTTATAACATGAAACTTGTGGTATTTAATCTCACGATTCCAATCATATATAATTTGTAATCAAACTCTCAAAGATCAGGGAGAATTTTGTAACCCCTAATTCGTGACCTAAAAAATTTAGGAACTTCAAGCTTCAAATTCTCACAGCATAGTTAATATAAATGACAAGTATGCATATGTACAGCTTCACCATGTTATGGACTACATCTTTTCTTCACAAATCATGGCTTGAGGATGCCTAAATAGAGAGATAGAGTATTGAAAATACCTCCTTCAGTTGGATTTGTATAGAGCAATGTAGGGACTTTAATGGAGGCCTGAGGATTGTGTGAGCTTCCTTGAACTTCTTTTAAGCTATTCCAATGCCTAGCTTGCTTTATGGATGGCCAGAAGTCTCTGCACAAGTCAAGCTACAAGCTCCAAGTTTGAAAATAGCAATGGCTGAATCAGGGCTTACAGATGCAAGATGAATGCTTGGACTGCTTTGGTATGATGTTTATGAAGTGTTTCAAATGTTAAAATGCAAAACGCACGAGCCAAAAATGAAATGGCTATGATTTTGCAGAACTGCTATGTTTGGACAGAAAAATGGAGTTTTTGTGTTTTGGAGAGTTTCAGATGTCAAGCAATCGTGTCCTAGTTTGTAACAAGTTTGTGAATATGTATAGAATGGATACAAAGTCCACTCCTACTAGTTGTACAAGCTTTCCACCTTTTGGCAAAATTTCTTGTATCTTAAGCAAAGTGAAGTGACTAATGCTAGCATGCTTGTACTGGCTAGTTTGAGAGCTGCAAAGAGCTTGTACACATTGCTTGATACCTGTAGAAGTTGTTTTCACCAAAGGGACAGGTCCAAGGCTCAAGATTGACAAAAATGCAAAAGCTCACCTTTATGAAAATGGCATTGTAACCTTTATGCCTAAAATGGAATTATCTTTTGTACAATGTTCCAAAAGCCAAGATAATGCCTTTGTATTCTAAGTTAGCATTTAATTATGGAGTGTATAATGAGTTTAGGACCTGTAAAGCAAGGTACAATCAACATAGATCTGATTTGCAACTTGATCTCATGTAAAAATGGCTTGAACAAAAGTGATAAAATGCCAACTTCTCCTCTTCGATTCTCCCTAACCAAAAATTATCTTGGAGAGTTCTTGGACATTTTGGAAAGCTTGAAATGTGCTATATAATCCATATTTGAAATTCATTTTGAGATACCTCTTGGAACTAGGTGAAAAATGTCCATGAAGTTGGGTCAAAAACCTACCTAAATTAGGGCAAAATTTCACTAAGTTAAGAAGTTCATGGACCTATATTCACAAATTCATAACTTGAGATCCAAGAATCTTTTGGAAAAAGTTTGTGAAGAAAAGTTGTATATTTCATGGAGGACTACAACTTTCATGTTGGAAGTTTTCTTTGAATCAAATTTCATCATGGTGAAAAAGTGGTGAAAAGTTGGGAAAAAATAAGAAAATTTCCATACTTAGAAAAATTCAAAGTTATGAAAATTTTCAAATTCAAAACCCTAATTTTCAAAATTGGTTTTCTTGGTGAACAAGATTCATATTTTGACATATATTGATGAATTATGACCCTTGGCACTTGATTTTGACCAAAAAGTCAAAGTTTGACTTTTCAGTATACAATTGACTTTTGATCAGTTGACTGCAAAATTCATCTGTCAATCCAATGAACTTGAGATCTTTTGAACCATGTAATTAGGTAAAGATGATGCCATTGAAACCTTTAAATCATTTTTGAACTCAATTGGTCATTGGCTAGGTTAAAAAATCAGAAATTTCCCTTTCTCAGTCAAAACCCTAATTTTGACCATTTTGCCCTTTTAATGATTGATCAAATTTCTTGAGGAGTTGTGATCCAAACTTGATCAAATGGTACATATGAGTCTAAAATGTTGATGTGGATCAAAAATTATAAAGTTTGACTGTAAATTGGCCATGGTTGACTTTTTCCCCAATACAACTAATTTTTAGGTCAATTGTCCAATTGACTGGTCAAAAATGTGATTCAAGGCTTGAAACTTAACATGAGCATTCTTAGGGGTCCACAATGACGTATGAAAGTCACATGAAGCATTGGTGGTCCAAAAATACTTGTGCAAACTCAAACCCTAATTTTGGGTTATCAGTGCAAGATGAGATGTCTTGAGCTGACCAAACCCTAATCTTGTCTTGAGTCCAAGAAGTCTTGTGAGAAAAATCTTGATAAATGGGAGGGAAAATTTTGGGGTACAACAACCTTATACTGTGACAATCTTTCCTTTCACCGGGTATTTCAGCATTTGAAGGAGCGTGGAAGTCACTGCCCCAACCTTATGAATCCAAGGGCGACCCAGCAAGCAAGAATATGATAGTCTGATATCCATCATATAAAAGGTGGATGCAAAAGTCTGAGATCCAACTTTAACAGGGATGTCCACCTCCCCGTGCACCATCCTTTTTGACCCGTCTAAAGCCCTGGCCACAATATTGCTCAGCTTCAGAATTAAGCCTTCACAATCCAGACGGTCTAATGTTTTCTTTGGCAGAACATTCGATGAGGACCCGGTATCCACCAGTACACGGGCCATAGTGGTGCCCCTGCACTCGATCGAGACGTGTAGAGCAGCATTATGATTTCTCCCCTTAGCAGTCTGAATTGCATCTGAGAAAACCAACCCATTGTCGGCAGTCAGGCTAGCTACGCAATCTTTGAATTGATCGGCTGAAGTTTCCTGTGGCACATGTGCAGTTTTGAGGAATGCAATTAAATCCTTTGCATGGGCTTCAGAACATAACAACAAGGACAACATGGAGATTTTTGACGGGGTCTGCCCCATCTGCTCGACTACGTTGTAGTCGCTCTTCTTGATGATTTTCAAAATTTCCTCTATCTCTTGTTTCGAGGTTTCTACAATGATCTACTTAGGTGCCTCCGTCCGGGCAGGCTCACCTATGATTTCTTTGCCCCGAGTCCCAAATGACTCAGTGATAGGGGTGATAACTGGAATAGTAGTTGATGTACTAGCAGATGGAATGACAACAGGTTTGTGGACAGTCGGAGGGGAGATCTCGGGAGAAAAGAGTCTTCCACTTCTGGTGACCTTGCTAGCCCCGGCAATATTGCTGACATCAACATCAGCTTCCTCACTCTCTAAGTCTTGTTTAACTCCATGGTAATACACATCAGCACCATAGTGCCAAGGGATAGCCTTATCCGAAGTGTATGGGATAGGACCAGGGACAGTAATTATTAACGGAGCAATTCTTGGAACAGGTGTAATCCTAACAGGTTTTCTCGAGGAAACCTTGGAAGGATTGGCGGAAATGGTTATGATGGCAACATCTTCAATTGGAACCAATGGAATCATGGTCTTTTCGAACAGGATCTCTTTGTTATCGATCAGGTGTTGAATACCTGATTTCAATAAGCGGCAACCAGTAGGTAGAATCGAGCACACGTGGCAACCTTCACCACAACCCGGAAATAAACTGGCCAATAGCAAATTCTTCTTTACTGTCATCAAAGGAGTAGAAATTTCTTCCACGGAGGTCACAAATAAATCATCGCCTACAACATGTACTCCATGACCATGTTTGGGCATGGGAGAAGTTATGACGTTGGGATTCTCCGGAGCGTTAAACTCAATCTCTTTAGCTTCGATCAAGTCCTGCACCTTGTTTTTCTAGGCCCAACAGTTGTTTGTATCATGACCTGGACTTTCTGAGTGATAGGCGCAACGGGCATTTGAGTTATAACGAGGAGAAGTGGTGTTAGGGTTCTTCGGGGCCTCCCTCAGAGTTACCAGATTGGTCTTCAATAATTGTGGTAGAATTTGAGACAAGGTCATATTGAGCCGAGTGAACTGCCTCTGTGGTCTTTCCACCCTTTGTTGATTGTTGCATTGTGGAGCAACTGTAGGTCTTGATATTACTACCGCATTTACTGCTTGACGGTGTTCAGGTCTGCTTTGGCCCCTCGGGTCGTAGACTGCACTAGCTTCTTTCTTACCGGTGAAAGGCTTCTTTGCTACACTTGATGAAGTATCCTTTTCTATCTTACCACTTCGGATACCAGCTTCTACTCTCTCTCCAGTTAAAATCAACTCAGTAAACCCATATGACGCACTGTCGATCAAATGATTGAAAAATGGACCAGATAGCATCCCTAGAAACATGTCAACCAACTCCCTATCAGGCAAAAGGGGTTGGACTCTTCCAGCTAAGTCTCTCCACTTTTGAGCATAGTCTTTAAAACCTTCACTTGCACCCATAGACATTCCCTGGAGCTGAGTACGAGTGGGAGCAAGGTCGGTGTTATACTGATACTGCCTGTAAAAAGCAGCAGCAAGATCTTCCCAGTTTCGGACACTGGCTCCTTCCAACTGATAAAACCATTCAAGTTGAGTCCCTGATAGACTATCTTGAAAGAAATGCACCCACAAATTCTTATCAGCAGTGTGAGGTTGGATTTTTTTGACGTACAAGCGGAGATGGAGTTTTGGACAGGATACCCCATCATACTTGGCAAAAATCGAAGCTTTGAACTTATGAGGGATCACCACTCCCGATACCAATCCCAGTTCTCCGAAATTCAAACCAGGGATCTTCCGAATCTCCATATCACTCAGACGGTCTTCTAACTGCTTGTACCTATCCTCAGCAAGAGGATATTTCTCATCATCATAATCCGTATCGTTATCATAAACTGTTGGACTAGGGTCCTTTGTCCTTTCTTGGTTCTCCCCGTCTTTGGATGAGGAGGTCAGATCAGCTGATTGTCTTATCCTTTCTCCAAATATTCTACCCATGTTTAGAATACTGAACCTTCTTCTTGTTCTTCTTCTCTTTCAGAATCAGGGTCTTCAGATCCTCTTGCCCTTTAGCCAAACTTAAGAACATCTGTTGGAATTGGGCGTTCTGTGCCTGAAGATCTTTAATGGCTTGATCAAAAGACATTTCTGCTGAAATAAACAGCGAAGAAGATGAGAAACCTGTAATGGTGTGCATGATAATGGGATGCGCATGTAATGATTTCAAAGACTTTGGGAAATTTAAATTTGCAAACCAAAAACAAACTTTATTAGATTAACTTGTAAAAGGTTCAACAATGCCTTTGAGGCGTTACAAAGAAGTAAATGGAAAACAAATCTAAACTAGAAAAAGAAAAAGTCCCATGGACGGTTCCTCTTTGTGCTGACATAGTTATTGATCACTCTTTCTTCCTCGAGCTGCCTGGTGAGCCTCAAAATCTTCCTTTCTTTCTCATGGTACTTCTCCCGGTAAGTATCCCTCTCCTCTTTCAGCTGAATCCAAGACCTCTGTAACTCCCCAGGATCAGTGGGCATGTAAGGATATAGAACTGTGTAAGGAACACCCTCTTCATTGGTGGGCTCCACAATTACTGGCAATACGGCTTCATAGGGCATCCCAAGCTTCTGGGCACGAGCTCAAACCCACTGAAGATAAGGATGCATAGGAAGGGAAGTCATTGGTCCCAGATCTTGGGGGTCAGATCTGTTCACCATGCCCCAAGCTCGTATAAACCTCTGGTGGTGCTCCTGAACATCCTCCATGTAGTCAAATGCAATATCCTCAAGAAGTAGCTCATGGGGACCATCCCTCCGAGCACGACCAAACTGTTGCAAAGCTAGACAAGGATTGTAGGTTATACCTCCTCTGATTCGAAGCAATGGTACATTAGGGTATCCCCCACAATGGTCAATGACAGCAGTGTCTTCCATATCCCGGGAACACCAAAGAATGTCTGTATGAGCAAGTGACATTATTCTGTAGGACCATCCCAAACCTTCTTCGTTCTTCAACACAGACTTAGGGAGGTGCGAAATAAACCACCTTGACAGTAATGGCATGCAACACATAAGAGTTCCTCTTCTTCGCACGGTACGGGTATAGAGAGCATGCAAGATATCACCTAGTAGAGTAGGCACAGGATTACGAGAAAGGAAAATCTTGACCGCGTTCACATCTACAAAGGAATCTGGATTCGGGAAGAGAACCAAATCGTAGATAAGGAGAGCCAAGACATCTTCAAAAGCCTGAAAATCCAAATTATCCCAAAATAGTTGGGCCTGGTCTATCAGAAATTTGGCTAAGAAACCTTCGACCCCACTTCGTGTTTCCCAATTGGATACTACGTCATCCCGTTTCAGATGCAGAGCTGAGGAAATGTCTTCTGGTCTAGGAACCTCTTCCATACCTATTAAGGGTACCTGTTCAAGGATGGATATGACCAATAAGTGAGAGAACTCTTCCAAAGTGGGAACCAGATGGTAATCTGGAAAGGTGAAGCAATGATGAACAGGATCGAAGAACTGGAAAAGTACACTCATCATCTGCTCATCAAGTTTTGAGGTGACCGGGCTAAGAAGTTGACCATGCCTTTTAATGAACATAGAAGTCTCAGAAACTCTTGAGGCTAACTCTTTAAGTTGAGCAGGTATTTTCACAAAGTTAACTCGGATGGTATTTCTGCGCACGGAAGCCATAATCTGCAAAACAGAATAAAGATAAATTCCCTTGGTCTTTGAAATAGTTAGTATAATGAAGTATGAATGCCATGTTATGATGCATGTTGTCATGATAAAAAAAACAACAGGTATAGCAGATAACAGGCATGGAAAAGGAAAACAAGTCACACAAAGCCCTTAAGTTTAAGGCTTGCATGAGGTCAAAGGTATTACCCTCTTGAAGTTCAGTTGGTTTCAACCTGTCCTAGCAAAAGTAACTGGGTTCTAGAGGTTCTCAATATCACTGACCATCCTCCATCGGCCATGGTTTCAGCTTACGCAATCTTTTCTTGCGGCCGAAACTATCTCGAGAGTATGGTCTCAATGAGTGTAGCATCGAGTATCAACCAGTTCTTAGCTTTACACCGAGGCCGACTATCTCACTACTTTCTAATGGCCAAGTTGGTCGATTAAAGGTTCTAAGGTCAGTTGATGCTTAACGACACCACGCAGCGGCCCCGTATTCTCCTCGTTTCTCCACAAGGGATACCAGTACCAACCAATGTGCCATATCAACATAGCTACTGCTTCAACCGTATCGGTCTATGCCGTACAGTTCCCTCAGTCTATTGCTACTTACCTAAAAGGTGTCCCCAGGTCTGGGTTAGGATCTATAGTAACTCCCAAACAAAAACCCTTAAAATCAAAGCAACTAAAACAAACAAGAGAAGCAATTATGGTGAACTAGATCCTAAGGTATACCCCACTTATTAATTCCTCAACAGAGTCGCCAGTTCCGTGATACGGTGGCAGAACCGATTATTTTAATTATGCTGGTTTGCGTTTTGCATTTTGTATTCGCAAAATTTCGCGGTAAGCAAGAGTCGCCACCGACTTTTCTTTTATCTAATAAGGAAAGGTGAAAAAGCACAGGAAAGACCTTTCGAGATGTTTTCTTGAGTTTGGGGGGTAGATTATGAAAAGGGAAGGTATTAGCACCCTTTCTATCCATGGTTTTCCACAGGTTCTTAGGTGCTTGCTCTTTTTAAATTGCTTGTGTGTGCTTGCTTTGAAATGTTTTATTTTACTTTGTTTTAACCCTTGTTTCTGTCCTCAAGAGTGTTACGAAGTGTTTTGAAAACTTTAATTTGAAAAGTTTGTTTGAAAGTGTATGGTGTAAAAGATTTGTTGTTTTGAGCAAGTACCTAACAGTTATCTACCTACTCGAAAAAAGATTGTTTTTGTTCTTGTTTCCTTTAGACAGCGTTATCCTACTATTGAAAAATAGGTAGCATCGTCGTTGGAGTTGTAAGGGTCAATTTGAAAGGGACGTACAATCACTAAAGCAATGTTAGGACATCTTAGTAATAACCCTAGAGTCTTAAGAATATATTCGAGGCAACATTTCTGAGGCGACGTTTCCGAGGCAACATTTCCGAACGGGACTTTTTATCTTGGTTAGACAGGAGGGCAACCACTAAGACACCCTATACTTAATGATCATTTATCGAAGGCAACCGAAGTGAGAGTATACCCTAGGAGTGCGCATGTGCAAGTGATTTGATTTCAGTTATTATCTTTGCACATTAGGGTTTTCTAGTCGCTTTAAATTATCATGCAATCTTGTCATATAATCCTATTAACATACATCTAAATAGTTAATATTTGCGAGAATTAAAATGCGAGAAAATAAACCTACGCTATTACAAGACTTCGGGATAGGGATTAATTACATAGCTAAAAAACCCGCAAAAGACGATAAATAAAAGAAAGTCTTAGATTAAACTATTACATACCGTGGATAGTTATATTAACATTGCAAAAATAATAAATGCGTGTGATGAATCGAAAACAAGAGAATTAGGGTTTTGACCCCAACTATGCCTAATTGTAATCTAAAGGGAAAATCATTTTTTTGTCATTTTTGTGTTATTTGAGAAAATAAAGCCCAATTGAATAATAATTAAAAAAAAACTAATTACTAATTAATTTTAATTTAAGAAAAATAATTAAATTAACCTATTTTTTTGTATTTTTATTTTGAGAAAAAAATAAATATTGGATTAAGAGTTTAACCCTAATTTTTCTAATTGATTTAATTATATAAAAAAAAGTTAGAATTTCCCTAAATTAAATTAAACTAAGTTAAATTAAATTAAATGAAAAAAACAAACTAATTCTAATTTTTGTAAACTCTTGATTTTATGATTTTTTGTGAAAACGAAATTAATTTTTTTAAAAATAATTAAGCAAATTAAATTAAATAAAAGAAATAAATAGAGAAAAGAAAGGAATAGACCTTATAGCATTAGCAAAAGGGGCTGCTGTTTGCAATTCTGAGCCCAACAAGTCCAGGCCTTGTTGACTTCTCCCAATCCTGTGTGCATGCTTGACTCAGGCGCATGGTGGACCTTCATTGTGGACACATTGGATCTAGCCAAGAGCACATCAAATGGCTGATGTTTGAGAGTGTATGGAATATGCTTGAGAGTACGAAGCACTGGATTGAACTGCATTTGTTGAGAAAATAATAAAATTCACACGCCTGGGATCGAACCCAGGACGTGTGCATCAAAGGCCAACATCTTCACCATTTGCGCTACCATGTTAGTTGTGATAATAGTGAAACAAATAAAATATAATGCAAACAACGTGTCACGCCTCCCAAAATGCGCGGAAATTCAAACGGACCATTCACACACTGCCACGTCATTGTCTTCTTCGTTGATTTCGTCGTTTTAGGTAAAAGGACTTTTACCTACGGACATCAAGCGTAGGTATAGCCCCTGTTCATTCCAAAATCTTGTACGTGCATGATAAATGAAAACCAATGGTACCAATCAACTCTTTTCAACCTCACGAGCATCATGGTACCATTATTAATGTCCAATTTTCCCTATACAAGAAATCCCTAAAAACGAAGATCAAACCCTAGCCATGGCAGTTTCATGTTCAGTCAATAAAAATGCAATTGAATATAGTCATTAGTTTGAAAACATATCAAGGATTATAAATATGCCAATCAATCATGCTAAATATGTCAGAATCAATATATTTGAATTCAAGAAAATAGGCAAACCGTGTGACTGCTACGATGCGTTTCAGAGCGTGGGGAGGCTTGCTAACGATTGAAACACGATCCTGGGGCGTCCAACAATTGATTGGTATGGTTAGAATGGCTTGAGATGGTCTGCAACTTGGAATTTGGTCTGAACTTTGTCTTTGAAATTTTGCAATTCTTTCTCTTCCTTTGCACGCCTCTCGCCTCCTTCTTTTGGTCTGCTTTTGTTCTTTATGTATAGTAGAGTGCATTAGGGTTACAGTTTGTATCAAATCTTCTCCAATTATGAAGATTGATCCATGATTTAATCCTTGCACCAACTCTTTCCAAAACAAGAAAATTCAATATTTTTGTGTCCATATGAAGCCTTGCAGGATTTGATCTTGTCTCCAGCTGTATAATGGACCTAATCATACACAAAATCTCAAGGTTTTAATGATTTTTGATATTTTCATTATTTTATATTGATTTTATTTGATTTAAATGAAATAAAATAAAATAAATAACAAAAATAAAAGAATGACAAGTGGAAAGGCTCATGGGTAGTGGATCACATTACAAACTCAGTGCAAGCATAAAAAGTTGGGCCCATTTAGCAAAAAATGCAATTTTGGACACATTGGACTTTTGGCAATTTTGCAAAAAGGGTCAACTTGGCCAATGCATAACTCTCTCAATTTTGACCCTAGAGAGGTGTTCTTGGACTTTTTAGAAAGCTTAAGATGTCCTCTAAGCAACCCTTTTAGTCTTATCTCAATTGAGTCTTCCATGTTCATGTATGAATCTTTGACCCAAAAGGTGTTTTTGTTGACTTTTCAAAATAACCTATAATATCAAAATTCATATCTTCTTGTGAGTGCATATTTTGAACTTGGGAGATGAAGATGAATTGTATAAAATTACATCCTCTTCAAAATGAGCTTTGGATGGGTCATTTTTTATAAAGTATGAGAAAGTTATGCTTGTTCAAAGTTGGGTTGATTTTTCCTACAAAACCCTAATTTAGCAACTTTTGGGTTTTGATGAATTGTGAGAAACCCTTGAGGAATCATGATCAACCCTTGATCAAATGATGAATTATACTTCAAAATTAGGATTTTGACCAAAAATCTTGAAGTTTGACTGTATGTGGGCCACAGTTGACCTTTGCCCTAGCATAGTCGATTTTCAGGCCTTTGAGCAATTTACTGAGCAAATTTTCTCTGCAAGGCTTGAAACTTGATATGGATGATCTTGAGAACATATTAGGACAATTATGATCATTTTGGATTCTTTTGACTCAAGCATATTGATGCAAAATGAAACCCTAATTTGAGGTAGACTGCCTTAGGAGAGAGTTTGTCTGGTAAACTCTTGGACTTCCTTGAGCAATTTGAGGACCTCACTTGAAATGTATTGACAAACATGGGAGGGCAAATTTTTGGGTACAACAGGTAAGAATCCCCATCGTTGGATATGAAAGGACAGGCGCGGGACGTTTGTACAGTCATAGAAGGGAACTTGTGAGACGCTTTAGCAATTTTCGTAAGGGACTAGATCGTTTTACTGAAGGCAACATCGAGGGACTATGTGATACGGTGGGAAAGAACTGACTATTTTTGGAATGTTGGTTTGCGTTTTGCGTTTGTTTTCGCAAAATATCGCGGTAAGCAAGAGTCGCCACCGTCTTTTATTTTATCCAACAAGGAAAGGAAAAAAGCACAAAAAAATTCCTTTTTTGAGATGTTTCTTGGGTTCGGGGGGTAGATTATAGAAAGGGAAGGTGTTAGCACCCTTTCTATCTGTGGTTATCCACGGGCTCTTAGGTACTTGCTCAAAGTGTTTTCAAAATTTTGCTTTTCTTTGTGTTTGTGGGTTTGAAAAGAGTTTTTGTTTGAAAGGTGTAAGTGTGAAAAGTTTTGTTTTGTTTTAGAAAGAGCAAGTACTCAAGAACCATCTACCTACTCGAAAAAGGAATCAATCTGTATTAATGTCCTTTAGACAATGCTATCCCACTATTGATGAGTAGGTAGCATCGTCGTTGGAGTTTTAAGGGTCAATTCGATTAAGGGATATGTGGTCACTAAAGCAATGTTAGGACGCCTTAGCGGTAACCCTAATGTCTTAGATCATTTTTCCGAGGCAACCGTTTCGAGGCAACTATGATCTTTGGACAAGAGGGAGACCTCTAAAACTTCCTATACTCAATGACCACGTTCGAAGGCAACCAAGTGAGGTGTACCCTAAGAGTGCGCATGTGCGAGTGTGTTATTTTCAGTTTATTTTATCTTTGTACATGTTAATGGTTATTATGTTGATTTTAGGTTTAAACATTTGATCTTGTCATGCATTCCCTATTATCAAACATCTAACAGTTTATAAGTTGCGGAAATTAAATTGCGGAAATTAAAACTAACTATTACAAGGCGTCAGGTATTTACATCGCCAAAAACAACCCTTGAAATTAAAATGCAGAAAGTAAATAAAGCGAGAAAATAGTAATTGTCCTATTAAACTATTATATTCCGGGAAACAATTACAATAATATGATAAAATGGATCGCGTGCGGGAAAATTAAATCGGGCGCATTCTAGGGTTTTGACCCTTTTTTGAAAGAAAGCATTTTTTTATTTTTTTTGAATTAAAAAGAAATTAGATCTAAGTTAATTATTAAACTAATAAACGAATTATATAATAAAGATATTTTTGGAGTTTTTGATATTTAAGGAAATAAAAATAAATTTGATCAAAGTTAATAAAACCCTAATTGTCTAAATTGATTTTAATTATTGCAAAAAATATTAAAGTTATTTCCTAATTAAACTAAATTAATTGAATTAATATTATTAACAAAATAGAAATGCTGAAATTAAATTTAATTAAGAAAATATTTTTTTGGTTTTAATTTTAATGTGAAAAAGTTTTGATTGGTTAGTGATTAAATAAAAAACAAATAATTAAACAAAATAAAGAAATAAAATAGAAAATATAGTGAGTTAGAGGTTGGGCCTGATTTTAGGAGGTTGGGATAGCAATTTTGGTGGCCCAATACAAGCAGGCCTGGTTGACTTCTGGACTCCCATGTGCGTTGGTTGACTAGGGCGTATGGTGCACGTTCAATCATGACCGCCAGATCTGGCCTGGGGCCATCTCGCAAGCATTGGAATGGGGGAGTATCATGTACTGCGCGTTTGGAAAGGCATTGGATAACCTGTATAAAAAACATAGCAAATACATGGGGGACCTGGGATTCGAACCCATGTCCTGTGAGTCACTAGGCAACGCGTCTACCACTGCACCACTGCTTCTCAATTGTTAGTTAAATATAAACTAAATATAATATATGAAAAACGCGTAATTATGCCAGAATAAAAAATAAAGCGTGAAAATTTGAATGGAGCAATCGGATGGGGACACGTTGTCGTCCCTGTCCTTAGATTTATACAGAGATTACCTACGGATTTAAATCCGCAGCAAAAGGCATAGGTTGATTCAAAAATCCATCTCAGGCCATATAAATGGAAGGTGATACCATGGATGAACTCGTCTTGTTCCCCTGAACAAGATGGTACCCTTCTCACCAGCCAATTGTTCCTGTAATAGAAAGCCCTAAAAAAAACCTAAAGAACCCTTCAATGGTGTTTCACGATTTAAAGCATGTAAATAAAATTGGTTATTGCAAAAAGTTCACAAATGATATGAGGAATCAAAATATGCAATCGCTTTTGAGAATGGATGCAAGAATAAAGATTTGGGAATCCAAACATATGGGGGATCCGTGGGATGCTTACAGTGCGTTTGGAGGCTGGAGAATGCATGATATTGATTGGTTCTGCTTCTGAGAACTGCCAGGAAGCGATTGTGATGCTTGTTAGGTCCTGAAAGTGCCTCTAAGAACGAATTCGATTCCACACTTTTTTGCAATTTTTTCAAGTTTTCTTTTGATGGTTCTGCAGCTTCTAGCTCTCCAATTAGTTCCTCCTGCCTTGTATATTATAATGCATTGTATTAGGTCAAGTTTTGTAGATTGGATCTTTGTGCATCAATGCTTGGAGATATGATTTGATCCTCCATTGAAAACTTTCCAATTTTGTCCAAAATCCATCTTTTTGTTCATGATATGGTGAGATACGAGTTTGATCATGTCCATGATGACAATTAAGACCTATAACAATCAAAAAGATCCTAAGTGGTCAATATTTGGATTTTATTTGATTTAAATTGATTTTAAATGAATTAATTCAATAAAAATCAAATAAATTAGAAAAATTAATAAATGGACACAAGGCTGAAGATAGGACACGTGTGTAGTGTGACAAGATCAAATCAAGTGGAAAAGAATGGGCCCATTTGACAAAATTTGAAGTTTTGGGGATAGTTGACTTTTGGCAATTTTGCAAAAATGCCCAACTTCAACAATGCATAACTTCTTCAATTTTGAACTTTTGGAGGTTTTCTTGGACTTTTTAGAAATCTTGAGATGTCCTCTAACCAACCCTTTTGGTATAATATCATTTTTATATTCCATGCTCAAGTTATAAGCTTTGGAAAAAAAGGTGTTTTTGTTGACTTTCAAAAATGACCTATAATGTCCAAATTTGTAACTTCTTGTGAGTGCATTTTCTGATCTTGGGGTATGAAGATGGATTGTAGGAAATTGCATCCTCTTCAAAATAAGATTTGGATGAATCATTTCTCATAAATTATGAGAACGTTATGCTTGGTCAAAGTTGAGTTGACTTTTCCTACAAAACCCTAATTTAGCAACTTTTGAGTCTTGATGAATCTTGAGCAATCCTTGATGAATCATGATCAACCATTTATCAAATGATGAAATATCCTTCAAAATGAGAATTTTGACAAAAAATCTTGAAGTTTGACTATTTGTAGGTCATAGTTGACTTTTGCCCTAGCACAGTCGATTTTTGGGCCCTTTGAGCAATTGATTGAGCAAACTTCCTCTGCAAGGCTTGAAACTTGACATGGATGACCTTGAGAACATATTAGGACATTGGGGAGCACTTGAGGTCATTTGGATGCAAGGACCTTGATGCAACACAAAACCCTAATTTGAGGTTGACTGCCTTAGGAGATAGCTTGACTGTCTAACTCTTGAGCAATCTTGATTCATTTTGAGATTTTTCTTGCAATGTCTTGGGAAATATGGGAGGGAAAATTTTGGGGTACAACAGACTACGATCTTTTTTTTATCAAAAGGGTTTTTGCTAAAGCGTCCCATATTCGAGGGACATGACTGTATTTCCGAGGCAACGAGCGAGGTTACCCTAGAGGTGCGTGTGTGAAAAAGTGTGTTTGATTCAAGTTATTTTGTCTTTTGAAATTAGGTTATCTAGCGATTGATTTTGAATCTTGTCATACACGCGTAATTACTATACAGTAATAAGTAATACAGTAAAGTGCGAAAATTGAAATTCTACGCTATTACAGAGTTTTGGGAATGGGGGTACAAATTAATGAATGGGGGTGACAATAAAAAATAAACACTTAAATTACACAATACAATTCCAAACCATTAAATAATTATTTAAGTTAAAACTCTTTTCATTTGATAAAATTAATTAGTAATTTAATTAATAATGTCAAACAAAAATTGTTTTAAAGTTAATAATTATTTAAAACAAATATTGATCTATTTTCAATTTTAAATATATGCTGAAATATAAAACAAAAATCAAATAATTAAAAATAAAAAGATATAAGGGAAAAGTCTAGAAATGGGTCTGCATTGGAGCAAATCCGGGGGTGCAAAAATAAATCTGGTTGGCCCAAATAAAGGGAAAAACCCAATGCTCCTGGCTGATCAGGTGCAGCAGTCTCCAGGAGGTGCACCATGGGCGTGCTCCTGTGGTGCGCTAAAGAGTATTGATTGATGATGATATGAATCAGGCGGAGGGATGATAAGGGTGCACGAACTGTTAACATGGGAATGCAAGCGCAGGATCCCTCAGGGTGATTAAGGGGTGGTGACAAGTGTCACCATCGGACTAGGCATTATGATGTTGTAATTAACAAACAAAAACAAATTAAGTAAAACCAACTCATAACTCACTTCTCTCTCTCTCTCTCTCTCTCTCTCTCTCTCTCTCTCTCTCTCTCTCTCTCTCTCTCTCTCTCTCTCTCTCTCTCTCTCTCTCTCTCTCTCTCTCTCTCAACACGATACTCTCTCTTCTCTCTTGTTGGGAGTCTCCACCGGAGAAGACATCTTGGCTGCGTCGGAAATCGCCTTACGACGGTGACGGCGGCAGCGTGACTCTGATCCTCACTTTTCTTACATGAATCTAACCGTCTCTTCTTTCTAATTGTTAACCCAAAGATATTTTTTGCAGATTCTTAGCCTATAACCCTAAATCTAAAAGGGGGTGAGCGAAACCCTAAGTCAAAGATGTGACCAAAAATCAGTGATTTATGATGAAGGATGCAAAATGGAAAGCAAAAAATGAAAAGAAAAAGGAAGACGGAGGCCGTGGTTTTTAGATCTGTGAGCTTCCAACCTTTTTTTTGAAACTTTTCTTTCTGGTATTATCTGAGTATCTTGCTTTCTCTTTTCTTCTGAACTTGTGGTATTAGATTATTTTGAAAGGATCTTCTTTTGAATGGAATGGAAAATGACGATGATGATTAGGGTTTGGCTTACTTGATAGCTTGTTATGATTTTGTGGGGGTTCTTGCAATTTCTAAGATTTGTATGTGGCTTTGTATCTTCTGAATGGATTCTGAGGAGGGAAAAATGATGAATAAAAATTTGGTTTTTTTGCTGTTTGTCTTAGTTATTGGTTCACTGTGAATCTTTATTTTTTTGAGTTGTTGGTTACTCTTGATGGTTTTTTGAGTGTTTGTTTTGGACTAGAGATTTGTGGAAAAACTTTGACTCCCTGTAGTTGGTGATTCTCGCTGGCTTTTGTATATTATTATGTCCCTTGTTTTTTTCCCTTTGGTCCTGTGTTATAGTGACTGAGAAAATCAGAAAAATGGAGGGAAAGTTTGATGAAATTTGAATAAAAATGGTTTTCTAACTTTGGGCTTTAGAATGCTGGTTATGCTTTCCCATTTTAGTGCAAGTTTTGGCGCAAGCTGTAGCAGGGCTGTCTTTATAGCCAGTGATAGCAGTTGGCTTGGCAATTTGAACTGTTTGTGGCCTAGGTGATACCTTTCCAAAACTTGTCTCTTTCCCTCTTCATATTTTCATGAGATAAAAGAATCTTTTCTTATTATTATATACTTTCCTGAAGAGTTTGTATTAGGGAAATGATGAAATTGTTTGAGCATGCTTGCCTCTTTGCTATATTAGTGCTTTTACTTGTTGCCTTAACAGCCTATGCTACCTTGTTTGACATGAAACAGTATTGCTATATTTTTTGCACTAGCCTACTGTTTGGACTGTGGTTGCCTATTGCCTTTATGATACAGTCTTGCTTTTGCCTTGTATTGCTGTGTTATTTGACAGTTTGTTGTTGCTGCCTATTATTTGTGCTGCAATTTGGATGTTGTATGTATAGCAGGTTGGGCAGCTTGCTGTTTTGGTTTGCTTGTAGGCCTGCCTTGCATATGTCTTTTTCTTTTCTTTTTCTTTTGTGAACCAAGAAAGGCAATCTTTCTTGTGATTTGCAATAGAATCTGGGGCCTATGATCTGATTATGTGAAACAAATCAAATGAGGCTTCGTGGAATCTTTGAACATGATTTGACAACCAACCCCCTAATTCTGATTCCCACACAAACCCTAGTGATGAATTTGTGAAATAGCTCTTTGTAAATTCTTTGTTCCATGTTCATGTTTCCTTCTTGTACTAATCATGCTCTCTTTCTCTTGTTTCATGTGAGCAAAAGTGGAGATGGCAAGGAAAATAATGCAAGGAATCCGTGGCAAACATGAAGGTCTTGGAGAAAAGTTAAAAGAAGTGATATAATTTGAATTTTCAAGCAACTTGATCATGGACTAGTTTCTCTTAGGTCAAATGTTCACTTGATTTTTCTCTGTAACTTAGAATAATTCTTTTTGTACTTTGATGTATTTTGGAAGTATTGTATTCAATAGTTGTACCAGCGTAACCTTGAATAACAATAAGTTGTAAAACATAAAGTATTAAAAGAATTGAAGTTTTGTAACAACCTTGGATGGTGTGTTTTAAATTGGGTAAGAACTTGAATTGTAGCATGAAGTATCCTTGTGATTAATGAAGTATTAGAACTTGAAATCCTTTGTAAACCAGAAATTTGCAATTTTTTGCAAACAAACAAAATTTGTAATTTTATTTGCAGTGTAATGATACAAAGATTTGAACTATTTTGGTATGATAAGATCTTGTACAAACTTTTGTATTCTAATTGATTTTTTTTAATTTCCCAATCAGAATATTTTAAATAAAATGCTTCAGTCTGGTAACTTGAATTCCAAATAATCCAAATAACTTTGTAACTGTATTTCAAACAAACATGCACCTTGTACTCCAATTCCTAAACAAAATAAATGTTTAAGAATGTAAATCATCTGGTCAACTTGAACCCAATATCATGATTGTCTTAAATGATAGTCTTAATCTTCACATCTTATCCAAACAAACATGCTCTGAGAACAAACGTTAATCTTTCAGTAAACTGTGTTTAAGAAAAATTCAAAATCAACAAATGCCTTGCGACGATTCGATAATTTTAAAGTCTTCCAAACCCAAATTTCCTTCGATTCTTTGAAGATAACCCCGTGAGCGACATCACATGTGACCATGAACAGAAATAATCCTCTCAAAGTCTTGTAACTTAAAAAAATCACAATTCTTAGAAATCAGAATGTCATTTGAAACTAGGTCAAAACTCATGATGCGACTTCCAACGCATTCAAATTTTTGGTGATCCTCTACGCGTAATCAGTTCTTGATTTGTGAAGAGAGATTTGGGATGGAATCAAGTGGAATCATACGTAAGAAAAACCATTCAAAAGTATTGAATAATGAAGAAGTTACGATCGTTTGAATTTGTTTTCGCAAAAATGCAATTTTTAAGTCGACGTAGTCGTTTTCAGTTATCTGGACCATTGATTGAGCAAACTTCCAATGTGAGGTTTGAAAACTGACTTAAACAACCTTGAGGAAACATGAAGACCTATGAAGACCATTCGAAACCTTGAAGACTCAATTTTCTTTGAGAAATGCAAAACCCTAATTGCTGATTTGCTGCTTAGGAAGAGAATCTGTCTGATCAACTTCTGAGCCAAATTATGTATTCGAGAAACCCTAGGATAGTATCTTGAATGAAAAATGGGAGGGAAAATTTTGGGGTACAACAACTGCCCCTGTTCAATCTTCTTAAACTTGAAAAATGAGATCGACGTGTTTGTCGTTCATGGCTTGAAAGTGGAAGATGATTGAACACTAGAGTACCCAGAAATTTACACTTGATGATGCGCTTGGTTGATTGTGTAGGGAATGAGCTTAAAGATGCCATTTGGAGAAATGATGGAGAGTTATTGGAAATGGGCTTATAGATGTCATCCAAAGGTGATTGTTAACAGAAGTGGACGAAGTCTAAACTTGACTTCAACAGAAAAGAAAATCAGAATAAACCTTTGGTTGATTTAAACTGGAACTTGCAGAAGTCTTGAATGTTGTTTGATTTGAACGAAATCAGAATAAATCTTGGGGCGATTTAAACTTTACCAATAGTGGTCTTGGATTAACTTTAACTGGGAAGCATCAGAATAAATCTTGGTGCAATTTATCTGAACCAGAGAAAATTGTCGGTGGGGAAGAATCAGAACAAATCATTGGGAGATTTATCTGAAACAGTAAGGGTTTGGAGAAGAATCAGAATAAAACATTGAGAGATTTATCTGAATCAGAGAAAATCTGGAGAAGAATCATAATAAACCGTTCAGAGATTTATCTGAACCAGTAAGAATCTGGAGATGAATCAGAATAAACCGTTGAGAGATTTATCTGAACCAGTAAGAATCTGGAGAAGAATCAGAATAAACCATTGAGAGATTTATCTGAACCAGAGAAAATCTGGAGAAGAATCAGAATAAACCGTTGAGAGATTTATCTGAACCAGTAAGAATCTGGAGAAGAATCAGAATAAACCGTTGAGAGATTTATCTGAACTAGTAAGAATCTGGAGAAGAATCAGAATAAACCGTTGAGAGATTTATCTGAACTAGTAAGAATTTGGAGAAGAAACAGAAGAAACCGTTGAGAGATTTATCTAAACCAGTATGAATCTGGAGAAGAATCAGAATAAACCGTTGATAGATTTATCTGAACCAGTATGAATCTGGAGAAGAATCAGAATAAACTGTTGAGAGATTCATTTGAACCAGTAAGAATTTGGAGAAGAATCAGAATAAACCGTTGAGAGATTTAAATTGAACCAACAGGAATCTGTATTTGACTTGTTGAAAATATATGTCTGTCGGAAATTTGTTGATGATAACTTCTTGTCGATTGTTTTTTTCTTCTGAAATGGTGGATAGTTAATTGTATGCAATACTATGACGTATGCAATGCATGGTATGATGTTGTTTTCTCAAAATAAATGAGATTGCATTGTATGTACTTCTGTTGTCAATGATATGATGTATGAATGCAAATGCATGGACATATTAATTATTCTGCCACAGTGTTGTTGGAGTCAGGGAAAATAAATCCCTGGGTATTGCTGGGAACGCGGAATGTGAGTTTCCACATTTTGAAATTGATGTGCTGATGGATGAATTTCCATTTTTTAGAGAAATAAACTATGTTGTGGAGGGGAAACACCGTGTATTACTCGTGGACTTCGTGAAATCCTGTTGGGGAAACCTGAGAAGCCGGGCATCCTTCGTTGGGGAATCTTTAGAGCGGTAGATGAAGGTTTTGATCTGTCAGGGATGTGAGAGCGCTTGATACCACTAGGCTGCACATTGGAAACACGTTAGCGATTCTGTAGTAGGATGTCTTTGCTTCCGCTCTTGCTGGAGAAGGTACCTGCGGGGATTTAATTGAATGGCCTATAGATATTATCCTATTTCTTAAAGCCATTAGTAATTGTCTTTTCGTTTTCTGTTCATTTGTAAATAGTAATCACGTTCAAATGCATATGTTCAAAAATAAATCATTGGACGTTTTTGTAAACAACACACAGAAGTAAAGAAAAAACAGATAGTTTTGTACTTTCAAAAGGGATATCTTTGTATTAACTTGAATAAGTCTTCTTTTTTGTACAACAAGACGAGCATTCTAGTAAGAGAATGCCGTCGTAAAAAGATGAAAATTGATACAAAGAAAAGATAACTATGTGAAATAGTCCCATGGGGTTCCCATTCTGCTATAGTTTTCGTGCCTCTGAGTGTCTTGTCTACTTGTCTCCTCGGCAGAGCTGATTGGATTGATTAGAACCGTTTGAGCTGGTTGGTTGATGTTGAAGATTGTCTGCAAGATGATCCAACGGGACATAGTCATACGCTTTAAATCCCTAACTTTTTCCTGGACCGCCCTCTCGGGTTTTCGATCCACCGGGATACTCTTTTTTTCCCAAGCCGCCCTTTCAGGTTTTCAGCTTGTCGGGTGTATAAATTTTTTTGTATTTTATCCCTAATTTTTGCCCGAACCTTTTGGTTCGCCGGGATGCCCTAATTTTTTGCCTAGGTCAGCCGACCTAGCGGGTCCTTGTTTATGTGTAGTATCTTTTAACTATGTCTGTATTTACAGGGTGTGGAAGATTGTCACCATCCATAGTGGTCAAGATCATTGCTCCACCAGAGAATATGTTTTTTATCACAAACGGTCCTTCGTATGTAGGAGTCCATTTTTCCCTGGGATCACCTTGTGGCAATATGATACGCTTGATTACCAAGTCACCGACCTGATATACCTGACGTTTGACCTTTTTGTTAAAGGCTTTGATCATGCGTTTTTGGTACATCTGACCATGACAGATAGCTGCAAGCCTCTTCTCATCAATCAAGTTCAACTGGTCGAGTCGAGTCTGAATCCAATCTTCTTCGTTCAGCCTAGCATCCTTCATAATCCTTAGAGAGGGGATTTGGACCTCAATAGGTAAGACAGCCTACATGTCGTATTCCAGAGAATATGTTGTTGCCCCATTTGATGTACGAGTTGTGGTACGATACCCGTGGAGAGCGAATGGTAGCATCTCATGTCAGTCTTTGTATGTGACTGTCATTTTCTGTATGATCTTCTTAATGTTTTTGTTAGCAGCTTCTACAACGCCATTCATCTTTGGCCGGTAAGGGGAAGAATTGTGATGTTGGATCTTGAATTGATCGCACAAGGCGGTGATCATAGTGTTGTTTAGATTTGTACCATTATCAGTGAGGATTCTCTCTGGGATACCGTACCGATAGATGAGATTTTGTTTAATGAACCGGGCGACAACATTCTTAGTAACGGAAGCGAAGGAAGTTGCCTCAACCCACTTTGTAAAATAGTCGATAGCCACTAAGATGAAGCGGTGTCCATTGGAGGTTGTTGGCTTGATTTCCCCAATCATATCGATTCCCCACATAGAAAAGTGCCAAGGAGCCGTCAAGGCATTCAGAGGAACCGGAGGGACGTGTACTTTATCAGCATAAATCTGAAATTTATGGCAAGTCTGGGAGTGTTGATAGCAATATGTCTCCATGGTAGACCAATAATAGCCCGCCTGTAGGATTTTCTTTTCGATCGTATGCTCACTGGAATGGTTGCCAAAGGTGCCTTCATGCAATTCAGCCATGATCCTTTCAGCTTCGACTTTGTCTACACACCGAAGTAATACAGAGTCATGATTGCGTTTGTATAAAATGTCGTTACTAAGGAAGAACTTAGTCGAGAATCCTATTAAGAATTTCTTGTCATTAACTGAAGCTCCTTCTGGATATTCTTGAGACTCGAGATACCTCTTAACTTCATGGAACCAAGGTTGGTTCACTACTTCTTCAGTACCGATCTCGTGACAGTAGGTTAGTTCATCCATCCGCTCAATGGTAAACTGAGGAGCCTCGTTATCCCAATTAAGTTTAAACATAGATGACATTGTAGCTAGTGTGTCTGCTATCTGATTTTCTTCTCGCGGGAAATGCTCGAAGGTAATCTACTCAAAATATGGCAGCAGTGTCAAAACATGTTCTTTGTAAGGGATAAGGTTAGGGTGTTTGGTGTCCCATTCTCCTTTGATCTGACTGATGACCAAAGTGGAATCTCCGAACACAACCAAAGATTTGATCCCCATATTTATGGCAGCTCTGAGACCAAAGATGCACGCTTCATATCCTGCCATGTTGTTTGTAAAATTGAAGCAGAGTCTTACGGTAAAGAGAGTATGAAACCCTTCAGGAGATACGAGTACAGAACCAATACCATTGCCAAGTGCGTTTGATGCCCCGTCGAAAAACAGAATCCATCGGGATCCTTGTTCAGGTCCGTCATATGGTCTGATCTCTTCACAATTGTTTACTGTCATGATATCCTAATCTGGGAATTCGAACTTCATGGATTGATAGTCTTCCACAACTTGGTGAACAAGGGGTTCAGCCAGTACACTGTCCTTTATTGTTTTCTGGATAGTATATTGTATGTCATATTCCGTCAGGATCATCTGTCATCTTGCTATTCTCCCAGAGAGAGCATGTTTCTCGAAGATGTATTTTATTTGATCCATTTTAGATATCAACAAGGTAGTATGGGTCAGCATATACTGTCTCAGCCGGCGAGCAGCCCATGCCAGAGCGCAGCAAGTTTTCTCGAGCAGTGAATATCTTTTTTCACAGTCGATAAACTTTTTACTCAGGTAATAAATAGCATGCTCTTTTCGGCCAGACTCGTCATGCTGCCCCAGCACACACCCCATTGAGTTTTCTAAAATAGTTAGATACAAGATCAATGGTCTTCCCTCGACGGGTGGTAACAACACAGGAGGCTCTTGAAGTATTTTTTGATTTTGTCAAAAGCAATGTGGCATTCGTCATTCCATTTTACTATTTGATTTTTCCTCAATAATTTGAAGATTGATTCACAAGTAGCTGTCAGGTGAGAAATGAATCTGGTAATGTAATTCAAACGTCCCAAAAATCCTCTGACTTCCTTTTCAGTACGAGGAGAAGGCATCTCTTGTATTGGCTTAACTTTGACAAGATCAACCTCGATACCTTTGTTGTTGACGATAAAACCTACACAAATTTTCACTGTGGCTTCTGAGAGTGCTTTTAGCACCGGTGAGAGAGTTTTAGAGATATATAGAAGCTCTCTCAAATCTGAAATAGAAGAAGCTTTTATTTGTGCTCAGAATTAGTTGAGGCCTTCATTTTACCAATTCAAAGACTTGAAATTTAATGAAGAGTATGAGATTTTTGAAAATATTTAGATGATATATTGTTTCTATTTATCTTAAGTGTAAATTTTTAATTTGTTTTGTAATATGTTACTAATTGTTTTTTAAAATATTCTATAAAATTTACTGAAACTTCTGCGGAGAGTGGAGCCCCTTCATCCTCTCCGACTCAATCACAGCCTTCTGGCTGTGCGTTAAACAAATCAAAGTTAATTGTGTTTTTTATTCAAATTTTTTAAAGAAAGTATGTATTCTATTATATTCAATTGTATTTGCAGCAGCCACTTGCTGCATTTTTTGGAGTCATAAATGACTCATAATTTTAAAGCCATGCATAACATATCCAACCCCTTTTTGAAAGAATATCAAGGATAAGTTTAATTTAATGGCCTGTTTTAACTCTGACCTGTTTTATCTCAGTTTTAATTGCATGTTTTATCTCTGCTTTATATCTGTTTTATTTCAGTTTTATCTTTGACATGTTGAGTTACTGTCTTGCTGAGTTATGTTTGGAAGACATTTTTTGAAGAGAAAAAGAAGTTCAAGATGAAACTGATAGATATTGTTCATCTTCATCTTCCTGGGTTTACCAAGGTAGTTGTAGGTAGGCAACAAATTGACATGTATTGTCTATCAACTTTTAAGGCTGTTTGGTGATTTTTCTTTTTAAATGAAGTACAAGATGCTAATATATATTTTTGCAATGCTTCAGATGGCCAAGACACTCTATCTCCAACAACAACAACAACATCTTATGAGTTCATGAAAACTAGATAGTAACATTAACTTGCAGTAACTGACAGTGGCTTATAGCATTATAGTTATTCTAAGTGATTGGTGAAATACTAGTGTAACATATGTATGACATTTGTCTCTGTTTTATGCTTAAGAATGACCTGGTTTATATCTGTTTTGAGCCTGTTCAGTTTTGGTTTTACAGGAAGAAACCTCATTTTGAAATATTACATATATTGTGAAGATTTCACCAAAAATCAAGAGGCACATTGAGAGAATTAAAGGTATATTGTTATTAATTTAACTCTTTGGTTTGTAATTGTACTATGTATTTTCAATTTAGTTTGGGAATCACAATATACATTGCTTTTGTACATATGTTTGTAGGAATGGAAGGAAATGAGAGAAAAAGATTATGAAACTCAAGAAAGATAACTTATGTTTTATATTGATTGTGCTGATAAATTTGTATTTGATTGGTTGTGTTGATGCTATTAAATTTAAACTGATTGTATTAAATTTGAACAAACATTTATATGTTTAAAAATTTTAGATTTTATATGATTTTTAGTTGTGTTGAATTTTATTTTAATAAACTCTATTTGGTTGTGTAAATGTTACTGAATTTGATTTTAGTTCAGTTTTAAAATTTGTTAAATAAGTCTTAATTAACTCGGGATGGAACCGATTTGACTGATGAATGAGTTCAGATTTTTCTTTAAAAACATCAAATGTTTATAACAATTTTTTAAAGTAAATTTTTGTAAATCTCAGTATAGATCTATATTGTAATAAATTTAAAAACAATAGATATGTGAAGAAAAGTATTTGAACATTTATAAAACTGGCCCATCATTGGCCCAATATATAGTGAAAAAATTTGGATTTTTAAACGGCCCCAAAGTATTGATAACCGATTAAAATCGACTATTGAAATCAAACCCAAAAAAAGTCGAAATGAAAAAACCCAAAGGCTGAAATAGGCGAAATTGGGCCACTTTTTTGCACCTGAGGGTTAGACTGATTTGGGGTTTTTGAGTCCGAACCGACCCGAACTGATGTCCACCTCTAATTATGAGAACCTACATAATCATTCGCATAGTATATTGATAGTGAAATTAACGATTAAATTATGTGTTAATAGTATTTAAATTATTTAATATATATATATATATATATATATATATATATATATATATATATATATATATATATATATATATATATATATATATATATATATATATATATATATATATATATATATATATATATATATATATATATATATATATATATATATAATATAATTAAATATATGAGAATTGACCGCTGATTAAATTAAATATGATTTAATTCAATTAATATTTTATTTTATTTTATTAAAATAGTTTAATTTAATATAAATATTATTTATTTAACTAAAATAATTTAATTAAATAAGATTGTGTTTATTTTGAAAAAGTTTAAAATAAGAGCATCGGAGTTTTAGTAGCTCTCTATAAATAGAAAAACTCTTTCTCTTACAATTTTAATTATCAATTTTGTCATTTTCGATAAATGATTAGCACTATTTTTCACTTCACACTCGAGTAGATCACATAAAAACACTGATATCTTCAGATATTTGTGATCAAAAATAAAACATATATCCGTTCTGATTAAATAATTGATTCAAATATAATAATTATATAATGAAATAATTATAACGATATATGCGATTAAATTATAATTCAGTTAAAATATGTTTTAAAGTTTGGTCTTAATCAAATTAAAAATATTTGTGGTAAAGTGAAAGTAAGTCTCGTAACGCCATTTGCTATAATTTTTTTATGACGCCATATCGTGGTAGAAACCACATAAGACTAATAGAATTTCTAACATGTATTAATAGAAGTCCCACTCTTCATTGCGGTTTTTAGAGTCCCGTATCGAATTTCTAAGTTCAAAGACTATTCTTATTGTAATGTTGGAGATTGGGATGCTCTTGAAAAGAAGTTGGACCTAAATCTCAAATATATATTTTAGAATTTTGTAATATTTAATTTTTAAATAAATATTTATAAAATAAAATAATTAAAAATATAATATTAACAAGGAATATTTAAAAAATAAAATAATGAATTTTTAAATTTTTAATAACGTGACAATCGTATAAAAATATTACATCATAGGTTTTAATATTATAATTAGGTTCTAATGTGACACGTACAAATGAAATTGTTTTATTTTGAGAATCTAAAAAAAAATATGAAATTTGATACTTCATCCTTTTTTTTTAATAGTTATTTTTTATTTTTTACACATTAATAAAGCTAATGATTTTTTATTTTTTAACAATAATTTTTCTTTTATCTATAATATTTCTAATTTTTTATTACTTTAACTTATTTTTTTCTCTATATAATAAATGATTAGAGATAATATTGACAAAACTATCTGATCGTACCTAATCAGAGTGATCGTTAAGGCCTTACGTCGAACTAAGGTTGAAAGCGAGATGGGGGTACCTGCAAGACACTCTGATGTCAAAGTAAGTTTCAGGGGAAATGCTAGCAAGTGTGAGTATGAGTATGAGAATGAATACCTGACCCTCTTAAATGAGAGGGCATTTATAGCTCTCAGCGCTGGGTCAAAGTCTCCATTGTTGGGCCACGATGAGGCCCAATAACGAAGACTACCAGGGCTTACGTGTGTATGGAGTCCAACAAGTGGACTCCCCCCTGATCAACTGCTCCGTGAGAATAGGGGTTGGACCTGTGATTTCTAGAGGGCAGTTAAGATGACAGTGACGCGGACACGTGGGCCACGTTTCCCAACGGATGCGTGGGAAGTTGCCCAACAGTCCCTAGCTTGGGTTGCTTGCCTTTGGGCCTTATACAAGGGTGCTAGATTGGGCCTCCCAACCGTGGGGCAAGTGCAGGTCCAGTTCAGATCAGGAGTCCCCCAAGTTATTTCCCTTAGGTGAAAGGGTGATGACTTAAGTTCATCTTTTATAGTCGGGGAGGATTCGCTCGGAAAGGAAGGTCGAAGTCCTCTGAAAGGAAGCGAGTTATTATTTGTGTCAGGGACAACCTGTTTGAGTGGGTCAGGGATCTTGTGGGCAAACGAGCAGTGAGACTGAATGGGTCAGTTGGTTGTCCGACATGAGCGAATAAGTTACAGGGAGCTTCGCCGAATTCTCTTTCGACGTATCTGTCTTCAAGGGGTTGTCACGATGTCGAGCGTTATTTCTCCCTCGAGGTGGATCGCGATGATTGTGCCCGTATACATGTCTTAGTCATGGTATCGAGCATTCCCCCACGTGAGGCATCTGCCTCGTACTCGAGTAGGGAGTTATGTTGAAGTCAGGGACATGCTCATCTCTTGAGAATGGACATGTGGTTGGTTGTTGGGCCACGTGGATGCTGCTTTGGGGTGTCATCCCTTCACGGGGATTCTAAAAGGCCCAATCCAATAATGACTTTTCGTGATGAACTTCGTGGGGTGTAGCCACATATAAAAAGAGGACCCCTGAGTTTCATTTGTCATTTCTCAAGTTTTCTCCTTCAACTTCCCTTGCTCACGCGTGAATCCTCTCATCTCAACTTTCCTAGATTTCTTTCAAGAATCCTTCATCCAAGTAAATCATATCTCCTTAACACTGTATTTCCTCAGTGTTTCTAGATTAAACACCTAGTTTTTGCCTTGACTGGATGAATCTTGGATGAACATTCATGAGTATTGCGATAAACACTCATGAATGTTCATTGAAGTTAATGAGTTTAAGATGTCGGGAAAAATCTCCCCGAGTAGTGGTCATGATGTCGAGGACGATTTCCCCGAATAGTTGAGGTTGACTCGGGCTTTTTTCCTGTTTGACTGGATATCCCCAATGAAAGTGTAGTCCATTTTAGTGTGTAGTCGGGGGCTTGGGTTGAGGTTTGCTCCTCGACCGCTTCATCGCCCTTTCACTTGATCCGCGGTGGAAGGGTGATTTGATAATGTCAAATTCATTATTTTCCCCTGCTTTTCAGGTATAATGGCACGCTCGGTCGGGGATGATATCCTGCCCGCCAACTACGAAGACGAAACCAATGTCGGGGAGGACCCCTTAGCCTGGGTCGCACCTGAGCCTCAAAATAAAAGGTCGTGCTTTACGCACGACGTAACAAACGCGTTCAACTGCTCAGAAGTTCGGGCGAAGGGGCCCTCGCCAACTGGATTCTTCAAATTCCCCATTGCAATCGGAGGATATGCTCTACATATCTGGGCAAATGTTTTCCTATGTACGAGTTCACGTTTAACGAGGCGGAGATCCATTTTTCCTTCAACGATTTTCAAGTGGGGGGTTTTCAGTGGCTTCAATTTGCGTCCTCTCAACTTCACCCAAACGCGTTGGCGTTCATGCAAGCGTTTGAGCTGGTCTATCATTATCTTCAGATAGGCACTATGTTGCCCCTCTTCTTCTAAATCTTTCACCTTCAAAGGAAATCCATTGGAGGAGGGAAAGCGTGGGTGTCCTTCAAACAGTTTGGGAAGCTTTTTAGGCCTTATCTGGAATTTGTCTGACACTTCAAAGAGAGGTACTTTGTTGTGAAACCTTTGACGGACACGACCATAGACTCCATGTACACCCGTGTGGAATAAGTGGAGGATGGGCGACCAGTTACCCAGCTCGTGGCCAAATTCCCGCTCGAGTGGCAATGGAAACACTTCGAGCAAAGGCCTGAGTATTATGCTGTAAAGCCTGAGGACTTGGACGCTCAGGGCCAGCTCTCCTATGAGAAGGTGGCAGCCTATGTTATGAGCTTCTCCCTTGCGAGGTGTGTGGACGTGAACAACAACCTCCTCTTCGACAACAACAGGGAGTACCTCTTAGTTAATAGGTTCATCAACATGAAGGCCCTGCTCGAATGTTCCTCAGACGAGGAAGCCATGAGGCTTTTAGGTAGGGGACGCGGTTGCAATGATTATTTTTGTTTGTCTTTCATGTGGGGACGTGCTCGCGTTATTATCCTTGTTTAACCCGTGACTGAAGGTTTCTTTTTTATTACAGGTCGGATGGCGTCCCTCTCCGAGCGCTTATTGAAGTTGAGACCCAAGAACATGTCCACCCCTCGGGGCCAAAGAATAGGGTTGCCCAGCTCCAAGAGCAGGCCATATCTGCTGCTCGTGCCAGCGGTTCCCCCTCTTCATCAAAAACCCATGTTCCCCCTGGTGAGCCTGCCCAGGTTCCCATCGGCGAGCTCGCATCAAAGAAGAAACACGTGGAGAATGTTGAAGGTGTCGTGCCCGAAGGTGACAAGGTGCCCACGGGGGTCTTTGTGCTGCCTCCTTGCTATCTAAACCATGCTCTTTTTCAGCGGGGGGAGCTCCTTGGGCGTTCACGAGGAGGAGAGGGAGGTGATTCTGTCCGAGGATAAGGAGGCCCGTCGAAAGAATTTGGCAAAGGATGTGGCTGCTGTTATGAGGATACTCGAGATGACCCTGAGGCTAAATGACGAGTCTATGAGTTCTCAGGCCTCCCTCGACGTATCATATGCTAAGATTCAGAAGCTGAAGGCCAAGAATGAGAAATTAAAGTGCGACATCCTCAACCACGAGTCAAAGTTTGAGGCCCAAGTTCAACTTCTCAAGGATCTGAACATGTTGCGGCCCCATCTAGAGGTCGTGACCAAAGAGAACGAGTGTCTGGTTGCCCGAACAATAAAGTTGGAAGGGATCACAGCCCCAACTGAAGAAAAGACCGACATAGATAAGGGCATGGTGTCCAGAGCAGAGCTAATTACGCGTATCTGAGTGCTCGAGCAAGACGTCATGGACACCCTCGGCTATGGTTTTAACACGGCCGTTGAGCAACTAAGGATTCTGAACCCGGGGGCCGAGCTTGTGGTTGAAGGAGTGGGACCATTCAACCAAGTGATTGATGGGAAAATCTTCTATCCTCACGAGAATAGTGACGGGGAGGACGAGATTTGATTGTTTTTAGGGTCTGCGTTCCCGTTCTTGCTTTATTTTAGATTCATGGCCGTCATGTCTAATTTTGTAATTATTTAAACAGCGTCAGCCTTCGTAGGCGGCATTCATGAATGCCTTCATTTTGCTTTTATGCCTACTTGTTTATAAATAACTGCATGTCATTTTTTTTATTTGCTTAATGTATGAAAGTTAAGTATTTCTAAGGTTGGAGATTAGTGCTCGACCTTGGTTGTGATCGACACATATCAAATGTATCGAGGAAATGGAGTAGGGATCCGACGAGTTCAAGATTGCGGTCGGGATCTTAAGCTTGTGGCGTGAACTTCCCATTGTGAGCTGGATGTTCTACCTATTGGGTACTTCGACAGTAGAGCTTGATTGAGGTGTCCCTGTCGGGCTAAGGTTTTGCTTGACAAACGAACAGTAACCCGTCGTCGTTGATATTTGGAGGCCATGCCCGTACCTTAACATGCCCACATGGTCGAGCTCATCCTGTTGTCGATTAGAGAGACTTGTCGACTTCCAATTCCCTTAGTAGGATAATGACTTAGCTGTAATATTGTTTCAGTTTTGTGACGTTCCATGGTCGAGGTAGTGGTTCTCTATTTAGGTGCTCGAGGTAGTACGCCCTGATGCCCGTAGCTCAGCGGACGCGGTATGGTCCTGCCCATTTCGCGGCCAGCTTCCCTTCGCGGGAATATTTCTGATTTCTCTGCAAGGCTAGGTCACCGAGATGGAATTCATGCTTTTTGAGTTTGTTGTCATGGCGAAGAGTTATTTGTTGTTTCACTGTGGCCTTGCGAAGAGCTGCTCTTGAACGGATTTCCTCGACTAGGTCAAGCTCTTCTCTTAGGGCCTCGTCATTTAGTTCCTCGTCTAGAGGGGCCTCAGTTCTTCTGGAAGGTTTTAAGATTTCTACGGGGATGACAACCTCGGTGCCATAAGTCAGCCGAAATAGGGTCTCGCCTGTCATCGAGTGGGGTGTTGTTCGGTATGCACATAGGACACTATGGAGTTTCTTGACCCACCCTCTTTTGGCCCCACCCACCCTTCGTTTGAGACCTCATAAGATGACCCTATTTGCGACCTCGACTTTCCCTTTAGTTTGGGGGTGCTCGACTAAGGTGAAGTGTTATTTGGTGTCGAGTTTGGCGACTAAGCTTTGGAAACCTTGTTCGGCGAATTGGGTTCCGTTGTCAGTGACGAGCGCTTGTGGTATCCTAAATCGAGCCAACACATTTCGTTTGTAGAAATGGAGGATGTTGTGTGAAGTGATTTTTGCTAGAGCTTCGGCCTCTATCCATTTCGTGAAATAGTCGACGGCCACGATAAGAAATTTGTTTTGGTATGTCCCTTACACGAAAGGTCTGAGGATGTCCATTCCCACTAGGCGAATGGCCATGGGGAGGATATTGTACTTAGCTCGTGTGGAGGCACGAGGTGCATGTCCATGTGCCTCTGGAACTTGTCGCATTTCTTGACGTGCTCCTTGGTGTCTTGTTGCATGGTTGGCCAGTAGTAACTTGCTCGTAGCGCCTTTCTTGCTAGGGATCTTCCGCCCATGTGTTAGGCACTGATTCCTTAGTGGATTTCCCGCAGTATCTCAGGGATTGCGGACTCCTAGACACATTTTAAAAGTTGGATGAAGAATCCCCGACAGTAAAGCTTGTGTTCAAGTACCGCGTACGAACATGCTCGTCGTTTGGTCGCGGTTGCCTCTCTTTGATCTACGGGAATTTCCCCCTTTGTCATAAAGTTGAACACCGGGGTCATCCAACATGAGTTGTCCCCGATAGCATTTGCCTCGGGTGGCATAGTGGACTTTTCAATGCTGGAGCGAGAAATGGATTCTTGGATGACAGATTTGTTCCCGTCTTTCTTCTTTGTACTCGCGAGTTTGAAAAATATGTCGGCCCACGTGTTCTATTCGCGTGGCATGTGCGTGATTTCTGCTCCTTCAAACTTTTTCATATGTTTTTTGACCATGTTTAAATATTCAATGAGGTTGTTGTTCTTATCCTGGTATCCCCCTTGAACTTGAGATGCGACAAGTTGGGAATCAGTGAAAATCTGTATCTCCCGGGCACCAAAATCCTCGACCAGTCGTAATCCTGCGAGCAAAGCCTCGCACTCAACCTGATTATTGGACGTCAGAAAAGAATGGGTGAGGGAGTGTTCGGTCCCGACACCCTCCTTGTTTTCGAGGATGATTTCAGCATCGTTTCATGTCGAGTTGGAAGCTTCATTCACAAACATGGTCCACTTGTGCTTTTTCCCTATGAGGGGATCATGGGCGGTCATCTCTGCGACGAAGTCGACCAATGCTTGGGCCTTGAGGGCCTTCTTGCTCTCGTGCTGGATGTCGAACTTTGAGATCTCCAAGGACCATTTTAGCATTCGACCTGCCATGTCTGGTCGGCATAGGAGTTGTCTTACGGGTTGATCTGTCCATTCAATGATTATGTGTGCCAAGAAGTAATGTATAAGCCTCATCGCCGCGTTGACAAGGGCCAGTGCCTCTTTCTCGATCTGTTGATACTTGACCTTGGGTCCATGAAGTGCTTTTCTCATGAAATACACTGTTTTTTTTTCTCGTCAGGAGTATCACGGACGAGGGCCACGCTCACGGCCTCGGCGGAGACGACCAGGTAAAGGAATAAGGTTTCCCCGTTTACAGGTCACGACAGTACGGGTGGTCGCGAAAGGATTTGCTTGAGATGGATGAGGGCTTGCTCGCATTCCTCGATCCACTCGAAGGCTACCTCTTTGTGCAGAAGTTTGAAAAATGGAACAACATGTTGCACGGACTTTGCCACGAAACGGGAGAGTGAGGTGAGTATGCCATTTAGGGCTTGTATGGATTTCTTTGAATTAGTTGTAGGAAACTCAGAGAATGTCTGGCATTTGTCAGGGTCGGACTCAATTCCCCATTCTGCTAGATAAAAACCGAGGAACTTGCCTGCCTTAACCTCAAAAGTGCATTTCTCAGGGTTGAACCTCATTCTACATTGTCTCACTTGGCAAAAGACCTTTTTGAGGTGTGCAACATGGTTGGTGTCTTCTCGAGATTTGACGATCATGTCGTCCATGTATACCTCGAGCATATTCCTGATCTCATTGCAGAAGACTTTATTCATCATCCGCTGGTACGTTGCCCATGCGTTTTTCAGACCGAAGGGCATTATGTTTTAGTAGTAATTTCCCGAGCTAGTCATGAAAGCAGTGCAATGCTTGTCGCTTATCGCCATTGGGATTTGGTTGTAGCTCGAGCAGGCGTTCATAAACGATAAACATTTTATAGTCGGCCGAATTGTCGACCAGTATGTCAATATTAGGCAAAGGAAAAGCGTCATTGGGACATGCCCGGTTAAGATCAGTATAGTCAACACACATTTTCCATTATTTTTCTTAACAAGTGTAACATTTAAGATCCAGGTTGAATATCGGGCCTCGAAAATAAAATTAACCTCTAGGAGGTCTTTTACAACATTTTCAGCAGCCTTCGCTTTCTCGAGAGACTGCCTACGTCTATGCTGTACTATTTCCCTAGCGGCTGGATCAATGGCCAGGTGGTGACAGGCGACCTCGGGGTCAAGTCCGGGCATCTCTGCGGTGCTCCACGCGAGCAGGTCTGCATTCTCCCTCAAGAAAGCCTTGATCTGCTTCCTCACCGAGTCAAGGAGTCCAGTGGTGATCTTCACGCCTTTGTGAGGGTCTTTGCTGAGGGGACGAACTCGAAGTCTCCGCCCGAGATTGGTCAGAGGAGTTCCTGTTTGCCATTGGGTGCTTCATCCTTGTCTAAGCGGGTATCCATCAAGATGGAGTCGACCTTGGGTGAAGCTCTTTGATCTTCTGTCTTGATGGGTAGCGACTCATGTCGAGCAGTAGCAACTCTCTTGGCAGGTCGGGCCCCAATGTCGACCGTACTCCGTCCCTTTGAATTTGCATTGAAACATCTTCAGGCAACTTAGATATCACCGTGGATGGTGGCGACGCGTCCCCTCTTCGTGTAGAACTTCATATTTAGATGGACGGTGGAGGGGACATCGGTCAATTCGGCCAGCGTTGGTCTCCCTAGGATGCAGTTGTAAAGAGAGAGGCAGTTGATGACCAAAAATCTCACCTTAACCTGCCTGGCAGCGGTTTCCTCGGCGAAGGTGACAAAGAGCTCCACGTACCCCACTGGTTTAGAGGTCTGGCCATTGAAGCCCTGCAGGTCAGACCCCACATATGGTGAAAGGTGAGTGTCGTCGAGCTGCAAGGTTCGAAACAAATGGTTGTACATAACGTTGACGAAAATCCCTTCATCGACCAAGACGTGATGAACGTTAAAATTAGCCATCCTTTCCCTTACCAGAAGAGGTATGCTCGAGTTATGGGACCCTCCGGGAAACTCTTCGAGGTAGAATGTGATCGGCTCTGACCTTCCCTTGACCTTCTCGAAAGTTACCGCTTGAGTTGGGGTTACATCGACCAACTCGTCGAGCTTCCTCTTTGCGGAGTTTATGGAGATGTTGTTGAACCCCCCACCAGTTATAACCATGGCGGAGGGGAAATTTTCCCACCTACTGTGCATGGATAGAAGTTCTTCTTCGTGTCTGTCGGGGACGTAGAAGTCCTCCGGCCTAGTAACAGAGAAGGCTATTTGGATGGGGGTTGTCTCATCCAATGGTCGGGTGTCTTCCTCAACCTCTCCTGTTTCGCAGACATCCCGATGAGGAGCGTCATTGCAACGACATTTCACGAGCCTGCCACCCTTGATGAGGGTTTCAATGGTGTTTTTGAGATGGACGCGGTCCTCAGTCAGGTTCCCGTGGCTCCGGTGGTACTGACAGTATTTGCTCCTGTTAGCCCCAAGCTTTTTGGGGGAAGAGCAAGGATGTTTGGTACCGCCTTCCTTGAAGTCGGTATTAGCACACTCCATTGAGATACGCTCGCGGGAAGCTGTTAAGGAGTGTATTTAGTGAATCGTCCTGCGGGCCCCCTGTGCTCGCAGGGATCCCGTGGTTTGTCATCCCTCCTCTTCTCGTCCGTTCTTCGAGGAGGGGATGCGTCTTGGTGTCGTGGGGAGTTGGTTGGTCCGCGGTTCCTTGGGTCGAGGGCTTTGTTGGCCGCCTCCCTCTCCTCGTAGTCCATGTAGGCCCTAGCATTTTCGAGGAGAGCATCGAATATTCGGGGTGGTTCGATGCCAACGACCTTCCTGAACTTTGTTCCCGAGAGGAGTCCCCTCTCTAGCAGATACCGTTTCATATGATCGGTACAGGGGACCTAGATGGCCTTGTGATTGAACCGATCTATAAACTCCCAGAGGGTCTCGTCGTTTCTTTGGAAGATATCTTCGAGGGAGGCCTTAATCTTCAGGTGTCAATGAGACGCTGTAAAAGAGCTGATGAACTGGTTCTTCAGGTTCCTCCAGGAAGTGATCGACCCTAGGGGTAGAATTTTATACCAGTACATCGCGGTTTTCCTCAATGTCGTGGGGAACAACCGACACTTGATCGGTCCCCCGACATTATGATAGTGGAGCATTGCTTCGAACCCGTCGATATGGTCGACTGGGTCGACAATGCCATCATACTCCTCCAGTTGGGGAGACTTCTCCATTCCTTTAGGAATGGGCGCCTCCATGATTGTTTTTAATAGAGGACCGTGGGGTCGTCTTCGTCGCTCCTATAGGGGGAGTGGGAAGGAGACCAATTGTAATGGAGGTCATAGCGGCGTCCTTGGCCTCGGGGAGGATCCCTTAGTCGAGGATGTGTTTCTATGTTACCCATGTTTTTGTTTTCAGGGGAACGCTGTTCTCTGCGCGGGGGGGCGGGGGTGAGGTCGCGTCTCCCTGTAGTATCGGGCGTGGTTCTCTCCAGCGCGGGGCGTCGGCCAGTCCATCAGGGAGAAAGGCTCTGCGGCCTTTCCCATTTGTGTCTCTGCAAGGGAGATTGAAGACGATCTTCATTCTAATGAGGAGGTGGGGGCTTCGCGACCTGTCCCGTTTGTGTCTCTGTGGGGTAGATTGAAGACGGTCTTCATCCTGACGAGGAGGAGGGGAGCCAGGCCTCCTATGTCTTCTGGGGGCTCGACGAGAGTCCTCGAGCACACTTAGCTGCTCACCTTGTTCGAAGATTAGGTAATTCGTCTAGTTAATTGCTGCGAACAGATCCCAGGTCATGGCATCAACGCCCGGAGGGACGGGGTCCTCCTGGAAAGTGCTAGACTCGTTTTTTGGAGCGGATGGGTGCCCTCGTATGGTCGAGTGTGTGATGAGGAAGAGGCAGTCATGTCGTCTCTATAATTATGCATGAGACCGACCATATTGCCATCGTTCCTATCGCTGTTGTTGTTGTTGCCCATGTGTTCGACGACATTGTTGTTGGGGTCGGCGAGATGGGCGTCCAAGATGTTGTTGGCAACTGGGTCGGTCATGACAATCAAGAATTTGTAGTTGCTTTTGTCTTAGGTAAATGAAGACGGGGAAGCTAGTTTTCCACAGACGGTGCCATTGATCGTACCTGACCAGAGTGGTCGTCAAGGCCTTACGTCGAGCTTAGGTTGAAAGCAAGATGAAAGATACCTGCAAGATACTCTGATGCCAAAGTAAGTTTCAGGGAGAGCGCGAGCAAGTGTGAGTATAAGTATGAGAATGAATACCTGGCTCTCTCAAATGAGAGGGTATTTATAGCCTCCAGTGCTGGGCCAAGGTCCCCATTGTTGAGCCACGATGAGGCCCAATAACGAAGACTGTCAGGGCTTACGTGTGTATGGAGTCCAGCAAGTGGACTCCCCTCTGGTCAACTGCTCCGTGAGAATAAGGGTTGGACCCATAATTCCCGGAGGGCAGTTAAGATGATAGTGACACGGACACGTGCGCCACGTTGCCCAGCAGATGCGTGGGGAGTTGCCCAACAGATGCGTGAGGAGTTGCTCAACGGTCCCTAACTTGGGTTGCTTGCCTTTGGGCCTTACACAAGAGTGCTGGATTGAGTCTCCCAAATGTAGGGCAAGTATAGGCCCAGTCCAGATCACTATCATTAACACTATTTTAAAATTTAAAAATAACAACTAAAAAAAACACAAAATTTTCATAAAAGTGACGATTAAAAAGTTACAAAGAGAATGCTAAGAATGATAAAATTATTTTAAAATAAATATCATTTTAATAAATAAAACATGTTTTAAAATAAATAATATTTTAATATTTTAATATTTTAATTATATTGTTTAATTATTATTCTCCATATTATTTTCAATATATTTATAAGATTATTATATTAAAAGTGTAATATCATATAATATTATTATTAAATTTATTAATCTATGAAAAAACTTAAGCCACGTTCATTTTAAAATAAAGGGAGTATTAAAATAAATATAGGAGAACCAATCTGCATTTAAATCTAATTATTATAGTGTCTACAAAATTTGGATACATAAAATCAACAAAAAGGAAATAAAAAAATATAGAGTTGAAATTTCCATTGGATAAGGGTAATTACGTCTTTGTGTGTCATCCACTCAATAAAAATCTGAGCGACCAACGAAATTTGACCATAAAAAACCAAAACAAGAAAATTAATTTAATTTGAAAAAACGAAAAAGAAAGAAAAAACAAAGAAAGGCACAGAATGTTGTTTGGGTTGGGATGAGCTGTCGTACTTCATTAGATGCCTTTATCTGATGCTCATCTGTTCTTTTGCTGTGTGCTCTGCTGTCTCACCTGCACTCTCACTCCTACTCCTTCTCTTCAATCCAAATACAAATTAACCATTCCACCCACTCTCCCACCCACTACCCAATCATTTTAATTATTAATTAACATCACTTAATTAACACTAAATGTAAATCAAATCATTTTCAATTTCACTTTCTTTCAAAAACAGATCTCAACTAATGTAATTTTCTAATCTACTAGTACCACATTCGAAATAATTGTGTCATGCCACTTGTATGCGAAAAGTGAAACTAACTCGTAAATATTCTATTTTGAAATTCATTAAAATATAGATTAGATAAGTTTTCAAATTTTAACTCAACCCATGTAGTCCCGTTAGATTGAATGTTATTATTGTAATTCAAACTTGTAACTGAAATCTATCCAATTAGTTTAGTTTGTGCTTGGTGTCTTGACTTTTAATTATGGGTTGGATGAAGATGGATTTTGCACAAAGATGTGGTAGAATTTTGCAGGGATATAAGCGAGTAACAAAGGGCAATTTTTTTGTATTGCTTTTACGAGACCCCACGAGTGGTTTCTGTTACGTTATTTTTCCCTTAATAAGGTCCCCCACTCACTTTTTCTCTCTCTTGAGTTTTTAAGTTAAAACCTACTCACTTTATTTCTTACCCTTCACACACACTTGTTCTGTGCGAGTCTGTTGCGGTCTGAACAAAGACAACAGTCAATCAAAAACAACAAGTACCCCACAAACTCACAGTCTCACTCACTTGGGTCCAAACACTTTTGAATTTTTCATAACTTTCTCTCTCTTTCTATCTCTCACTCATTCTACACTCTTGAAACATTCATGAATCATCTCTATGATAAAAATTGAAGAAAAATATATATAAAAATAAAGTTTGAAATTGAAACCTTCCCTACCAAGCTTAAATGGAACTATCAGATTTGCAAAACAACAAACAGAAGAGAGGCACCACCACTCTTCCCCACCACCAACACCACCAACAACAACAACAACAAGAATCTTCACCTTCAAATTCTCATTCTCAGCAACTTGTGGTCCCTTTTGATGGAAGGTCATCACCTTTTATTATGGGCTCCATCTCCAATATTCAACCTTCTTCAAACTCTTCATCCTCTTCTTCTTCAAACTCTTCGTCGTCTTCGGCTTCGGCTTCGGCTTCTGCAACTACTCCTCATCTTATTGACGCTTCTCTGGCAATCGCCACCAGATCTGAACCTCCGGTACTCGACTCCAACACTCAGATTCAACAATTCTCTTCTTCATCCACAGCCGTCACGGTAGCAAATCCTCCCAAACGATCCACCAAGGACAGACATACTAAAGTCGATGGCCGGGGACGAAGAATTCGAATGCCGGCGACCTGTGCAGCCAGAGTTTTTCAGTTGACCAGAGAATTAGGTCATAAATCCGACGGTGAAACAATTGAATGGCTTCTCCAGCAAGCGGAGCCGGCTATTATTGCCGCCACCGGCACAGGAACAATTCCAGCTAATTTCTCAACGCTCAATGTTTCACTTCGAAGCAGCGGCTCCACGCTGTCGGCGCCGCCGTCGAAATCAGCTCCTCATAGTTTTCACAGCGCGCTTGGACTGGCGGCGCACCATCCGTACGAAGAAGCTGCCTACCAACACCAACACGCGCCTCTTCTAGGGTTTCATCCTCATCAACACCAGCAACATCTCATGAACGCCGATCAAATCGGTGAAGCGCTTTCGAATGAGAATTACATGAGAAAACGCTATAGAGAAGATCTTTTCAAAGACGATAACAACAACAACAACAACGAAAGCGGTGGCGATGGTTCTTCTTCTCCAAAAAATTTCAAAACAAATCACCAGCAAGACGGTATGGGTGAAGGAGAAGGTGGTGGAGTTGGAGCCTCTTCATCTTCTTCTCCTGGTAATTCTATTTCTGGACTTCTTCGACCGTCGAATATGTTACCGGCAACGGCCATGTGGGCCACCGCAGGTAGTGGAAGTACAATATGGATGGTACCAGTGAGTGGTGGTGCTGCAAACACAAATTCAGAGACACAAACACAAAATATGTGGCCTTTTAGTCCTCACACTCAGTCTCAACATCAAGCGAACACTACTGCAACTCCATCTCAGTTACATTTCATGCCAAGGTTCAACGTTCCTCCCGGTGGCGGAGGCGGCCTTGAATTCCAAGGTGGACGCGGCGGTTTACAACTCGGTTCAGTGTATCAACCATCACAGCATCTTGGATTAGCAGTGTCTGATTCAAACTTGGGTATGTTGGCTGCTCTTAATGCTTACACGAGAGCTGGTCATTTCAATGTTAACAACTCTTCTTCTGATAATCATCACCATCACCACCATTCAATTTCAATGGACTCTCATCCTCCACAACCTAATGATGAAAGTGGAGAAGATGCTCCTAATAATTCTCAATAACAATCCATGGTCAGTTTCATTTCATTGCATATTGCATGCTTTTTCTATATGTAAATTACTATAATATAGTTAATTCGGTTGTATTTTTTTACATTGTAATCTGTGTCCACAGAGTTTGTACTATAGTAGTTTAGTGCTTTCTTTTTTGCAGATTCCAAGTTGAATTCTCATCAGATTTGAGTTTTTCTCTTACATGCTCTTTTTTGGAGGTACTTATTGTGGTATGGTGTGTTATTTGCGCTTTGATTTTAGTCCAAATTAAGGACTTTGCAGACAGAGAGAGTTTGTATAGGAGGAAATTTCTCTTATTATTTTTATGTATTTATTTCATTTGAAAAACAGTAGGATTTCAAACAAATTTTTGAATTGTTTGCTACATATTTAAAATTTGAAAATCTTTTACAAGAATCAAAATTAAAATATTAAAATTGCAGTGACCAACTAAGCAAAACAGGATGCCAGATAAGAGTAAAGAGAGAACAAAATATGTAAATACAAAATGATGATAGCTGGATTATAAAAATCTGAGTTACTAATTTGTGTGCCTTTTTGGAGATAACTCCTGAACAAGGTCATGAACAGCAAAACATTAAATCTCAGTGTTTTCCTTTACCTTTTTCCTTTATTATTTTTCCCTATTTAGTAATTTAATTTTCAAATATTTTTCCTCTTGTTTACCTATATATGATTTTTTTCATTCTTATAGTGTAAATGGAAATATTGATTTGAAAATTATAATTCCTAATTACTCCTATAAAAAATCAAATTGAAAATTTAATTAAAAATATATTAAGTCTTATCCTAAAATAAGAAAAACATAAATGTCTTGTAGAAAAAAATTATAGATGTCTTGTCATAAGTTATAGAAAACTGACATTATTGAAGGACGAGTAACGACCGTCAATTATTATTACTTTATTATGCATGTCATATTCGATGATTAAACTATTTTTCATATTTTGAAATTAAATAGAAATAATGATGTTCTAGTTTAATCAACAAGATATTTGACAAAAATAGTAGTCTTATTTGAATAAGATAATTAAAATGGACAAGGAATGCGAGAAAAAGAAAAAGCTAAGCATTGAATGGAAATGGGCAAAAGACGGAAAGAAGCAAAGAAAAATGAGGATATGCATAATAATGATAATTAAGGGATTGTAACGTTGTCTATAAACCAGGGCGGCAAGGAAAATGACTTTGGTGTTGACCCTCAACAGTCAATTTCATATCACTGTTTATTGCTCAATCATTCTTCCCTTTTCTTTATCACCTCCCACTTTTAACCATTTACTTCTTCTTTGCTATATATGTATGATTAGGCAGAATAATACTTTGAATTCTCAATTGATTATATTGGTAAAGAAGTTTCTACTATATGATGTGTATTTTAGTATCAACAAGTTTATTTCTAATGTAGGTTTTTGTGTATAATTTCCAAAATTTATACATGTATCTATTCCAGTGTGAACATAAAATAAAATGAGTATTAAGTCGATGATAACTATCGTATAAGGGTTTCCGAAGCGGTGGTAAATATATCCAATGAGCAAAGTCGATGATAACTATCGTATAAGGGTTTCCGAAGCGGTGGTAAATATATCCAATGAGCAAAGAAAAGTATATATAAAATTAACACTTTAATGTTAAATTCAACAAAGTGAGAGGCGTAGAAATTGTGAGTGAATGAATGAATCGTATTTTGATGTAATGCAAGATCACATTCATATATATAGATGACGGTTAGGACTGTCATCACTAGATAGATTGGCTCTTGAATTCGACATCCACGATATATTAGTTTTATGGGCTAAAAATAGAGAAAATAAAGTCAAGTAGGAAAATGCTTCGACGGATGGAGAAATTTAGAGAAAATATCTGAGTTACAAATTGATCTTCGACCAGATATCACTATCAAACCTTCGACTGGAAAGGTCCTGTGACCTCCGACTAGAAGACAAACTCTCGTGTCAGCACCAAAGACGAAGGATATTTGAATTTGAAGATCAGAGGGAAATGCAGTTCGCCAGCAGTTAAGGGAAAGCGACGTGGCAGAAAGATAGAGGTCGAGGGACATGCAGAAGACACTTGTCTTCATCCTAGAGCAAAACAACCCCTCGACGGTTACATAATTTTAGTATAAAAATAGGAAGTTTGTGTAGGTTTTGGCGTGTGTTCAACCTATTGTGCTAGTTACTCAACATTATTCAAGTACCCGCTGTGTGAAAGAATAACTGTGAATGTACGTTGGAAACACTATTTTTTATTAATAAAGTATTTTTACATTGCTTTGATCTTCTTTTGCAAAGTTTACGTTTCCTACATCTTTACCTACACTTCTATTTACTTTCTTACTTTCCAAAAAACCATAAACACCATATCCTTGGTCGAACGTGCGTTCTTCCTAGATATTAACTTTCATATCAAACCAGCATAAAAGTTAGCATATGTTCTGGGATCAATCTGATCGACCCGCGAGTAAACAAAAGGACTTTCCTTTTTGGAGGATCAGCGGTTGTTTACCAAAAACAACGGTAAACAAATTGGCACACCTGATGGGACCTTGCTAATTTTTATCATTTGTTTGTTCATGTTATTGCTTTCCTTTTATACGTATACAGCGTTGCATGTTATTAAGAAGTGGTAGAATAACCAACGAGTGTACTGTTAGGAAGAAAAATAGCGAAAGTAGAATGGCTAATGAGCCAAATCATGAAGAAATACCTCCACCAAATACTACTGGAACAACGGTTATAACTACCGTTGGAGAAAATATCTCAACTTCTGTTGGTTCGGTACCAACGTTAATCACGAATCAAACAGGAGCCATACTTTCGTATGTAGGTCCTAGAGGTCCATTAGGAACACCCCCACCAAGGGCAAATTCAGGATCTCGACCGTACGTTCCCCCAAGATTTTCGACAGCCTGGATGGATCGAGAACAGCCATATGGCATGCCAACCACTGAAATGGCTAGCCTTATGAACGCTGCGTCTACTTTTTCAGAATCTTTGGTGAGTACGTCATCACCATTACAGGGATCTGGAGCCAGTATGGCAAATTTGGGTAGAAACCAAATTTTAGGAGGATCATCACATACAATATCAAGTCTCACAAATGCTTCTACAACAATTTTGAGGCAACAGATGGATGAAAGTAACCATGATATGGTGCAAATGCTGGCACAAACCCTAAGTACAGTGCTGAACCCCCTAATACAAAATACTACCCAGTCGAATCAACAAATGGCAGCGCAAATGACGCGCATGGCTGAATTCTTTGGGGTACCCCAAACTATTCGACAACCCTAAAGAATACCAATAAGAGTAAACCAAGGGGTAATCTTGGAAGAAGATTTAACCGTTAATCAAAATCCACAGATCCCTAGAGTAGAAATAGAACAACCTAGGATCGAAATACCTCGAAATCCCCCACTGATCCCTAGAGAAGTCGATCAAGGAGTGATTATGGTGAATATGAACCAAAATGCTGATGAATTGATACAGCAAGTTCGACACCAAAATTATGGAACAGATAATAATCTGACTGCCATGATCGAAAGGATTATGGTACAGAATGGGATGAACGTTGGTTTTCACAGACCAAACTTCACATCCCCATTGTCAGAATATATTCTGCAAACAGACTTACCTCCTAGGGGAAAAGTCCCCAAGTTTACCAAATTTTCAGGGGATACGACAGAATCTACTGTCGAACATGTGGCGAGATATTTGATAGAAGCCGGGGAAATAGCAAACAACGAAAACCTTAGGATTTAATACTTCCCAAGTTCTCTAACAAAAAATGCTTTTACTTGGTTCACTACCTTCCCAGCCAATTCGATCCATAATTAGAATCAATTGGAAAGATTGTTCCTTGAACAATTTTACATGTGACAGACCAAAATAAGTCTAAAAGAACTGGCTAGTGTGAAGAGGAGATTCACTGAGCCAATATATGAGTATCTAAATAGGTTTCGACTGCTTAAAGCCAGGTGCTTTACCCAAGTGCTTGAACATGAATTGGTCGAAATGGCAGCAGGGGGCCTGGATTATTCCATTAGGAAAAAGTTAGATACCCAATACTTGAGAGACATGGCCCAGCTGGCCGATAGAGTTTGACAAGTAGAACGCCTTAAAACCGAAAAGGCTAAAGCGACCAAAACTCATCGAAGAGAAAGAGTAGCCTATGTCGAAATGGATGATGACGACCCATAGACATCTAGTGATCCTATAGATGTCAAAGAAGGCGAGATAGATTTAGAGGAGTTAAAATAAGGGCCGCCATACTCTTGTAAATTGCTAGTGCCCTCAAATGGGAAGAATCCTGTGGAGTCTGAAAGGAACAGTGACAAATTCCCAAAGAAAACATATAGTTTTGACATCACTAAGTGCGATGAAATATTTGATTTATTAGTCAAAGATGGCCAAATGATAGTGCCCCCAGGGGAAAAAATGCCTCCTTTAGAACAAAGGAAGAAAAGAGGTTTTTGTAAATATCACAATTTTCTAAGCCATAAAACCTCACAATGTTTTCTTTTCAGGGATCTTGTTCAAGAAGCACTCAAAGAAGGAAGGATCAAGTTCGCTGATAAGCCGAAAATGAAAATTAATGCGAACCCGCTACAAATGTATGCATATTATGCTGAACCAATTGGCATCCATATGGTTGAAGTTTTTGAAGACTCCACCAACAAGCCTGTATTTGGAAGTTTTACTGGAAACATATCTAGGAAAACTGTCGAAGGGGTGAGGAAGGCCACTGAAGGCCTAAACCTGAACAAAGGAGCTGCTGAAGGCTCAAGAAAAAGAGTTACTGAAGGCTCAAACACAAACAAAGGAGTTGCTGAAAGCTCCAACAAGAGAACCACTACAGGTTCTTACTTGACTGCCGTTAAAAGTTCAACAGAAAACTTGGAAGCCAAGATGCAGAAACTGAATCTCGTTGCCAAGAGCAACATGGAGGTAAACATGGTCGAGGTATCTGAAGCCAAGGCTTCAGAAGAGGCCATTCGACAGGAGGAAGTGAACAAGACAGCATTTCCAAAAGAAAACGAGGATCTGGCAGAATTTTTACATCGATGCCAGAAGAAAAAGTCTTAAGTGATGCTGTGTCCCAGATGCAGTTCTATTTTCGACAAGAAAGTTGGAGAGCACATACAAGGCATGAGAGCAGTGAAGGCAAAATGGGGCACCAATGCTCAACCAAAAATGGATCCAGAAGTTAGATACGATCCCAGGAGGGGATATCAAAAAGGACCCATGAACCAGGTAAGGAGGCCACCAACTTTTCGGACTCCAACTAATGTACCTGTGGATACTTGGCTCAACACAGTGGGCAGAAAAAGGCCCAATGAAGAAAAGTGGCGAACATTTGACGTGACAAGGGGCTCTTCTTTGGATTACAGGAAAGAGTACCATACTACTACAACGAATAAAATGGCTCATATATCACGCAACTACAAGGGGAAGAACCCCATGTCTCGTTCTCAATAGTGAAGATTCCAGAGACGGAGAAAAGCCGAGAAAGAGGCTGCAGCAGAGCCTCACCCAGAATCTAGCACCAACGTGCCATGAAAAGGAAAAGGAAAGCAAAGGAAACCTCTAGAGAGGGAACCAATTGCTGGAAGACTGGTATGGCCAGAACAATCACTACGCCAAAAATAAGCTTTAGCATCACACATACGAAAACGCTTTTAGGAAAAAGCGCTGCTATAGGTATTAAAAAAATTCGCTTAAAAAAAGCGCTTTCAAAGGGTACCTTAAGAAAGCGCTTTTCAAAAGAGCTGCTAAAGGTCACCCTTAGAAAGCGCTTTTTGAGAAGCGCTGCTAAAGGGTGCCTTTCAGAGGGAACCTAAGAAAGCGCTTTTCAAAAGCGCTGCTAAAGGGCAGCCTTAGAGAGCGCTTTTCAAAAGCGCTGCTAAATCTGGCCTTTAGAAAGCGCTTTTAAAAGCGCTGCTATAGGGTATGCTACGAAAGCGCTTTTTTATGAAAAAGCGCTGTTATACATGACCATTAGAAAGCGCTTTTAAAAGCGCTTTCGTAGGTTGTTTTATAATAAATTTTAATGTTTTTGATTAAAGCTGTGTTGTGTGTTCGTACTGGCTTTTGTGTTTCCTCTCTTCCAAACCCTTTCGTTCCCGTTCTTGTTCATCTTCTTCGTCCAAAGCGATTTTTCACGGTAGCCACCATCGTCAACTCTCATCGCCGCCCACGAGTCGTCCCTCTCTTCACAAGGTTCGTTGATTATTATTTTCTTCTCATTTACAGTGTATTGGTTGTTGTTGTTGTTTGATGATTTTTGAAAGTTTCCTAAAACCCTTTGATGATTTTCTAATGATGTTATTAATATGTTATTTCATTTTGAGTTAATGTTGAATGAATTAAACTTGGTGTTGATTTTGATTGTTCCTAATTTTGTTTTAAAACATGTTGGCTTTGAATTTGTGATGACATTGTGTGATTTGGTTTTGAATGACGAACTCGGTTATGGTATTGTTGTTTATCGTGTGCACATGGAACACTTGTTTGAGATGAGTTTTATTGAGCATTATTAGGATTACATAGTTGTTTCCCGGAATTTGGTTCGATTGATTTTAGCTTACTTTGAGCTTGATTTTTCATATCATGAACTTGAATTGGATAATAGCTTGAATTTTTGGTTCCCGTTAGGTGATTATTGTGATCGGTGGATCTGGAACTGACTGTTTAAAGCTGGTTCGCGAAATGTCGCGGAAGCAAGAGTCGCCACCGTCTTTTATTTTCTCCAAATAGAAAGGACAAAAGCACAGAAAAATTCCTTAAAGAGATTGCTCTCGGTTCGGGAGGTAGATTATAGAAAGGGAAGGTGTTAGCACCTTTTCTATCCATGGTTATCCATGGGCTCTTAGATACTTTCTCATTGTGTTTTCAAAAGTGTTTTGTTTGCTTTTCAACGTGGGTTTTAAAAAGTTTCTTTGAAAGTTTCAGATCGACTCTTGTGTCAGAGTGTTTGAAAAATTGCTTTGAAAGTTGGTGTGAAAAGATTTTTGTTTGTTTTTTTTTGAAGAGAGCAAGTATCTACGAGAATCTACCTACCCTAAGGAATTCGTTTGTGTAAATGTCCTTTAAAGTAGTGCCATCCCACCATTGAGAGGTAGGTAGCACCACCGTCGGAGGTGTTCGGGTCAATTCGAGTTTTAGGGACATGGTGATCACCAGAGCAATGGGAAGACACCTTAGAAGCTACCCTCATGCCAGGTTCCCGGATCATGAGGACTTGCTAAGACGTCCTCTACTCGACGATCACCTTTCGAAAGGCAACAGTTTTGGATGCGTGGCTGTAGACGACCTACAAGAAAATAGCGATTAGCGTTCTATGGGTCATAAATTCATCGCGAGATATGAACTTGCTTCGTCTAAGCTTGCTGAGTCCAATGGTCATAGTCTGGAATCCTAATTTTGCCTTGGGTAGAAAACCCCAATTTTGCAGACCTGTAACCCTAAATTTTGATCATGGTGAAATCCCATACACGATGCAAAAATCAAATTGAATGTAAAGGTTAGCTTTGAAACATCACAGGGAACAAGAATATATAATTGAAATGCAATGAGGATGCTTAGAATTGAGAACACGATTTCAAAAATTTTGAGACACAGTCTGAGTATGATCTACCAATTCTTGGAGCTTTTGTTGTTGTTTGTGATTGGCACACGTTCAGAGAACCACAATGAAGCTATTGGGACAAGAATGGTGCTTTGAATCGACCTCTAGAGTTGATTTCAGTTTTGCCTTTTTTAGTGAAAATTCTAAGTGTTGTTCTTAGCCTTTGCGCAACTTCAATCCCCTCCAGCATTAGGGTTTGATTCCTGGTTATGTAGTGAGCATATTAGGTTAACAAAATTCAACAAAATCTCATGAATTCAATGGTTTCAATATTTGATTTTCTTCCATTATGTTTTCAATCTTTTCTATGCAATTTGATACCAAATCTTGCCAAAACTTTCCCTAATTGGCTAAGCACGAAATATCAAGTCTAAACATGTATAAAAAGATTCATTTGGTTCATTTAGATATTTTCCACATATTTAATTGATTTAATTGAATTAATATGAATAAAAAATTCAAATAAATAAATAAAAATGAGAAAATACTTCCCTTTGGGCCAAGTGGTCGTGCACATGCTTGGAATGATGAATCTTGGAAGAAAATAAGCCCATTAGCAATTTTTAGACCATTTGAATCAAAGTTGACTTTTCAAAATTCCCAAAAATTTCCCAACTTCCACAAGGCATAACTTGCTCAATTTTTAAGCTTTTCACATGTTCTTGGACATTTTGGAAAGGTCTTTGAGTCCTCTAACCAATGCCTTTGGTCCCATGTCATTTTGATTTACCAATATCAAGTTATGGCCTTTGACTTAAAGTCCCTTTTTGTTGACTTTTGAAAATGACCTATAATGTTGAAATTGATAACTTTTTGTGAGAGCATTTCTTGGACTTGAAGTATGAAGATGAGTTGTAGGAAATGTCTTTCTCTTCAAAATGAGCTTTGGATGGAATTTTTATGATAATCCATGTGAAAGTTATGCCCTGGTCAATTTCAGTTGACTTTTTCAGCTGTCCAAATATAGTAACTTTTGCACCTTTGATGATTTCTGAGCCAAATTTTGAGAATCATGATCAAGCATTGATCAAATGATGTTTGTGGCTTCAAAATGATATGTTGACCAAAAATTTGAACTTTTGACTGCCAAATGACCATTTTGCCCCTACAGTTGACTGTAGTGCAATCTAGGGTTTTGACTGTGCAATTTTGAGCTGAATGCCTTGAAACTTGATATGAGGATACTTGACCATATTTGTAGGCATATGAGACTTGATTGGGCCTTTGAAAACTTCATTCTCTTGATCAGAACACAAACCCTAGTTTTGACTGTATAGGAGACAGTTGCACCGCACAACCCTTGGGGGAATTTTGTGACTTGACTTGAGCAATTTCTTGAAGAATATGGGAGGGCAAATTTTGGGGTACAACAGTTGCCCCTGTTCAATCTTCTTAGACCTGAGGATGGAGATTGGCTGACGTGCCTTTCGTAATCCGAGGGTAGAAGATGATTGGACACTAGAGTGCCCAGAAATTTGCGCTCACATAGTAGCAGCGATGATGGGGGAATGGGCTTATAGATGCCATTTGGAGATTGCTGGATAGGGTGATGGGCTTATGGATGCCATCTGGACGCTGATTGCGTAAGAGATTCCTTAGCGAGAACCTGCTTACCTGCAAAAGAAAAATGAGTACCTGACACGTTGCAGGAGCTGATTTTAGATGCTTGGTATAGATGCGTCCTGACTGGTTACAGGAGCTGAGTCTGGAGCTTCAAACAACAATGAATGAACCAGGGATGGTTACTGCCTTAGCATGAACGGTAAGAGAACCTTGGGTGATTTTAACTTCAACAACGCTCGTTGAGAAAAATCTTGGCGGGAATTACCATCTTTGCAATACCGGGAAGAGAACCATAGAAGATTATAATTTGAAAGGGAATCACCTCACTCGCCGTCGGAGAGGGATTCATAGGAAAAGGAATTGTCACCTCACACACCGTCGGAGAGGGAACCATCTGAAAAGGAATTGTCACCTCACACACCGTCGGAGATGGAACCATAAGGGACTATCACCTCACACTCATCGTCGGAGAGGGAAACATCTGAAAAAGGGATTACTACCTCACACACCGTCGGAGAGGGAACCATAGAAGACTATCACCTCACACTCATCGTCGGAGAGGGAAACATCTGAAAAAGGGATTACTACCTCACACACCGTTGGAGAGGGAACCATAAGAGAATATCACCTCACACTCATCGTCGAAGAGGGAAACATCTGAAGAAGGAATTACCACCTCACGCACTTGCCGGAGAGGGGACCATAACTTCTGCTGAGTCTTTATCAGAAAAATCTGTTGGGAGTCGATTTAGCTGGACTAGAGAAGGCTTTGAAATATGTTTGAGCATTTTAACTGCGTCTTTCCTGAAAGGTAAAGGTCAGTCATATGCAATGCATGATATGGATCAAGTAATGATGTTCTCATCATAAATGAGATTTGTATGATATAATGCGTCTATGCATGCTATAATGATGTATGAACTGTATGTCTTCAAAATTAATGAGATTCATGTAGTATGATGCATATGCATGCTATAATGTATGAGGATATGATGTTTATGAATGTATATTTTCGTCGTAGGAAAATAAATCCTTGACGGGTGCCGGGAAGTCGCATTCTGGGCTGATGTGGAAGAATAGCTTTTGCTTCCGCTGGGGTTGATAGTTGCAAGTATACCGGTAGGAGAAGATGACTCCATTGCGGAATAAACTTGGCAAATGGAAGATTCTGCGGGGAGAAAAGATACCCTAACGACCATGCTGGGAAGCAATACTCTGTGGGGAGAGATGCTTTGCGGATTGTTGATAATGACTTGCTGAGGATATGCTTGTCGTTGGAAGTATTGATGGACTTCGCTGGGGATAAGAAGACTTCGTCGAGGACACTCTTTCCGTGTCTTTTGGCTGAGGATAACCCAGTTATATCCTGTTAAGGAAATAACTCTTTAAATCCAACCGGACGGCGCGTTCGTGCTTTGTGAGGGGATAAGCTTGTTGCTTGGGGATATGAATTCCATCCTTCCTGGGGAGATTGGATTGGACTCTTCTGGGGAAGTTTTGGACTGTAATGTTATAAGTTGAAAGAGGGAACCTATGTAGGGTTGCTGGATGTCGAGTTCGTATAAAACTTCGTTTTTTAGAAAGGGAGAACCTGTGTAGGGTTTCTGGGTGATGAGTCCATGTAAAACTTCTTGATGAACCGGGGTGAGGTTATCTTGAACTAAATCCATGTAAGACTTTTGGAGGAACCGGGGTTAGGTTACCTTGGGGTAAATCCATGTGAGATTTCTTGACGAACCGGGGTAAGGTTACTGGAAGCGAGTCCATGTGAGACTTCTGGGGGAACCGGGGTTAGGTTACCTTGGGGTAAATACATGTGAGATTTCTTGACGAACCGGGGTAAGGTTACTGGAAGCGAGTCCATGTGAGACTTCTGGGGGAACCAGGGTTAGGTTACCTTGAGATAGATCCGTGTGGGATTTTTTGACGAACCGGGGTAAGGTTGCTTCGGGCTAAGTTCGTGTAAAACTTCTGGATGAACCGGGGTAAGGTTGTTCGAGATAAACCCATGTAAGATTTCTAGAGGTACCGGGGTAAGGTTACTTGACGAGTTTGTGTAAAAACTTTTTGATGAACCGGGGTTAGGTCATCTTGAGATGGGTCCATGTGAGACTCTTGGAGGAACCGGGGTTAGGTTACTTGGATAAGTTTGTGTAAAAACTTCTTGATGAACCGGGGTTAGGTCATCTTGAGATAGGTCCATGTAAGACTTCTGGAGGAACCGGGGTTAGGTTACTTGGATAAATCCATGTAAGATTTCTGGAGGAACCGGGGTAAGGTTGCCTTGTGGTAAATCCATGTGAGATTTCGGGAGGAACCGGGGTTAGGTTACCTGGGTAAGTTCGTGTAAAAACTTCTTGATGAACCGGGGTAAGGTTGCTTCGGGCTAAGTTCGTGTAAAACTTCTGGATGAACCGGGGTAAGGTTGTTCGAGATAAACCCATGTAAGATTTCTAGAGGTACCGGGGTAAGGTTACTTCGGGATAAGTTTGTGTAAAAACTTTTTGATGAACCGGGGTTAGGTCATCTTGAACTAAATCCATGTAAGACTTCTGGAGGAACCGGGGTTAGGTTACCTGGATAAGTTTGTGTAAAAACTTCTTGATGAACCGGGGTTAGGTCATCTTGAGATAGGTCCATGTGAGACTTCTGGAGAAACCGGGGTTAGGTTACTTCGGGATAAGTTTGTGTAAAAACTTCTTGATGAACCGGGGTTAGGTCATCTTGTGGAGGAGGAGTCTGTGTATGACTTTGTCTGAAGGTTGAGAGGAAACCGGTGTTGGGTCGCATGATTTTGATTAAGTGGATGATTGTCCTGTTTGGTCTCAGACGTTAGCCCACGATCTGGAATTTGTAAAGGTAGATGGTAATCATCCTTATGTTGATCTGTCCTTTGTACTTTGGTTGACAGAGCAATTGGATCGCCTGGATAACTCATTATTGCCCCTGCTTCGGAGGTGAGGGAAGAGGATGCTTGTGCGGGTGATTGACAAATCTTCGAGTAGACAAGTGATGAGATACCGGAACATAGTCGTACGCTTTGGTCCCTAACTTTTGCCTGGACCGCCCTTTCGGGTTTTCAGTCCATCGGGATACCCATTTTTGCCCAAGCCGCCTTTTCAGGTTTTCGACTTGCCGGGTGTACAGATTTTTCGTTTCATCCCTTCATTTTGCCCGAACCCTTTTGGTTCGCCGGGAAGCCCTTATTTTTGCCTAGGTGTGTCAACCTAGCGGGTCTTTGATTGTGCGTAGTATCTTTTCGACTATGTCCACACTCTCAGAATGTAAGGAGTTGCCCTTGTTGGAAGTATTTTGCCATGCCCCAGAAGATGTTTGATCCGACAAGATTCGTTGTTGAAATGCCCCAAGCGACTCAGGCAGAGACTTGCCCCAGGCTATTTGGTCTTTGAGAGATTCTCCGAATTTTGACTTAACTGCCCCAGACGATGGACAATAGTCATGCCATGCCCCTTGATTGGAAGTGCTTCTGTTCACAAGGTGTTCATCGTGCGAATTTCCCTGCTGTTCAAACAAATAGTCATATGCAAACAAGGTTATTTTAAGAATGCAAAAGTCTATGTCTGTCTTGAATTTTGAAAATGCATTTTTTGTAATACAGTGCGGTGTCAACTCAAGATTTTACAGCAAACCTTCAGGAGTCAGGATACCTTCGTAACAGTATGCTTTCGAACTAACCCATGCTTCAGCTAGGACTTTTAAGGGTTGTATCGTGGCCTGGTTCACGGTTTAAGAAACAAAGGATAAAGGCTCAAATTATTTGTACCCACCCGCTCTTCGTGATGTTCTCCAAACCTAAACTCAGTTGATCGTGCGTTAGACCTTGTTTGAGTCTTTGTTCTGATGTTCCAATGATGGTTCAGATGTTGACAATTTATTTTGAATAGGCAGCCATCTCCTTTTTTTTGTCGAGGTTTTGTAGGGCCTCTTTCTTTTTGATTTAGTTATCCCTTTCTTTTTTTTGCCTGAACTGTTTCCTTTTTGGGATTACAGTCAGCGGGATGCCCCAGTTTGGTAAGTCTTCTTTATTGGTTTTGACTTTTTGGGCTTTTCATTTATGATTTTTTTTTTGGTAATGACTGCCTGTCCTTATGATTGTTCGGAACCATCACTGTCTTTTGTTTTTTGAAAAACTCATTTAGTGACATTCATTGTGCGTTTGGATCAACTGAGAGAACTACCCTGCCCCAGGTTATGATTAAGGGTTTTGATTTTCGAAAATAAAAACTCCTACTTCTTTGGCTCTGATGGGTTGACGAGGGATTATCATCCTTATAACTCCAGTGTTTAGGGATTGAAACAATGCCTGTACCTCATCAGCGGGGTTTGTTCAAAAGCATACTGTAGATTGTAGTATCGTTTTCGTCATCCTCCCTCAAGAGGTTTAGAATTTTCAGTTAAGAGTTGATCATCGCAAAAATATGAAAGCGGTTTTAAGCGTAGTAAACATAATTAAATCAAGACAGACACGTGTAATGCATTCATTAAATAAAATAGTTTAACATGATAATTGTTTATCTGAACAAGAAAGGAGAAATACAACTTGAATTCAAATGAACAAAAATCTCTCGACTCTAGCCATGTTTTGGCAATGGAGCAGTGATCACGTTGGGAGTCTCGGCAGGCTCGAACTCGATCTCTTTGGCATCGATCATGTTCTGAATCTTGTACTTTAGTGCCCAACAGTCCTCAGTATCGTGCCCCGGGCTATCAGAATGATAAGCGCATCTGGCTTCTGGATTGTAGCTAGGAGAGGAGGTCTTAGGATTAGCAGGAGGATTGATCACTGCAATTAGGTTCATCTTCAACATGTGTTGCAGTGCTTGCGACCATGGCATGTTAATATTGGTGAACTGCCTTTTAGGCCCGTCCGGCCTTTGCTGGTTTCCCCTTTGTGGTTGACGGCGTGGTGCAGAACCAGAAATCACGACTGCCCCTGCATGGTTGTCACGACGACTCTTTTGACTGTATGCAGCATTAGATTCCTTCTTTCCCGTGTAAGGCTTTTTATGAGTGTCAGAAGGTGTGGCCTCTTGAATTTTCCCACTCTTGATACCAGCTTCAATTCTTTCACCGGTCAGGATGAGGTTAGTGAATCCATCAGATGAATTGCCAATCAGGTGGTTGAAGAATGGCCCGGATAGGGTCCCCAAGAACATATCAACGAGTTCCCGGTCAGTTAACGGAGGCTGCACCCTTCCAGCAAGGTCTCTCCATCTTTGTGCGTACTCCTTGAAACCTTCACTTGACCCCAACGACATACCCTGGAGTTGGGTACGTGTGGGAGCAAGGTCGGCATTGTACTGGTACTGCTTATAGAAAGCAGTTGCCAACTCCTCCCAGTTACGAACTTTGGTCCCATCCAGTTGATAGAACCATTCGAGGTGAGTCCCTGAAAGACTTTCCTGGAAGAAGTGGATCCACAAGTTCTTATCTGCTGAGTATGGTTGGATTTTCCGAACATAAGACCTGAGATGTAGCTTGGGACAAGACGCCCCGTCATATTTAGTGAATGATGGTGCCTTGAACTTCCGAGGGATGATCACACCAGTAGACAAACCCAGATCTCCGAAATCCAGCCCAGGTACTTGTTGTATTTCCATAGCCTTCAAACGGTCTTCCAACTGCCTGTACTTGTCCTCAGCCGGAGGGTATTGTTCGTCGTTGAAATCTGTCTCGTTGTCGGAGACCACTTGACTAGGCACCTCTCTCTCATGGTGACTGCTTTCCCTCACAGATGGGGTAGTCCTCTCAGTTTCAGTCTGCGGTGTGTTCCCAGATTTGCGTCTAGGGCTGAACAAAACAGTCCTCTTCTTCTTCTTGTCCTTCTTCAAGAGCAGGGCCTTCAGATCTTGTTGCCCCTGGGTCAAATTCATAATCAGCCCTTGGAATTGGGCGTTCTGAGCCTGGAGGGCCTTGATGGACTGCTCAGCTGATGATTCAGGATTCATGTCGATCGGCTGAAATAAACAGCGAAGAAGGGTAAGCAACTTGTCAAAGGGATACCTGTAGTGCAATGAGATGTATGGCATGCATGCAATGATTTCAAGGACCTCGCGGGGTAAACAGGAAAATTTTGTTAGCATTGGAATCTATGGCTTGATTGAAGGACACCCATGTTGTTGAGAATTCTTCGTCAAGGGTCAAAGGCTCACCATATCCAGTGGGTCATAGCCTCTGACTTTAGTCATCATGTCTGGTTTTGAAATCTTCAAACAACCTTGGTTAGGGGAACCTTCTTCAAAAGTCAGAGCTCACCATATCAAGTGGGTCATAGCCTCTGACGACCTTGGCTAGAGGAAAATAAATCCTCTTTCCCCCTTGCTGGGTGTTTGATTCATCATGACCTGCATCACGAGCCTTTGAGATCCTTGAAATGGGTTAGGATGTATGCAATGGTATGATGTCATGATGCATGGGGTAGTATAGGTAAACCCTGTTACGAGTTCCAATTAAGGACTGCAAACCAAAAACCTGCAAGACACCTAGTAAACCTGTCAGGAATCCCAATTAAGGACTAAGACAAACCCTGCAAGAAACTTGGTACACCTTGTTAGGAGTCCCTATTAAGGACTGCAAACCAAAACCTGTAAGAAACCTAGGTACCCTGTTATGAGCCCCTATTAAGGACTATAAACAAAACCTGCAAGTAGTTCATGTGTCAGATGGATAACAAACGTGCAAGTAGTCAAGTACGAAGGCACGCAAGTCACACAAGAGAAACCCTTAGGGTTTAAGGCCAGCATGGGGTCTGGGTAGTACCCTCTTGAAGTTGGTGGGCTCAACCTGTCCTAATCAAAGTAACCGGGTTCTAAGGGTCCCAATATCACGGGATTGCTTTCATTGTTCATCGTTTCGATTTAGCCACTGAACTGGCGACCGAAATATTCCAGGAAAGCAACCCTCAATTGAGTGTAGTATCGAGTATCAACCAACCTCGGACTGCACCAAAGTCAGTTATCTCACTACCCTAAAGAGGCCAAGATAGTTCAATTAAGGTTCCTAAGGTCTGTTGATGCTTCACGACACCACGTGGAGGCCCCGTACTCTCCTTGACTGAACTCAAGGGTTACCGGTACACACCAAAGCGCCACATCAACGTAGCAGACTGTTTCAACCATGTCGGTATACCCCGCACAGTTCCCTCACAGCCTTGTTGCTACTTTCTAAGAAAGGTATCCCCCATATCCGGGTTAGGATCTATAGAACTCCCAAGCAACCCACAATTTAAAGCACACAAGGAAAACAATTGAAAACACAGTTATGAACTAACCCTAAGGTACACCTCACTCTATAAGATTATCCCCAGCAGAGTCGCCAGTTCTGTGATCGGTGGATCTGGAACTGACTGTTTAAAGCTGGTTCGCGAAATGTCGCGGAAGCAAGAGTCGCCACCGTCTTTTATTTTCTCCAAATGGAAAGGACAAAAGCACAGAAAAATTCCTTAAAGAGATTGCTCTCGGTTCGGGAGGTAGATTATAGAAAGGGAAGGTGTTAGCACCCTTTCTATCCATGGTTATCCATGGGCTCTTAGATACTTGCTCATTGTGTTTTCAAAAGTGTTTTGTTTGCTTTTCAACGTGGGTTTTAAAAAGTTTCTTTGAAAGTTTCAGATCGACTCTTGTGTCAGAGTGTTTGAAAAATTGCTTTGAAAGTTGGTGTGAAAAGATTTTTGTTTGTTTTTTTTTAAGAGAGCAAGTATCTACGAGAATCTACCTACCCTAAGGAATTCGTTTGTGTAAATGTCCTTTAAAGTAGTGCCATCCCACCATTGAGAGGTAGGTAGCACCACCGTCGGAGGTGTTCGGGTCAATTCGAGTTTTAGGGACATGGTGATCACCAGAGCAATGGGAAGACACCTTAGAAGCTACCCTCATGCCAGGTTCCCGGATCATGAGGACTTGCTAAGACGTCCTCTACTCGACGATCACCTTTCGAAAGGCAACAGTTTTGGATGCGTGGCTGTAGACGACCTACAAGAAAATAGCGATTAGCGTTCTATGGGTCATAAATTCATCGCGAGATATGAACTTGCTTCGTCTAAGCTTGCTGAGTCCAATGGTCATAGTCTGGAATCCTAATTTTGCCTTGGGTAGAAAACCCCAATTTTGCAGACCTGTAACCCTAAATTTTGATCATGGTGAAATCCCATACACGATGCAAAAATCAAATTGAATGTAAAGGTTAGCTTTGAAACATCACAGGGAACAAGAATATATAATTGAAATGCAATGAGGATGCTTAGAATTGAGAACACGATTTCAAAAATTTTGAGACACAGTCTGAGTATGATCTACCAATTCTTGGAGCTTTTGTTGTTGTTTGTGATTGGCACACGTTCAGAGAACCACAATGAAGCTATTGGGACAAGAATGGTGCTTTGAATCGACCTCTAGAGTTGATTTCAGTTTTGCCTTTTTTAGTGAAAATTCTAAGTGTTGTTCTTAGCCTTTGCGCAGCTTCAATCCCCTCCAGCATTAGGGTTTGATTCCTGGTTATGTAGTGAGCATATTAGGTTAACAAAATTCAACAAAATCTCATGAATTCAATGGTTTCAATATTTGATTTTCTTCCATTATGTTTTCAATCTTTTCTATGCAATTTGATACCAAATCTTGCCAAAACTTTCCCTAATTGGCTAAGCACGAAATATCAAGTCTAAACATGTATAAAAAGATTCATTTGGTTCATTTAGATATTTTCCACATATTTAATTGATTTAATTGAATTAATATGAATAAAAAATTCAAATAAATAAATAAAAATGAGAAAATACTTCCCTTTGGGCCAAGTGGTCGTGCACATGCTTGGAATGATGAATCTTGGAAGAAAATAAGCCCATTAGCAATTTTTAGACCATTTGAATCAAAGTTGACTTTTCAAAATTCCCAAAAATTTCCCAACTTCCACAAGGCATAACTTGCTCAATTTTTAAGCTTTTCACATGTTCTTGGACATTTTGGAAAGGTCTTTGAGTCCTCTAACCAATGCCTTTGGTCCCATGTCATTTTGATTTACCAATATCAAGTTATGTCCTTTGACTTAAAGTCCCTTTTTGTTGACTTTTGAAAATGACCTATAATGTTGAAATTGATAACTTTTTGTGAGAGCATTTCTTGGACTTGAAGTATGAAGATGAGTTGTAGGAAATGTCTTTCTCTTCAAAATGAGCTTTGGATGGAATTTTTATGATAATCCATGTGAAAGTTATGCCCTGGTCAATTTCAGTTGACTTTTTCAGCTGTCCAAATATAGTAACTTTTGCACCTTTGATGATTTCTGAGCCAAATTTTGAGAATCATGATCAAGCATTGATCAAATGATGTTTGTGGCTTCAAAATGATATGTTGACCAAAAATTTGAACTTTTGACTGCCAAATGACCATTTTGCCCCTACAGTTGACTGTAGTGCAATCTAGGGTTTTGACTGTGCAATTTTGAGCTGAATGCCTTGAAACTTGATATGAGGATACTTGACCATATTTGTAGGCATATGAGACTTGATTGGGCCTTTGAAAACTTCATTCTCTTGATCAGAACACAAACCCTAGTTTTGACTGTATAGGAGACAGTTGCACCGCACAACCCTTGGGGGAATTTTGTGACTTGACTTGAGCAATTTCTTGAAGAATATGGGAGGGAAAATTTTGGGGTACAACAATTATGTTTTAAAAGTTATTGAGCGTTTATTGAATAATCGGGCACGGAATATATTCTTGGAAGCCTTAGTGACATACAAAATTCTTGTTTCATTGATTAGCAGGCACAGTTAGTGTTTCTCATTCACACTAGTTGGACGGCAGGTAATTGAGATTCCCGATTAAGGCTCTCTGTCTTTTGATGTTTGTTTAATGTGTTTTGGAAATTAATCGGTTTCTTTAACTTCTTCAGGATCTTCCGATTCAGAGCAACATATCTCACCGGAGAACTCAAACGTGTCAAATCGTCAGAAAACAAGAGAACCGTCAGGTGATTGTTTCTTCTTTTCAATGTATACAAAATATTATTGTATAAAATCTTTTTACCTTGTCAATGAATTAATATAATAAAGTTGCATCTTTTTACCTTCACTGAATTTCTTTGTACATGAGATGTGAGAGAAAAATGATTCTGCAGATTTGATATTATTAGATAGATCAAGAAATTTTTGCAATTTTAGGTTAGGAAAATGGAATATGGTTCAGTTTGGATGGAAAAAGTACAAGGGTTTACGATTCTGAAAGAAAATGAAAACGCGATAGAATTTGGAAAACATAGCCGCGTAAATTGGAAAATGGGTATATAGGAACATGGTGGCTGGTGGAGAACGGTCGTGGAATTTGAGCGAGGTCGGTTCTTATGACCGCCGTAAGACATGAAATGTGAGTTGTACCTTCCACCAAAGGGATTCTATATATTTTGCCTTTACATAACCAAAAAATTGACGACGGTTGGCTCTTACGGCCGCAAAAATCGTCGTAGAAATTTCATTTAAGTTATTATCTCAATTTCATTAAAATTAAGGGAAGGTGTGCCCTTAGATCGATAGGAGAACTCCTTAAACAAATTTATCTCTCCTTCTCTTTCACTCATTTTTATTGTAAATTGTGAATTCATTGATTGTGCAATCAACATATTGAGATAATTTTCTTATCAATAATATTTTAAACAATTTTTTGTTGAGTTGATTGTAATCTATAAAATTGCAATTGATTTTTCATATCAACAAAACCAAAGAAAAATCTGATTAAAATTGATTTCACACCAAGTGTTCGACAAATTGATTAAGTTAAGTTTTTGTTTAGCTCAGATTGACTCAGAAACCGTAAACCATGGATAAGACATGGATGTATTCCAATCGATTGTCGAAAGAGTACGAGAACGGGGTATCATAATTCGTTAAGTTTGCTGTTGCGCACGCCGAAGACCCCGGTCGAATGACATGTCCTTGCTTGTGTTGCTGTTATGGGAATCGGGTTGACGCGGTTCAGTTGGCATCGCATCTAATACGGTATGGAATTGATAGAAGTTATACATGTTGGAATATGCATGGTGAGAAAAGTGATGGGAATGATGAATCGGGGGATAATAGGACCTATGCTTCAAATGACAATGGCACAGATACATACGATTATGATCGAGTTGAAGAGATTGCAGAAGCGCTTGAAGAAGATCTTAATGATTGTCCCAAAATGTTCGAGAGGTTGGTAAGCGATGCAGAGAAACCGTTGTATAATGATTGTACAAAATTCACAAGATTGTCTGCGGTATTAAAGTTGTACAACTTAAAGGCGGGCAATGGATGGTCGGATAAAAGTTTCACAGAGTTATTAGCCCTTATGAAAGATATGCTACCAGAGGATAATATTCTCCCCAATCGAACGTATGAGGCCAAAAAGATGTTGTACTCTATTGGCATGAGCTATGACAAGATACATGCCTGTCCAAAAGATTGTGTTTTGTTTCGAAACGAGTATGCATCGTTAAATGAGTGTCCTAAATGCGGTGCCCCGCGATATAAGAAAAAGTTGTCTCCGGCAAAAGTCTTATGGTATTTTCCTATAATTCCGAGATTTAGACGGATGTATCGTAGTGAAACCGATTCAAGACATTTAACTTGGCATGCAGATGAAAGAATTGTTGATGGAAAGTTTCGACATCCGGCAGATTCACCACAGTGGATGAAAATTGATAATGATTATCCTGAATTTGGAAAAGACGCAAGAAACCTTCGCTTGGCATTGTCTACTGATAGAATGAACCCACACGGTATTCAAAGTATCTCGCATAGCACATGGCCTGTAATTCTTATGATTTATAACCTACCTTCGTGGCTATGTATGAAGCGTAAGTACATGATGTTATCTATGTTAATTTCTGGGCCTAAACAACCAGGAAATGACATAGACGTATATTTGGAACCTTTAATCGAAGATTTGAAGATTTTGTGGGAGAACGGTGTGGAGGTTTATGATGGGTATAGGAAAGAAAGTTTCAACTTGAGGGCGATGTTGTTTGGAACAATTAACGATTTTCCAGCCTACGGAAATCTATCCGGGTATAGCATTAAAGGTGAAAAAGCGTGTCCTATCTGTGAAGATGGAACCGATACGATGCGATTGAAACTTTGTCAGAAGAATGTCTTTCTCGGTCATCGTAGATTCTTAAATTCTAAACATCAATATCGTGGATGGAGAAAAGCGTTCAACGGAGATACCGAACAATGTAGAGCTCCGCCTGGATTGACAGGTGATCAATTATTTGAAAAGGTGAAAGATGTGAGTATTCAGTTTGGCAAGCCTTTTGCACATAAAGTTGTTACAGGTGGGTGGAAGAAGAGGTCGATTTTTTTTGAATTGTCATATTGGAAATCTTTGTACGTAAGACATTTTCTTGATGTTATGCATATTGAAAAAAATGTATTTGACAGTGTTATTGGTACGTTACTCAATATAAAAGGGAAGTCTAAGGATGGTCTTAAAGCAAGGGAGGACATGGTAGAGATGGGAATAAGAACTGAATTGGGACCCGTGAAAAAAGGAACACGGACATATCTACCACCTGTTGTTTACACTCTATCCAGAAAGGAGAAAAAAATATTGTGTAAGTTCCTAAGTGAGGTTAAAGTTCCAGAAGGCTACTCATCAGATATTAGAAGACTTGTGTCTATGCAAGACCTCAAGTTAAAGAGTTTAAAGACGCATGATTACCATGTTATAATGGAACATTTTCTACCGATAGGTATATGTTCTATTCTTCCAGAAAAAAATAAGAAGCGCAATAACTAAACTGTGTTTTTTCTTCAAGTCAATTTGCAGCAAGGTGATCGATCCTGAGATCTTACCAACATTGCAAAAAGAAATAGTTGTTACTTTGTGTGATCTTGAAATGTATTTCCCTCCCTCGTTTTTTGACATAATGGTTCATCTTGTCGTTCATCTTGTCAAAGAGACACAACTGTGCGGACCAGCTTATATGAGATGGATGTACCCTACTGAACGTTATATGAAAATATTAAAAGGGTATGTGAAAAACCGAAGTCGACCAGAGGGTTGTATTGCTGAACGATATATTGTTGAAGAAGCGATTGAGTTTTGTACTGAATATCTGTCAAATGTTCAATCAATTGGACTCCCCAAATCTCACATTGTTGAAAAAAAAGAAGGTAAGAAGCTAATTGGAAATAAAGTTGTGACAGTATCAATGGTCGAACGGGATCAAGTGCATTTGTATGTTCTGCATAATGAGCTTGAAGTTGAGCCGTATGTTGAAATTCACAAGGGTGTTCTTCGAGGTTTAAATCCGAATAGAAATGAGAATTGGATTGTACGAGAGCACAATCGAAGTTTCATACCATGGTTTAAGGAACATATTTATTCAAAGTATCGTTCAGATCATGCTTCAGTAACAGAAAGATTGAGATGTTTAGCATACGGTCCAAGTTTAATTGTGTTTTCTTATAGCGCATATGCAATTAATGGATACACATTTTATACCAAAGAACAGGATGACAAAAGTACTATGCAAAATAGTGGTGTCACCTTGATCGCTGAAGCAATGCATATATCAAGTGTGAAGGACTTAAACCCAAAATTTGCAAACCTGTCATATTTTGGGGTTATCGAGCGCATTTGGATGTTTGATTACGAGAAGTTTCAGATTCCTATATTTGGTTGAAAGTGGGTTGAAAATAATAATGGCATACGAATGGATAAGTCAGGTTTTTTGCAAGTGGATCTTAATAGGGCGGGGTACAAAGATGAGCCTTTCATTCTAGCCTCTCAAGCTAAACAAGTGTTCTATGTCAATGATCCAACAAGTACGAAATGGTCTATAGTGCTACTATCTAACAAAGTAATTGATGAAAGCATTGGAGATCAAAGTGATATTGGTGTTGACATTGAATCTTTAACCATAACTGATCAAAATGATAATGAATCATGTATTAGAAACGATCATAATGAGGGTATTTGGATCAATCTAACTGTCCGCGTTGTTAAGAGACGAGTAGAACACATTCCTACCAAGAAAAGAAAGAGACCTTAGTGAAAAGGGTAATAGTATATATAACTTGCCATTTCATTTTTATATTTGTCATTTCATTTTAATTTGCCATTTCATTTTTATTTGTCATTTCATTTTTATATTTGTCATTTCATTTTTATTTGCTATTTCATTTATATTTGTCATTTCATTTTAATTTGCCATTTCATTTTTATTTGTCATTTCTTTTTTATATTTGTCATTTCATTTTAATTTGCCATTTCATTTTTATTTGTCATTTCATTTTTATATTTGTCATTTCATTTTTATTTGCTATTTCATTTATATTTGTCATTTCATTTTAATTTGCCATTTCATTTTTATTTGTCATTTCATTTTTATATTTGTCATTTCATTTTTATTTGCTATTTCATTTATATTTGTCATTTCATTTTAATTTGCCATTTCATTTTTATTTGTCATTTCTTTTTTATATTTGTCATTTCATTTTTATTTGACATATCATGTTTATTTTTTTTTTCATTATTACAGGTTAAATGGCTAGTAATCAAGATAATGCAAATGCTCCTGAAAATGCTCCTGAAAATACTCAAGAAAATACTTCAGAAAAAGATATTACACGAGGTATTACTATTATGAGGGGAATCATACGTGATAGAGATAGAGGAGTAACCTATAATGTAGAATGGAATGATAATGACCAATTAATTGGGTCTAATGCTGCAAAGTTGACAAGCTACATTGGTATGCTTGTTCGTATACACATTCCGATCACCACTCCTAGATGGAAAAGAGGAGAGTTGGATGAGGCTAAGGAGAAAGTTTGGACTGAGATAAAGGTACATATATGGTTTTTGTTATTTGCTTTATCTTGACGATAATATGTGTTTAAATTTCTTTTACTAACACACTTTATGCGTATGTTTTTTTGTAGAGGTCTTTTAACATTGAAGATACCCGTAAAAAGTATATAATGGGTTTGGCTGGAAAAAGACACAGAGGGTGGAGAACATTTTTAACCAACAAGTATCTTAAAGATGATGAAGGAAATTTTCTTGAAGAGGATCCGGAACGTCCAAAGAAGTATGAGAACTTCATTACACCTGAAGAATGGGTTGGTTTTGTAGGCCAAAGAAGAGATGAGAATTTCAAGAAAGTGAGTTCTATAAATCGCGAGAGAGCTTCAAAACCCGCATATCCATACAAAAAAGGGCGTTTGGGATATGCTCGCTTAGAAGAAAAAATTGCAAGTAAATATAAACTCTACGATCTTATTAATTCTCTCAATGTGTTATATAGTTGATGATCTTAAGACCTCCGTCATTGTGTAGTTAGAAGAGACGAAAAGTGACGCAACATCACTACCGGCACATTTGTTATGGAAGGAAGCTCGTGTGGGCAAGGATCAAGCTGTTAATCCCGATATTCAACATGTGTATGATGAATGTGTAAGTATAAGATTGTGTCTTTAGTTAAATCAATTAATGTTTATTAATATTTAAGTAATTTTTTATCTCCACTAATAATTTTTTATATGTAATTGAATTACAAGAGACCTTGTCCCAATCGGTATCCTCAGGTGAGGATCCTCACGATACCAGGAGCGTACTTAGTCAAGCACTAAATATTGCTGAGTATCCGGGTCGGGTGAGGGGTAAAGGTCATGGTGTGACTCCAACCTCTTTGTATAAGCATCCAAGGAGAAGAAATCCTAGCAATGCAGAAGTGATGCAAACATTGCAGGATTTACAAGCTCAAGTTCGTGAATTGCAGAAGGATAAAGAGAGATATATGGCGGAAAAGAGCAGTTCACACTTGAAAGAAACTAGTGACAAAGCTAGTATCAACTTTCAGCATAAATTTCCCGAGGTAATTTTCAATATATATCCGTTATTACTATAGAATATTTTTAGTCACTTCTAACGGTTATTATTGGTTTAGGGCATTTCATCTTGCCAGCTCTACCTATCGTCACCGACTTATCGACTAGTTGGCAAGGGAAAAGTCCATAACAGTTCGGGAGATTTACTTCATAATAGACCGCTTCCGGATGGTCACATGAAAGTATCGGTTGACATTGCTTTAGATATGGATGCATTGCTTCCGGTACCTGACATTGTTGCTGAGACCACATTGCTGCGAGATGCAATTGGATCTTTTGTTGCATGGCCATCCGACCTCATTTTCATAGATGATCAGGTATGTTGAAAACAATTATGAATCTTTAAGTCTTCAACTGTCAGTTCTGACCTCAGTTATTTCCACGGTAATTATAGACTCCTACAACACCCGCATCTAAGGGTAAAGGGATTTTGCGGCACGACGAGTCTGACGTATCACCAAAAGAGGTACGTTTAAAGTGTTAATTATATGATCCGAATAAAAAACTGCATAATTTTATAATTTAACCGAGTTTATATGATTTTTAGGTACCTTTTCATGGGTCACAACAAGTGAGCCAGAAAATCGTTGGCGTACCACCCAAGAAAAGGGTGCCCACTAGATTTTTCCCTCGATACCGGCAGTGTCTGGAAACAATAGTGGGAACAACAAATTTGATGGATGGTGGTATTCGTCAAATTGATATGGATCAAGGTATTTTTGGTTTTCCTTGCACAGAAATAATTGGACATGAGGACGTGGAACATATTTTCCGTCATAAAGAATTGGGCGTCAGTATTATGCACGCATACATCCGGTAACCCCATCTTTATATTATGTAATTAGCTGAAATCTTTTTTAAACATCTTCAATGAATATACTCTAATATTAATTATGTTTCTATTTAAGGCTGTTATATGACAAATTGATGCGCGGGAATCAATTGTCAAACAGATTCCATTTTGTGTCTTCCTCCCGTGTCAGCAGAGCGACAATTGGTAGGGAACCGGATTCAGTAAGAGAGCACTTAGTCGAAAGATTCATGGCAACTGGCAGTACAGAAAGCTTATATCTTTGGGCGTATAATACTATTCCTACAGGGTTAGATTTTCATTCTAAATTCATTTTAATATTTGTAATTTTTGCATAGAAAAATTTCTTCTAAACTGTTGTTTTAATTTATAGACGTCATTGGTTGTTGGTTGCTATCGATCCTATAAAAGAAGTGGTCTATTATCTGAATTCGGTTGACGGTGATTGGACAAATTATCCGGATATGAAGTTAATGATTGATACGTAAGTGAGATTATTCTAAATATTTATGTGTATTTATGTATTTAATTATTTCTGTGACATTGTTCTAAATATATATTTTTAATTTTGTTAGAGCGATACAAGTATTCCGGTGTCAAAGAGAAGCTCAGGTACGACGATCTAAATCAAACAATATTAATTGGATCAAAGTGCAGGTATATTAATTTCCACTATTTTGATTATAATATTTACGCTATTTGATAAAACAATACAACTATATATTCTTATTTTTTTTCTATGTAGTGTCCTCAACAACAAAACGGTATAGATTGCGGATACTTCGTTATGCGGTTTATCAAAGAAATCATTCAACTGAAAATCAAATAGAGATTCCAGTCACGGTATGAATTTATAACTTAGAATTTGTTTTATTATTTCTCGGATATTCCATATAATTTTTTACTTTTAACTAAATCATGCATATTATGTTTTCTTATGTAGTACTTCGATGAGTACAAATGTCCATATTACACGAAACTTCAGTTGGAAGAAACCAAAGAAGAGTTGTGTCAATATTTTATTGAGCAGAGAATAATATAAGGACTGATTTAGTTGTTGTTAGAGTTGATTTTGTAATACTGACTTTGAGTTAGAATACATATAATAATGGTTTATATATAATTTGAGATACAAACATAATTTATGATTGATTTTGAGCAATGATAGTTTCTTGTTTATGGTTTCTTGTGTTATACTTGTGTACTAAAGTAGTTGATAGAATAAAATGAATTTAGTGAAAAGTATTGAGTATTGGTTTTGTTATATTGAGTATTGGTTTTGACTCAGAAACCGTAAACCATGGATAAGACACGGTTGTATTCCAATCGATTATCGAAAGAGTACGAGAACAGGGTATCGGAATTACAATGCATTACCGCTATTTATGAATTACAGGTTATGGCAAACAATGCAGGTATATGAATGATATAAATAATACCTCTAAAAAAAACACCCTATGAAAGCGCTTTTTGGAGAAAAGCGCTTTCATAGGTAGACCTATGACAGCGCTTTTTCAAGAAAAAGCGCTGCTAAAAGACAACCTATGGAAGTTTTTTTCCAAAAAAAGCGCCACCAATGAAAGCGCTTTTTCATAAAAAAGCGCTGTCATAGGTCTACCTATGAAAGCGCTTTATGTGAAAAAGCGCTGTCATAGGTCTACCTAAGAGAGCGCTTTTTGGAAAAAGCGCTGCCATAAGGGTACTTAAGAGAGTGCTTTTTAGAAAAAAGCGTTGTCATAAGTAGACCTATGAGAGCGCTTTTCATTAAACAAAAAGCGCTGCTAAAACCTTTAGCAGCGCCACCTTAGAAAGCGCTTTTAAGCGCTTTTAAAGGCCAAAAAAAGCGCTTTCGTAGGTCTTTTTTGGCGTAGTGAATGTGGGTCGAATGACGAAGGTAATTCTGACTCTGACGATACTTTAGACATTATGGTAAACGTCATATCAGTGCTTCCTAGGGAGTACAACCGTTAGGTTGAAGTTGAAGAAACCGACTTGATGGTCGGACAAGAAATGGCCAGACATAGGCCAATGTGTTACTATGTGATGAATAATGGTTGCATTGAGGAGCATAATGCTTTCTTTGATCCACCAACTGAGGCAATGAAAAATCACCTCAAGCCCCTATTTATCAGAGCAAAGATAGGGGAAGTGACCATAAATAAAATCTTGGTTGATTGTGGGGCGACCATAAATATAATTCCATAATCTATGCTAAGAAAAATAGGAAAAGGGGATGCTGATATTAAGCCCCACAACATGGTCATCTCAAATTATGAAGGGGGTATTGGGACCACCATGGGAGTTATACAACTGGATCTCAAGGTGGGCTCAATTCTTCGACCTACCATGTTTATGGTGATTTCAGCAAAACCAAATTATAATCTACTTTTGGGTCGAGAGTGGATACATGGCATAGGTGCAGTGCCATCTTCGATGCATCAGAGGGTTACGATATGGGGCCCTGATGGTATCATGGAGAACATCGAGGGTGATCAAAGTTACTACCTGGGCAAAGTTAACAACATTGGAAAGAATAACTTCGACGGGAATTTGGCTCATATATGGCCATGCAGCCCTCCTGAATTTGATCTGACTCCAGCACCCAATGCTTTCTGCTCTCTTTATCTACACTCTGATCATGGTTTTCAGTGGGATAGAGAGGATTTATCAAACATCGACTATAGAGGGGTTGATGATATACGACCAACAGGCCGGGGAAGTGAGTTTGGTGATGATGACTGAATCACAGGCTCTACAAAAGATTTCGACATATGTAGCCAAAAATAGAATGATAGCGGCCTTAGAGGCTGAAGTCAAGTACATGGCTCTTGAAGCCAATAAACAGGTATCTTCCCAAGAAGGCCCTGAGAAGGATTTCGACCCAGAACCTCCTGACTTGGAAGAAAAAGAAGTATGAAATCAGAGGTTAGACGCCATCTATGTTGATGAACCTATAGGTTTCGAAAAAGATCTGTTGGTGAACAGTGTTAGAATGCTAGCACAAGACCTCTTAGAAGAAGTAAACCTAGGTGAAGGTCCTGTAAAAAAGCCAACATATATCAGCACAAAGATAGACCCAAGACTCAGGGTCGAAATGATCCAATTGTTAAAAGAGTTCAAAGATTGCTTTGCATGGGATTATGACGAAATGCCTGGTCTCGACATAAATTTGGTGGAACTATAATTGCCAACAAAACCTGGAAAGAAGCCTGTCAAGCAAACTCCAAGGCGCTTTGCACCGGAGATTCTGTTGAAAATCAAAACGGAAGTCAAAAGACCGCTGAAATGCAAGTTCATCTGAACGACCATGTATGTCGAATGGATTGCAAATATAGTACTTGTTATAAAGAAAAATGGTACCTTAAGGGTGTGCATTGATTGCAGAGATCTGAATGCTGCAACACCCAAAGATTAATATCCAATGCCTGTGGCAGAAATGCTTGTCGATTCTGCCGCTGGTTTTGAGTACATGAGTATGCTTGACGGATACTCTGGATATAATAAAATTTTTATTGCTGAAGAGGATGTGTCAAAAACAGAATTCTGTTGCCCTGGGGCCTTAGGCACTTACGAATGGGTAGTGATGCCTTTTGGCCTAAAAAATGCAGGGGCAACATATCAAAGAGCAATGAATTCTATCTTCCATGATTTTATTGAGACTTTTATGCAGATTTATATTGATGATATTATTGTCAAATCTGTTTCAGGGAAGGCTCACATGGACCATCTTCGACAAACCTTTGAGAGGATGAGACGCTATGGTCTGAAAATGAATCCTCTAAAGTGCACTTTTGGTGTCAAAGCAGGGGACTTCTTAGGCTTTGTGGTCCATAAAAAGGGAATCGAGATAAACCAAAACAAGACCAAAGATATTTTGGAAGCCAAAGCGCCAACCAACAAGAAGGAATTGCAGTCTCTACTTGGGAAGATAAATTTCCTAAGGAGATTTATATCCAACCTCAGTGGGAAAACGCAAGCCTTCTCACCACTACTTCGACTCAGCAAAGGAGGATTTGAATGGGGGCAAGAACAACAAGAGGCCTTCGACAAAATCAAAGAGTACCTCATCAAGCCACCTATTCTGGTACCTCCTTGTAGAAATAGAAGTATGAGATTGTACATAGCTACATCTGATAAAACCTTAGGGAGCATGTTAGCTCAAGAGGATGAGAATGGTGTCGAAAGACCCATCTACTACCTCAATAGAGTTTTAAATGATGCGGAAACTAGATATAACGAAGTTGAAAAACTATGTTTATGTCTTTACTTCTCATGTACAAAACTCAAGCAATATATTAAACCAGTTAATGTTTATGTTTCGTCTCATTTTGATGTTTTCAAATATATGTTGTCAAAACCTATTTTGCACAGTAGAATTGGCAAATGGGCACTTGCATTAACTGAGTATTCATTAACCTTTATGCCTCTTAAGGTTGTGAAAGGTAAAGTGATAACAAACTTTATAGTTGACCACTCAATAAAAGAAGAATCACTAAATTATTTGGAGATTGAACCTTGGAAGTTATACTTTAACGGTTCTAGTCATAAAGACGGAACTGGAGTAGGGGTTCTAATTATTTCTCCAAACAAAATTCCAACAACATTTAAGTATAAGATCGAGGGAGATTGTTCAAATAATGAGGCTGAATACGAAGCTTTAATCGTAGGCCTTGAAATCTTGTTGGAATTGGGGGAAACTCGAGTTGAAATAATGGGAGACTCAGAGTTAGTCCTGAAATAGGTTACGAAAGAATACAAATGCATAAGAGAAAACCTTATCATGTATTTCATAATAGCCAGGCATTTGTTGAATAACTTCGAAGTGGTTAACATTCGACATATACCCAGATTGGAAAATCAAGTGGCTAATGATTTAGCACATATCGCTTCCGGGTATAAAGTTTCGAAAGAAAAACTACAACAAGAAATCAAAGTTAGAGGAAGAGTAGCATCCACTAAGTTGTCTCCAATAGATTTGGAAACAACAACGTTGGGATACACTGATCACGAAAACTTCGAGATTTCGTTCATAGACAATCTAACAGAACAAGATTGGAGTAAGCCTATAGTAGATTATTTACAGAATCCAGTGGCTTCGACAGAGCGAAAGATAAAGTATAGGGCACTAAGCTATATACTAATGGGAAATGAATTATTCATGAAAACACCTGAAGGTGTGCTACTGAAATGCCTAAGTGAAACAAAAGCATACATAGCTCTTTCTACCACACACGCCGGGGCATGTGGAGCACATCAAGTAGGCCATAAGATGAAATGGTTGTTGTTTCGACAAGGACTGTATTGGCCCACTATGTTAAAAGATTGTATTGAGTTTGCAAAAGGATGTCAAGAATGTCAAGTGCACACAGGCATCCAGCATGTACCGGCAAGCGAACTTCATTCGATTGTGAAACCTTGGCCTTTTAGAGGATGGGCTTCAGATCTTATTGGAGAGATTCGACCAGCGTCCTCTAAAAGTCAGAAATACATATTGGTGGGCATTGATTATTTTACTAAATGGATTGAACCAATTCCTTTAGTCAATGTATACCAAGAGAGTGTCATTAAATTTATTCAAAAGTACATTATATATAGATTTGGAACGCCTGAGACAATAACGACAGATCGAGGACCAGTCTTTACTGGTCGAAAAATGCAAGAATTTTCTACAGAAATGGGATTCAAACTGTTAACGTCTACACCTTACTATTCACAAGCTAATGGCCAAGTCGAAGCTGCAAACAAGGTAGTAATCAGTTTAATAAAGAAACACGTGGGAAAGAAACCAAGAAACTGGCACAAGATGTTGGATCAAGTTTTATGGGCTTGTCGAACCTCTCCTAAAGAGGCTACAGGAACAACACCATTTCGCCTGACTTATGGTCATGATGCGGTATTGCCAGTGGAAATTTGTCTACAGTCAACGAGGGTTCAGAGACATCAGGATATCCCTTCTGAAGTTTATTGGAATATGATGTTGGACGAATTAGTTGATTTGGACGAAGAAAGGTTGAAAGCTTTAGACCTCTTAAGATTACAGAAGAAACGGGTCGAGAAATCCTATAATCGAAAAGTAAAACCTAATACATTTCTGCCTGAGGATCTAGTATGGAAGGTAATTCTTCCAATGGATCGGAAAGATAGAAATATGGGAAAGTGGTCCCCTAAGTGGGAAGGACCCTTCAAAATTATCCAAACTTTCTCTGGTGGAGCCTATGAGATCGAGGAGTTAAATGAAGATCAAAGGCTTCTGAGAGTAAACGGTAAATACTTGAAAAAGTATAGACCTATGCTTCAAGAGGTTAAAATAGCCAATGTACAGTCACAGTCGAAATAAGAAAAAAAGCCAAAATGGAAATTTAAATTTTATTAAAAATTGCCAAAATGGCCTTAAGTCATTACAATGAGTGATTATACAAATATAAAGACAAAATTTAAAAGGGGAGATTGGCCTTGATCTGAAGGTATTTGATCCTCTGTAATTCCAGACGCCGTCCGTACAAAGCCTTCAACTGATGGAGGGTTTCAAGTTTAGCATCGAGCGTTTGGGCCCGATCAGGATGCTTTAACCCTTCATCAAGTTCCTATTGGCTTTCAGGCTCAGTATTAATAGCGAGAAGTTATTCTTTCCTTTTATCATTGGCGGAAATTTTAGCCTCCAGTTCTCTGATCTGCGCCCTCATTTTAGCTGTGTCTTGGTCAATCTCTTCAGCTTCTTTCTGCCTAGCCTCTTGAGCCTTCGACAACTCTTTTACTTTGGAGGCTGATTCAGTAGCAGCGTGCCAGGCAGCAGCTACATGACTGTTGGCCTCTTTGATCTCGCGAGTGAGAGTCCTTCGACGATTGTAGTCTGCTGACACTTGGTCAATGATGGAGGTTAAATCCAAAATAACGCTAGCTATATCTGGAGAAGCAACAAGGAGATCAACAACCCTCAAAGTGGTCTTCAGGAAGGAGGGAGCAGTAGGTTCTCCCTCCAAGGTTAGCATTAAATCTCTTTTGAAAATTTGCGCCTTAACCTTCTGAAGCTCCTCATCAAGAGGAGATGTTGAGGTAGACTTTCCAGACGCAGTCAAAACACTGTGAGTAGAAGAACTTTCTCGCCCTTCGAGAATGGCTGTCAAATAACCCAGAGGATTTTGCTGTTTCAATAAGGCCAAATATTCTTTGGTACGAGACCTTGTCGAAGGGGCACCCACGTTAATAGCAGTAGCCACATTTGCTACCTGTGCTGGAACATGGGCAGCTTTAGTGTTTGCAAGATTTTGGGTCCCCTCAGTAGAGTTTTCTCTGTCGTCAGCCTCTGGAATTCTTTCATTTTGATTCTCCCCCTCCAGTATACCTTATCCCTCTGTTCCAACTACAATATCAGTAGCCTCGTCCTCTTCACCCTCCGGTGCATCATCCAGTGGAGCCCTGATTTCTCACTGTTCTTCTATAGGGACTTCTTCATTTGCTTCTTTTATGGTCTCATGTTGAAGCTCAGAAGTTTGGTTCACCTCACCAGCTGAGCTCACAAAGGAGCCTTTTGATGAAGAAGGCCTATAAGTAACAAAGTGGCAGATCCTTTGACAGGAATGGGAGCCTGTTTAGAAGTGCCAGCAGTATCCTGAAGATTAATAAGTTTTATTCTCAGAGTTATTATGGAAAAAAAGGGCTAGTTTCAGGAAGTAAGCAGATGTCTGTCGAAGTAAATACCTGGAGAGGAACTTTGGCACCGGGACTGGAATTGTCACTCTCACTAGGATTATTCAGCCTAGCGGCTACCTCTTGTTCAGTGGGCTCTCTAATGATTACAGGAGGAGGCCTCAATTTGGTAGCTGGAATCTTGATTTTTGTCTTAGGGCGAGGCTAAGGTATAGGAGCTGGTTTCTTTAATTTTTGTCTCTTCAGAGGAACAGTAGGAGATTCCTCTTCTTCATCACTAGAGATTTCAATCTCCTGAACCTTCCGTTTCTTGGGAGTGGTTTTCTGAACACCCAGAAAGATAAGAGTCGGTGGAATTAACATCTATACCAGAAAATAGTAAAGGAGAAAGATATAGCAGAAAGTGAATACCTTTGGTGAAGGGTTCACAGAAAGTTCTCCCCCTTTGGTGCTTTCAGCAGCCTTTTTTGTGTTGGTCCTCTTGACAGCTGTACAAGAAACAAATATAAGTTGGATGTCGAATGATTGAAGCTAAGGCAAAGAGAAAAAAGAAAGACAATATTACCTTTCTTGATCTTGTCAAAGACCAGCTTGAACGCCTCGCGAAGATGGTGGGAGAAATCCTTCTCGTCAAAGAATTCTTCGTTGTAATATTTCCTCAACCACCCCTCAAAAATGGGAGAACACATAAAACTAAGGTTAAATTCGAACAAAGTTAGTACGGTTAGACCAACGTACCTACCAATATGCTTGGTAGCGGCATCCTCTGAGTAATCTGCATTATAAAACAATAGCAGCTTCTCTCGAGAGTAGATGGGAGACGAGAGTGATTGAACAATACCGAATTGTCGAGAGACAAGATTCGGTTGGTAAGCAATCAAACTCAGTTGATTCTTCAAACTCTTGAATCACAGCGGCATGATTCTGGGTCGAAGAAACTACTCCCAAATAGCCACATAGTCGTCCTCTAAGTCCTTCTCATCAGCCAAAGGAAATGGTTGAGTAAACCATTATGGTCCAACTTTTCGACTAGCGAAGGGAGCCATGGTCGAAACAAAATTTTGGCGCTCTGTAAACATCATCACAAAGCTGGTGAAGGCCTTTTGGAATTGCTGACCCTCGTCAGTCGGAGTCAACAAAACTAGCCTGGTACCTTCGACCCTCCTGTTCAAAATTTTTGGGGCCTCTTCGTTTATCTTATTCTTTTGAGGAAGAAAAGATTCAAAAGTGGCATTGAGCCAGAGTTGAAGAAGCCAAAAGGGGCCAGAAAGGAGCAAGCTTGCCCTGTCTCCGATGACTTTGAGTTGAGTCACACCATTGCTAATGGACTCATACAAATTGGCCAAAATCAACTCAGCCAAGTAGAGAGGGTAGCCATGATGAAGTTGTGTTGCAAGCGTAAGCATCTTCTTAGTCACTTGAAGTGACTTAGTACAGAAGACGAATCGAGACAGCCACATAGCTAAGAAAGCTATATGTTCCACCTCCGACACAGTGCTGCAAGATTTATCATGAAAATGGTTGATAAATGTGGTATATGTGGGCTTCGTAGCTGAAAACCCAATGGCATCCTCAGATAAATCTTCTGGGTCGAAGTAGTCACCAGTTGGTCGAAGACCGGTGATTGTTGCTATGTCGAAGAGAGTTGGGGTCATCATTCCACAAGGAAGATGAAACGTAAAATGGGCGTTGTCCCAGAAGTATAACGAAGACACTAACATGAGAGGGCAGTAAGATAACCCTGTCCTCGACAACATCACCAAGTTATAGATCCCCATTTCTTTCCAGACTGGGGTTTGTACCTTCTCCATTTTATTCATCCAGTCTGAATATGCTGAAGAAAGACTAGGGCACGGTCGAAAGATCATGTTCCCTTTGTTCATGAACTGAAGATTAATATCTTCCTTTGTCTGAGCATGTTGTTGGTTAGCTGGAGTCGCATCCTCAGGATCATCCCTGGGTTTCTTCGCACAACCTATATGCTTAAGCCTAGGATGAGTGGGGAAGAAAGCACCATTTTTCGTGGGATTCTCGATGCATGTAGATAAAGGGTCGGACATGGCATATATATTCTCAGAATACCTAACAGGGATGAGGAGCTGAGAGTTGTACGCCTCATGCCTTTCTTTGTTCATAGGTTCGGAGACGAACCTTAGCCCTTCAATTGAAGCAGGAGGAGAACTTATGGGAAAGATCTTCGGTTGACGCTGTACGTCAGAAACATTTTTGGGCTTAGGGTTGTTTGGAGCATTGGAGAGGAAAGCCATTGTTATGAGTTGGTGAAAAGCGAAGATGATAGAGTCACTACGGTGTAAGGAGTTTTTTCTGCAGAAGAGATGAAAAATGCTAAGTGTTGTGAAAGTTCCAAAAGAGAGAACTCAAGGCTATTTATAGTGTCCAGGAAGAAGGGTTTCTCGCCAAAGCCATTTAACGCTATAAACATAGTGGGGCACGTGGAAAGCGGTAAAGCAGTTATCGTGCAGGTGATGGGGAACGTTTGACATGCTTTCCTAGGTTCTAGGAGTAATTGTCATCATGGCAGCATGGTAACGGCTGATTGAAAAGTCGTCTTAGGTAATGATGGTTCTAAACGTGGCAGCTGTTGGAAGGCGAAAAGTACGCGTTAAGCCTTTGTGGACAAAAGAGACAGGTGTCGAATAGGAATATCAAAGAATGACTATTTCTCTTGACGTCGAAATAGGCATTCTTGGGGGGCAATTTGTTGGCTCTTGAATTCGACACCCACGATATATTGGCCTTATGGGCTAAAAATAGAGAAAATAAAGCCAAGCAGGAAAATGCTTCGACGGATGGAGAAACTTAGAGAAAATATCTGAGTTACAAATTGGTCTTCAACCAGACATCACCATCAAACCTTCGACTGGAAAGGTCCTGTGACCTTCGACTAGAAGAACAAACCCTTGTGTCAGCACCAAGGACTAAGGATATTTGAATTTGAAGATTGGAGGGAAATGCAGTTCTCCAGCAGTTAAGGGAAAGCGATGTGACAGGAAGATAGAGGTCGAGGGACATGCATAAGACACTTGTCTTTATCCTAGAGCAAAGCAACCCCTCGACAGTTACATAATTTTAGTATAAAAATAGGAAGTTTGTGTAGGTTTTGGCGTGTGCTCAACCTATTGTGCAGGTTACTCAACATTATTCAAGTACCCGCTGTGTGTGAAATAATAACTGAGAATGTACATTGGAAACACAATTTTTTATTAATAAAGTCTTTTTACATTGCTTTGATCTTCTTTTGCAAAGTTTACGTTTCCTACATCTTTACCAGCACTTCTATTTACTTTCTTACTTTCCAAAAAACCATAAACACCATATCCTTGGTCGAACGTGCGTTCTTCCTAGATATTAACTTTCACATCAAACCAGCATAAAAGTTAACATATGTTCTCGGATCAATCTGATCGATCCCGTGAGTAACCAAAATGACTTTCCTTTTTGGAGGATCAACGGTTGTTTACCAAAAACAACGGTAAACAAGATATGACACGAGATGCGTGATGTCATTAGATGAATATGATGAGGGCAGTCTCATGCTTCAGTGTTAAACTTTAGTTTGGGCATCCAAGTGTTCTTCAGTTGAGTGGGTCCCTACGTTGGACCGAGCCTTCGTATTGGGCTGATCATATTGGACTATTGATTAGCCCAAAATAATTGTCCCCATCAGCCGTTGCTATCATATATGAAGCAAGGATGGTTGATGTGGAAGATTTGAGACTAGCCTATGGGCAAGTTCCATTGTGAGAGTCTAAATATATTGGAAGAGTATTTCGGAGAGATGATGAGTTTTGTTGAGAAGTTGTGTGGGAGTTGGTGGCATCAAGAATATGCGCATTAAATGTCTATCATGTCACTAAAACGTTACTTCGAGAAAAACTTCCACATGGATTCATGCACCTATAGTATAAAGGCGACGACCCTTATGCCCTCGAGCGCCGTTATGAAATCAATGTCTCATATGGGCTACCAAAGTATGACCTTTGATTCTTCTCTTATTCTTGCTCGTTGATTTTGGTGCCTTGGTTGCCTGTAAATTAAGTGAGTAAAGCCAAATATTCTTTTTCACCTTTTTGGCTTTAGAGTGTATGATACGGTGGGAGAACTGACTGTGGTTTTGCGTTCGTATTCGCACTTGTGCGGTTGAGCAAGAGTCGCCACCGACTTTTTATTTTATCCTAAAGGAAAGGTTAAAAAAGCACAGCAAAAACCTTTTGAGATATTTCGTGGGTTCGGGGGGTAGATTATGAAAAGGGAAGGTATTAGCACCCTTTTCATCCATGGGCTCTTAGTTACTTGGTTTTTTAGATCACTTGCCTTGATTTTCGATTGCTTGAAAATGGTGTGTGTGTGTGTGTGTTTTTGAAAATGTTTTTGAAGAGATGCCTTGTCTTAGGCGACCAATGTATTTGACTCGTGTTTGAGTGTTTTACAAAAGTGTGTATCTTTTCGAAAAGATGTTTCAAATGTTTTTGAGAGTTTGTTTGAAAGTGTTATGGATTGTGGTTTTTGAAAAGAAGGCAAGCGTTTTTGCAAGTTGTTCTCAAGTAACTAAGAGTTTAATCTACCCTATTGTACTCAAAGGTTTTTGTTATGTTTTAACCCCTTTTTAACAATTTTGTTCCACCATTGAATTTGGTGGGCAATCTTGCGTTTAGGAAGTTTGTTCGGGACGGGCGCGGGTCAACGTATGGACCATGAATGCAATGGTGCCAAGTGTCTTTGGCAACTTGCTTTTGAAGGGGATTTGATCATTTTATTTAGGCAACACTTCGAGGGACTTATGATCATTTGATTTTGTTTTGCCAAAGATACTCGACGTGCAAGCATGGCCCATTTTGGAAGGCAACATGTGGGATTACCCTAGAGGGTGCAAGTGTGATTGTGTATTGATTTCATGTATCTGTCTTGTATTAGGTTATCTAGCGTTTGATTTTATGTACATGCAAACCCTAGGTCTAACCATGATATAACTGAAAGCGGTAAATTGCGAAAATGTAAAGTCTACGCTATTACAAAATAGTATCCGGGAGTGGGGGTACAATATTCACAAATGGGGATGAGACCTATAGTATCCAATAAGTTACAACCAAATCGAATTTGCGATCAAATGTAAATAATGAATATCAATGTATAAGCAAATGTGTATAGGGGCAATGTGAATGTATTGTGTAAGTGTACACGTGTGTAGGTATGTAATTATTTACAGGTTAGAGACGTGGAATTAAATGTGTATTAAGGTATTGTTGATCTAAATATGTGTTTAATAAATCTTTGATTTGCAATCTTGTATATTTCTTTAATATGTACAAAAGAATGTTTTAATTGAATGTTTAGGAATTTAAATTATGCAAAAAATGTATTGTTGTTTATTATATACAAAAAGTATGTTTTGAATAAATATCAAGAATTAAATTAGAAAAAATGTATTTTTATTTGTTTATGTATAAATTAGATATCTTAATTAAAAGAACAAGGTATCTTCAATTTTTATTACATGGTGTGATCGGTGGATCTGGAACCGACTGTTTAACGCTGGTTCGCGAAATGTCGCGGAAGCAAGAGTCGCCACCGTCTTTTATTTTCTCCAAATGGAAAGGACAAAAGCACAGAAAAATTCCTTTAAAGAGATTGCTCTCGGTTCGGGAGGTAGGTTATAGAAAGGGAAGGTGTTAGCACCCTTTCTATCCATGGTTATCCATGGGCTCTTAGATACTTGCTCAATGTGTTTTCAAAAATGTTTGTTTGCTTTTCAATGTGGGTTTAAAAAAAGTTTCTTTGAAAAATTTCAGTTTGACTCGTACGTCAGAGTGTTTGAAAAGTTTGCTTTGAAAGCTTTTGAAAATGTGTTGGTGAAAAGATTTTGTTTGTTTTTGAATAGAGCAAGCATCTACGAGAACCTACCTACCCTAAGGAATTCGTCTGTGTAAATGTCCTTTAAAGTAGTGCTATCCCACCATTGAGAGGTAGGTAGCACCACCATTGGAGGTGTTCGGGTCAATTCGAGGTTCGGGACATGGTGATCAACAGAGCAATGGGAAGACACCTTAGAAGTTACCCTCATGCCAGGTTCCCGGATCATGAGGACTTACTAAGACGTCCTCTACTCGACGATCACCTTTCGAAAGGCAACAGTGAGGCGTACCCTAGGGGTGGTGTGTGCGAATTGTGTGTCATGTTCATTGATATTTGTCTTGTCATGTTAAAGTGATCTACGCTTGATTTTAATTAAGGCCATTCATTCTTGCATGCTTGTTAACAGTTATAAAGTTTGCGGGAAAATAAATCTAAGGCTATTACAAAGGCGCGGGTCCACATCGCCAAAATTAAACCGGACCCGATTTGACGGAAAATAAATAAGGCAAAGTAAAAGAAAAATGCGAGAAGTTAAATCGTTACAACGCTTTGGGAGAGATACAAAATTAATTAAACGACATAAAATAAAATACGCGAAATTAAATAAATTACGAACATGGGCATTGGACCCTTTTGCAAAAAATTTTAAAAGTTAATGAGGAATTAAATTTAAAGATTAAAAGAAAATGTTTTTTAGTATTTTATGTTTTTTAAGATTTAAAAGAAAAAGAATTAATTTCAAATTAAAATAAAACACTAAACCTAGTTCTAGTTATTTTTTAAGTTATTAAGGAAAAAACATATTGAATTTTTAACCTAATTGCAAACCCTAATTTATTTATATACAATTTAATTATGAAAATAAATAAATAATAATATTATGATAAAAAGGAAAAATTAAAAGGAATGGAAATTGTTAATTAAACCTAATTCTACCCTTTGTTAGATTTATTAAAAAGAATTAAACTTGCAAAAATCCTAATTAAAACTAAATAATTACATGTTAATTTATTTACAAGAAAATAATTACAATAAAAATGTTTATTATTTTTTGGTCTTTTCTGATTTTTTTTATGTATTTTATAATTTGTAGAAAAATAATTAATTAATTAAAACAATAAAAATTAATAACACAATAATTAAAAAAATATAATTTGAAAAGAAAAGCAAACCAGGGGGGTTTTCTGTCCCAACATGGAGGTGTGGACTTAGCAAATCCGGCCCAATTAAGCTTGCAATTCGTTTGACTTTTTTTGGCTTGTGTATCAGCGCATTGACCTGGGCATAGTCTACTCTTTGAATCCACGCCTTTGATCTGGATTGGATGGACGCGTGGCTGCTGATTCTTTGAGGATACATGGTACGTTTTCATCTTGGACGCTGCATGGGAACACAATTGGCAAAATAATATAGGAAACAAGACAGACCTGGGATCGAACCCAGGTCATTCACGTTGCAAACCACCACGTGTGCCACTGAACCACTGCATATGCTTTTGTTATACAATAGTTAGTAAATATTATAAAAGAAAAGAAAACGTTAATGAATTAAAACGCGCGAAAATTTAAAAGATCCAACCAATGCTTGCCAACACATCATCTTCCTCCTTGTTTTTATTTTTTCTGAAACAAAAGCCTATGGAAACGGTTTTGCACGCATGGCCTTAGGCTAGCTTCAAGAAAATAGCGACTAGCGCTATGATATCAATAAATTGATCGCGAGGGTCCAGATCTCCTCGTCTTGATGAGCTGGTTTGAATGGTCATACTTTCATGGGCTAATTTTTCCTTATTGCTAAAGCCCTAAATTACAGTCCTGCAAAACCCTAGAAATCGCGCATGGTGGAATCGAATATAACATGCAATAATTCAATCAAAGGCATTGGTTAGTTTCGAAACATCACACTGAACAAGAATCCACAAATAAAAATGCAAAAGGATGCGTGAATTATGATATACGATTTCAAAAATTTTGTGACACAGTTTGAATATAATCTACCAATTCTTGGAGCTTTGGTTGTTGTTTGTTATTGGCACACGTTCAGAGAACCACAATGAAGCTATTGGTATGGAAATTAAGGCTTGAATCCACCTCTAACCCCGTTTTCAGAATTGAGTTTTTATGGAAAATTTTCAAGTTTTGTCAATGGTTTCCTGCGCAGCTTAGAGTCTAATGCCATTAGGTTTGTGATCCTGCATATGTAGTGAGACAATTAGGTTAAGAAAACTTGATCAAATCCAATGAATTAATGGTTTTTGAATATTTGATTTCAAGGATCTTTTTCCATATCTTTTCATGTTCATTTTGTATTAATTATGATCAATTAGTCCAATTCTTTCCATGTTTGGGATGTGCACGAGATTTTGAAAGCAAAACATGCATAAAAAGATTTTTTAGGTCAAAGTAGATATTTTTCACATATTTAATTGATTTAATTGAATTAATATTAATATAAATTCAAATAAATAAATAAAAAATGAGAAAATGCTTCCCTTTGGGCCAAGTGGTCGTGCATAGGCTTGGAATGATGAATCATGGAAGAAAAATGGGCCCATTAGCAAATTTAGGTCATTTGAACCATTGTTGACTTTTCAAAATTCCCAAAAATTTCCCAACTTCCACAAGGCATAACTTGCTCAATTTTTAAGCTTTTCACATGTTCTTGGACATTTTGGAAAGGTCTTTGAGTCCTCTAACCAATGTCTTTGGTCCCATGTCATTTTGATTTACCAATATCAAGTTATGGCCTTTGACTTAAAGTCCCTTTTTGTTGACTTTTGAAAATGACCTATAATGTTGAAATTGATAACTTTTTGTGAGAGCATTTCTTGGACTTGGAATATGAAGATGAGTTGTAGGAAATGTCTTTCTCTTCAAAATGAGCTTTGGATGGAATTTTTCTGATAATCCATGTGAAAGTTATGCCCTGGTCAATTTCAGTTGACTTTTTCAGCTGTCCAAATATAGCAACTTTTGCATCTTTGATGATTTCTGAGCCAAATTTTGAGAATCATGATCAAGCATTGATCAAATGATGTTTGTGGCTTCAAAATGATATGTTGACCAAAAATTTGAACTTTTGACTGTCAAATGACCATTTTGCCCCTACAGTTGACTGTAGTGCAATCTAGGGTTTTGACTGTGCAATTTTGAGCTGAATGCCTTGAAACTTGATATGAGGGTGTTTGACCATCTTTGTAAGCATATGAGACTTGATTGGGCCTTTGAAAACTTCATTTTCTTGATCAGAACCCAAACCCTAGTTTTGACTGTATATGAGACAGTTGCACTGCACAACCCTTGGGGAATTTTGTGACTTGGCTTGGAAATTTCTTGAAGAATATGGGAGGGCAAATTTTGGGGTGCAACAGTTGCCCCTGTTCAATCTTCTTAGACCTGAGGATGCAGATTGGCTGACGTGCCTTTCGTAATCCGAGGGTAGAAGATGATTGGACACTAGAGTGCCCAGAAATTTGCGCTCACATGTTGGCAGTGTGATGGGGGAATGGGCTTATAGATGCCATTTGGAGATTGCTGGATATGATGATGGGCTTATAGATGCCATCTGGGTGTTGATCGCGTAGGAGATTCCTTAGCTAGAACCTGCATACCTGCAAAAGAAACAAATGAGTACCTGACATGTTGCATGAGCTGATGTTAGATGCTTGGTATAAATGTGTCCTGACTGGTTACAGGAGCTGAGTCTGGAGCTTCAAACAGCGATGAATGAACCAGGGATGGTTACTGCCTTAGCATGGATGATAAGAGAACCTTGGTTGATTTTAACTTCAACAACACTCGTTGAGAAAAATCTGGGCGGGAATTACCATCTTTGCAGTATCAGGAAGAGAACCAATAGATCATTATAATCTGAAGGGAAATCACCTCACTTGCCGTTGGAGAGGGAATCATAGGAAAAGGAATTGTCACCTCACACACCGTCGGAGAGGGAACCATGGGAGACTATCACCTCACACTCATCGTCGGAGAGGGAAACATCTGAAGAAGGAATTACCACCTCACACACCGTCGGAGAGGGAAACATCTGAAAAAGGGATTACTACCTCACACACCGTTGGAGAGGGAACCATAGGAGACTATCACCTCACACTCATCGTCGGATAGGGAAACATCTGAAAAAGGGATTACTACCTCACACACCGTCGGAGAGGGAACCACAGGAGACTATCACCTCACACTCATCGTCGGAGAGGGAAACATCTGAAAAAGGAATTACCACCTCACACTCATCGTCGGAGAGGGGACCATAAGAGAATATCACCTCACACTCATCGTCGGAGAGGGAAACATCTGAAAAAGGGATTACTACCTCACACACCGTCGGAGAGGGAACCACAGGAGACTATCACCTCACACTCATCGTCGGAGAGGGAAACATCTGAAAAAGGAATTACCACCTCACACTCATCGTCGGAGAGGGGACCATAAGAGAATATCACCTCACACTCATCGTCGGAGAGGGAAACATCTAAAAAAAGGAATTACCACCTCACACTCATCGTCGAAGAGGGGACCATAAGAGAATATCACCTCACACTCATCGTCGGAGAGGGAAACATCTGAAAAAGGAATTACCACCTCACACTCATCATCGGAGAGGGAAACATCTGAAAAAGGGATTACTACCTCACACACCGTCGGAGAGGGAACCACAGGAGACTATCACCTCACACTCATCGTCGGAGAGGGAAACATCTGAAAAAGGAATTACCACCTCACACTCATCGTCGGAGAGGGGACCATAAGAGAATATCACCTCACACTCATCGTCGGAGAGGGAAACATCTAAAAAAAGGAATTACCACCTCACACTCATCGTCGGAGAGGGGACCATAAGAGAATATCACCTCACACTCATCGTCAGAGAGGGAAACATCTGAAAAAGGAATTACCACCTCACACTCATCGTCGGAGAGGGGACCATAAGAGAATATCACCTCACACTTATCGTCAGAGAGGGAAACATCTAAAAAAGGAATTACCACCTCACACTCATCGTCGGAGAGGGGACCATAAGAGAATATCACCTCACACTCATCGTCGGAGAGGGAAACATCTAAAAAAAGGAATTACCACCTCACACTCATCGTCGGAGAGGGGACCATAAGAGAATATCACCTCACACTCATCGTCGGAGAGGGTAACATCTAAAAAAATGAATTACCACCTCACACTCATCGTCGGAGAGGGGACCATCTGAAGAAGGACTTCTGGAAGCAGTATCAGAACGTCACCATATCTGGTTTACATCTGAAACTATATCTAGAAGGAAATCTGGAAGCAGCATCAGAACGTCACCATATCTGGATCATATCTGAAACTATATCTAGACAGAATTGTGATAGTTGGATAGTAGTCATTTGTATTGATCTTTTTCCTGAAAAGGCAAAACATAATTGTATGCAAAATCATGATGCATGAACTGTATGTCTTCAAAATTAATGAGATTCATGTAGTATGATGCATATGCATGCTATAATGTATGAGGATATGATGTTTATGAATGTATATTTTCGTCGTAGGAAAATAAATCCTTGACGGGTGCCGGGAAGTCGCATCCTGGGCTGATGTGGAAGAATAGCTTTTGCTTCCGCTGGGGTTGATAGTTGCAAGTATACCGGTAGGAGAAGATGACTCCGTTGCGGAGTAAACTTGGCAAATGGAAGATTCTGCGGGGGGAAAAGATACCCTAACGACCATGCTGGGAAGCAATACTCTGTGGGGGATAGAGATGCTTTGCTGAATGTTGATAGTTTGCTGAGGATACCCTTGTTGTGCTGGAAGTGTTGATAGACTTCGCTGGGGATAGGAAGACTTTGTCGAGGACTCTCTTTCCGTGGCTTTTGGCTGAGGATAACCCAGTTATATCCTGTTAAGGAAATAACTCTTTAAATCAAGCCGGACGACGCGTTCGTATTCTGCGAGGGATAAGCTTCCGGAATCATACTGGGGGTAGACTTATTGTTTGGGGATATGAATTCCATCTTTCTAGGGGAACTGGATTGGACTCTCCTGGGGGAGTATTGAACTGTATTGGTTATGTTCTTCCACGGAACATACCTTGATACCCTGGAGGACAGAGCAATCAGATTGCTTAGACCACTCATTATTGCCCCTGTTTCTATGGGGGAGGCACTTATGGGGTGCTGATAGTTATTGAGGGTCAAACCTTCTTCTGGTAAGCAGATGATAAGATGACGGGACATAGTCGTACGTTTTGATCCCTAACTTTTGCCTGGACCGCCCTTTCGGGTTTTCAGTCCACCGGGATACCCATTTTGGCCCAAGCCGCCTTTTCAGGTTTTCGACTTGCCGGGTGTACAGATTTCTTCATTTCATCCCTCATTTTGCCCGAACCCTTTTGGTTCGCCGGGAAGCCCTAATTTTTGCCTAGGCATATCAGCCTAGCGGGTCTTTGATTGTGCGTAGTATTTTTCCGACTATGTCCGTTCTCAGAAAGTAGGGAGTTGCCCCTGTTTAGAAGTGTTTTGTCACCAGAAGATGTTTGATCAGGCGAGATTTGTTGTTGAAATTCCCCTAAGTGACTCAGGTGGAGATTTGCCCCAGGCTGGTTGGCCTTTTGAGAGATTCTCCGAATCTTGATTGGACTGCCCCAGATGATGGACAATAGTCGTGCCATGCCCCTTGATTGGAGGTACTTCTGTTCATTAGGCATTCGTCGTGTAAACTTCTATACTGTTCAAACAAAAAGTCATATGCAAACAAAGTTATGTTAAAAATGCAAAGCTTATGTCTGTCTTGAAGATTTTGAAAATGCATTTTTTTCATAAAACATGTGAATGTTTGTAAAACATGATGTCAACTCTGTATTTACCGTAGGCCTTAAGGAGTCAGGATACCTTTCGTAACAGTATGCTTTCGAACTAACCCATGCTTCAGCTAGGACTTTTGAGGGTTATAACGTGGCCTGGTTCACGGTTTAAGAAACAAAGGATAAAGGCTCAAATTTTATTTGTACCCACCCGCTCTTCGTGATGTTCTCCAAACCTAAACTCAGTTGATCATGCGTTAGACCTTGCTTGAGTCTTTGCTTTGATGTTCCAGTAATGGTTCAGATGTTGATAGCTTATTTTGAATAGGCAGTCCTTCTTTGTTTTTGTTGAGGGTTTGTGAGACCTCTTTTTTTTGATTTCGTTATCCCTATTTTTGCCTGAACTGTTTCCTTTTTGGAATTACAGTCAGCGGGATGCCCCAGTTTCATAAGTCTCTTTTCATAGGTTTAGACTTTTTGGGCTTTTCATTTATGAATTTTGATGATGACTGCCTGTCCTTTTGATTGTTCTGAACCATCACTGTCTTTGTTCGTTCTGTAAAGATACATTTGGATCAACTGAGAGAACTACCCTGCCCCAGGTTATGATTAAGGGTTTTGATTTTCGAAAATAAAAACTCCTACTTCTTTGGCTCTGATGGGTTGACGAGGGATTATCATCCTTATAACTCCAGTGTTTAGGGGTTGAAACAATGCCTGTACCTCATCAGCGGGGTTTGTTCAAAAGCATACTGTAATGATCGCGGTATCGTTTTCGTCATCCTCCCTCAAGAGGCTTAGAATTAACGAGAGTTGACATCAGAAAAAATATGAAACAATTTGCATATAGTAAATGCGAATATATTGATTCAAAATAGACATAAGCGATGCATTAATGGAACAACAATGTTTTAACATGAATAAATGTTTAAACGGTCAAAAGAAAAACACAACTTGAACATTCAAATGAACAAAAGTTTCCTAGTCTCGGAGCTTGTCACTTCAACTGATGAGCCATGGAGGAATGGTAGAAAAATTCAGCCTGTCCATCTTGTGTGAACTCCAATGCCCCTTCATCGATCAGGTCCTGGATTTTGTTCCTCAGATCCCAACATTCATTGGTATCATGTCCTGGGCTAGCAGAGTGGTAGGCACACCTCTTATTGGGATCATAGGCAGGAGATGCTGTGTTGGGGTTCCGGGGATGAGCCCTTAACGTGATCAGATTCAACCTCAATAGGCGTTGCAAAGCTTGAAACAGCGACATGTTGAGCTGGGTGAATTGCCTCCTGGGCTTGTCTGGCTGAACTTGGCGAGGTCGGTGCTGAATTTGTGGCACTGGAGTCCTTTGAGGAGCTTTCCCCTTATCCTCTTGTCTCGAGGATGATTGGATGATGAATGGCTTTTTACCCTTAGATGTTTGCCCCAGTTGGTTACCCTGAAGCAGTTGGTTGACGAGAAACCAGAGCTCCTCTTGTCTTTGAACTAGGCCTTGAATGACATTCCTCTGTCCCAGCATCTGGGCTTTCATAGCATCCATCTCAGCTTGTAGGTGTTCCAACTTTTCATCCTCAGCATTGCCCCTGACGAAGGTCTCCGTGAGAAGTATCCTTAGCTCCTCTTGCCCCTTGGATAGATTCAGGAGGATTTCCCCGAACCGAGTCTCTTGAGTAAGAAAGTCCTGGTTGTCTTGTGGGCAAGCCATTGCTGAAATAAACAGCGAGAAGGGTGAGTGACCTGCAAAGAACGGGTATCTGTAATGCAATGATATGCATGCAATGTTTTCAAGGATCCCGCAGGGTAAACAGAGAAACTAGTTAGAGTTGGAAACTGGCAACTTGATTGAAGGAACTTCCTGCTGTAGAGAGCCCTTCTTCAAGGGTCAAAGGCTCACCATATCCAGTGGGTCATAGCCCCTGACAACTTTGGCTAGAGGAAAATAAATCCTCTTTGCCTTTTGCTAAATGTTTGACTCATCATGACCTGCATCACAAGCCCTTGAGATCCTTGAAATGGGTTAGGATGTATGCAATGGTATGATGTTATGGTATGCATGGGGTAATGTGAATAACCCTGTTATGAGTCCTAATTAAGGACTGCGAACAAAACCTGCAAGAAACAAGTGTCAGGTAACAAACATGCAGATAGTCAAGTACGAAGGCACACAAGTCACACAAGAGAAGCCCTTAGAGTTTAGGCCAGCATGAGGTCTAGGTATTACCCTCTTTCAGTTGGTTGGTTCATACCTGTCCTATCAAAGTAACCGGGTTCTTAGAGGATCCCAATATCATTGACTACCCTCAATCGGTCATAACTCCAGCATCGCAATCTTTTCTTGCGGCCAGAACCATCACAAGAGTTTAGCCTCAATGGGCGTAGCATACTGCTACTGTTCTAATGGCCAAGTTGTGTCATTTAAGGTTCTAAGGTCTGTTGGTGTTTAATGACTCCTTGGAAGACCCATATTCTCCCCGTTTCAACACGAGGGATATCGGTACAGACCAAGGCGCCACACCAACGTATCCACTGCTTCACCCATGTCGGTATACGCCGGACAGGTCCCTCACAGCTTATGCTACCTAAACAGGGTATCCCCAGATCCGGGTTAGGATCTATGTAACTCCCATGCAACCCACAATAGTAAAGCAAGCAAAGAAGACAATTGAAAACACAGTGATCTTAATCCTTAGGTACACCCCACTTTAAGTTTAATCCCCAGCAGAGTCGCCAGTTCTGTGATCGGTGGATCTGGAACTGACTGTTTAACGCTGGTTCGCGAAATGTCGCGGAAGCAAGAGTCGCCACCGTCTTTTATTTTCTCCAAATGGAAAGGACAAAAGCACAGAAAAATTCCTTTAAAGAGATTGCTCTCGGTTCGGGAGGTAGGTTATAGAAAGGGAAGGTGTTAGCACCCTTTCTATCCATGGTTATCCATGGGCTCTTAGATACTTGCTCAATGTGTTTTCAAAAATGTTTGTTTGCTTTTCAATGTGGGTTTAAAAAAAGTTTCTTTGAAAAATTTCAGTTTGACTCGTACGTCAGAGTGTTTGAAAAGTTTGCTTTGAAAGCTTTTGAAAATGTGTTGGTGAAAAGATTTTGTTTGTTTTTGAATAGAGCAAGCATCTACGAGAACCTACCTACCCTAAGGAATTCGTCTGTGTAAATGTCCTTTAAAGTAGTGCTATCCCACCATTGAGAGGTAGGTAGCACCACCATTGGAGGTGTTCGGGTCAATTCGAGGTTCGGGACATGGTGATCAACAGAGCAATGGGAAGACACCTTAGAAGCTACCCTCATGCCAGGTTCCCGGATCATGAGGACTTACTAAGACGTCCTCTACTCGACGATCACCTTTCGAAAGGCAACAGTGAGGCGTACCCTAGGGGTGGTGTGTGCGAATTGTGTGTCATGTTCATTGATATTTGTCTTGTCATGTTAAAGTGATCTACGCTTGATTTTAATTAAGGCCATTCATTCTTGCATGCTTGTTAACAGTTATAAAGTTTGCGGGAAAATAAATCTAAGGCTATTACAAAGGCGCGGGTCCACATCGCCAAAATTAAACCGGACCCGATTTGACGGAAAATAAATAAGGCAAAGTAAAAGAAAAATGCGAGAAGTTAAATCGTTACAACGCTTTGGGAGAGATACAAAATTAATTAAACGACATAAAATAAAATACGCGAAATTAAATAAATTACGAACATGGGCATTGGACCCTTTTGCAAAAAATTTTAAAAGTTAATGAGGAATTAAAATTAAAGATTAAAAGAAAATGTTTTTTAGTATTTTATGTTTTTTAAGATTTAAAAGAAAAAGAATTAATTTCAAATTAAAATAAAACACTAAACCTAGTTCTAGTTATTTTTTAAGTTATTAAGGAAAAAACATATTGAATTTTTAACCTAATTGCAAACCCTAATTTATTTATATACAATTTAATTATGAAAATAAATAAATAATAATATTATGATAAAAAGGAAAAATTAAAAGGAATGGAAATTGTTAATTAAACCTAATTCTACCCTTTGTTAGATTTATTAAAAAGAATTAAACTTGCAAAAATCCTAATTAAAACTAAATAATTACATGTTAATTTATTTACAAGAAAATAATTACAATAAAAATGTTTATTATTTTTTGGTCTTTTCTGATTTTTTTTATGTATTTTATAATTTGTAGAAAAATAATTAATTAATTAAAACAATAAAAATTAATAACACAATAATTAAAAAAATATAATTTGAAAAGAAAAGCAAACCAGGGGGGTTTTCTGTCCCAACATGGAGGTGTGGACTTAGCAAATCCGGCCCAATTAAGCTTGCAATTCGTTTGACTTTTTTTGGCTTGTGTATCAGCGCATTGACCTGGGCATAGTCTACTCTTTGAATCCACGCCTTTGATCTGGATTGGATGGACGCGTGGCTGCTGATTCTTTGAGGATACATGGTACGTTTTCATCTTGGACGCTGCATGGGAACACAATTGGCAAAATAATATAGGAAACAAGACAGACCTGGGATCGAACCCAGATCATTCACGTTGCAAACCACCACGTGTGCCACTGAACCACTGCATATGCTTTTGTTATATAATAGTTAGTAAATATTATAAAAGAAAAGAAAACGTTAATGAATTAAAACGCGCAAAAATTTAAAAGATCCAACCAATGCTTGCCAACACATCATCTTCCTCCTTGTTTTTATTTTTTCTGAAACAAAAGCCTATGGAAACGGTTTTGCACGCATGGCCTTAGGCTAGCTTCAAGAAAATAGCGACTAGCGCTATGATATCAATAAATTGATCGCGAGGGTCCAGATCTCCTCGTCTTGATGAGCTGGTTTGAATGGTCATACTTTCATGGGCTAATTTTTCCTTATTGCTAAAGCCCTAAATTACAGTCCTGCAAAACCCTAGAAATCGCGCATGGTGGAATCGAATATAACGTGCAATAATTCAATCAAAGGCATTGGTTAGTTTCGAAACATCACACTGAACAAGAATCCACAAATAAAAACGCAAAAGGATGCGTGAATTATGATATACGATTTCAAAAATTTTGTGACACAGTTTGAATATAATCTACCAATTCTTGGAGCTTTGGTTGTTGTTTGTGATTGGCACACGTTCAGAGAACCACAATGAAGCTATTGGTATGGAAATTAAGGCTTGAATCCACCTCTAACCCCGTTTTCAGAATTGAGTTTTTATGGAAAATTTTCAAGTTTTGTCAATGGTTTCCTGCGCAGCTTAGAGTCTAATGCCATTAGGTTTGTGATCCTGCATATGTAGTGAGACAATTAGGTTAAGAAAACTTGATCAAATCCAATGAATTAATGGTTTTTGAATATTTGATTTCAAGGATCTTTTTCCATATCTTTTCATGTGCATTTTGTATTAATTATGATCAATTAGTCCAATTCTTTCCATGTTTGGGATGTGCACGAGATTTTGAAAGCAAAACATGCATAAAAAGATTTTTTAGGTCAAAGTAGATATTTTTCACATATTTAATTGATTTAATTGAATTAATATTAATATAAATTCAAATAAATAAATAAAAAATGAGAAAATGCTTCCCTTTGGGCCAAGTGGTCGTGCATAGGCTTGGAATGATGAATCATGGAAGAAAAATGGGCCCATTAGCAAATTTAGGTCATTTGAACCATTGTTGACTTTTCAAAATTCCCAAAAATTTCCCAACTTCCACAAGGCATAACTTGCTCAATTTTTAAGCTTTTCACATGTGCTTGGACATTTTGGAAAGGTCTTTGAGTCCTCTAACCAATGTCTTTGGTCCCATGTCATTTTGATTTACCTATATCAAGTTATGGCCTTTGACTTAAAGTCCCTTTTTGTTGACTTTTGAAAATGACCTATAATGTTGAAATTGATAACTTTTTGTGAGAGCATTTCTTGGACTTGGAATATGAAGATGAGTTGTAGGAAATGTCTTTCTCTTCAAAATGAGCTTTGGATGGAATTTTTCTGATAATCCATGTGAAAGTTATGCCCTGGTCAATTTTAGTTGACTTTTTCAGCTGTCCAAATATAGCAACTTTTGCATCTTTGATGATTTCTGAGCCAAATTTTGAGAATCATGATCAAGCATTGATCAAATGATGTTTGTGGCTTCAAAATGATATGTTGACCAAAAATTTGAACTTTTGACTGTCAAATGACCATTTTGCCCCTACAGTTGACTGTAGTGCAATCTAGGGTTTTGACTGTGCAATTTTGAGCTGAATGCCTTGAAACTTGATATGAGGGTGTTTGACCATATTTGTAAGCATATGAGACTTGATTGGGCCTTTGAAAACTTCATTTTCTTGATCAGAACCCAAACCCTAGTTTTGACTGTATAGGAGACAGTTGCACTGCACAACCCTTGGGGAATTTTGTGACTTGGCTTGGCAATTTCTTGAAGAATATGGGAGGGCAAATTTTGGGGTGCAACACATGGTATAATAATAATAAAAAAAAATGGTTCTTTATTTGTATGTACAAAAATAATTTAATTAAATGTATTAAAGTTATGTATATAAGAAATGTGTTTTTAAGTATTTTTGTATTAATGTATTAGTATGTCAATTAAATATTAATCCTAAGAAAGGAAAATATATATATATATATATATATATATATATATATATATATATATATATATATATATATATATATATATATATATATATATATATATATATATATATATATATATATATATATATATATATATATATATATATATATATTCTATGTATATATAAGAAAAAAAGGTAAGTTTAAATATAGAGAAAAAAATATTTCTTATAAGTTTATATATAAATCAAATTATACTATATATATAATATTTGTTAGTGTAAAAAATAGTTACTATGTTTTGTTAATTTCTCAAAAATGATGTGTTAAAAAACAACTAAATGAAAGCAAATGGGCTTTAAGCATTTTAGGGGTACGAGGCCCACGTTACTGAGACGAGGGTTTCCTTAGGGTTTGGCTGCGTTTTCATTTGGGAAAATGTTCTAGGGTTTGTAAAGCGCGCCGCTCATGGAGGTTTTCGTCTTCTCCGTTCGTCCTCATGCATGTCTCGGTATTTCCCTTCGTTCGAGGCCACCGGCGCCACCTATCTCCCTCCTCCTTACACTCGCTCCAACGCCAATGTAAAAAAGGTATGAATTCGTTCAAACGCATTAGGGATCTTGTATTTTTGCATGCTTAGTTCTTTGTTTATTGATTCGGATTATGTGCTTCTTTGGTTCGAGGTACGCGAAGAGGGAAAGAATCTATACCTTTCTGAGGAGACAGAGGAGGGACGGAGGTGGAGGCGCCCAGGCGGCCAAGGGCGGAGCTAGATGATGACGGACTTGTAGACTTCCGGGTACTCTTTATCTATTTTTCCTGCTTATTGGGTTTAATGATGATGAGCGGAAAACCTAATTTTGATATTCATTTCTTTCTTTTTCTCTTTCACTGCCTTGCCTCCGTTGCTTTCGTTGTATGCTTGTTGAAACTTCTTCTATCTCAGTTGCCCTGAACTTGCCTTCTTGTGTTGCCTTATTCTGCTTGCTTATGCCTCTTCCTTGCCCAAGGATGAACCTAAGGTTCTGAGGGCTTTGTATATATGCTTGGAATGTTATTGCTGAGCCACTTTGTACGCTTCTCCTTTGAAACACTTGTGTTGGATGCCTAAAATGTTGATTTTTTCCACGCCCAGTGATGATGTCTTTCTGAGGGCTTAGAGCTGACCCTAAATGCTTGAGTATGCTTTGGTTGTTTTGGTTTTATGGTTCAAAATTGGATAGAGATAAGGTTATGAGGTTTCTATGGTTATGGCCTTGGAGACTTCACAGGTTGTGAGGCTTTACAGGTACAGGCTGGTTTGATCTTTGGTTTATGCCATATTCTTACTGGTTTTAGGCCATGAAGGTTTATGAGATGCTTCAGATTTGAGGCTTTTTGTGGTAAGGCTAATGCAGGTTTATGCTTTTTGTATCTGTTTCTGACAGTAGGCAGGTTTTATGGTTTAAGGAAAATGGTTTTAGGTTTTGCATATGTAGGTTTGTATGTTGAGGGCCTTTTGAGGTTTCAGCAGGTTGGTGCCTTAGCAGGTTATGGGTATGGAGGTGTTTTGGTTGTATGTTTTATGGTTTATGCAGTATGGCTTATTGCAGGTTATGTGCTTGGGTTGTATGCCATTTTTGCTTCAGGTTTTGATGCCTTCCAGGCTTGAGGCCTAGCAGGTTATTGCTGGTTTTTGCTTGAGGTTTTGTGCAGGTGGATGGTTGAAAAAACTGGTTTGAGTTTTGGCCCTCTGTATTTGTTTATGCAGTAGCAGTTTTGTATATTTTTCTTTGTGTTGGTTTGCTTGAACCCCCCCTTATCCTACTGTGTTCAGTCTTTTTTTATATGTTTCTATGCTTCCTGCCTAAAGCCTAAAAACCTGCATTCTTCTTTTTCTCTCTCTCTTCTAGTACAGTTAAATATTTAATATGTTTTGTGCTGTACCTAGTTCTGAAAGGGCCATTGGGAAATGATGAAAAGTGAATAGCTTGCTTGCATAATAGATTTCCTCTGCATTCTTTATCTTTTCTTTGACAGCTTTTGTACTTTGTGAACTTTCCATATCTTTGCCAAATCCTCTTCATGACAGCTTTGAGTGGACTTTTGGCATTTTGACAGTAAACTGTACTTTTTGGATTTTGATAGAAAGTTGTAATCTGGATTTTTCAGTTTGGTTTGAACTTGGAGTTTGAGATTGAGTTTGTGCAGTTTGACATTTTGAACTTATGTATTTTGACACTTTGCATTTTTTTCTCAACTTTGCATTCATGATTAAATAAAATTCTTCCCTCTTTGTGAACCGGGAGAAATCCCGTGATTTGCAGAGAGGGTTAACTGATCCCAATCAGTGGCCCTTAATGATGAACTGTCTTTCAATTTAATTTAACTGTTATTTGACTTTTCTCTTTTCTTTTACAGGTGAAAAATGGAGCACCGGAGCGAGGGATAGCAGATGAAGATTAGAAAAATAATTAGGATAATCTTTTATTTAGCTTTAAATAAATGTAATATTATTTTTGTCAACATTTTGTAAACAAAAACAATTATACAAATGACTTAAAGATAAATAAAAAAAAGCCTTTTCATTTAATTAATTCTTCTCTTCTTTAATTGTTTATTTATTATTTATAGTTCTTTGAATTAAAATAAATTGAAAATAAATTCCAACTCATTTAATCTTTAGAATAATAAATAATTAACTAAACAATATTTCAGTACTGATCCATTAATTAAACTTGACGCTTCCAATGTTCAAAGCGAAATAACAGTTAATTACAACAATTGATCAGACGCATTCCCTCTTTTCACTGATTTTTAACAAACACTGTAATTCCAAACTGCGTATATCTTTTGACTGGTGAATTCAAACCAACTGCCTTTTTTGACTGATTAAATCAAAACAATGCGAATTCAACCCGAATCTCGGAATAATTTGCAAAGTGCTGTGGAATTTAAATCCTTCTGAGAATATGCCCATAAAAACCTTAATTCCTGATTAAATGCCAAAGAACGTCCACCTGATCAAAATTGAGTCAAAGTCAACCAAAACCCTAAGCCAACTGTGTGAGACATTCCGGAGCCCTGAAAATTAGTAAAACCCTAATTGTGTCCTGACTGACGAGAAAAGTCTGTTTGACCGATTCTTGAGCCAGTTTGAAAAAAATCAGGAAATGCCTGAAGCTGAGACTTCTTGAGAAAAATGCGAGGGCAAATTTTGGGGTACAACAGTTGCCCCTGTTCAATCTTCTTGAACCTGAAGAGTTAGATTGGCAAGTTTGCCTTTCGCGACTTGAAGGTAAAAGAAGATTGGACACTAAAGTGCCCAGAAAATTTGAACTCAGCGATGTGATGGTAGAGGTGAATGGGCTTAAAGATGCCATTTGGTGATGGGCTTAAATATGCCATCTGATAATGGGCTTAAAGATGCCATCTGGTGACTGCTGGTAGGAGGATGGGCTTATAGATGCCATCTGGAAATGCTGAACTGTATGTCAATGGTGAGTGGACAAGTATCAGAAAGCCACCCATGTTTTGGAACATCTCTGAATTGGGGGTCCGAATAAGCAATAGATTGACATCCATGTCTGGAGACTCCGTAAACTATTTTCAGGAGTTGAGATTGAATAAGCAATAAAGCAACATCCGTTGTTGGGAAGCGTCCGTAAACTGTTTTCGGAAGTTGAGAAGAGTCTGAACAAGTTGGTAGATTAACATCCGTTGTTGGGAAGAAACCGTAAACTGTTTTCGAAAGTTGGCATATGAACAAGTTGGTAGATTGACATTCGTTGTTAGGAAGAATCCGTAAACTGTTTTCAAAAGTTGAGAAGAGTCTGAACAAGTTGGTAGATTGACATCCGTTGTAGGGAAGAATCCGTAAACTGTTTTCAGAAGTCTTGAGAAGAATCTAAACAAGTGATGGGTTAACATCCGTTACTTGGAGAACCCGTGAACTGTTTTCAGAAGTCTTGAAGTTGAATAGGAACCGATGTGGGGTTTCCTGATGATGCGTCTGAATGGATCCGGAATAAGGATCAGAATGTCGCAGTGTCCGGGTCACATCTGAACTATTTCTGGATGAATCTCGGGAGGTGATCTTTGTCTGTCGACTGATCCTACCTGAAAAAGTAAAGGGTTAGTCGTGATGCATGATGCAATGTATGTGACATCAATGTTTATGACATGAATGTGATGAATGCGCATGTAAGCTGATGAGCTATCTTACTGAGGATAAATGAATCTGAGATGGCCGAAGATAAAAGCATCTTGACTGCTGTCGGGAAAATAAATCCTTGGCTGTTGCCGGGGGAAGAGAATTTCTGATGACCTCTACTGGGGAGTTCCAAACTAGTAGACTCATGCTGGGGAGGTAAGATTGAGAATCTTCAGCTCGGTAGGAAGTAACTCTGGCGACTTCACTGGGGAACTCAAGATTTGCCCTCCCAAAACTCTGTGGGGGAGAAGGTTCATTAGTCTGGCTCCGCTAAGGATTGATAATTTGAAGTTTTAGCTTTGCTGGGGATAAATGAAGCTTGACTCTGAGTGGAGTTAGCTGGAGAAGAATCTGAACAAGCGATAGGTTAACATCCGTTAATTGGAGAACCCGTGAACTGTTTTTCAGAAATCTTGAGATTGAATAAGCAATAGAGCAGCATCCGTTGTTGGGAAGCGTCCGTAAACTGTTTTCAAAGGTTGCATTTGAACAAGCTGATAGATTAACATCCGTTGTTGGGAAGAATCCATAAACTGTTTTCAGAAGTCTTGAAGAAGAATCTGAACAAGTGATAGGTTAACATCCGTTACTTGGAGAACCCGTAAACTGTTTCAGAAATCTTGAAGTTGAATCAGCAATAGAGCCGCGTCTGTTGTTGGAAAGCTTCCGTAAACTGTTTTCAAAGGTTGCATCTGAACAAGTTGGTAGATTAACATCCGTTGTTGGGAAGAATCCGTAAACTGTCTTCAGACGTCTTGAAGAGGAACCGGTGTGGGGCTTCCTGATGATGAGCTCGTGTAAAACTGCATCGGTTTTTTTTTGTGAACATTTTTGACATTCGAATGCCCCAAGTGGTGATTTAGATAATTTCCTGGCTTATTACAGGTGTTGGTCTACAATCGGTCGTTCACAGATGTTTTCCTGGGTTGTTACAGGTGTTGATCTGGAATTCTTCAGACATGCCCTGGCTGGATACAGGAATCGAATCTGAAAGGGTGATAGTTGATAGATATGCCCTGGCTGGATACAGGAATCGAACCTTCAAACTCTTCAGACGTGCCCTGGCTAGATACAGGAATCGAGTCTGGAAATGTGATAGTTAACAGATATGCCCTGGCTGGATACAGGAATCGAATCTTCAAACTCTTCAGACGTGCCCTGGCTAGATACAGGAATCGAGTCTGGAAATGTGGTCAACAGATATGCCCTGGCTGGATACAGGAATCGAATCTGGAATTGTGATAGTTGATAGATATGCCCTGGCTGGATACAGGAGTCGAATCTGGAAATGTTGTAGTTGATTTGTTGAACACCTTTGACATTCGAATGCCCCAAGTGGTGGTGAAGGAGTCTTGAATCAGATTACTCTACATATTGAGAGATTTCTTGAAATCTTGACTGGGCTGCCCCAGGTTAACTGAACTTTGAAAGATCTGTTGGACCTTGACTGGACTGCCCCAGGTTAATTGAATTTTGAAAGATCTGTTGGACCTTTACTGGACTGCCCCAGGTTAATTGGATGGTGACATGTCATGCCCCTTATTGATAGGAGATTTGATGGAAGTGTTATCTTCTTGAAGTGATTTTTTACTTACCGAGAGAGTTTTCGTTCCTCCGAACATTTGCTGTATGAATTTCTTCGCTGTCAAACAAAAAGCCAAATGCAGACAATGATATTCGAATAATGCAAAGTTTATGTTTGTCTCGAAGTTTTAAAAAATGCGTTTTTTAGCAGAAAACTTTTTATAAGACAAATCAACACCAGATTTAGAGTAAAGCCTTACAGGAGTCAGGATACCTTTTGTAACAGTATGCTTTCGAACTAACCCATGCTTCAATTAGGACTTTTAAAGGGTTGTAACGTGGCCTGGTTCGCGGTTTAAGAAACAAAGGATAAAGGCTCAAAGTATATTTGTACCCACCCGCTCTTCATGATGTCCTTCAACCTAAGCTCAGTTAATTGTGTGTCACACTCTGTTTTGAGTTTTGAACGACTTTTGGGCGATGGTTCACCAGTTGAATTTGGGGAGACAATCATCATCTCTTCTTTTATTTTTCAACATTTTTCATGTTGTTGAGGATTTTGTAACGACCTCACTATTTTGATTTTGATTTGTTATCCCTAACTTTTGCCTGACTGTTCCCGTTTTTCGAGATTACAGTCAACGGGATGCCCCAGCTTTCTTAAGCCTCCTTTATAGGTTTTGGCTCATTGGGCTTTTCTCTTTTGAGAGATTGACTGTCTATATGATAGGGAACCACCCTTGTCTTTTGATTCCAAAGGAATGCTTTCTCTTTTTGACATCGTTCATTGTATTATGAACTTGAGAGTTTGCGACTTCAATGCGCATTTTCTTTTGAATTAACTGAGATACTACCATGCCCCGGGTTTATATCAAGGGTTTTGATCATTTTAAAACAGAAAACTCCTACTTCTTTGGCTCGAAGGGGTTGACTAGGGATTAACTTCCTTATAACTCCAGTGATTGGGAATTGAAAGAAATGCCTGTACATCATCAGCAAGGTCTGTTCAAAAGCATACTGTATAAGATCATGGTTTTGTTTCGTCATCCTCCCTCTAAAGGCTTACAGCTTTTTATCAAGAGTCAAATATCATAAAGAAAAGCATAAGAGTAGTGAAACGAATGGATGAATTCAAGACAAACATATGCAATGCATTAATGAAAACAACGTTTAACAATCAACAGATAATTGTTTGACAACAAAAGAAATTACAACTTTGAAAATTCAAAAAAAAGAAGCAAAAGTCTTTCAGCTTGAGCTTCGTCACTTCAAGAGGAGAACCCTTTAACGGAAGATTTTCATCTCGCCGTCTGGCATGAATTCCAGCACCCCAATGTCGATCAGATCTTGAATCTTGTTTTTCAAGGCCCAACAGTCGTTGGTGTCGTGTCCCGGGCTGTAGGAGTGGTAAACACAAAATGCGTCAGGATGATAGTGAGGAGAGGAGGTATTGAGCTTCTGAGGAGGGTTTTTTACGGTAAGCAAGTTGACCTCCAACAGACGCTTCAGTATGAAAAATGATGGTATTTCAGTCTCTGTGAACTGTCTTCCCGACGTTTCTTGCTTACGCCGATTACCCCGTTGACGCTGGCGAGGTTGTTGATGGGCTTGTGACCCTGAAGTAAGCAAAAGAGCTTTCCCCTTATCCTCTTGAGTGGATGAAGGCTGAGCGGTGACTTACTCTTCGACCTCAGATGTTTGCCCCAGTTGGTTATTTGGAAGCAGTTGGCGGACAAGAACTCTGAGTTCCTCTTGTCTTTGAGATAGGTCTTGGATGAGAGCCATCTGGCCCACCAACTGTCCCATCACTTGGGTCCTCAGTGTTGTCAGATCAAACTGCAGCTCTGCAAGTTGATCACTCCTGGCATTGTTGGAATTCTCTAAGCCCTTTGTGAGGAGAGCTTTCATCTCTTCTTGCCCCAGAGACAAGTTCAGGAACATCTCCTGCAGCTGAGCAGTCTGGTCTTGGATGTCTTTGACAGACCTTTCTAGAGCCATCTCTTGCTGAAATAAACAGCAGGAGAGTAAGGAAACCTGAAAAAAGAAAGACTGTCAAAATGCAATGCATGATATGTGGATGCATGCTTTCAAGGATCTCTTGGGATAAACACAAGAAAATGTTAGGGGTTGAACTTTGCTCTTGGATTGGAGAACTTTGCACCGGTGGATGTCTTTCCGCGAGAATCAAGCTCACCATGTCAAGTGGGTCATAGCCACTGATTCAAGTTGTTGCACTTGATCTTTGATTGGAGAGCTTTGTATCGATGGATGTCTTTCTACGAGAATCAAGCTCACCATGTCAAGTGGGTCATAGCCACTGATTCAAGCTGTTGTACTTGAACTTTGATCGCATTGGTTAGAGGAGAAACCTCTTGCCCCTTGATAGATGTCTGGTTCAACGTAACCCTGCATCAACAGAACCCTCGAGATCCTTGAAATGGTTATTGAAAATGCTATGGTATGATGTCATGATGTTATGTACATGTATGCAAAAAGTAAGTGAGTGTATATACAGACAAACATATTCACACAAAGCAAACAAGGCCTTAGGTTTAGGCTTGCATGAGGTTCAGGTACTACCCTCTTGAAGTTAGTTGGCTCATCCTGTCCTAAAATAGAAACCGGGTTCTAAGGAGCTCAATATCATTGGATTGTTTTCATTGTTCATCGTTTCGATTTAGCCACTGAACTGGCGACCAAAATATTCCAGGAAAGCAACCCTCAATTGGGTGTAGTATCGAGTATCAACCAACCTCGGACTGCACCAAAGTCAGTTATCTCACTACCCTAAAGAGGCCAAGATGGTTCAATTAAGGTTCCTAAGGTCAGTTGATGCTTCACGACACCACGCGGCGGCCCCGTACTCTCCTTGACTGAACTTAAGGGTTACCGGTACACACCAAAGTGCCACATCAATGTAGCAGACTGTTTCAACCATGTTGGTATACCCCGCACAGTTCCCTCACAGCCTTGTTGCTACTTTCTAAGAAGGTATCCCCAGATCCGGGTTAGGATCTATGAAACTCCGATACAAAAGCCCACAAATGTAAAAGCAAACAAAGCAATCAATTGAAAATAAAGGTGATCTAAACCCTAAGGTAACCCCACTTTTAATTAGCATCCCCAGCAGAGTCGCCAGTTCTGTGATACGGTGGGAGAACTGACTGTGGTTTTGCGTTCGTATTCGTACTTGTGCGGTTGAGCAAGAGTCGCCACCGACTTTTTATTTTATCCTAAAGGAAAGGTTAAAAAAGCACAGCAAAAACCTTTTGAGATATTTCGTGGGTTCGGGGGGTAGATTATGAAAAGGGAAGGTATTAGCACCCTTTTCATCCATGGTTATCCATGGGCTCTTAGTTACTTGGTTTTTTAGATCACTTGCCTTGATTTTCGATTGCTTGAAAATGGTGCGTGTGTGTGTGTTTTTGAAAATGTTTTTGAAGAGATGCCTTGTCTTAGGCGACCAATGTATTTGACTCGTGTTTGAGTGTTTTACAAAAGTGTGTATCTTTTCGAAAAGATGTTTCAAATGTTTTTGAGAGTTTGTTTGAAAGTGTTATGGATTGTGGTTTTTGAAAAGAAGGCAAGCGTTTTTGCAAGTTGTTCTCAAGTAACTAAGAGTTTAATCTACCCTATTGTACTCAAAGGTATTTGTTATGTTTTAACCCCTTTTTAACAATTTTGTTCCACCATTGAATTTGGTGGGCAATCTTGCGTTTAGGAAGTTTGTTCGAGACGGGCGCGGGTCATCGTATGGACCATGAATGCAATGGTGCCAAGTGTCTTTGGCAACTTGCTTTTGAAGGGGATTTGATCATTTTATTTAGGCAACACTTCGAGGGACTTATGATCATTTGATTTTGTTTTGCCAAAGATACTCGACGTGCAAGCATGGCCCATTTTGGAAGGCAACATGTGGGATTACCCTAGAGGGTGCAAGTGTGATTGTGTATTGATTTCATGTATCTGTCTTGTATTAGGTTATCTAGCGTTTGATTTTATGTACATGCAAACCCTATGTCTAACCATGATATAACTGAAAGCGGTAAATTGCGAAAATGTAAAGTCTACGCTATTACAAAATAGTATCCGGGAGTGGGGGTACAATATTCACAAATGGGGATGAGACCTATAGTATCCAATAAGTTACAACCAAATCGAATTTACGATCAAATGTAAATAATGAATATCAATGTATAAGCAAATGTGTATAGGGGCAATGTGAATGTATTGTGTAAGTGTACACGTGTGTAGGTATGTAATTATTTACAGGTTAGAGATGTGGAATTAAATGTGTATTAAGGTATTGTTGACCTAAATATGTGTTTAATAAATCTTTGATTTGTAATCTTGTATATTTCTTTAATATGTACAAAAGAATGTTTTAATTGAATGTTTAAGAATTTAAATTATGCAAAAAATATATTGTTGTTTATTATATACAAAAAGTATGTTTTGAATAAATATCAAGAATTAAATTAGAAAAAATGTATTTTTATTTGTTTATGTACAAATTAGATATCTTAATTAAAAGAACAAGGTATCTTCAATTTTTATTACATGGTATAATAATAATAAAAAAAATGGTTCTTTATTTGTATGTACAAAAATAATTTAATTAAATGTATTAAAGTTATGTATATAAGAAATGTGTTTTTAAGTATTTTTGTATTAATGTATTAGTATGTCAATTAAATATTAATCCTAAGAAAGGAAAAAAAAATATTCTATGTATATATAAGAAAAAAAGGTAAGTTTAAATATAGAGAAAAAAATATTTCTTATAAGTTTATATATAAACCAAATTATACTATATATATAATATTTGTTAGTGTAAAAAATAGTTACTATGTTTTGTTAATTTCTCAAAAATGATGTGTTAAAAAACAACTAAATGAAAGCAAATGGGCTTTAAGCATTTTAGGGGTACGAGGCCCACGTTACTGAGACGAGGGTTTCCTTAGGGTTTGACTGCGTTTTCATTTGGGAAAATGTTCTAGGGTTTGTAAAGCGCGCCACTCATGGAGGTTTTCGTCTTCTCCGTTCGTCCTCATGCATGTCTCGGTATTTCCCTTCGTTCGAGGCCACCGGCGCCACCTATCTCCCTCCTCCTTACACTCGCTCCAACGACAATGTAAAAAAGGTATGAATTCGTTCAAACGCATTAGGGATCTTGTATTTTTGCATGCTTAGTTCTTTGTTTATTGATTCGGATTATGTTCTTCTTTGGTTCGAGGTACGCGAAGAGGGAAAGAATCTATACCTTTCTGAGGAGACGGAGGAGGGACGGAGGTGGAGGCGCCCAGGCGGCCAAGGGCGGAGCGAGATGATGACGGACTTGTAGACTTCCGGGTACTCTTTATCTATTTTGCCTGCTTATTGGGTTTAATGATGATGAGCTGAAAACCTAATTTTGATATTCATTTCTTTCTTTTTCTCTTTCACTGCCTTGCCTCCGTTGCTTTCGTTGTATGCTTGTTGAAACTTCTTCTATCTCAGTTGCCCTGAACTTGCCTTCTTGTGTTGCCTTATTCTGCTTGCTTATGCCTCTTACTTGCCCAAGGATGAACCTAAGGTTCTGAGAGCTTTGTATATATGCTTGGAATGTTATTGCTGAGCCACTTTGTACGCTTCTCCTTTGAAACACTTGTGTTGGATGCCTAAAATGTTGATTTTTTCCACGCCCAGTGATGATGTCTTTCTGAGGGCTTAGAGCTGACCCTAAATGCTTGAGTATGCTTTGGTTGTTTTGGTTTTATGGTTTAAAATTGGATAGAGATAAGGTTATGAGGTTTCTATGGTTATGGCCTTGGAGACTTCATAGGTTGTGAGGCTTTACAGGTACAGACTGGTTTGATCTTTGGTTTATGCCATATTCTTACTGGTTTTAGGCCATGAAGGTTTATGAGATGCTTCAGATTTGAGGCTTTTTGTGGTAAGGCTAATGCAGGTTTATGCTTTTTGTATCTGTTTCTGACAGTAGGCAGGTTTTATGGTTTAAGGAAAATGGTTTTAGGTTTTGCATATGTAGGTTTGTATGTTGAGGGCCTTTTGAGGTTTCAGCAGGTTGGTGCCTTAGCAGGTTATGGGTATGGAGGTGTTTTGGTTATATGTTTTATGGTTTATGCAGTATGGCTTATTGCAGGTTATGTGCTTGGGTTGTATGCCGTTTTTGCTTCAGGTTTTGATGCCTTTCAGGCTTGAGGCCTAGCAGGTTATTGTTGGTTTTTGCTTGAGGTTTTGTGCAGGTGGATGGTTGAAAAAACTGGTTTGAGTTTTGGCCCTCTGTATTTGTTTATGCAGTAGCAGTTTTGTATATTTTTCTTTGTGTTGGTTTGCTTGAACCCCCCTTATCCTACTGTGTTCAGTCTTTTTGTATATGTTTCTATGCTTCCTGCCTAAAGCCTAAAAACCTGCATTCTTCTTTTTCTCTCTCTCTCTTCTAGTACAGTTAAATATTTAATATGTTTTGTGCTGTACCTAGTTCTGAAAGGGCCATTGGGAAATGATGAAAAGTGAATAGCTTGCTTGCATAATAGATTTCCTCTGCATTCTTTATCTTTTCTTTGTCAGCTTTTGTACTTTGTGAACTTTCCATATCTTTGCCAAATCCTCTTCATGACAGCTTTGAGTGGACTTTTGGCATTTTGACAGTAAACTGTACTTTTTGGATTTTGATAGAAAGTTGTAATCTGGATTTTTCAGTTTGGTTTGAACTTGGAGTTTGAGATTGAGTTTGTGCAGTTTGACATTTTGAACTTATGTATTTTGACACTTTGCATTTTTTTCTCAACTTTGCATTCATGATTAAATAAAATTCTTCCCTCTTTGTGAACCGGGAGAAATCCCGTGATTTGCAGAGAGGGTTAACTGATCCCAATCAGTGGCCCTTAATGATGAACTGTCTTTCAATTTAATTTAACTGTTATTTGACTTTTCTCTTTTCTTTTGCAGGTGAAAAATGGAGCACCGGAGCGAGGGATAGCAGATGAAGATTAGAAAAATAATTAGGATAATCTTTTATTTAGCTTTAAATAAATGTAATATTATTTTTGTCAACATTTTGTAAACAAAAACAATTATACAAATGACTTAAAGATAAATATAAAAAAAAAGCCTTTTCATTTAATTAATTCTTCTCTTCTTTAATTGTTTATTTATTATTTATAGTTCTTTGAATTAAAATAAATTGAAAATAAATTCCAACTCATTTAATCTTTAGAATAATAAATAATTAACTAAACAATATTTCAGTACTGATCCATTAATTAAACTTGACGCTTCCAATGTTCAAAGCGAAATAACAGTTAATTACAACAATTGATCAGACGCATTCCCTCTTTTCACTGATTTTTAACAAACACTGTAATTCCAAACTGCGTATATCTTTTGACTGGTGAATTCAAACCAACTGCCTTTTTTACTGATTAAATCAAAACAATGCGAATTCAACCCGAATCTCGGAATAATTTGCAAAGTGCTGTGGAATTTAAATCCTTCTGAGAATATGCCCATAAAAACCTTAATTCCTGATTAAATGCCAAAGAACGTCCACCTGATCAAAATTGAGTCAAAGTCAACCAAAACCCTAAGCCAACTGTGTGAGACATTCCGGAGCCCTGAAAATTAGTAAAACCCTAATTGTGTCCTGACTGACGAGAAAAGTCTGTTTGACCGATTCTTGAGCCAGTTTGAAAAAAATCAGGAAATGCCTGAAGCTGAGACTTCTTGAGAAAAATGCGTGGGCAAATTTTGGGGTACAACAGAGTGCCACGACTTTCTTCGTTTTCTTGCGATTTTGGTGATACACATAGTAATCTTTCGGTGTTCTTCGATCATTGTTCCTAGTTGCAAGATATTTTATGGGTTTATGGTGATTTTTCTTCTTTAACCTACAAAATCATTTCTCACCTCTTCCTTCTAGTTGTTTGCATTTGCTTTCTAGTAATGGCCAACGTAGGAAACCCAAACATCCCATTCATAGACCTGAGTATTGATAATGAACTTAGTTACACTTCATCTCCGAATGAAGTGATAAACCCCAAAAACTTAGAGTTCGGTATTGTTAAGAGTAAGCCATACCAGAATGACCATTGTAGAGGTTAAGGAGTCTCATGTGACGAAATAGCCAAACATGAACAGTTTTTTAAGCAAGTGAACAAGCATAAGTGAGAAACCCCGTAGTGAACATTGATGAGGTAGCGAAACCCACTCCAATTAGGAATGACATTAGTGAGGTTTTCCATAGTTTTGCTTTTCTTGAATTTCATATGCCAAATCCAAAAACCGTATGCAATCCCATATATGTGCTAAAGGCCCGAACCTACATTAAAGCCCGTAAATACTCTTTTAATTGTGAACCTAATGAACAAGAGGTTAGGTGGTGGATAGAGTCATAGTTGTATTCTCGTAATCACAATCGTAACTTTATGTTTGTTGATAGTGAGGCTGAAATATACAATGGGTACAACATGATCTTGATTTCCCTGCTCACACTTATTTGTATCTCTTCTGGACTGGGCCAGCGACTCAGCATAGCCCAATCCACTCCTCTCCAGGATGGCCCAAAAGCATTGGCCCAATCAATCTAGGACTAACAAAGGGCGTATTCCCTTCTGTCCGACAGCTAAGATCGCATGGTTGGGTGCTCCCAGAGATAACAAGACCATGACTGCTAGTGACCGCGTCCCTGCTCGTAACAACGACTAGCTCCGGGTACCTCTTCCCGTGAAAGCGGCTAGTTTTGGGCATCTCTTCCAAGGATCACGAGCACGAGCCACTCGTTCCTTCTTTCACGCAAAAATCCTGACAGTTACCTATTTTTGGGCCTGATATCCAGACCCAAAAATAGAAACCAATGGCCAAACGTCAGAGGCATTATATAAAACCTCACACATGTGAGGGTTAGATATTCAATATTCAACTCTCTAACCCTATCTTCTCTCAAGTATCTCTTTGCACTCTAACTTACTTAAGCATCAGAGTGCCTTGCAGGTACACCCCCTCCTTTGTGATTTCAACAGTACAAACCCAAATATCAGCCCATTACAAGTTCTGATTGCTGGTAAGATCATTGGCGCCATCTGTGAGAACTTTGTTTTCCCCATCTTTCTTTCCTCAGAAGTAAAGATCAAAGCAAATGATCATGGCCGATCAAGATGACGACAACCTTGCTCGTAAAACCGTTATTCACTTGTCCGCAAAACTCAGAACAACTAACAAATGCCTTTTCTCGAGAGCATTCCTCTGAAGAGAGATGGTTTTACCACGTCTCCCTCTTCCGTCGAAGTAGAGGATGACGACATCCAGTTCTTGGAGACTAATAAATCCAATAAAGTCCAAGAAGAAACACAAGCGATCTTCCAGCCTGCTCCGCTACCGGCCAACGCTGACCCAACTATGGCAGCCTTGCTCGTAGCACTCAATCAGACCAACACTCTGATCCTCCAACGGAACAATATGATCGATGCATTGGAAAAAGTACGTCGGTCAAGCTCTCCTCTGCAGAGACACCGACAATGAGGGTTTTGCAGCCCATCTCCACAACGACCCAACTGTCGTTCTACACTAGAAAAATTGGAAACCTCGCTGATCAAGAAACGTGATCGAACTCCTCCTTGCAAAAATTGGCGCTCCCGATCACGAGGAGACCAGAGGCAACCAATAGTCAGAGAATCATCATTCGCCTTTGCCCAAACCAAAGGGGCGTCCGAGAAGCAAGCCTCTCCGTCGAGATGATAGTCCTTGACGAGGAAGGAACAATTACTCTCCACCGCCGACACCAGACCAGAGCGACGAGGACGAGCCTCGCGGACCGTTGTCACGAGAAATCATAGAAACTCCCCTCCCTGTCGAGCTGGAGAAACCCCATAATCTTGGGACATATGAAAAACTGCCAACCCAGACGAACACATCAAGAAAATCAATGCTTTACTCGACTATCGAGGCATCAAGGGCTCCATCAAATACCGACTATTCCCCACTACTATGAGAAATGGGGCTATGGAATGGTATAAAAGCCTCCCCAACAAGTTTATCACATCCTGGAGGAATCTTGAAAAACAATTCTCCAAGCATTTTACAACCTCTCGCCGTCACCTAAAATATGAGGCATCGCTAGAAGAAATCATTTAGGGGAAGGACGAGTCCCTTCAGGCGTGCATAGAAAGATTCAATCGTGAAGCCGTTCAGGTCTCCACGACTGAAAATATGAAAAACTATCTGCTCGAGCTCGGACTACACCCTCGCAGCGACTTCGCCAAGGCAGTTGGCATCGAGACACCCGTAAAACTGGATGCCCTCCTCCTCAAGGCCCATGCATACATCCATTATGAGGAAAAAGAATTTTCCAATAACGCACGAGACTCGCGGCATCAAGGGAATGCCAAAGTTTCAAAATATGACGACTTCTCGACATCTCATCAAGGAGAAGATAAAAGAAAAGAAGACAGACCCCACGAGTCGTGAGAGTACAAAGGATTTGCTGGCCGGTTCCATGACTACACACCCCTAAACACTTCACATGAGCACATCTTGTTCGATTTCACAAACTCAGAGTTTCGCCAGGCCGAGGTTTACTTTCCTCGGCAGACGCTATCCAAGCCCCATACAGATAAAACTAAATATTATCGGTTCCACAAGAGCCACAAGCATGTCACCAAATAATGCATCCATCTGAAGGACACAATTGAGATCCTCATCAGAAATGGGCATCTCAAATAATACAAGAAAACATAAGGTCCCCGCAAGGACGCTCTAGAGTCCAAAAAGGTCGAGGAGGAGAAACCATCCCCCGATGACTCCAGCATGTCAGTCGCCATGTGCATTTTGCGATCAAAATATTTATACATCCCCGATGATACCGGGTACCCCTTCTTACTTCTCAATGCACAGTCTCTGGGAGACTTTACCCTTTGACATGGTCATATTCAACTGAGGATTCAATAAACTCACAGTGGGCTCAGTGAAAATGAGGTTCGAGCAACCGATCAACACGAGATCCAAAAGAAACTCTACTCTCGACAAATTTCAGGGAAGCTCTGTCCCCATCGCGTTCTACCGCTAAGAGTTCCCTAAAGGGGCTCCCAACTTCGACATCCGACGCATACTAGTCGACCATGGAAGTTTGGTCAACATTATATACTCCCAACTATTCTCCATATTACAACTCAATGAAACACACCTAACACCCTACGCAGGCTCATACCATCAAGGCTTCAATGATGGAGTCACAAAACCACAGGGCTACGCCAAGTTAATCGTCACATTCAGAGCAGTCTAAACCTCCAAGTCCATTAAAAACCAGTTCCTGGTAATAGACTGTCCATCTCTCTACCAATGCATCCTGGGGAGGCCAACCCTTGCCAAATTAATAGTTGTGCCCTCCACAGTGCACTTGAAAACGAAGTACTACACCTCATAGGTACTCGTCGCCACCCTCCACAAGGATATCGAGGCCGCGAGGAGATGCTTAGAGGAAACCTCCAAGGGGATAAATGCCATTAGTGCACCGCTCAAAATGGATAACAAACCTGCCCGACCCAGCAGCTCAGAAGAGCTAAAGCCACTTCCTCATGTTGACTCAATCGACCTTGAGAACCGTTTCACTAAAGATGATCTGCGGGATTAGAAGAGATGGTGAAGGAGGCCTGGATGACTATGAAAAGTTCCTCGACACCAACTAGCAACGAGGAGCCTGCCCATCCTCTACGCCTAATTCTAGACGGAGAGTTTGAGGTCACCCCCCTCAGCAACGATCCAAATAAGGGAGTAAAGATCACTACCAGTGTCTTGGACCTTGCGAGGAAGTAGCTAAATATGTGCCTGAGAGAGAATGCACATTTGTTCGTATGCAGCGCCTCAAAGATGCCCGTTTTGGACCCATAAGTAGCCTGTCACCAGCTGGCAGTAGATCCTTCCCTTTAGGCCATAGTCTAACATAGGCGTAAGCAGTCCCCTGAAAAAATGGAGGCTGTTGAAAAAGTTATAAAAGACCTCCTAGAGGTAAATTTCATATGTCAAGCTTAATACACAACCTGACTGGTAAATGTTGTACTTGCCAAAAAATCAAATGGAAAATGGAGAATATATGTTGACTATACTAATCTTAATAAGGCTTGCCCCAAAGATGTTTATCTTCTGCCTAACATAAATATATTAGTTGATAATTCTGTTGGTTTTATACTATTATCTTTTATGGATGCATATTCTGGATACAACCAGATCCCCATTGTCATACCCCAAATTTGTCATACCTTTTCACTTTTATCTGGCTTAGGATTTGTGTTTCATTTGCATCATTTTCATTTGGTCATTCACATATCATTCCTTCATTCAATAAGGTAGTGGTTCAAAGCATCAGTGGTTGTGCCAACTAGGGTTTAATTTTGGTTTGAGGCTGCTATATTCTATAGTTGATTTCCTTGGTTCCTCCTTGGGAAGTGGACAGTGGAATCCGACTCTGAAGTATGGTTATCATGACTTTCTTATTCATCCATGTAAAAGGCCGTTTCTCATTCAAATTCATCAAGATCTTGGATTAGGGTTTATTTCCCTATGTGTGATTAAAAATCAGGGTTTTTTAGCATCATGCCTCAGCTAGGGTTTGAACCCCTCAAGTGTTCAGTATGGATAATTATAGATTCTCAAAGGCTAATTCATCAAAGCATTGCCTTTAACCAAAATCACATTCAATATTTCATCATCACTGGTCCATATGCGAATCAATATGTTTGGGAATGCAAGGAAAGATCAAGTTGCAAGTCGATTCAAAGCACTTCACCAAAAGTTAGCTTTTGCAATATCAAGTTCAAACAATCATAACTTCTTCATTATTCAATATTTTTTAGTGTTTCTTTTTGCGTATGACTCTCCTTGACGTTAACTCCAACTTCTCTTTACAAGTCAAGAGCTAATTATATGCGGAAGATCATCAGAATTTGAATACTTTTGAGGTCATTTTGCGAATTATAGTTGTGCCCGACTTCCAATGATCATAATTTCCTCTATTTTTAATATTTTAAGGCAATTCTCTTTGCACACTATCATGAATTATGTCATCTACAAGTTTGCTTCAAGGATTGAGGGAAAATTGTGTTTAGAAGACCTTGAAAGTTATCAAATCATCATAGGTCATTTTTTTGATTTAGAATGTTTCTTAACTTCTAATTTCAGTTCATGTCGTAATTGTTTTCTCAAGACATTGATCTTTATGTGGAAATCATTCATGATACGAAGATTCTATGGAGATCAAAGCATGGTTATCATTCATTTTAATTGTCATCATCATCATCATCATCATCATCATCAAGACAAGAAGGATTATTCAAAGTTTCAAGACAACTATGAAGCATTTCCATTTAAATTCATTTCATGTTAATGCATGGTTTGCAAGGGTTGAAGAGTGAAGATTCGAATTTAAATTAGAGAATTGAAACAGAAAAGGGTGCAAAGTTTTCATTTCAATTGAACAAGAATGCAAGTTTCATAAAAAAATTCATTCACCATCAAGGATGGGCTGAGATGCGTATTTTGACTGATAAGTGCTTTATTTTCGACGAAGAGATTTTATATTTGACTAGAGTTTTCTTTAAGAAAAGTTGGGAAATTGCATGGTTTATATGGATTTATTCTTTGAACTTTTGCAAGAAACATTCAAGTTGAGAAAGAAGCAAAGTTGGAATTAAAGTCATGACATGACAAACTTTGGTTCAAGAATTGGTTTTCAAGATTTTCATGAGTTGAAAAGATGAAAAGGGGAGTTTATTTCAATTTGGTCCAAGACAATTCAAGCTTCCAATATTTGAGCCTCATTGGAATTCAAACATGATAAAGTTGTGCTTTGGTTCATGGGTTCTCTAAGTTATAATTCTCATGAACCAAATCAAATTGACAAATCTAATTCAAAGTTCATGGTTTTTCATCTATTTTCAAGCATGTCATTATTCAAATCCAAGACTTTTCAACATGAGAGTTTTAACATCTATTCAAGCATTCAAGTTCCATGAAATAATTCCACATTACTTCTTAAAAGTTGCAAGAACAAAGTTCAAGACTTTTTCTTAGTTGCATTACAATTCAAGATAATTCAAGTTTCTACAAATTTTCAAGTTACAATAAAAGGAAAATAAAACTCAAGTTTCTATGCCTAAAGAAAATTCATGGCCTTGATTCTATCTCTTGCAAGATTCTAAAATTTGGTCTTGTTCATCTACTTTCTTCAAGATTCCCACTTCATGCCATTAACCAATCTTCATCAATCTTTATCACCTTTGCTTTCACCATGTTGCCATCTTCTTGCTCCATCTTTAAGCGTCTTGTTCTCACACCTTGCAATAACTTCTTCTTCAAGTCTTCCTCTATGATCTTGCAAGCTCATTGTGATACGGTGGGAGAACTGACTTGAGGTTTTGCGTTTGTGTTTGCAAATGTTACGGTTTAGCAAGAGACGCCACCTACTTTTCTTTTATCCAATAAGGAAAGGTGAAAAAGCACAGGAAAGACCTTTCGAGATGTTTTCTTGAGTTCGGGGGGTAGATTATGAAAAGGGAAGGTATTAGCACCATTTCCATCCATGGTTTTCCATGGGCTCTTAGTTACTTGTTAGATCACTTGCTTTTGTTTGAAAATTGTGCTTTTGTATGGTTTTGAAAGTATTTTGAAAAGGTGTCATCGGCTCATCGCTTAGGAAAACTTTGCAACGATTCTCGTTTGTAAGAATGTATGCAAAGTGTTGAGCTTTTGAATATATTTCAAGGTTTGGAAAAATGTTTGGAAAGTGTATGTGATTGTTTTGAAAATAGCAAGGATGTTTGTTTTGAAATTGAGCAAGTAACTAAAAGTAATCTACCTACTCAAAAGGTCTTAGATGTGCTTTTCCTCCTCCTTTAGATGTTGCTACCTTACCATTGTTTTGGTAAGAAGCCCTATCGTTGGATGTGAAGGGACGAGCGTTGGGTCATCGTATGACCATGATAGCAATGTTGTGAAATGACTTAGCACTTTTTCTGTAGGGACTAAGATCATTTTGAAAGGTAACTTTGATAGCGTCATCGAGGGACTATGATCTTGTATTTTCGATTCGTTTGTGCTAAGACATCCCACATGCATAACATGGCCATTTTTGTAAGGCAACAAGTGGAATTACCCTAAGGGTGTAAATGTGCGAGTGTGTTCGATTGCATGCATAATTTATCTTGATTAGGGTGATCTATTTGTCAATTTTCTTATCTTGTCATATACCCTAATTACTAGCATATATTGAAAGCAATAACAATGCAGAAATGTAACGTCCTACGCTATTACAATATTTAAGGGGGGGAGGGGGGACATATTTATGAATGGGGGTTGCAAGTTAAAATTCTAGGTTACTATTACAACCATATTGAAATAGATGAGAATGTACGGGAAATGTAAAATGTTTGTCTGTTTAAAAGGGGAAATAACTTTTGCTTAAGAAAATATTTTTTGGATTTTTATGTTAAAAGAAAATGTAACATGCAAATATAAAATATTTTGGTGTTTTTTTATTAATAATAAAATATAATATGATGGCAAAAAAAGCAAAAAAATAAAAAGGAAAGAAAACATAACCAGCGCAATAATAGAAGAGTAGAAGAGGTCAGAAGTTCTGACTCTGACTTGGCTGCACAAACAGAAACATGTTAGCAAAAATATGGAAGTTCAGAATTTCTGGATCTTCTGAGAACTCAGAAGTTCTTCAGAAATTTTGACGCAATGGTCAGAACTTTGTCTCTCTCCGTGCCAGTCAGAACATCTGCAGCTTAGTCATTTACAGAACAGAAGTGGCATGTATAACAGTTATGATAAATTTCAGGAAATATCAGAAGCATGAATCAGAAGCAACAAGTATTTGCTAGTTCTAATTCTGAGTCCTATTTTCTTTATGAAGCTCTGAACTGGGATTTCCTCTACTTAGGCAAGCAGATGCATGAATTTGAGAATATGTACATCCTCATAATCAGGATATCTACATTGTGCTAAGTATGCAAAAATCTAACAATGCTTAATCAATATGATGAGAGTCAGCATAAAACTTACCTTGCTGCTGGAAAGGATTCTGTAAACCGGAGGTTGTTCTTGAATTCTGGTGATGTTCTGAGTAGCTTCTTCACGTACTCATCAGGAGGAAAATTTGCAATTTCTGAAGCAACCAAGGGGTGATATTCTGATTCCTTTATGGTGAAAGTGAGTGGAGAATGTGTTTCTGTTTGATTACAGAATTTGGGATGGCTTTAATCAAGAATACTTGAGGAAAAATGGAATTTGAATATAAGGAATCAACGCTGAGATTTTGGTATTTTGTGTTGATAGTTTCCTGGGTTCTTGGAATTTTGCAGTGGTTCAAATCCTTCTTTCTCAATTCTCTCTTCTCTTTCACAAATTTTCTGGGCAAGGGGAGCGGGGTCCTTTCAGTGTGCAAATGGTGTTCTATTTATAGGCAAAGTTTTTGCAGTTGGGGCGGTCAAGTGGCACCAACATCATATGCTAGATGCTGACTGTTGTACCCCAAAATTTGCCCTTGCATTTTTTCACAAGAAATCACAGCTTCAGGCGTTTCCTGATTTTTCAAACTGGCTCAAGGATCGGTCAAGCAGACTTTTCTCGTCAGTCAGACAAAATTAGGGTTTTCATTGGTTTTCATGGCTCTAGGATAATTCAAACAGTTTGTTTAGGGTTTGGTTGATTTTGGCTCAACTTTGATCAGGCGAACGCTTCTTTGGCATTTGATCAGGAATTAGGATTTTTATGCGTGCATTCTCAGAAAGAATTAAATCCCCACAATGCTTTTCAAGTTATTCCGAGATATGGGCTGAGACATTTGGATTGAATTCGCATTGTTTGACTTAATCAGTGAAAAGATGCATTTGGATTGGATTTGCAATGTTGGTTTAAAATCAGTAAAAGGAAAATACGTCTGGGCAGTTGTTGTGACTGACTGTGCATTGATTTGGATTTGTGAAGCGCCAGGCTTATTAGTTGATCGATGCTAAAACCATTTTGTTTATTTAATTATTTATTATTCTGAGTTTAAATGATTGGAATTTATTTTCAATTATTATAATTTAAAGAATTATAAATAATAAAATGAACAATTGAAAAGAAGAAAAGAATTAATTGGGTAAAAAAAGCTTTTATTTATCTTTAATTTATTTGTATAATTGTTTTTGTTTACAAATTGTTTACAATAATAATATTACATTTATTTAAATTTAAATAAAACTATCCTAATATTTTTCTAAGTCTTCAATTCTTCATCCTCCATCTGTTGCTTTTCCTCTCCATTTAATTTTTATCTGCGAAAGAAAAGAAGAAAAGTCAGAAGCAGATAAATATTTAAAGAGACAGACAGATAAAAAAGGTTCATCATTAAAAGCAAATGGCCGGGATCAGTTCGCCCTCTTTGCAAATCACGGGATTTCTCCCGGTTCACAAAGATGGATGAAAATGTTTGCAAATTAAAAATGAATGCACAAAGTTAAAAATTGCACATTTCAAATTGGTCAACCAACTGCATAGTTCAAAGCAAGACAGCATGTGCAAATACAAAGTCCAAGTTACAAACTGAATGGCCTAAACCAAGTTCAAATTGCTAAACAAAATCACAATTTCAAAACTAAGTCCAAGGTCAACAAGCTGCCAAAAGATATCTCAAGATATCAAAGTACCATCAATGCTGTCAAGAAGCAGAAAAGAAGACAAAATATGCAGAGTTAAACAACTATTGCAAGCAAAGTTTCATTTCATCATTTCCAGGCCAGTTTTCTTTTTCAGAATTAGTACATGTTAAGCAATATAATATGCTAAAAGTTGTACTGGAGAGAGAGAGAGAAGGAAGAGAGAAAAGAAATAGGCTTACAGGTTTTGGCTTTAGGCAAGAAAATATAGAAAACAAAACTGCAAATAACACAGTGGATAAAGGGCAAAGATAAAAAAAGATAAAAGGTCTCAAAACTGTAACAAAAAGAGAGAACGGCCTTCCACCAAAAAAGCCTTTAGCCTTAAAACCCAACCAGAATAACCTGCATCAAAAAACATACAGCAGCATACCTGCCTAAACATCAAAACACATAACCTGAAGCAAACCTCCAGCCTAAAACCAGTAAGGCCATAACCTGTCAACCCCTGCTTAAAACAAAAACCTTGTGGCCTAAAAGCAAAAACCAGTTCACAAGAAAACGCCCAAGTTACAAACTCGCATAACAGTAAAACCATCCTCAACCTGTCAAAAAAACCTTTCAAGCTAAACCTGTCAAAAAACCTGCATTAAGCCGTTCAAACCTCAAACCAGAAGATAAAACACAAATAGCCATAACCTACACCAGTCCTCAAACCTGCCAGAAGCCTAACCAGTCCCCAGGCCTAAAACCTGTACCAGTCATCAAGCCTGAAGCCTGAAGCTCACAGTAGGAGCTCCAAATTGACAGAAACTTACGCGTTCAAGCAAACAACTCAAAGCCCTCAGAACCTAGGGTTCATCATTGGGCTAACAAACCAAATCATACAGCATCAAGCAAAGCAAGCTAGGCAACACAAGCCCTCAGAACCTAGGGTTCATCACTGGGCGAAAAACCATCAAAGACAAGCATAGCAACAGAAGATATCAAGACAATCAAACACAAACAGGCAACTCAAGCATTCACAGGGCATGCAGAAGAGGCAACAAAGGCAACGAGAAGAAGGAGATAAAGAAGCAAACATAAGCAAAGGCGAGGCATCAAGACAATCAGAAGAAGAAAAGGAAATCAAAGAGGTTTTCAGTTCAAGTGTCATCATCAAACCTAAGGGGCCAAAGAATACACAAACCAGGAATCCAGTCAAGCGAGCTCTCATCGCGCGTTTCCCCGCCGGCGAGCCTCCAAACGCCTCCTAATCTCCTCCTCCAACGAAGGTAATATATTTTGTCCTTCTCTTCACACCTCAAACAAAAAAACGCGTATGATCAGAATCAATGACGAGGCTTAATCAAAATCAGAATACAAACTAAACATGCAAGACTTAAAGTTCAAAACCCTAAATGCGTTGAAACAGAACCATCACCTTACAGTCTCGTTGGACCGAAGAGGGAGAGGAGGTGATGATGGCATTGGTGGCTAGGGTAAGAAGAACGCAGTTTTGAATCCATGGCAAAAAGATGAAGCAAAAACGATGAGCAATGGCGCTGTAACCCTAATCCGTTTCCCCAAAATGAAACAAACAATTAATCTAAACAAAAAAAGTTACGAGACCAATTGGGCCTAACCCGTTTCATAAGCCTAAAACCCAAACGAGTTTCCCTTAACACACCCCTTTGCTTCTTGTTTTGATCAGGATTTGGGCTTGATATCCTTTTGGCCCATACAATTTCCTAACATTAACTTTTTTTCTTTCTTTTAACATATCTTTTCTTTTTTAATTAACACATTGATTTATTTTGCAATATATAGAATATTTACTAAAAATGAATGATGGATGAACATAATAATTTTCTTAATCTTTTTAAAGAAAAAAAAACATATTTCTTTTCTTGTTTTTAAAACTCTTTTCATTCAAATATAAACCTTGTTTAAAATATCTATGAAAAATACATAAAAAAATAGATTTTTTAGGTTGATTATTTTTAGTTAAAATATTTTTGTACATAAATACATAATTACATAATTTTTCCTTTAAGATAAATACTTTTCTTTTTTCAAGATATTATCTTTGTACATTAATACTAAAAAATACATATAATTAAAATTTAAAACATTTTCCTTTCTTTTAATTAGAATACTTTTTGTACATATTTAACAAAAACATAAAAAAGAATAAATAAACAATACTTAATAATACCTTTAAGTACACATTTCTTAACTTGTAAATAATTCACTTACACAATACACTTACATTGATACATTATACAATTGCTATTCTTACACATTGCTATACGTTACCTTGTTTACATTTGATCGCAATTCGATTTGGTTGTAAATTACTGGACACTACATTCCTAAAGTCTCATCCCCATTTGTGAATTTGTACCCCCACTCCCGGATACTATTTGTAATAGCGTAGACTTTAAATTCTTGCAATTTATCGCTTTCGAATTATACCATGGTTAGATCTAGGGTTTGCATGTACATAAAACCAAACGCTAGATAACCTAATACAAGACAAATGTATGAAATCAATACACAATCACACTTGCACCCCCTAGGGTAATCCCACATGTTGCCTTCCAAAATGGGCCATGCTTGCACGTCGAGTTTCTTTGGCAAAACAAATTCAAATGATCATAAGTCCCTCGATGACGCTTTCGAAAGTTGCCTAAATGGAATGATCATAGTCCCTTCAAGCAAATTGCCAAAGACACTTGGCACCATTGCATTCATGGTCCATACGATGACCCGCGCCTGTCCCAATAACATCCTAAACGCAAGATTGTCCACCAAATACAATGGTGGAACAAAATTGTTAAAAAAGGGGTTGAAAACATAGAGAAAACCTTTGAGTACAATAGGTGTAGACAAAACTCTTAGTTACTTGAGATCAACTTGCAAAAACACTTGCCTTCTTTTCAAAAACCACACTTCATATACACTTTCAAACAAACTTCCAAAAACATTTTGAAACATCTTTTCGAAAAGATACACACTTTTGTAAAACACTCAAACACGAGTCAATTACATTTGTTACCGAAACAAAGGCATCTATTTCCAAAACATTTTCAAAACACACATACACACCACAATTTCAAGCAATCAAAAATCAAGGCAAGTGATCTAAAAACCAAGTAACTAAGAGCCCATGGATAACCATGTATGAAAAGGGTGCTAATACCTTCCCTTTTCATAATCTACCCCCCGAACCCACGGAACATCTCAAAAAGGTTTTTCCTGTGCTTTTTAACCTTTCCTTTAGGATAAAATAAAAAGTCGGTGGCGACTCTTGCTAAACCGAACAAGTGCGAATACAAACGCAAAACTCAAGTCAGTTCTCCCACCGTATCACACTGACTTACTCTTGAAGTAAGTTTAAACAAAGTGGGGGTTCAATGCAGTCAAGTTGGATGGTTAACGATGCCTCAGCTGGATTTAGCAGCGTGAATTAAGGAAAAGTAGAGACAGGCGTGGGTCTAGCATACTTTTGCATAGAAGCTTGTCTTCCCAAGACAGTAGGGGTACATGTGGGGAAAATCCCTTGGATAAAGACTCAGAGGCGATTGTGATCATTAAATGAGTTCCCATGTGAAACTCTGCATCTTTGCTTGACTCTGGATTAAAAGTTCTGCTTCAGTGTTGCATCTCATCTTCTGATCCTTTTATCTTCTGACTTTAGCACGTTCTGAGGGATCCTTTAGAACTTCCAGTAAGCTTACAACACGCTTTGTTAACTTTTTGACTTAGCCTTTACAAACTCTGACTGAACCTTTGTGAATACTGGCCCAGAAGTTCTGACCAAACTTTGTCTTGAGACTATTCAGAATTTGCTGAGTGTGAACACTGGCCCAGGCGTTCTGAAATTGTCATGCTTTTTAAACACTTAGAAAAATTTCTAAGTTTTTAGAATTTAATTCTTTCCAAGTAAAATTTGACTTTTGAAACTCTTGATGAACCAAACTTCGTATTCTAACATATCTTGATGAAATATGATTTTTTTTTATTTGATTTTGATCCAAAAGTCAAGGTCAGACTTCTTCAGTGTGCAAATGACCATTTTTCCCTTGTGAATGGTTTGCTTGGAAAAATTGTTAATTCAAGGTCTGGAATTGGATGAGAGAAAACTTGAGGATCCAGGGTGATTCCTTGAGAAATGAGAGGGAAACTTTTTGGGTGCAACAGCTGCCCCTGTTTAAACTTCTTGAACCTGAAGAGTTTAGATTGGCGGATCCACCATTTGTGACTTGAAGGTGAAAGATGATTGAACACTAGAGTGCCCAGAAATTTGCACTCGAAGATGGATGGTGAATGGGCTTATAGATGCCATTTGGAGGAATGTTGGTAAAAGCTGGACGAAGTATTTAGCATAAATCTCTTTTTGATTCATACTAGACTTGCTGTTTTACCTGTAAGAAAAGGGGTTAGAAAAATGCAGATGCTTGCATGATGTTCACCAGATGTGGTATCATGCTAAATGCATTGTTATGTACATGCTATGATATATGAATGCGAAATGTATGTTTTCGTCCGGGAAAATAAATCCCTGACTGTTGCTGAGGAAATCTTCGGAGGTTGAATCTTTGATTGCCTGTTGGAAATGAAGAATATGTATATCTCCAAATTCTATTGAAGAGATGCTTTTGCTGGGTAACATCACCCAAATAATAACTGTTATCTGGTCGGATCCAGGCTTCACAATTGATAAAGATGAAGTAGTCGGTTGCTATCTGGTCGGATCCAGGTTTCACGGCGACTTATTGGGATAAGAGATGAATTAACTATTATTTGGTCGGATCCAGGCTTTGCAGAAAATTCCTTGAATTTGAATAGTCATATGGTCGAGTCCAGGCTTCACAACAACTTGCTGGGGATGCAGAGGTTAACTGTTATCTGGTCGGATCCAGGCTTCACAGTAACTTGGTGGAGGAAAGGATGAATTAACTGTTATCTGGTCAGATCCAGGCTTCACAGTAACTTGGCGGAGGAAAGGATGAATTAACTGTTATTTGGTCGGATCCAAGCTTCACAGTAACTTCTTTAAGACTGTTATCTGGTCGGGTCCAGGCTTTATGGTCTTTTGGAAAGTTATACTATTATCTGGTCGAATCCAGGCTTCATAGTGTCTTTTTGGGAATCATGGTTAATTGTTATCTGGTCGGGTCCAGGCTTTACAATAAACTGGTTTAAAATTGTTATCTGGTCGGGTCCAGGCTTTGCAGGTTTCTGAGGTTTGATGAGGTTAATTGCTATCTGGTCGGGTCCAGGATTCACAATAAACTGCTTTGAAAACTGTTATCTGGTCGGGTCCAGGCTTCGCAGATTTCTGATGAAGTTAATTGTTATCTGGTCGGGTCCAGGCTTCACAATAAACTGCTTTGAAAACTGTTATCTGGTCGGGTCCAGGCTTCGCAGATTTCTGATGAAGTTAATTGTTATCTGGTCGGGTCCAGGCTTCACAATGAACTGGTTGAAAACTGTTATCTGGTCGGGTCCAGGCTTTACAGATTTCTGAAGTTGAAGTTTAATTGTTATCTGGTAGGGTCCAGGCTTCACAATAATCTGGTTGAAAAATGTTATCTGATCGGGTCCAGGCTTTGCAGACTTCTGAAGTTGAAGTTTAATTGTTATCTGGTCGGGTCCAGGCTTCACAATAAACTGCTTGGAGATTTAGTTGTTATCTGGTCGGTTTCCAGGCTTCACAATGAATCTCTGAGGATGATTTATATCTGGTCGGATCCAGGCTTCGCAATGGATTTCTTAAAAAGATGGAAATGAGGAATGATATCTGATCGGATCCAGGTTTCTCAATCCTTTGTTGGGGAATAAAGAGGCAACTCTACTGGGAACAAGTGGTTAAAACCTTGGTTGGATTAAGTTTAGGTTCTTCTATATCTTTGAAGAGTTGGGTTGGTCGTGTCTAGGTTTCATAGCTTTTTAAGAAATGAGATCAACTGGTATCTGGTCGGATCCAGGCTTTAGTAACTCAAGAATTCAAACTGTTATCTGGTCGAGTCCAGGCTTCAGTAATTGAAGAAGTCAAATTGTTATCTGGTCGGGTCCAGGCTTCAGTAATTGAAGAAGTTAAACTGTTATCTGGTCGGGTCCAGGCTTCAGTAATAACTTGAGAATTGTGCTAATATCTGGTCGGATCCAGGTTTCATAGCATTTCTTGGAAATAATAAAGGCTTTGTCGAAGACTTTACTGGGGATTAGGGGTTGTGGCCCTGTGATTCACAGTCTTTTGAAAGGGAAATTCTAACTGGAGAGTATAGACTCAGTCGGGTGAGGCAGACTCAGTTTGGGGAGGATACACCCAACTGGGGAGGATGGGCTCATCCGGGGATGAAGGGCTCATCTGGGGAGGATATATTCTGTTTGGAGAAAATAGACTTGGTCGGAGAAGATGTACTCAGCTGGGTAATTTGGACTCAACTGGGGAATTTGGGTTCAATTGGAGAAGATATACTCGGCTGAGGAAGATGGACTCAACTTGGGGAATAAAATCTTGGTTGGAAGATATACTCCGCTGGGGATGAAAACCTCGGTTGGGAGATATACTCCGTTGGGGATGATGGACTCTGCTAGGCAATTTTGGACTCACTGGGGAGTATATACTCAGCTAGGGAAGATGGGCTCAGCTGGGCAATTTTGGACTCACTTGGGAGTGTTTACTCAACTGGGGAATTCAGGGTGTCTTGTACGTTGAGCAATTTACACTTGGCTGGGGGAAATAACTCTGTCGGGGAAATAAACCCTGTTGAGGAGATGAATTTCCTTTAGACAGAGACCCCTAGGATTCAATTTTTGTAAAAATTGACTTAGCTGGAGAAAGTTGGCAAGAGATCGAGATTCTGGACGAGGATTTACCCTATGTGAAGAAATTTGTGTAGGCAACTCCGCTGGGGAAAGGTTGCATTGGGGTTGTCCCTATAGTGATAATGATGATGAGATAACTCTGGGGAATAAAATCTGCTGAGGAGGTGAATTCCCTTTAGGAAGAGATCTCCTAGGCTTTAGCTGGGGAGAAAGCTATCAAGAGGTTGAGACTCTGGTCGGGGATCATCCCGTGTAAAGAGATAGCTCTGTTGTGGGCGACTCTGTTGGGGAAAGGTTTGTTGTCACAGTCTTGGTGGGGATAATGATGATGAGATAGCTCTGTGGGGGCTATTTCACATACATTAAAGGGATGCTTACTGTTGTTGTGCACTGATGCCTTGTTGAGGCTGCTGCTTGGAAGGACACATGTGCCAAATGGTTTTAATTATGTTCATATGCATATGTTCATTCAATTTTAGTCATTGGACAAATTTGCATTCAAAACAGAGATACAAAATTTTGCACTTCAAAGTGTATTTGTATTGACATTTTGCCCATGAATAGGCGTTTTTGTACATAGAGACAAAAATCCTAGTAAGAGGAAATTGACAAAAGGAAAATAAAATTGAGAATGAAAACAAATAGCCATGTGAAATGATCTCACTGCCTTCTAGCTCTATTATTTCCCTAATGTCTTTAACGTCCCTTGCCGTTGATCGAAGTTGATTGGATTGATCCTGGACCATTTGAACTTGGACCTTGGTGATAACATTGACCGTGTTGATTTCACGAGACATAGTCGTACGCTTTAAGTCCTTGATTTTTGCCTGGACCTCCCTTTCGGGTTTTCGGTCCACCAGGATACCCTTTTTTGCCCAAGTCTCCCTTTCGAGTTTTCAACTTGTCAGGTGTACAATCTTTTTCATATATCCCCAATTTTTTCCCAAACCTTTTGGTTTGCCGGGATGCCCTTTTTTGCTTAGGTGTGTCAACCTAACGGGTCTCTTATGCATAGTATTTTTTTGACTATGTCCGCATTTATAGGATGGGGGAAATCTTCACCATCCATGGTGGTCAGTATCAGGGCACCGCCAAAGAAAACTCTCTTGACAACAAACGGTCCTTTGTAGGTGGGAGTCCATTTTCCTCTGGGGTCACCTTGTGGTAAAATTATGCGTTTTATCACCAGGTCACCAACTTGATATACTCGAGGCTTGACCTTTTTATTGAAAGCCTTGATCATCCATTTTTGATATGTCTGACCATGGTAAATAGCAGCTAATCGTTTTCATCGATCAGGTTCAGCTGATCCAATCTCGTTTGAATCCATTCGTCTTTGCTTAGGCCTGCCTCAATCATAATCCTCAGCGAGGGAATTTGAACTTCTACTGGCAAAACGGCTTCCATGCCATATACTAGAGAGAAGGGAGTTTCCCCAGTTGATGTTCTAGCTGAAGTACGGTAGCCATGTAGAGCAAACGACAACATCTCATGCTAATCCTTATATGTCACTACCATTTTCTGCACAATCTTCTTGATATTTTTATTGGCTGCTTCGACTGCGCCATTCATTTTTGGTCTATACAGGGAAGAATTGTGATGCTTGATCTTAAATTGGGCGCACAATTCCCTGATCATGGCATTATTGAGGTTAGTCCCATTGTCAGTGATGACACTTTCGGGGATACCATAACGGAAGATGAGGTTGTGTCTGATGAATCTGGCTACCACGTTCTTGGTGACTGAGGAAAATGAGGCGGCTTCGACCCATTTGGTGAAATAGTCGATAGCAACAATAATGAAGCGATACCCGTTGGAAGCAGTAGGTTTGATTTCTCCGATCATGTCAATGCCCCACATCGCGAATGGCCACAGAGTGGTCATGACATTCAAAGGGATTGGAGGTACGTGGACCTTGTCAGCGTAGATTTGGCATTTGTGACAAGTTCTTGAATGTTGATGGCAATCGGTCTCCATCGTTGACCAATAGTAGCCTGCCCTTAAGATTTTCTTGGCCATCGTATGTCCACTTGAGTGAGTATCGAAAAAGCCATTGTGCATGTCTTCCATGATTTCCTCTGCCTCCTTCTTATCCACACATCGGAGTAGAGTTGAATCATGGTTGCGCTTGTACAATATCCCGTTACTTAGGAAGAATTTGGCTGCAAATCTTCGTTAGAACTTTTTGTCATTGATAGATGCTCCCGCTGGATACTCTTGTACTTCAAGGTATCTCATTACCTCATGGTACCATGGCTTTTCTACATCAGTGTCAAGCTCATAGCAATGTGCAGGTTCATCAAATATTTCAATTGTAATCATAGGGGCTTCGTTATCCCATCTGACTTTGAACATTGAGGACATGGTTGCCAAAGCGTCAGCCAACTGGTTTTCTTCCCTAGGGAAGTCTTCAAAAGTGATTTCTTCGAAGTGAGGGATCAGGGATAGCACAAGTTCCTTGTAAGGGATAAGATTAGGGTGTTTATTATCCCAATCTCCTTTTACTTGGCTGATCACCAAGGCGGAATCTCCAAACACATCCAAATGCTTGATCCTTAAGTCAATGGCAGCTTTCAGACCTAAGATGCATGCTTCATACTCAACCATATTATTTGTGCAATCGAAGCATAGTCTGGCAGTGAAAGGAGTGTGGAAACCTTCAGGAGAGATGATCACAACACCAATTCCGTTACCTAAGGCGTTGGAAGCCCCATCGAATACCATTGTCCATCGGGATCCTTGTTCAGGTCCGTCATACGGTCTGGGTTTTGCACAGTCGGTTACCAGCATAATATTCTCGTCAGGGAAGTCGAAGTTCATTGACTGATAATCATCCATAGCTTGATGGGCCAAATGATCTGCTAGTATATTTCCTTTGATGGCTTTTTGATTTGTGTATTGAATGTCGTACTCAGTCAAGATCATTTGCCATCTGGCTATTCGTCTGAAAAGGGCAGGTTTCTCGAATATGTACTTAATCGGATCCATCTTAGAAATCAACAAAGTGGTATGAGTCAACATGTTCTGCCTTAGCCGGCGAGCAGCCCACACTAAAGCACAACAAGTTTTCTCAACCAGTGAATATCTGGTTTCACAGTCGGTAAACTTTTTGCTTATGTAGTAAATTGCATGCTCTTTTCGGCCAGACTCGTCATAGTGGCCCAAAACACACCCCATAGAATTCTCTAATACTATTAAGTACATGATCAACGGTCTTCCTTCAACCGGATGCATGAAAATAGGAGGTTCTTGTAGGTATTCCTTGATTTTGTCAAAAGCAATCTGGCATTCATCGTTCCATTTGACTACCTGATCTTTCTTCAAGAGTTTGAAGAGTGGCTCACAAGTAGCAGTTAAGTGTGATATGAAACGGGCAATGTAATTGAGACGACCCAAGAATCCTCTGATTTCTTTTTCAGAATGAGGGACTGGCATTTCTTGGATGGCGTTTATCTTGGCAGGATCAACTTCAATGCCTTTATTGCTGACAACAAAACCTAGAAGCTTTCCAGAGCATACTCCAAACATGCACTTGTTAGGGTTTAACCTCAGCTTGTACTTCTTTAGTCTTTCGAATAGAATGTGCAGGTGACTGAGATGTTCTTCTTCAGTTTGTGATCTAGCAATCATATCATCCACATATACCTCTATCTCATGATGAATCATGTCACGAAATAAGGCAACCATAGCCCTTTGATATACTGCCCCTGCATTTTTTAATTCGAAAGGCATGACTTTGCAGCAGAAGGTGCCCCATTGTGTAACCAAAGTGGTTTTTTCCATATCTTCGTGAGCCATTTTTATTTGATTATAGCCTGAGAAGCCATCCATGAATGAGAAGACTTTATGCTGAGCGGTATTGTCGACTAAGACGTCAATGTGTGGTAGAGGGAAATCATCCTTGGGGCTTGCCCTATTCAGATCCCTATAGTCTACACACATGCGAACTTTCCCGTCTTTCTTTGGCACTGGCACTATTTTAGCCACCCATTGAGGATAGGATGTTACATCTAGGAATCCCGCATCAAACTATTTCATTACTTTGGCTTTGATCTTTTCAGACATGTCAGGCCTCATGCGACGAACTTTTTGTTTAACAGGAGGGCAGTCTTCTTTAGTTGGCAGACGATGAACCACAATGTTGGTATCTAACCCAGGCATATCTTCATATGACCAAGCAAATACTTCCATATAATCGCGCAACATCTGAACCAAGTGGCTCTTGACACTGCTTTCCAAATTAGTGTCGATTCTCATTTCTTTCTTATCTGACTCAGTACCCAAGTTGATAACCTCAATCGACTCTTCATGTGGTTGAATAGATTTTTCCTCCTGTAGCAGAAGTCTGGCTAGTTCTCCTGGTACATCATAATCTTCCTCGCTTTCGTCTTCGGCTTGGTTGATAGGACATTCAAAGTCATAGTTGACAATAATAGAGTTGTTGACAATAGGATCCAGAGTGGATGTAGACTTGCAAGAGTGTGTGTGTGTGTGTGTGTGCATGTAAGATACATGGCTATCTTTTGGAAATGTATTTGAAAGAAAAGAAAGACAATGAACACAAATATTTTGAATGCAAAAGAGTCCAATGTACTGAATGATCATATGATTAGATGAACAAAATATAAAGCCTTTGATAAAGGACCAAAGTGCCCCAGGCTAGGCACATGTCTTAAAAGTTAATATCAAAATATTATAGACAACGAGTTCTTGAATTGATTAAAAGCAAAAACAACTGGATTACTCCTCAATGAAGGAGATGGGCACCAACTCCTTCGCATGCCAATTTTTGGGCTTCCCTTTGGTTGTTGGGTAGATCCAGTCTTCAAAAGCACACTCATCATCGGAGTCTTCTACAACATTCACTTCATGATTTCTGAGGTGGAGAGGTGGCTTTCCAGTACGAGCACCTCTAATTTCTTTCTGAGCTTTGGAGGTGAAACCTATCTCAAACTTATCTGTCTTGAACGGGATATCAAGGAGTTGGCCCCACATTTCATTATTTCCTTCTTCTACCACAACATGTGCATCCTTAAGAGAAACCATCTTGGGGATAACTTTATCGGCTCTTGGAGTGTCGGAGGAGATTTTGTTAGTGGCCACAACTTCAAAAGTCTGGCAAGGAGTCTCTATGAATTCACCATCCATTTCTACGTGCTTGAAAGAATTGAGATGGCTTACCATAAATTCTTTTTCACCGCAAACATGGACAACCTTCCCTTGAACTAGGTATTTTAACTTCTGGTGGAGAGTAGAAGTGACCGCTCCTGCCCCATGGATCCATGGGCGCCCAAGCAAGCAAGAATACGCAGGCCATATGTCCATTATGTAGAAAGTGGAGTTGAAAATATGTGAACCAACCTTAATTGGGAGATCCACCTCTCCATAAACCATCCTTTTTGACCCGTCAAATGCCCTCACAACAATATCACTTGGCTTCAAAACCAAACCTTCAGTCTAGCCGATCTAAAGCGCCTTTAGGTAACACATTCAAAGATGAGCCTGTGTCAACCAAAACATGTGCCAGAGTGGTCCCCTTACATTCAACAGAAACATGCAAGGCTTTATTGTGATTCTTTCCCATGGGAGTTAAATCTGCGTTAGAGAACCCCAGACCATTGTCAACTGTCAGACTTGCTACGCAATTCTCAAATTGGTCGGCTATGGTTTCTTGAGGCACGTGAGCCTTTTTCAAGAACTTAATCAAAGCTTGTGCATGGGCGTCAGAACATAGCAATAGGGACAACATTGATATTTTAGAAGGGGTTTGCCCCAACTGCTCTACTATTTTGAAGTCGCTTTTCTTGATGATTTTCAGAATCTCCTCCATCTCTTGAGTGGATGGTTCTTCCATAACAGACTTTTCAGCAGGTTCCTCTTCCCTAGCATGCTCATTTTCTTTCCCTTTTCCTTTAGTACCGGCATCAGCATTGCCGTTGGTTATGCAGATTGGAACTGTGGTAGTTGTTGGTGGTGAGATATCAGGGGAAAAGAATATTCCTGTTCTTGTGACTTTACTAGAACCAGTAATATTAGTAACACCAGCTTTATTATCACCAATCCAAGAATCTTGTTTTACCCCATGGTAATAAACCTTGACACCGTAATTCCATGGTACCGCTTTATCAGAGGTGTATGGAACAGGTCCGACAATAGTGATTATGAGAGGAGCAATGATTGGTTCATTCGAAATCCTGATAGGACCTTTGGATGAGATCCTAAGAGGTTTGTTTGAAATTGTTATGATGGCCAAATCTTCAGCTTTGTCAATTGAATTTTCGATGGTGGAAATCTTTTCGAATAGGATATCACAGCCATCCATTAGGCGTTGTATACCTTTCTTCAGTTCTTCACACCCATCAGATTGTCTCATACATCCCACATAGTCTTTTTCACAGTCGGGGAATGTCCCAGCTTTCAACAGATTGCTCTTGATTATATTCAATGGAGTAGTTAACTCTTCAACAGAGGCAATGAAAGTTGTATCTTCGACGACATTAACACCTTTGTCGTGCTTCCGTATTGGAGAGGTAATTACATTTGGCGTTGGAGGAGGATCAAATTCAATAGTTTTATTGTTAATTAAATCCTAGATTTTGTTCTTCAAAGCCCATCACTGATCAGTCTCATTCCCGGGGCTGTTTGAATGGTAAGCGCACTTTGCATTTGGATTATATCTCGGTGACGAGGTGTCAGGGTTGGCAGGAGGATCCCGCGATGTCACTAAATTAGCCCTGAGTTGATGTTGAAGGGCTTGAGATAATGACATGCCTAACCTTGTAAACTGTCTTCTTGGAGCTTCAACACGTTGATGATTGGAAAATGGTCTTTGAGTAGAAGTTAGATTGGAGATTCGGATAACATTGACAGACAAATGATTATTCATTTTGGTATGGGCCTTTGCTCTATACACAAAATTAACTTCTTTCTTCGCGGGAAAAGGTTTCTTGACAGGATTGGGAGTGGAAATAGATGCCACAGAGATCTTTCCACTCTTAATGCCACTTTCTACTCTCTCACCGGTTAGGAATAATTCGGTGAAACCAGAAGAAGAGCAGCCAACCAACAGATTAAAGAAAGGACCAGATAATGTGTTCATGAACATGTCAATGTGTTCCCTATCAGTCAAGGGAGGTTGGACCCTACTAGCAAGATCTCTCCACTTCTGTGCATACTCCTTAAATCCCTCATCCTTCCGCATGGTCATACCTTGCAATTGAACCCTCGTCGGTGGCAAGTCAGTGTTGTACTGATATTGATGGTAGAAGGCAGTAGCTAGACCCTCCCAAGTATTGATGCGAGAGCCATCCAACTGATAAAACCATTCAAGTTGGGTTCCAGCCAGACTCTCTTGGAAAAAGTGAATCCAAAGTTTTTTATCTGCCGTGTGCGGTTGTATCTTGCGCACATAGGACTTCAAATGGAGCTTTGGGCAAGAAACCACATCGTATTTTGCAAAGGTTGGTATTTTGAACTTGTGGGGAATGACTACCCCAGAGATTAAGCCCAAATCGTCAAAATTCAAACCGGGAATAGCTTGGATTTCAACTGCTTTCAACCTGTCTTCTAGCTGCTTGTATTTGATGTCTGCGGGTGGATATTGTTCATTGAAATAATCATCATCAGATTCTTGGTCATTGATACAGTCGGCCTGAGTACTCTTGACCTCACCAATTTGGTTCTCGTCTTCTTCGGATGAATCTTCCTCTATTGGGATTTGACGGATTGTCTCCTTGAACCTTTTATCCATGTTGAGTATAGATTTCTTCTTTGGCTTCTTCTTAGAGGCCAACAAGGCCATCATATCCTGCTGCCCCTTGGCCAGGGCGAGTAAGGCTTCCTGAAATTGATAATTTTGGGCCTGGAGTTCCGTTACAGTTTTCTCTAGATCCATCTTGCTGAAATAAACAGTGGAGAGATAAGGAAACCTGTTATGCGGACTCCTGTTATGTCATGATGCATGAATATGCAATATGCAAATGATTTAAAGGATTTAAGGAATTTAAATTTGTATAGACAAAAGTGAACAAATGTTATCTTGCATTTAAAGAGTTCTGATTTGAATACAAACACGCCTCTTGGGCTTACAACAACAGAAATATAAAGTAAACTCCTAAGACAAAAAAGTTGTGCGCATCTTCTTTGGCGCAAGGTAGGTGTTTAAGCTCCTTTCTTCATGAAGTTCTCTTGTAAGCTCTAATATCTTCTTCTCGCTCTCATAGAACTTAGCTTCAAAGGTGTCTCACTCTCCTTGTAACTGAACCCAAGCTTTTTGCAAATCTTCAAGGGAAGTAGGCATATCAGGATAGAGGATAGTATGTGGAATGTCTCCCTCGACTATTGGTTCCATGATAACAGGTAAGACGGTTTCATAAGGCATCTTGAGAATTTGGGCGCGAGCCCTCACCCATTTAAGATAGGGTTCCAAAGGAATGGAATTCTTTCGCCCCAACGTCTTTCTATCAACCTTGTTAACCATACCCCAAGCTCGTATAAATCTTTGACGGTAACCCTGAGTATCGCTTTCGTAGTCAAATGCAATTCCTTGGATGAGTACATCATGAGGGCCATCTCTTCTAGCGTATCCAAATTGTCGCAAAGATAAACAAGGGTTTTAAGTAATGCCTCCCCTAATTCCAAGAAGAGGGACATTAGGGAATTCTCCACAGCGGTCAATGATGGTAATGTCTTCCAAAGAGCGATAATAACAACGAATATCAGCATGTGAAAGTGACATAAATCTTCTAAACCATCTCATACCTTGTTCATTCTTCACCACAGATCGAGGTAGGTGCGAAATAAACCACCTAGCCAACAGAGGAGTACAACACATTAAAGTCCCCCTTTTCTTCAAAGTACGAGAGTGGAGAGAATGCAAGATGTCTCCAAGCAATGTAGGCACCGGATTGTGAGATATGAAAATTTTGATTGCATTCACATCTATAAATTGGTCAGGATTGGGAAATAATACCAATCCATAGATGAGAAGAGCCAAAATTTTCTCAAAGGCCTGTAGATCCAAAGTATTCCAACACTCTTGGGCCTTTTCCAACAAAAACTTCGCTAGGAACCCTTTGACACCACTCCTTGTTACCCAATTTGCTACTATGTCAGATGGTTGCAAATGTAAAGCTCGAGCGATTTCCTTAGGTTTAGGGTCTCTTTCAACACCTTTGAAAGGTAACTGATCAAGAATAAGAATCCCTATGAGTTGAGATAATTCTTCCAAAGTGGGTACAAGTTGGTAATCAGGAAAAGTGAAGCAATGATGCAAAGGGTCAAGGAATTGGATAAGCACCTTTACCATATCTTCTTCAATACTTGAGGTAACCAAACTAAGGAGTCATCCATGTCTTTTGATGAACAGGGAATCTTCAGGGACCCTTGATACTAAATCTTTAAGTTGTGGAGGTATCCTCACAAGACTGACTTGGATAGTGCTCCTACGAGCGGAGGCCATGTCCTACAAAACAGAACAAAGATAAATCCAAAAATCCTTGAAATGGTTAGTGGTGTTTATGATTCTTATGATGTTTATGATGTTTATGATGTTTATGTAAAAGTGTATATACAAAGCAAACAAGTCCTTAGTTTATGCTTGCGTGGGGTTTCAGGTAAGTACCCTCTTGAAGTTTAGTTGGCTCAACCTGTCCTAGTCAATAGTAAACGGATTCTAAGGGATCTCAATATCACTGATCTTTCCCCAAAGTTTCGTTCAATAAGCGATTAACTCGCAACCAAACAAAACTCAAGAGTCAAACCTCAATGAGTGTAGCATCGAGTATCAACCAACTTCGGACTGCACCAAAGCCGGTCATCTCACTACGTCCTAATGGTCAAGTTGGTCAAGTAAGGTTCTAAGGTCAGTTGATGCTTTATGATACCACGTGGAGGCCCTGTACTCTCCTTGACTGACTCAAGGGTTACCGGTACCAACCAAAGTGCCACATCAACATAGCTACTGCTTCAACCGTGTCGGTATACCCTGCACAGTTCCCTCACAGTTTATTGCTACTTACCTAAAAGTTATCCCCAAATCCGGGTGTAGGATTTAAAACAAACCCAAACAAGGAACCAAAATGTAAAGCAAACAAATCAAACAATGTAAGCAAGTAAAGGTGATCTAACCCTAAGGTAACCCCACTTTTTAGAAGAATCTATTCCCCAACAGAGTCGCCAGTTCCGTGATATGGTGGGAGAACTGACTTGAGGTTTTGCGTTTGTGTTTGAAAATGTTGCGGTTTAGCAAGAGTCGCCACCGACTTTTCTTTTATCCAATAAGGAAAGGTGAAAAAGCACAGGAAAGACCTTTCGAGATGTTTTCTTGAGTTCGGGGGGTAGATTATGAAAAGGGAAGGTATTAGCACCCTTTCCATCCATGGTTTTCCATGGGCTCTTAGTTACTTGTTAGATCACTTGCTTTTGTTAGAAAATTATGCTTTTGTGTGGTTTTGAAATTATTTTGAAAAGGTGCCATCTCTTAGGCAAACTTTGCAACGATTCCCGTTTGTAAGAATGTATGCAAAGTGTTGAGCTTTTGAAAATATTTCAAGGTTTGGAAAAATGTTTGGAAAGTGTATGTGATTGTTTTGAAAATAGCAAGGATGTTTGTTTTGAAATTGAGCAAGTAACTAAAAGTAATCTACCTACTCAAAAGGTCTTAGATGTGCTTTTCCTCCTCCTTTAGATGTTGCTACCTTACCATTGTTTTGGTAAGAAGCCCCATCGTTGGGTGTGAAGGGACGAGCGTTGGGTCATCGTATGACCATGATAGCAATGTTGTGAAATAACTTAGCACTTTTTCTGTAGGGACTAAGATCATTTTGAAAGGCAACTTTGATAGCGCCATCGAGGGACTATGATCTTGTATTTTTGATTCGTTTGTGCTAAGACATCCCACATGCATAACATGGCCATTTTTGTAAGGCAACGAGTCGAATTACCCTAAGGGTATAAATGTGCGAGTGCGTTTGATTGCATGCATAATTTATCTTTATTAGGGTGATCTATTTGTCAATTTTCTTATCTTGTCATATACCCTACTTACTAGCATATATTGAAAGCAATAACAGTGCAGAAATGTAAAGTCCTACGCTATTACAATATTTAAGGGGATGGGGGGGACATATTTATGAATGGGGGTTGCAAGTTAAAATTCTAGGTTACTATTACAACCATATTGAAATAGATGAGAATGTACGGGAAATGTAAAATGTTTGTCTGTTTAAAAGGGGAAATAACTTTTGCTTAAGAAAATATTTTTTGGATTTTTATGTTAAAAGAAAATGTAACATGCAAATATAAAATATTTTGGTGTTTTTTTTATTAATAATAAAATATAATATGATGGCAAAAAAAGAAAAAAAATAAAAAGGAAAGAAAACATAACCAGCGCAAAAATAGAAGAGTAGAAGAGGTCAGAAGTTCTGACTCTGACTTGGCTGCACAAACAGAAACATGTTAGCAAGAATATGGAAGTTCAGAAGTTCTGGATCTTCTGAGAACTCAGAAGTTCTTCAGAAGTTCTGACGCAATGGTCAGAACTTTGTCTCTCTCTCTGTGCCAGTCAGAACATCTGCATCTTAGTCATTTACAGAACAGAAGTGGCATGTATAACAATTATGACAAATTTCATGAAATATCAGAAGCATGAATCAGAAGCAACAAGTATTTGCTAGTTCTAATTCTGAGTCCTATTTTCTTTATGAAGCTCTGAACTGGGATTTCCTCTACTTAGGCAAGCAAATGCATGAATTTCAGAATATGTACATCCTCAGAATCAGGATATCTACATTGTGCTAAGTATGCAAAAATCTGACAATGCTTAATCAATATGATGAGAGTCAGCAGAAAACTTACCTTGCTGCTGGAAAGGATTCTGTGAACTGGAGGTTGTTCTTGAATTCTGGTGATGTTTTGAGTAGCTTCTTCACGTACTCAGCAGGAGGAAGATTTTCAATTTTTGAAGCAGCCAAGGGGTGATATTCTTATTCCTTTGTGGTGAATGTGAGTGGAGAATGTGTTACTGTTTGATTATAGAATTTGGGATGGCTTTAATCAAGAATACTTGAGGAAAAATGGAATTTGAATATAAGGAATCAACGCTAAGATTTTGGTATTTTGTGTTGATAGTTTCCTGGGTTCTTGGAATTTTGCAGTGGTTCAAAGCCTTCTTTCTCAATTCTCTCTTCTCCTTCACAAATTTTCTGGGCAAGGGGAGCGGGGTCCTTTCAGTGTGCAAATGATGTTCTATTTATAGGCAAAGTTTTTGCAGTTGGGGCGGTCAAGTGGCACCAACATCATATGCTAGATGCTGAATTACTCTTGAAGTAAGCTTAAACAAAGTGGGGGTTCAATGCATTCAAGTTGGATGGTTAACGGTGCCTCAGCTGGATTTGGCAGCGTGAATTAAGGAAAAGTAGAGACAGGCGTGGGTCTAGCATACTTTTGCACAGAAGCTTGTCTTCCCAAGACAGTAGGGGTACACGTGGGGAAAATCCCTTGGATAAAGACTCAGAGGCGGTTGTGAGCATTAAATGAGTTCCCATGTGAAAATTTTCATCTTTGCTTGACTCTGGATTAGAAGTTCTGCTTCAGCATTGCATCTCATCTTCTGATCCTTTTATCTTCTGACTTTAGCACGTTCTGAGGGATCCTTCAGAACTTCCAGTAAGCTTACAACACGCTTTGTTAACTTTTTGACTTAGCCTTTACAAACTCTAACTGAACCTTTGTGAATACTGGCCCAGAAGTTCTGACCAAACTTTGTCTTGAGACTATTCAGAATTTGCTGAGTGTGAACACTGTCCCAGAAGTTCTGAAATTGTCATGCTTTTTAAACACTTAGAATTTTTTTTAAGTTTTTAGAATTTGATTCTTTCCAAGTAAAATTTGACTTTTGAAACTCTTGATGAAGCAAACTCCGTATTCCAACATATCTTGATGAAATATTATTATTTTTATTTGATTTTGATCCAAAAGTCAAGGTCAGACTTCTTCAGTGTGCAAATGACCATTTTGCCCTTGTGAATGGTTTGCTTGGAAAAATTGTTAATTCAAGGCCTGGAATTAGACGAGAGAAAACTTGAGGATCCAGGGTGATTCCTTGAGAAATGAGAGGGCAAATTTTAGGGTGCAACACTCATCCATCAACATCACATGAAAACATACAAGGAAAGTGTTAGTACAAGTTCAATCAATGAATCATGAACAGGGAAGCTTCCAAGCAAGTATTTGGCAATTCATCATTAGGGATTTTATGAAGGAATCATAATATAGTGCGTTGAATTCAATCATGTTCACAAGCAACATCCAAAGCCTCATATTTGTTTTGTTCACAACAACAGAAATTCATAATCACATTTCAAGTCATAGGCCTACCCCCTCTTTGTAAATCACTAAAGCCAATTTTGGTTCACAAATAGGGGACTCAAAAAAGCAATTTACTGCGCAAGTAAAACTTAGTGAAAAGCCATCATAGTTACTGTAGTAACAAAATCAATAAAACAATGTCAAAACAAGCCAAAAAAACTTGCTTCCCATTATCTTTGTACAGACGTGTGAAACCAGTCCAAAGTTTGCACGGAAATAATAAAAACAAAACCTGTTTCAAGAAAGCACAAAGCAGCGAACCATTTTTGTTTAAACCTCGCAAACTTTTCCCACCAAAAGCTTAGTTGCGTTCACTATAATACAGGCACAAAAACATATAGCAGGGGGAGAGGCAATACTGTTCAGGGAGACTCTTCACAGAAGCCGTAGAACACAAATACAAACCCTAAAATTGTTCATCATTTTCCCTAGTCATAAACCCTTCAGAAAATGGTAAAGAGGACTGTTCACAGATACTATAACAAAACCCTAAGATATTCATCATTTTTCCTATATTCAAAATCCCTTCAAAAATCTTAAGAAAAAGAAGCAAGAAAGATAACTGAGCCCAAATTCAGAAAGATCATACCAGAAAAGCCTCAGAAGGTTGATAAAACTTACATATCTGGACATCACGGCTTCTTTTCTTTCTCTTTTCCTTTTGTTCATCTTCTATTTTGTGCATTTATTGTCATAATCATCGAATGTGGTTTCATCTGAGAACTAGGGTCTCGAAAATCCCCTTTTCGATATAGACTCCACCATTCAATTTATGTGAAAACAAATCATAGATTAGAGACGAGTAGAGAAAGACGATTCACAATATGTAAGAAAATTGGGGATCAGAGATAGTTCGCGACGAAACCTCCGAGATGCTCTTGGGCACCGCCGTTGTCTGTTGTTGATATTCATCGCGTCTGCCATGGTGATTCATCCTCACCGCCACCCAGCTTCACGGTGACCACTGCCCCAGATCTTCTTTCCTATTTTATTTTATGTTTTCTGTGTTTGAGGTTGAATAACATAGAGAGAGGGAACAATATAATTAAGGATGAGAGAGAGAGGTTTGCTTATGAAAATGATTAAATATTTCTTAATTTTTGTTTTATTTCGTTAAATGATATTGATTAAGGCCTAATACGTTGGTGACATATGTCACTTCCTGTTCAATTGATTTTTAAGATTCTATATAGCATCCTCGTCATAGCAACCGTGCACGTCCCTTTATCATCCTTTGATCTCTTCATCATCATTATCCAACGCTCCGAAGATGCTTCCCCATGGTGAACTTCCTGGAGCAGCCACACAAGATTTTGCAGACACCCTTCTAGCGCCTGGGATTGTGTTATTGGGTCTAGCGATATTCAGATTTACACCTCCTTGTTTTACTGATTTCAGGCCCATTTCTATTTCTCTCTTTTTTCTTTTATTTAATTATTTTGCCTTCATGTTATTGAAAATACAAAATGCACTTTGTTTTAAATAATTAATTAAATTGAGAAATATTATTTAATATTATCAATTAATTTATTAATTAATGTTATTAAATAATATTATTTAATTTAATTAGTTATTTAAATTAATTTCGATTGGGTTGCATTGTTTGTTATTTAGACTTTTAATCGTATTATCGATTCGATACATCCCTATTCGTAAACTTGTACCCCCATTCCCATATGGTTTATAATAGCTTAGAGTTTTATTTCTTTGTTATTCCTTTATATGTTTTAATTATTGCCATTATGCATATATCATTCAATTAGAACACATGGCCTCCTATTGGGTCCCTCTTCAACGAACAGGTATACACTTACAAACGCACACTCACACACATTCATAGCTTGGTCTTGGACTTTTTTTACAGTGACAACTACTCGATCGTTTGTCCCAATCGATTGTTTAGAATACTAGTATCACGCTAGCCCCACCTTCTAGGAGCATGCATATAGCCACCTTGTACGGGCTTGCTTGTTTGTTTATCTTGATTAATGTTTTTGCCTCCTTTTCTTGATAATCTAACTTTTCTCTTCTCTTGGTTCATATACCAAGCCTTTTTTCTAAAGGGTCTCATAGTTGAGTTTGGGCCTGTCCATTCTCACGAGATTAATCAAGTTTAGCCCTTGGTTAATCATAACCCTAATCAATCACTTTGGTCCATATACCAAGTGTTCCATGCAAAAGGGTCTCATGGTTGAGAGTAGAATCACCTATTCTCAAGAGATTAATCAAGTATAGCCCTTGGTTAATCATAACCCGATCAAACTCCCTTGATTCGTGCACCAGGCATTCCGATTATTCTTTTCATGATATTAATCATTTTGTTGTTACTTTTGTCATGATTTTGCAATCGATTATTGACACGACCCTTGTGCGCTTGAGTATTAATTTGGTTGATCATCGACAAAGTTCTCACAAATTTTTGAGCTTATCGTACGCATTTGAAGAGGCAGAAGACCTTCTCTATTTGGTATCATCATAGCTCTCTCTATTTCTCATTCTTGCGTCTCATTTCAATTAATCTTGATCATTACCTTACTTGTCTTACACTTTTGCACCATGAGTCCCAATCCTCTATTACATGACATTTGCATATCATTTGACACTTCACTCCTCACTATGCATGATCACTCTTCACAAGCACACTATCTCCTATTGCTTGATGCTTACTTTCTTTTTATTATTTGAATAACATACTCCCTTAGGATGTTAGTTTCATCTTCTTTAAGATGTGAATTAATTAGACAACAGGTTTTTATCCATGCATGCTAACTTAGATAGAAGTTTCCTTTTCAAACTTAACCTTAGGGCCATCATTGTACGATAACATTAGGGCTAGAACTAGGTTAGTCTCCCTTAGACCTTTTCTTTTGCATTTCCTATTTCCTAATCTAAAATAAAACTTCTTTTCTTAATCAAAAAATCCAAAAACATTTAATCATTATTCAAACTCATTCCACACTTAACAAAACACTCAACAAATCAAAAATTTCATTAAAAGGGAATGTTATCTCCATTCTACCGTGATACAGACCGTGCCTATTTCTATAATGTATGCTTTAACATCACCTACTAAAAACACCAACAAACCAACATTTTCTAGAAGAACTACGATGTTCTAATTCCTTCACGGGATACGTAGACAAAGGGTTGCGAGACCCTCATGAACGCACTAATAAAAACCATTTCATTTCCCTTAACAAGTATAGTTTTAGATAGACGCGCCCTTAGAAACAAACAATCAAAATGGATCCCGTTGAGTATAATGGATGTGATGGGTGCTAATACCTTTACCTCGCATAATCAACTTCCGTACTCTCTCTTTTGGTTGTAAGACCATCTTATCCATCCTCTTGGGTTTTTTTTTATATTTCCCCTTCCTTTGGGATAAATAAAGTTCGGTGGAGGCTCTGTGTTTTTTACAGGTCGCTTCAGCTGGCGACTCTGCTGGGGATTTATTATAAGTCAACCCTAGTTTTGTTTGCTTGTTTCTTTGGGTGTTTATTTTTTTACTTTACTTGCTTTACCGCTTTACTGCTTTATTGATTTCTTTTTTATATATTTCATTATACTTTTGCTACTCACATATTCTGGATATGTTGTATCTTCTGTGATGTTGCGGTGGGTGATTTCATTTGATAAGTCCTATACCCAGACTTAGGGTTACACTTAGGATTAGAATGGACGGTATAGTCATGTTAACTTTGATGGAGTAATCCCGAAGAACGAGACATGAGATCCCCCACTCAGTGGAGGTTCCCTTGAATGTAGCATTGTTTACCAAGTAATTGGGAAGACATGCTGCTTTCGACCTGGGAGCCAGAGAAGCTGAGAGTCGTAGAACCATTAACCCATCCTGGCCTTTTTAGGTGTAGTGCAGAGACTATGACAAAGTAATCCAGAAGTAGTTGTCATGTGATGCTGCACTCAAATGAGTTTTTCTTGCGAATATTACTAATTACCGAGTAATTGGAATATTGGCAATATCCAAAGGAAGAGTGTAGACTCTGAGATTTCCCTAGAACCTTGTTCGGCAGGTGATAAACCATTAGTACATACCTTATGCGTGGTTACCTTGAATCCATGCTCGTGACATAGGACCTTTGATCCTGTTACTTTCAGTTTATGCAAACGACTATACAGTGGTTATCCATAATATGTGGAGCTAAGATCCCATGTCGTAGCATACCATGACATCATACCATCATGTATATGTATCTCATATCCAAGGAATTCCAAATACAAGTATTATTGGTTGAGCCCTTCAAAAATAAAAATTGTTAAAAGATACTTATGGATATACGAGTCTTTGGATTTCCTCGGAAATGAAGATGAAACATGCATTCATATTATCATGTTGTAATACGGTGGGAGAACTGACTTTTGGGTTTGCCACCGACTTTTCTTTTATCCAATAAAGGAAAGGGTGAAAAGAACAGGAAAGACCTTTGAGAATTTTCTTAAGTTCGGGGGGTAGGTTATGAAAAGGAAAGGTGTTAGCACCCTTTTCATCTATAGTTATCCACGGGCTCTTAATTGCTAGATCACTTTGAAAATTCTTTATGTTTGTGTATATTAGAAAATATTTTGAAAAGTGCCTAAGTACGATGATTTTGTAATGATTCTCATATCGTTGAGAATGTATACAAAATGTTTTTTTTAATATTTATGGAAGAAAGTGTTTTGAAAATGCCTATGTAAGGCAATTTTCTTTATAATAAACCTTGTATCAGTCCTCAAGAGTATTTCTAAAGCGTTTTTGAAAGTAGTTGTTTTGAAAGTGTGAAGTGTGGAGATTTTTTTGATTTGTGAGCAAGCGATTACGAATTATCTACCTACTAAAAGAAGTCTTTGTTATTTTCCTCTTCCTTTAGATAGTGCTATCCTACCATTAGTTAGTAGAGAGCCCTATCATTGGATGTGAGGGACAAGCGTGGGTCATCGTACAGTCATAAAAGGCAACTTATAAGATGCTTTAGCAATTTTCGTAAGGGACTAGGATCATTTACCGAAGGCAGCATCGAAGGGTTAACGAGAGACTATGATCTTTTAACTGAGGGTCTTTGCTAAAGCATTCTACGTTTGAGATACATGACTGTTTAAATCTGAGGCAGCAAGTGAGGTTACCCTAGAGGTGCGCATGTGTGAAGTGTTTTGATTTCAAGTATTTTTGTCTTGAGATTAGGTTTTCTAATGTTTTATTTTAGATCTTGCCATACAAACCCTAATTACTAACAGTAATAAGGAAAGCTGTAAATTGCAGAAATTAACTGTCCTACGCTATTACAACGCTTCGGGGATGGGGGTTATAAGTTTATGAATAAGGGAGGAAAGCAATAGACCCTATCTATTACACACTTTTCACAGTTACATAATTGTTTTAATGCGAAAAATAAACAAGTGGGCGAAGATGGAAAAAGGGGAAAATGTAAAAAAACCTAAAAAGTTCTAAGTTTTTAAAGAAAATATTTTGTTGGTTCTTTGTTTGGAAAATATTTGCAATGTGAGATAAAAAATTTAGACCTAATTCTAATTTCATTTACAATTTAATTATACAAAATAAAATAAGGTGTAATTAAATTAATTTATTTTTATTTATGAAAATTAAATTAATTAATTAAGACCTAAAGAAATATAAGTATTTAGAAAATATTTTTGATGTTTTATTTTTGTTTAGAAAAAATAATTGAAGTATAAAAACCAAGTCTTAATAAAATAAAATCAAGGTGAATAAAATAATTTTTATTTGTCAAAAAAATAAGATAGTTAATTAAAAACCTAAATTTAATTTTTTATCATTTTAATGATTTTTTCTGATTAAAATAAAAAAGATTTTAGAAAAGAAAGTTAATTAAAAATAAAAAAAAAGAAATAAAATGGGCCTATAGTAACAATTAATAAAAGGGGTGAGAAAATAGAAAAAATGAAAGGCTCAAACAGAGGAGCCCATCGCTTATTTGTGATCCAATGAGGATGGTTCTTTGATGGTGCATCATGGGAGTGGCTTTTTGAAGCTTGTGATCTGGTTGCATGATGATTTGATGGTGTTGGTGTGAGGATGTACCACGCGCACTATTACCTTTCTTGCACCTGATCAACAAAGAAAATATTGAAAAATAAAATGTCAGAAGCAGGGATTGAACCCCTGCCCTGACACAGTAACGCCCTACACACACACGCTTGCCACTGGGGTGGTTGTTTCATCCGGTTATGAAACAACCACCAATAACTATATTATAAACTCGTTTTAGAAATTCAAATTTGTGGACTTCTTCTTCTTCCTCGCGCCGGAACAACAACTTCCTATCTTTGATTTTGTAAAACATTCATTTCTCAACCATTTTGAAAAATGTAAACATCAAAGTTGTTCCAAATTTCACCACGAATTCAACCACGCCCTTAACTTAAGCTAAAACTCAAAGATTTAAGTGAATTTCTGTTGGTACCAAACTGAAACCTAATTTTTTCATAAACTTTAAATCCAAAATTCACATCACACAGCCAATATAAATGAAAACTAAGGATATGGTTAGCTTCATAGACATGATATCTACATTTTATCGTTAGAAAATAAATGCAAATGATGCTTGTGCTGAGATTTCAAAGTTTGGAAAACTTACCTCTTTAAGTGAAAACTCAGAGCGCGTATGGTTTCTTCTAGATGCAATGTGATGATTTATTAAGCTTCCTTGGACCTCCCTGAAGCTATTCCAATCCTTAATTTATGCTAAAGGTGTTTGAATCACTCCAACCAAGTCAAGTTGCAAAGCTCTGTTTTTGAGTTTGGAATATGATGAAGATGGTGTTACAATGATAAAATATGTCTTTGGATGAGTTCTATATGAGTTATAGAAACTTTGTAAATTATTTAGAGTGAAAACACATGAGTGGATTGAGTGTTTGGTGTTCAAGGTCGGAAGTTGCAACAAATGGAGGTCTATATGTAGATTTTGATTTTGAGAGGTTTTTTGAGGTTGTGAATTCATGTCTTGGCTTGCAAATACTTCCTCTATTTATAGGCAAGAGGTTTGAGGGCCATAGCTGATCAGGTTTGCAAGATCACATTTTATGGCTTGGTTGCTTAGTTATGAAGAAAACTTTAAGATCATGGTTCCAATGCCTTGTACCTTGTCTCATAGAGTGGTTAGACACTTTAAACATGTTCTTATGAGTTTTTTAGGTTGGGTGTGATCAGAACAAACAAGTTAGAGGCTCAAGAAGTTGACTTTGTGTATAAAGTGACTTTACAAGAATGGAAGTGTGAACTTTCTTCCCTTAATGGAAAAATAGATTGGACAAAGTTTTAATCACTTGGATAATAGCTCAAAAGCTTGTGTAATTTTCTTATTATAGCAAGATTTGGAGGTTAGATGTCTGTAAAGTGAGATTACATGGTAAGGTTATGAGATTTGGTTATGAACTTGTCACAAAATGACCTATAATTCGAGAATGGATGCCCAACTTCATCTCTTCGAATCTCCTAGCTCAAGCATGATAATATTGTGTTCTTTGACATTTTGGAAAGCTTGAAACATTGTCTACAACTTTCATGTTGTGAGTTTTGGCTAAATCAAATGGGAACTGGTGAAAAATGGCCATGAAGTTGGGACAATAATCTGATCAAAACTTGTAAAATATTTTCTAAGTGTTGGATAAAAAACATCATAACTTCATGAGCTTATATCTCTTAAATTAAGAACTTTTTGAGGATCATCCCACATTAACAAAGTTGTAGATTTCATCAATCCCTACAACTTTCATGTCGAGAGTTTTCCTTGAATCATCTTGCATATTGAGGAAACTTGCTTGTGAAGTTAGGGTTTTTGTTTAGAACAAAAACACTTAGAATTTTTCTAAGTGTTAGAAAAATTTCCAAATTTTACTTTTGTTGACTTTTTGATTTCTTGATGATCAAGTTTGATAGTTTTGAATGTTTTGATAATTCTTGATTTGTGAATTTCAATGTTGACCAAAAAGTCAAAATTTGACTTTTGAGTGACTGTTGACTTTTCATCCATTGATTCAAATTTTCCATTATCAATCACTTGCATATTTGGAAATTTATTGAACCATGTAATTAGGTCAAGATGTTGTATTTGAGTCCTTAAGATCATGCTTCAAGCTATTAGGTCATGCACTAGGTCAACAGTCAATGATCAATCATCTTTAGTCAAAACCCTAATTTTGACAATTGTTGACCTTTGATGATTTAAGGGCTTTCCTTGAGGCATCATAGTAAACCCTTGATAAAATGATGAATATTGCCTCAAAATGTTGATGTTGACAAAAAATCTTGAAGTTTGACTACAATTGACTTTTTACCCAATACAGTTAATTTTTAGTCATCTGAGCAATTGACTGGGAAAATTTGCGATGCAAGGTTTGAAACTTGACACGAGCATTGTTGAGGATCTATGATGAACCATGAAAGTTATTTGAGGCATTATAAGTCCAATTTCCCTTGAGAAAATCAAAACCTTAGTTATAGGCTAATGCTTAGGAGGTGAGTTTGTCTGATCAACTCTTGAGAATCCTTGAGTATTTGAGAATCTTAGAAGAATGTCTTGAAGAAAATGGGAGGGAAAATTTTGGGGTACAACAGCTGCCCCTGTTCAATCTTCTTAAACCTGAAGAGTTATATTGGCATGTCCTCCATTCGTGACTTGAAGGTGGAAGATGATTGAACACATAAGTGCCCATAAATTTGCACTCGCATGTGCCCGAAGTGATGTTGTTGGTTGATGTAATACTGGGAATGGGCTTAAAGACGCCATTTGGAGAGGTTATGGAGAATTTTCAGAGATGGGCTTACAGATTCCATCCAATGTAACCGTTGATAGAAATTAGACTAAGTTTATGCTCGACTTCAATTGGAAGAAGTATTAGAATAAAACTACGCTTGATTTAAACTGAGCCAGAAGAAGTCTTTTTGTCTTTATCTGGAAGAAGTATCAGAATAAATCTATGATTGATTTAATCTGAGCCAGAAAAATTCCACTAGAAGAAGTATCAGAAAAAATCTACACTTGATTTAATCTGAACCAAAAGATGTTTGTGTCCGTCTTTAACTGGGAGAAGTATCATAATAAATCTTTTGTCGATTTAACCTGAGCCAGAAAAATATCTATTAGAAGAAGTATAAGAATAAATCTAGGCTTGATTTAATCTGAGTCAGAATATGTTTGCGTCCGTCTTTAACTGGGAGAAGTATCAGAATAAATCTTTGGTCGATTTAACCTGAGCCAGAAAAATATCTACTGGAAGAAGTATCAAAATAAATCTAGGCTTGATTTTATCTGAGCCAAAAGATGTTTGTGTTCATCTTTAACTGGGAGAAATATCAAAATAAATCTTTGGTTGATTTAACCTGAGCCAGAAAAATATCTACTTGAAGAAGTATCAGAATAAATCTACGCTTGATTTAATTTGAGCCAGAAGATGTCTGCATCCATCTTTAACTGGGAGAAGTATCAGAAGAAATATATCGTTGATTTAATCTGAGCCAGAAAAAGTCTTTGAAGGAAGTGTCCGTCATGTAGATAGTCATCCCGTCCTGTTTCGGGAATTGATCTACAATCTACTTTTGTTGGTAAACCCATCTTGTTTTAGGAGGTCATACCACTTGGTGATAAAGATAGTCGCCTCATCCTGTTTTGGGAATTGATCTTCATTTGACCATAAAGAAAGAAAGATAGTTTCACCATCATGTTTCGTGAATTAATCTTGGACCTATTTGAGAATTGTTGATGATATTCATCTGTTTGTGAACTTTACCTGAAAAGATAAAGAGTTAGATACATGCAATGTAATGAGGTATGAAATTCATTGCGTAGTGATGTTCTCAAAATAAATGAGATTGTGCTATATGCGTTTCGTATGCATATTCTATCACATTTGTAAATGATGTATGAATGTGAAATGTTGTTGGAAATGTATCAACAGTTCCGTATGGTATCTTGCTAGGGAAAATGAATTCTGACTGGTGTTAGGGATAAAGAACATATGTAATCTTCAATCTTGTCTAGAATGCTTCCGCTGGGGATTCCTGCTTGTTGTTTGAGGAAACTTTACTAAGGAATGTTGACTTATATTTGGGGAAAAGAGTTCATGAACATTAGTCGTTCGTCGCTCTACTGGGGATAAAAGAGAAGGATAACCTTCCAACTTGTCTGGAGAACTTAATTCTTATATACCCTGACTGGGGATAAAAGAGATGGATAACCTTCCGACTCGTATGGGGAATTAAATTCTTATATACCATGACTGGGGATAAAAGAGATGGATAACCTTCCGACTCGTCTGGAGAGGATAAAGTTGACTGATATCTGGTCTGGTTCTAGGTTTTGTAGCAACTTTCTGGGGGTGGTGGCGACTTCTCTGAGGAGAGGAATTTTGTCGGTGATTCGTAGCAATCTGAGGAATAAACTTAAGCTGAGGAGACTGTAATCTGTTGGGGAAATAAACATTGTTAGGGAAATAAACCATGTTGATGGAGGAGTACTCTTCCGATAAAACATCATTGTTAAGGAAATGAGCTATGTTGGAGAGAAGAAATCTGCAAGGGGTTTTACAGTTTTGGAAGATTAAACTCAGCTGAGGAAGAGAATTTCCATGAACTATACTTATTGGAAGTCCGTAAGTGGGTGATATTTCCAGGAAAAAGATCATATTATTTTATCCGCCAGAGAGATCTACCGGGGAAATTGCGAGGAATGTATCTTTATTGAAGATGAATTTTGTGAAGATTACTCGATGGAGATAATCTCATGGAAGTGGCTCTGTGGGGATTTGTGGCAGCTTGAATGTCATCCCAACTCCTAGAGTCTTGGGTAAATGCTTATTCCCGTTCTTATGTATATATTTGTTAACAGTTAATCATGTTCATATGCATATGTTCATTCAATTTTAGTCATTGGACGTTTTTGTAAACAAAACAGAAAAACAAAAACAAAAAGTTTGAATTTAAGGTGTATTCGTATTGATAGTCTGCCTATAAATAGACGATTTTGTACAAAGAGACATAAATCCTAGTAAGAGTAAATTGTCATGAAATGAAAAGAGTACAAAGTGAAAAAAAAACATATAGCTATGTGGAAATGATCTCGTTGTGTTCCAACTCTGCTATTGCCCCTATGTCTCCGAACATCTCATCCCTTGCTGTTGGAAGAGGTTGATTGTACCATTTGAACTTTGATTTTGGTAATAAAGCTTGCAGTAAGTGATCTAACGCGACATAGTCGTCTGCTTTTAATCCCTAAATTTTTCCTGGACCACCCATTCGGGTTTTCAATCCAACGACATACCTTTTTTTTGCCAAAACTGCCTTTTTAGGTTTTCGACTTTGGGTGTACAATCTTTTATATATATCCCTAATTTTTTCCCGAACCCTTTTGGTTCACCGGGATGCCCTTATTTTTTCCTAAGCCAATTAACCTAGCGGGTCGTTTTCATGCGTAATATCTTTTGACTATGTCCACATTCACAGGGTATGGGAAGTCTTCACCATCCATGGTGGTTAGTATCATAGCACCGCCCGAAAACACTTTCTTAACAACAAATGGCCCTTTAGAGGTGGGAGTCCATTTTCCCCTAAGATCACCTTGCAGTAGAATGATGTGCTTTATCACCAAGTCACCAGCCCGATATACTCGATTCTCGATTTTCTTGTTGAATGCCTTGATCATACGTTTCTGATACATTTGACCATGACAGACAGCTGCAAGCCTCATCTCATCAATCAAATTCAATTGATCCAACCTAGTCTGAATCCACTCGTCTTCGTTTAAGTCTGCATATTTCATAATTCTTAGAGAAGGAATCTGAACTTCGATAGGCAGGACAACTTCCATACCATAGACCAGAGAGAATGGGGTTGCCCCAGTTGATGTTCGCGTTTAAGTACGATAGCCATGAAGAGAAAATGGTAACATCTCATGCCAGTCTTTGTAAGTCATAAACATCTTTTGTATAATCTTCTTAATATTCTTATTGGCGGCTTCCACTGTGTCATTCATCTTTGGTTGATATGGATAAGAGTTATGGTGCTTGATCTTGAATTGCATGCGGAGTTCAGTAATCAAAGTGTTGTTGAGGTTGGTACCATTGTCCATGATGGTTCTCTCGGGTATACCATACCGGAAGACAAAATTATGTTTTATGAACCGGGCCACAACATTTTTGGTAACAGAGGCGAATGAAGCTGCTTTAACCCATTTTGTGAAGTAGTCAATGGTGACAAGAATGAAGTGATGCCCGTTATAAGAAGTAGGCTTAATTTCTATGATCATATCAATGCCCCACATTGCGAATGGCCAAGGAGAACTCATGATGTTCAAAGGTACCATAGGCACATGAACCTTATCAGCATAGATATGGCACTTATGACAAGTTCTCGAGTGGTGGTGGCAATCAGTTTCCTTGGTCGACCAATAGTAACCCGCTCTTAATATTTTCTTAGCCATAATATGTACATTGGAATAAGTACCAAAGATGCCTTCATGCATATCCTCCATAATTTTCTTTGCTTCCTTCTTGTCCACACAGCGAAGCAGAGTTGAATCATGATTACACTTGTATAAAATTCCATTGCTAAAGAAAAACATAGCCGATAACCTCTGTAGGAATTTCTTGTCATTGATTGATGCCCCTTCCGGGTATTCTTGATCTTCAAGGTACCTTTTCACTTCATGAAACCAGGGTTTTTCTTATACTCCCTCAGTGTCAACTTCATAGCAGTAGTTGGTGTCGTACCCAAAACTGTTCGAATGATAGGCACATCTTGCATTTGGATTGTACTTCAGAGAGGATGTGTTGAGATTAGGAGGAGGATCCTGGAGTGCTATGAGGTCAGCTTTTAACAAATGTTATAATGATTGAGCCAATGGCATATTAATCCTGGTGAACTGCCTCCTCGGAGCGTTTGACCTACACTGGTTGCCTTGTTGTTGTTGTTGTTGAATAGGCGCCAAATTAGAGATCAACACTGCTCCCACAGACTCATGGAGGTTATTTTTACTACGGATTTTCTGGCCATAGACAATGTTGGTTTCTTTCTTACCAATGAATGGCTTCTTCACGGTGCTAGAGGAGGCATCCATCGAAATCTTCCCGCTCTTGATACCACTTTTACCTCGTCCGCCAGTCAAAATCAGCTCAGTAAACCCTGATGAAGAACTATTAATCGAAAAATTAATGAATGGACCCGTCAGAGTTCCCATGAACATATCCACTAATTCTCGGTCAGTCAAAGGAGGTTGCACCCTTCCAGCTAGGTCCTTCCATTTTTGGGCAGACTCCTTGAACCCTTCATTTGAGCCCATGGACATATTTTACAATTGTACACGAGTCGACGCTAGGTAAACATTATATTGATACTGCTTGTAGAAAGAAGCAACCAAGTATTCCCATGTGTGGATGCTGGTTCCCTCCAGTTGATAGAACCATTCAAGTTGAGTACCGGCCAAAATTTCTTGAAAGAAGTGGACCCATAATTTCTGATCAGTAGTATGAGGTTGAATTTTTCGAACATACGACCTCAGATGAAGTTTGGGACAAGAGACCTCATCATATTTAGCAAAGATATGGACCTTGACTTTGTGAGGGATGATCACCCTCTGATCAGACCTAGCTCTCCAAAATCCAATCTAGGCACTTTCTGGATTTCCATAGCTTTGAGTCGGTCTTCCAACTACTTGTACTTGTCATCTGCAGGAGGGTACTATTCATCGTAGTAGTCTTCGTCTTCGGAACCCTGATTGTTTTTACCTTCAACCCTGACACTTCTATCATCCTCCTCTTGGTTGCCGTCTTCCTCAGAGGAAACATCTTGAACTGGTTGAGCAGGACCTTAGATCTTCTTCCCATGTTAAGGATAATAGTCCTCTTTTTAGTCTTCTTTTTCGTGGTGAGGAGCACCATCATCTCTTATTGTCCTTTGGCCAGATTCAGGAGAGTCTCTTGAAATTGTGCATGCTGAGTTTGGAGATCCTTAACAGTTTGTTCGAGAGCCATCTTATACTGAAATAAACAGTAAGTAGATGAGGAAACTTGTATCAGAAAACTTGCTTAAGAAATGATGCATGATATGCTGATGTAATGTTTTCAAGGAGCTTAGGAGATTTAAATTTTGCTAACCGAGAGGAAACAGAAACAAAGATTGCATTAATAAGTTCAAAATTACAATTTCCTTTTAGTCTTACAAGGAAAAGCAAAAAGGGTCTCAAGGAGACAACAGTATAAACCCTTAAAACCTAAGACCCAAGTCTTCCACAGACGCTTCCTCTTCGTGTCGATGTATGCATTAAGATTTCTATCTTCATGAAGTTGCTTTGTGAGCTTCAAAACCTTCTTTTTACTTGCATATAATTGATCTTCAAAGGTGTCCCGTTCTTCCTTGAGTTGAATCCAAGACTTCAGTAATTCTTCGAGGTCAGTGGGCATGTCTGGATGAAGAATTGTATAAGGAATATCTCCCTCAGTAATGGGCTCCACAATCACTGGTAAGACAGCAGGATATGGAATCATAAGGTTTTGAGCACGAGATCATACCCATTTTAGGTATGGCTCCAAAGGGATAGAATTCTTATGTCCTAAAGTCTTGCTATAAATCTTGTTTACCATGCCCCAAGCTCATATAAACCTTTGACGATAATCTTGAAAATCGTTCTCGTAGTCGAACACAATACCCTGGATAAGTGCGTCATGAGGACCATCTCTTCGTGCATAACCAAATTGGTGTAGAGCCAGAGAAGGGTTGTAAGTAATACCTCTCCTAATTCCAAGGAGTGGAACATTAGGGAATTCCACATAGCGGTTAATAATAGTAATATCTTCCAGAGACCAGGAACACCAATAGATATCTGAATGAGAAAGCGACATCATCCTTTGAGACCACCTCAAACCTTGCTCATTCTTCAATACTGATCGAGAAAGGTGTGAAATAAATAACCTAGATAGAAAAGGTATGCAACATATAAGAGTACCTCGCTTCCTCATAGTATGAGTGTTAAGAGAATGCAAATTATCTCCAAGCAAAGTAGGCACAAGGTTACGAGAAAGAAATATATAGACGGCATTCACATTTATGAGTTGATCTGGATTAGGGAATAACACCAAACCATAGATCAACAAATACAAGATTTCCTCTAAAGCTTGAAAACTCATAGCATCCAAAAACAGTCGGGCTTTCTCTAACAAAAATTTAGCTAGAAAACTCTTGACTCCACTCCTTGTTTCCCAATTTGATACGTTGTCGGACCGTTTCAAATGAAATGCTATAAAAATTTCTTCAGGTTGCGGATCTTTCTCTAAGCTGGTGAAAGGTATTTGATCGAGAATATGTACTCTTAGTAATTGAGAAAACTCCTCCATTATGGGTACCAACTGATAATCAGGAAAGGTGAAGCAGTGATGCACAATGTCAAAGAACTGGAATAGAACACTCATCATATCTTCTTCAAAACCCTAGGTAACCAAACTGAGTAGTCGACCATGCCTTTTGATGAATGGAGAGCTTTCGGGGACCCTTGAGACTAACTCCTTAAGTTGAGAAGGTATCTTCTCAAAACTGATACGTATAGTATTTCTGCGAGCGGAGGCCATAACCTATAAAACAGAACAAAGATAAATCCCTAGGTTGTTGAAATGGTTAGTGAAAATGACATGTGTAATGATGTCATGTTCGAACAATTAATCATACACAAACAAAACACACAAGGTCTTAGATTTAAGCTTGCATAGAATTTATAGGTAAGTACCCTCTTGAAGTTTTAGTTGGCTCAACCTGTCCTAAAAGAAGTAACCGGGTTCTAGGAGCCTCAATATCACTGATCTTTCTCAAAGGCATTATTTCAGCACACGCATCTAAATTGCGACCGAAATATCCCGAAAGTCTGATCTCAATGAGTGTAGTATCGAGTATCAAACAACTTTAGTCTGCACCAAAGCCAACTATCTCACTACTTTCTAATGGCTAAGTTGTGTCAACTAAGGTTCTAAAGTCAGTTAGTGCTTATGATACCACGCGTCAGCTCATCATTCTCCTTAACTTACTCAAGAGACACCGGTACCAACCAATGTATCGCACTAACGTAGCTATTGTTTCAATCATATCGGTTTATGCCGTACAATTTCCACGATCTATTTCTACTTACCTAGAATGCCCTCAGATCCGGGTATAAGATCTATACAAGAAATAAACCCAAGCAACCCTTTAAAAGTAAAGCAAACAAGTTAAACAATGAAAGCATTTAAATGTGAACTATCTCTAAGGTAACCCCACTTTTAGTTTGATCTCCCCAGAAAAGTCGCCAGTGCTATAATACAGTGGGAGAACTGACTTTTGGGTTTTGCATTTTATCGCAAATGTTGCGGATAGCAAGAGTCGCCAATGACTTTTCTTTTATCCAATAAAGGAAAGGGGGAAAAGAACATGAAAGACCTTTGAGAATTTTCTTGAGTTCGAGGGGTAGGTTATGAAAAGGGAAGGTGTTATCACCCTTTTCATTCGTAGTTATCTACAGGCTCTTAATTGCAAGATCTCTTTGAAAATGCTTTGTGTTTGTGTATGTTCGAAAATATTTTGAAAAATGCCTACGCACGACAATTTTGTAATGATTCTCGTATCGTTGAGAAAGTATACAAAATGTTTGTTTTTTTTATAAAAAATTTTATGGAAGAAAGTGTTTTGGAAATGCCTATGTAAGGCAATTTACTTTATAATAAACCTTGTATAATTCCTCAAGAGTATTTATAAAGCATTTTTTAAAGTAGTTGTTTTGAAAGTGTGAAGTGTGGAGATTGTTTTAGTTTGTGAGCAAGTGATTACGAGCGATCTACCTACTTAAAGAAGTCTTTGTTATTTTCCTCTTCCTTTAGATAGTTCTATCCTACCATTAGTTAGTAGAGAGCCCTATCATTGGATGTGAGGGACAAGTGTGTGTCATCTTACAATCATAGAAGGCAACTTGTAAGATGCTTTAGCAATTGTCGTAAGGGACTAGGATCATTTACCGAAGGCAGCATCGAAGGGTCAACGAGGGACTACGATCTTTTAACCGAGGGTCTTTGCTAATGCATTCTATGTCGAGGGACATGATTATTTAAATTCGAGGCAACAAGTGAGGTTACCCTAGAGGTGCGTGTATGCGAAATGTTTTGATTTCAAGTATTTTTGTCTTGACATTAGATTTTCTAATATTTTATTTTAGATTTTGCCATACAAACCCTAATTACTAACAGTAATAAGGAAAGTTGTAAATTACGGAAATCAACTGTCCTACGCTATTACAACACTTTGGGGATGAGGGTTACAAGTTTATAAATAAGGGAGGAAAGCAATAGACCCTTTCTATTACACACTTTTGACAGTTACATAATTATTTTAATGCGGAAAATAAACAAGTGCGCGAAGATGGAAAAGGGGGAAAATGTAAAAAAAACCTAAAAAGTTCTAAGTATTTTAAGAAAATATTTTGTTGTTTCTTTGTTCGGAATATATTTGCAATGTGAGATAAAAAAATTTAGACCTAATTCTAATTTTATTTACAATTTAATTATACAAAATAAAATAAGGTGTAATTAAATTAATTTATTTTTATTTATGAAAATTAAATTAATTAATTAAGACCTAAAGAAATATAAGTATTTATAAAATATTTTTGATGTTTTATTTTTGTTTAGAAAAAATAATTGAAGTATAAAAAACTAGTCTTAATAAAATAAAATCAAGGTGAATAAAATAATTTTTATTTGTCAAAGAATTAAAATAGTTAATTAAAAACCTAAATCTAGTTTTTTATTATTTTTATGATTTTTTCTGATTAAAATAAAAAACATTTTAGAAAAGAAAGTTAATTAATAATAAAAAAGAAATAAAATGGATTTGCACTAACAAGTAATAAAGGGGGTGAGAAAATAACAAAAATGAAAGGCCCAAACAGAGGAGTCCAACGCTTATTTGTGATCCAATGGGGATGGTTCTTTGAGGGTGCATCATGGGAGTGGCTTTCTGAAGCGTGGGATCTGGTTGCATGACAATCTGATGGTTATGGTGTGAGGATGTACCACGTGTGCTATTGCCTTGCTTGCACCTGATCAACAATGAAAATATTGAAAAATAAAATGTCATAGGCAGGGATCGAACCCCTGCCCTGGCACACTAACGCCCTACACACACATGCTTGCCACTGAGGTGACTGTTTCATCAAGTTATGAAACAGCCACCAATAAATATATTATAAACTCGTTTTAGAAATTCAAATTTGTGGACTTCTTCTTCCTCGTGCCAGAACAACAACTTCCAATCTTTGATTTTGTAAAACTTTCATTTCTCAACCATTTTGAAAAATATAAACATCAAAGTTGTTCTAAATTTCACCACGAATTCAACCATGCCCTTAACTTAAGCTAAAACTCAAAGATTAAAGTGAATTTCTGTTGGTACCAAACTGAAACCTAATTTTTTTCAGAAACTTCAAATCCAAAATTCACAACACACATCCAATATAAATAAAAACTAAGGACATGGTTAGCTTCATAGATATGATATCTACATTTTATTTTTAGAAAATAAATGCAAATGATGTTTGTGCTGAGATTTCAAAGTTTGGAAAACTTGCCTATTAAAGTGAAAACTCATAGCGTGTATGGTTGCTTCCAGGTGTAGTGTGATGATTGATTAAGCTTCCTAGGACCTCCCCGAAGCTATTCCAATACTTACTTTGTGCTGAAGGTGTTTTAATCACTCCAACCAAGTCAAGTTCCAAATCTCTGTTTTTGAGTTTGGAAGATGATGAAGATGGTGTTACAGTGATGAAACAGGTCTTTGGATGAGTTCTATATGAGTTATAGAAACTTTGTAAATGATTTAGAGTGAAAAAGCACGAGTGGGTTAAGTGTTTAGTGTTCAAGGTCAGAAGTTGCAATAAATGGAGTTCTATATGTAACTTTTGATTTTGATAGGTTTTTTGAATTTGTGAATTCGTGTCTTGGCTTGCAAATACTTCCTCTATTTATAGGCAAGAGGTTTGAGGGCCAAAGCTGATCAGGTTTGCAAGATCACATTTTATGGCTTGGTTGCTTAGTTATGAAGCAAACTTTAAGATCATGGTTCCAATGCCTTGTACCTTGTCTCATAGAGTGGTTAGACACTTTAAACATGTTCTTCTGAGTTTTTTAGGTTGGGTGTGATCAGAACAAACAAGTTAGAGGCTCAAGAAGTTGACTTTGTGTATAAAGTGACTTTACAAGAATGGAAGTGTGAACTTTCTTCCCTTAATGGCAAAATGGATTGGACAAAGCTTTAATCACTTGGATCATAGCTAAAAAGTGTGTGTAATCTTCTGATTATAGTAAGAATTGAAGGTTAGAGGCCTGTAAAGTGAGATTACATGGTAAGTGTGATACGGTGGGAGAACTGACTTGAGGTTTTGCGTTTGTATTCGCACTTGTTCGGTTTAGCAAGAGTCGCCACCGACTTTTTATTTTATCCTAAGGAAAGGTTAAAAAGCACAGGAAAAACCTTTGAGATGTTTTCGTGGGTTCGGGGGGTAGATTATGAAAAGGGAAGGTATTAGCACCCTTTTCATCCATGGTTATCCATGGGCTCTTAGTTACTTGTTTTAGATCACTTGCCTTTGATTTTCAATTGCTTGAAATGGTGGTGTGTGTGTGTGTTTTTGAAAATGTTTTGAAAAAGATGCCTTGTCTAGGCAACCCTTGTAACAATTCTTTACTCGAATGTTTTACAAAAGGTGTTTGTCTTTTTGAAAAGATGTTTCAAGGTTTTGAAAGTTGTTTTGAAAGTTGTGTTTGTGAAGTGTGTTTTGAAAGTAGGCAAGTGTGTTTTGCAAGTTTGATCAAGTAACTAAGAGTTTTCTACCCCTAAGTTTACTCAAAGATTTTTCCTATGTTTTAACCCTTTTAACAGTATTGTTCCACCATTGTATTTGGTGGACAATCTTGTGTTAGGATGTTAACGGGACAGGCGCGGGTCATCGTTTAGACCATGAATGCAATGGTGCCAAGTGTCTTTGGCAACTTTTCCTTTAAGGGACTTGATCATTTTTAGGCAACTTAAGAAAGCGTCATCGAGGGACTATAATCATTAGATTTGTTTTTGTTTGGCCAAAGACACTCAACATGCAAGCATGGCCCATTTTGGAAGGCAACAAGCGGGATTACCCTAGGGGTGCAAGTGTGAATGGTGTATAGATTGTCATGCATTTATCTTGTGTTAGGTTATCTAGCGGTTGATTTTATTGGCATACAAACCCTAAGTCTAAGCATGGTATAATTGAAAGCGATAAATTGCGGGAATTTAAAGTCCTAAACTATTACAAATAAGTATCCGGGGATGGGGGTACAAATATTTACAAATGGGGATGAGACTTATCAGGATAGTATTGTCCAAATAATATTTACAACCAAAATCGAATCGCATTCTCAAATGTAATGTATATCAATGTATAAGAATAAAAGCAATGTATCAAAAGTATTTGTGTAAGTGTATATGATTATTTACAAGTAAGAAAAAAGTGTGTTAACTTAATGCAATATTAAGTATTTTATTTATTTTTGGTTTTTTGTTAAATATGTACAAACAAATGTTCTAAAGAAAAATGTTTTAAGTTAAAGAAAATTAATATTTATACATTTTAGTTAATGTTATATAAACAAAAGGGTTTTAAAGAAAAAAAATATTTAACTTAAAACGAACTAATTATTTATGTATCTTTTAATGTTTATATACAAGGAAGTTATTTAACTCAAAATTCTATTCTTTATGTATTTTTAACTATACTAAAAATAAAAAGGGTAATTAAGAACATTTTATATAAAAAGAGTTAATGTATTATTTTATCTACAAAATAAGTGGTGTTATATAGAAAGAAAATAAATCAAAGTGTTAGTTGGAATAAATAGAAAATAATAAAAAGAAAGAGTTAGATGGGCCTTGTATGGCCCAAACAACAAAAAAGAAACTGATTAAAAAAAAAGACAAAAGGGGGTGCGCTCCAGATTTGATGGGCTTTAGGCAATTTCGTTGGGGACAGGCCCAAGACAAGTTACAAAATTTGCTAGGGTTGGTTTTGCTTCATTTCAGAACAAGGGTTTGCAAGCTTTGATAAGCGGCGCCGTTTCCATCTTCCCTCTTCGTCTTCATCTTTCTCAAAATGGAGCCACTGAACACTCGCCTCCTCGCCTCAAGCTACTAGGCGCTGCCTCCATCTCCCTCTCTCCAAGGTTGAGAAAGACAGTGATGACACAAAAGGTATGATCTTTGTTTTATGTCTTAACGCATTTTTAGGGTTTCAGTTCATATGTTATTAGTTCTGATCTTTATCTTTGTTATTTGTTTCTGTTTGAGGTGCGTGAAAAGGAAGAGAACAACACCTTTGTTGGAGACGGAGGAATGGATTGGAGGCGCCTTAGGCGGCCGACGAGGGAGTGCGATGCTGAGCTTGCTCTGTGGAAAACTGGTACTCTGTATTTCGCTTTTTGATGGTTTTGTGATGAACACTGAAAACCCTTGTATAATTTTCTTTTCCTCTTCTGTCTGCTTGAATGCTTGCCCCTGAAATACTTGCTTCTGTATGTTTATTTCCTGAGTTTCTTGGTATTGATTCTGAGTCGCCTTATTGGACCCTGTGATGAGCTTAGCTCTGAGGGTTTGGATGTGTTTGATTCTGAGCTTGCCTTAAACTTTGATTGCTAACCCTGTGATGGATTTTTTTATCAATGATGATGTTTGAATCTGAGATGCCTGTTTGCTTGATATTTCACTTCTGAATAGTTTCTCCTCTCTTGATGCTTGGTTGGTGATTTTGGCTATGTTGACCCTATGATGAACATGGTTCTGAGGGATTTGTTTGGATATGTTGGATACTTTGAAATGGTTTGGATATTGTATGTAAGCTTATTGGTAAAGGCTTTTTCTGGTTTGATGTCCTAGTTTTGACAGGTTTTGAAAGGGCTATATTGTTTTTTGTGATATGTTGGCTTTTGAAACTGAGTTTTGGCAGGCTTCAAGCTTGTGTTCTTTGTTGTTTGACAGGCTTGAACAGGTTTGAAGCTTTAGGCTTGTGTTTGAGATTTATGCAAGCTTTGAGGTTTGTGTCTTGAACCAGGTTTCAGGACTTTGGTTTGTTTGAAGCAGGTTAAGGCTTTATGCTTGTTTATGCAGGATGAGGCTCTAGGCAAACTGCTTGTTTTTGACAGGCTGGGGTTGCAAGCTTTAGTTGTAGTTTTGCTTCAGGCTTCTGTTACAGTTTGTAGCCTATGCAGGTTAAGGCTTGAGGTTACAGGTTGAAAGCTTGTGGTTCTGGTTTTTTTGTTTACAGGTTGATGTGCTTGTGTTATGTAACAGGTTTTGAAAGGTTACACGCAAGAGGCAAGCTTCTATTACAGTTTGTAACTTGTTTGTTGGTGTTATATCTTTTCTATGTGTTTTTGCCTCCTCCTTTTCTTGTTCTGATATGTCTTGTTTATATCTTTTTCTAAGCCTCAAGCCTGTAAGCCTCTTCTCTCTCTCTTTTCTCTCTCTACAGAAAAACATATTATATTGTTTAAATCTTTACTTTCTGAAAAAGTGATTGGCTTGGGAAATGATGATTTTTTGAATATGGCTTGCATAGTTTCTTTCCTCTGCATATTGTACTTTCTTCTTTTCTTTGATGACAACTTGATATCTTTTGATATCTTTGGACAGTTTGGTTGACATCTTTTTGGCAGCCTTTGGACAGTTTGTTTGACATTTTAGACTTGGTTTGCTATGTGCAGTTCAGTTTGGACTTTGGTTTGGATTTGTGTAACTTATCCCTTTGGCTATTTTGAACTGTGCAGCTTATTTGACATTTTGAATTTTGTGCAATTTGTTTCTTTGGCATTATGCAGCCTTGTGCATTTCCATATTTTTTGCAAGCATATTTCTCTTTCCCTCTTTGTGAACCAAGAGTATTTCTTGTGATTTGCAGAGAGGGTGAACCACTGATTCCGGCCAATCACTTTTAATGATGATTTTTAAATTAACTGTCTGCATTTTATTATTTCATCTGCATTTGACTTCTTTCTTTTCTTTTTGCAGGTAAAAATAAGTTGAGCACGGGGGAGCATCAGAAGACTTAGGATAATTAGGATACAGTTTTATTTCACTTTAATTATTTGTAATATTATTATTGTAAACAAAATGTAAATAAATTTACAGTGTTCCAATAATAATTTGTAACAAACAATTAAAGATGAATAAAAATCCTTCTTTGCCAGTTAATTCTTTTTTTCAATTCACTGTCCATTTAATTATTTAAGTTTCTTAAATTAAAATAACTGGAAGTAAATCCCAACTATTCTAACTTAGAATAAATAAATAATTAATAAACACTGTGGTCTTGTCACTTAGCATCAATCAATAATAAACCCGGCGTTTCAATTAGCCATAAGCATTGCACAGTCAAATCAACAAACATCCATATTCCTTTGCCTTTACTGATTAAACCAAACACTGCAAGTTCTCAATTCAAATGCCTCAGCTCATATCCCAGAGTAAATTGAAAAGAGCTATAGAATTAATTCTTCCTGAGAATGCACGCACAAACTCTAGTTCTTGACTTACTGCCAAAGAAGCGTCCGCCTGATCAAACCCTGAGCCAAACTCAAACAAAACCCTAGCAAACTCTTGAACTGATTCAAAATCAATGGAAACCCTAATTTTGTGTGACTGATAAGAAAAGTCTGTTTGACCGATTCTTAGGCCAATCTGAAAAATCAGGAGAAGTCTGAAGCTGTGATTTCTTGTGGAAAAATAGGAGGACAAATTTTGGGGTACAACAGTTGCTCCTGTTCAATCTTCTTGAACCTGAAGAGTTAGATTGGCAAGTTTGCCTTTCGCGTCTCGAAGGTAAAAGGAGATTGGACACTAGAGTGCCCTTAAATTTTCACTCATCAAGACATGGATGCGGGAATGGGCTTAAAGATGCCATTTGGTGATGGGCTTAAAGATGCCATCTAGAGATGTGACAAAATCTTGTCGGGGATGGGCTTAGAGATGCCATCTGGAAATGTTTGGAGGAGGATGGGCTTATAGATGCCATCTGAAGGTGACTGTTGAATTGTATGTCATTAGTGAGTGAGTATCAGAAAGGTATCCATGTTTTGGAAAATCTCTGAACTGAGGGTCTGAATAAGCAATAGATTGACATCCGTATTGGGAAGCATCCGTGAACTGTTTTCAGTGGTCTTGGAATTGAATAAGCAATAGAGCAGCATCTGTTGTTGGGAAGCGTCCGTAAACTGTTTTCAAAAGTCGAGTCTGAACAAGCGATATATTAACATCCGTGTTTGGAGAATCCGTAAACTGTTTTCAGAAGTCTTGAAGTTGAATAGGAACCGATGTAGGGTTTCCTGATGATGAGTCAGTGTAAAACTGCATCTGGATGAATCTGGAATAAGTATCAGAATGTCGCCATGTCTGGGTCACATCTGAACTATTTCTAGAAAGAATCTCGGAAGATGATGATCTTTGTCTATCGACTGATCTTTCCTGAAAAGGAAAAGAGTTAGTTTTATGCGATGTCATGATGCATGATGCAATGTATGTTATATCAATGTTTATGATATGAATGTGATGAATGCGCATGTAAGCTGATGAGTTGTCTTGCTGGGGATAGATGAATCCTGGATGGCTGGAGATAAAAGAATCTTGACTGCTGTCGGGGAAAGTAATTCCTTGACTGCTGCAGGGGATCGAAAATCCTTTGATCATCGAAAATGAGAAGTCCTGGGACCGCTGTTGGGGAATCAGGAGCTTGGGTTGTATTCCAATCTACTGGGGATTCCTGTCTTGAGGAGATCTTCACTAGGGAATATCTGAATATCCTGTGAGGAACTGAGAATGAGAGTCTTCATTCTGCTTGGGGATTGATAGTTGGGAGTTTTAGCTCCGCTGGGGATTGCAAGAATCTTTTGATTGCTGCAGGTATTGATCTAGGATAAGTATCGGAATGTCGCCAAATCTGGGTCACATCTGAACTATCTCTAGAAGGGAATCTGGAATAAGTATCGGAATGTCGCCAAATCTGGGTCACATCTGAACTATCTCTAGAAGGAAATCTGGAATAAGTATCGGAATATCGCCAAATCTGGGTCACATCTGAACTATCTCTAGAAGGGAAATCTGGAATAAGTATCGGAATGTCGCCAAATCTGGGTCACATCTGAACTATCTCTAGAAGGGAAATCTGGAATAAGTATCGGAATGTCGCCAAATCTGGGTCACATCTGAACTATCTCTAGAAGGGAAATATGGAATAAGTATCGGAATGTCGCCAAATCTGGGTCACATCTGAACTATCTCTAGAAGGAAATCTGGAATAAGTATCGGAATGTCGCCAAATCTGGGTCACATCTGAACTATCTATAGAAGGGAAATATGGAATAAGTATCGGAATGTCGCCAAATCTGGGTCACATCTGAACTATCTCTAGAAGGGAAATCTGGAATAAGTATCGGAATGTCACCAAATCTGGGTCACATCTGAACTATCTCTAGAAGGACCTATAATTCAAGAATGGATGCCCAACTTCATCTCTTCGAATCTCCTATCTCAAGCATGATAAAATTGTATTCTTTAGAAAGCTTGAAACATTATCTATAACTTTCATGTTGTGAGTTTTGGCTAAATCAAATGGGAACTTGGTGAAAAATGGCCATGAAGTTGGGACTAAAATCTGATCAAAACTTGTAAAATATTTTCCAAGTGTTGGATAAAAAACATCATAACTTCATGAGATTATATCTCTTAAATTAAGCATTTTTTGAGGATCATCCCACATTAATAAAGTTGTAGATTTAATCAATCCCTACAAATTTTATGTTGAGATTTTTCCTTGAATCAACTCGCATCTTGATAAAACTCGCTTGTTAAGTTAGGGTTTTTGTTAAGAACAAAAACACTTAGAATTTTTCTAAGTGTTAGAAAATTTTCCAAATTTGACTTTTGTTGACTTTTTGATTTCTTGATGATCAAGTTTGATAATTTTTAATGTTTTGATGAATCTTAATTTTTTTAATTTCAATGTTAACGAAAAAGTCAAAGTTTGACTTTTGAGTGATTGTTGACTTTTCATCAATTGATTCAAATTTTCCATTATCAATCACTTGCATCTTTGGAAATGTCTTGAACCATGTAATTAGGTTAATATATTGTATTTGAGTCCTTAAGATCATGCTTCAAGCTACTAGGTCATGCATTAGGTCAACAATCAATGATCAGTCATCTTCAGTCAAAACCCCAATTTTGACAATTTTTTACCTTTGATGATTTAAGGGCTTTCCTTGAGGCATCATAGTCAACCCTTGATAAAATTATGAATATCACCTCAAAATGTTGATGTTTACAAAAAATCTTGAAGTTTGACTATATGTTTGACCATAATTGACTTTTTACCCAATACAGTTGATTTTCAGTCATCTGAGCAATTGACTGGGAAAATTTGTGATGCAAGGTTTGAAACTTGACATGAGCATTTCTCAGGACCTATGATGAACCATGAAAGTCATTTAAGGCATTAGAATTCCAATTTCCATTGAGAAAATCAAAACCCTAGTTATAGGCCAATGCTTAGGAGGTGAGTTTGTCTGATCAACTCTTGAGAATCCTTGAGTATTTGAGAATCTTAGAAGAATGTCTTGAAGAAAATGGGAGGGAAAATTTTGGGGTACAACACAAGCATTCATTATTTTCAACAAAAACATATTGGGGTCTGAATGGTAAAATAACAAGTATACTATTTTGCCTCTTGTAATAACAGGGAAAATTCCCCGAATGTCGATCTCAATGACTGCATAGAATTACCGAGTTTAATGTGAGGTTCAATTAAATAAAAAACAATTTGGGGTTTGGTTTGGTTATTGTTCTTAACAACAATTAAAAATATGTGAAGGTAAATTATGACCTTTTCACTAGTGTAAATACTATGCTAGGGGTGAGTGTGTGGTTTGCCTTGTAATGACATTCACTATTTATCTCTTCTACAAGTTCATTACCTTGAACTGCCGGCCCTTTAGATCATTTTCCCCTAAGTCCCTAGTGAGAAAACCTTTAACCATCCATCCTAAATCCTAAGTCCTTAGAAAGTCTGATGGAGTCAAGCCTTTATCTTATCAAGGGTTAAATCCGGTGACTATATGGTATCCCTAGTCCTAGGTGATATCTATTATATCCTAATCGTACAAAAAACTTAACAACGCAGTCCAGCTGGTTGTTAACCATAACTCAATCCTAATCGGTGTGATCAGGAAAGCATTAGAAACCTTGAACAATTAAATTGAAAGGCAACTACTGTATTAAAAATCAATAACTCATAGTCAATACATTCACAAATCAGGGATACCCCCTAGCATTGGGGGGTTTAGTCGCATATAATATTCAAAGATATTATAATAATAATAACGATAAACATTACAAAAATTAATGGTGAACTCTGATCTTCAAATTTTTTCGCTCATGAAAGGTCTTCATTCTCCCAAAACTTGCATAGACTTCAATCTTTTATCGTCAAATTCTCCAGTCTTCAAAAGTCCTTATTTTCTTCTCCAAATCAGGTATTTATAGTGTCTGATCATCCCTCTGTGATGCCAAATGTCCACAGTACCCTTAATGATCCAAGAATACAGGAAAACCTCAAAATTGGACATTCACACGCCTAACTGACATGGGCCGTGTCAGCGGACACGGGCACCTGTGTCAGAATCTTTGCTTTGTGTTGTACCTGAATTTGGCCCAGCTGAATTGACACGGGCCGTGTCAGTGGACACGGGCACCCGTGTCAGCTCCTGTGATTATTCCTCCAATGTTCATACTTCAGCTTGACTTGACACCGGCCGTGTCCTGTAACACGGTCACCCGTGTCGCCTTTGGCCTTGCTAGAATCTGAACTTTTTCCAAATCTCTGAATCCTGCAGTTTTTATCCCGTCGTCCTGTTTTATTTGGTTGAACCTGAAAACACTAAAATATAAAACTAAAGGATAAAACACGGTAAAATGAAATAAAATATCAATAAATTAAATGAAACAATAACTAAAATAACTGCTAAATTCCTGTGTAAAAACCACAGGTCAAACTCCCCCAAACTTAAATCGTTGCTTGACCTCAAACGACCATTACAAGAACTCATGAAAATCACCGTAGCCCGATACTCATATGTGAGACATCCGTTCAACTTGATCAAAAAGTAGTCCGTCCGATGTTCACATGACGCAAAGAGTTTGCTTAAGCATCTTTAACTTTAGAGTTACTTCTTCAAATACCTCTATAACTAAGCTTTGTACTTAAGTCTCTTTCCAATTTTCCTCCTTTTTCATTTAGACATTCAAATTAAGGCAATGATACCTACTGATGATCATCATACGCACAAGACTGATTAAGAGAGATTTTTTTCAGGCACAAAATAAGAGCTTTTGCTCCTTTATGAATTCAGATGAAATTTTCAAAACTTTTCAATTTATATATTATCCTTTATGGACGACACAAATCAACCCCCTTTAGGCTGAATAATCTGGTGAGGGCTACCCAACTTAGCGAGCCAGTTGCCTTTTACCGCCTTTTCATCATTTGGTTCCAAATTTATTTCTTTCTCCTTCAATCGTACATGCGTATGACTCGTATCCTGTCACATTATTCCAAACTTCCTACCCTCGAATAATTATCCCTTTGTCTCTATATACTATTCTCGAACTCTATGAGACTCAAGTTCTTGATCAAAACAAATTTTTTTGGCCAACTTGAAGGACTTCAACTCGTGGATTTACATAGCAATTCACAGATTCGAAAAAGAAGAAAATCAATAACCCCCCCCCCCCTAAACTTGAACTGAATATTGAACCCAATGTTTCAGAACAAGCTCGAGAAGGTGACTCACAGAGAGTAATGCAACACATGTTGCTGCCTCCTAGCTCTCACCAGTAAGACTCCCTTTTTATTACCTGCAAATAAAACAAAAAGAAAAATTAAGTTAGTAAAAGCGTTGGTTGCCTCCCACAAAACGTTTCGTTTAACGTCGCATGGCTCAGAGGGTCATCCCCTTATAGGGAGTTCTTCCTCTTCCACACCTTGTTGCATGTTTCTTTCGCAAACCAGAACTCATTCAGATCAAAAGTGTCAACCTATTTGTGCTTCCATCCACTTCCAACTTCCATCTTTTTAGCTCGGTGTTCCTTCTTATTTTTCTTCTTTCCATGTTGATTGTGCTTAGGAATTTTTATTAATGGCACTTGAGAAATTTTTTCTGAGACCTCTTATGGGAGTGACTTTGAACTGTTGTCTTATCCTTCTACTCTGATCATTCTGATATAAGATTTATCCTTTCCACCTGCAACATGCTTCTTGATTTCCAACACCTTCAAGGCTATCACCTCATCAAATGATTTCCATGTCAGATTACCTGTCTCGATATCAAAATTACATCGACTCGTCAGTATAAATGGTCGACCCAGAGTGATAGGAGTCTTTTCATCTTCTGGTATGTCCATGATCTGAAAATCAATTTGGAAAACAAAATTTCCAATTTCCACTAGGACATCTTCAGCTACCTCATATGACTGCTTGATGGTGTGGTCATCAAATTTCAATTTTGTTCCATTCTCGCTTATTTTCTCAATACCGAGCTTCTTGAAAATCGATAATGGTATTAAACTCACGCTCGAGCTAGAATCAACCAGAACCCTCTTGAAAGCTTTGTATTTTATTGTGCATGGTATTGCAACTGATCTGGATCCCTCTACTTGACAGGTATTTTTCTCTCAAGCGCAATTGTATATAATTTCTCATCAACGGGTTCTCCTGTTGATATCTTCTTTGATAATACCTCCTTCATGAATTTCTGATACAAAGGAATTTTGTGGAGCGCTTCAAAGAGCGGTATGTGGATCTCTAGCTTTTTGAAGATTTTGAAAAATTTCTCAAAATCTTTTTTCTTGTGTCCTTCTTTGCTACTCAAGATGGATACGACAACTTGATCGCTGATTTAGTCTTCTCTTAAACTGGCTTTACATGTGATATCACTTCTTCCTGTTTATTCATGTTCTCTGTCACTTCCAACTCTACTTCTATGATATTGTTGTCAAAATTTACCTCATCTGGTTTTTCTCTGTCCACTTTCTCACTCCTTGTTTTGACAGCATTCGCATTCTCATGACTTTTCTGTCTTTCTTGTGCTTGCAGAGCTACCTATTGTGCAATTTGTCCCATTTGAACTTCCAATTTTTTTATTGCAGTTGTGGTATTTCTGTAATTACTCCTTGTCTCTTCTTGAAATTGAGTGATTTGGGTAGCCATATTTTCAACCGCTACCTCCTACTCTGCCTTTTGAGGAGTTTGTTGTTGCTGATCGTTCCAGGAGAAATTAGGATGATTCTTCCACCCAGGATTATAGGTGTTAGAATATGGGTTATTTTGCCTCAAGAATTTTATCTCCTCAATTTGTTGTGGTGTTTCCAAACATTGCATACTACTGTGCGGTCCACTACAAATTTCACAAGCTACCTATTGAGTACCCATATTCATTGCTTTCATCTTCTTCTCCACTTCTGCAGTAATGACTTCTTCAATTTTTAATTGCTTATTAATTTCCAGCTTTAAATCAATCACTCCCTCTGGTTTTCTTACAACTCTTTCATATAGCTCCAGGTGCTCATTTGCAACAATTGCTTCAATGATCTTCTTCACACCAGTGGCTGTTGTGAAGTTGGCTGAGCCCCCGACTGTTGTATCAATAAGCTGCTTTGTCTTCATCCGAAGGCCATTTACAAACATCTGCATTTGCTCAGTTTGACTCATGTTGTGTGTGGGACAGGCTACTAGTAACCTCTTGAACCTCTTGTAAGCTTCACCTAGTGATTCTCCTTCTTTCTGCTTAAAATTCACAATTTCTTATCTTTTACGAATGTAAACCGAAGCAGGAAAGTATTCATCAAGAAAAGTATGCTCCATTTGTTCCCAAGTGATGATACTTCCAGCAGGCAATGAGTAGAACCACTCTTCATCATCTTCAGATAGTGTGAATGGGAATATCCTTAATTTCTTGGCTTCTTTAGAGTGCCCCTCAATCTTTAAAGTAGTGCTCATGGTGAGAAATTACTGCAAATTCTTATTGGAATCTTCATTGATCTTTCCGGTGAAAGATCTATTCTCAAGTTGGCGGATGGTTGAAGGATGCAGTTGAAAGTTTGTAACATTGAACGGTTGATTCACAATAGTCAACCGACCTGCTGGAGCATTTTCTCCTCCGTAGTCCCCGAGGAGTCTCTCTGGTGGCGGATTTTCAGCCATTGGCTTCAACTCTTCAGACTCTGAATTTGATGGATCTAAAGAACCTGTTGACTCCTGTCTATCTAACCGAGCTAGTCTGCACCTTACATAAAAAGTTATTTCTATTTCTGTGTCAAACGGAAATTCAGATGAGGATCTTCCTTGCATGCAAAGGTTAGGAAAAATCAGTAAAACAAAAATATGGAAATTCCAGAAAAGAAATTTTAGTTACAGAGCAACAAAATTTTAAGTGAACCGAGCTTAAAATTAATGATTAGGCATTCCCCAGCAACGACGCCAAAAACTTGATTGGTAAAAAAGCAAGTGTACTATTTTGCTCTTGTAATAACAGGGAAAATTCCCCGAATGTCGAACTCAAGGACTTCACAGAGTTACCGAGTTTAATGCGAGATTTAATTAAACAAAACTCAATTTGGGGTTTGGTTAGGTTATTGTTCTTAACAATAATTAAAAATATGTGAAGGTAAATTATAACCTTTTTACTAGTGTGAATACTATGCTAAGGGTGAGTGTGTGGTTTGCCCTGTAATGAACTTCACTATTAATCTCTTCTACAAGTTCATTACCTTCAACTAACGGCCCTTTAGATTATTTTCCCCTAAGTCCTTAGTGAGAAAACCTTTAACCATCCATCCTAAATCCTAAGTCCTAAGAAATATCTGACAGAGTCAAGCCTTTATCTTATCAAGGGTTAAATCCAGTGACTATAGGGTATCCCTAGTCCTAGGTGATATTTATTATAGCCTAATCGTACAAAAACCTTAACAACCGCGGCCCAGTTGCTTGTTAACCATAACTCAATCCTAATTGGTCCGATCAGGAAAGCATTAGAAACATTGAACGATTAAATTGAAAGGCAACTACTGTATTAAAAATCAATAATTCATAGTAAATACATACGAAAATCAGGGACCCCCCTAGAATTGGGGGTGTCGTACCCCAAAATTTGCCTCCCGTTTTTCATATTCTAGATTATTTCGAATACTCAACTTGGCTCAGAAGTTGGTCAGGCAGATTCTCTCTCTACACAGTAAATCAACAATTAGAGTTTGGTATCTCTCAGATAAAATTGAGTTTCTGAAGTTTAAATTGGTCTTCTTAGTCCTTCATGTGTCCTCAAGGATGTTCGTGCCAAGTTTCAAGCCCCACATCACGAGTGTGCCCATTCAATGGCTCGAATGACTAAAAATCAACTGTAAAAGTCGACCCTTGCAAGATCAAGTTCAGAAGATCATAACTTCTTTGATATTCAATATTTCCGAGTGATTCTTTGAGTATTTGTTTCCTTTTTACGTCCTCATTAACTCATCTTTACAAGTCAAGAGCCAATAATTTGCACAAGATCATCAAAAGTTTGGATACTTTAGAGTCCGCTTTATGGACTTTGGCTTAACCTCAAGTAACTGTTACTAGATTTTCAAGGATCACAATTCTTCCGATATTCATCATATCAGGATGGTTCTTTTTGCAACATATCACAAATGATTCCGTCTATAAGATTGCTTCAAGGATCAATAGCCAAATGCGCTTAGAAGGCCATGAAATTCGTTGGAACATTTTGGGACTTAGAATTGATTTTGTGTTGAGTTTGTTCTCCACTAAGTCAAGGGTAAAGGCAAGATGTTGAGTTTGAAGTTTCATTGATTATATATTGCTTATAATACAAGTTGCTTGTGTTCGAAGCATTAGTAATTACTGAATTGAAATTGGATATAGATAAGGTTTCTTAAGTTTCTTTGTTTGTTCATCAAGATTTGGTTCATGATAAAGAGGTTTATGTGTTTCTACTTGGAGTGCATTTCAAGGGTTCAAAATCAAATATCACAGTTCGTCAATTAAATTGCAATATCAATTCAAGAAGATTTATTAGTTTAGAATTTTGAGCAAAATACACCCTAATTTCTAGAGGATTATTCCAATTTTCCAAGCATTCAAGACTTACAACAAATTCATCATTTCATTCAAATGTTGTGTTCGGGTTACATTCTAGGACAATTTGCAAAAGGGTTTACAATGCAAAAAAAAATAATTGAATCACAAGCTACATTTGTTGTTTATAAAGAAAGAAAGAAATGTTTGTTTTTCAAGTTTGCTTCATCTTCAAGAAACTCCTCATTGCTAGCCGTGGCTTTCTCTTCACCTTGCGTCGCTCGCCATTCAATTGCTCATACATGTAACAAAAGAAAAAGAAAGAGTTAGCAATGATCAACATGAAAAAAGATTCCAAACAAGAAGTATTTGTTAAAAGAGGAAAGCTCATCATTAGGATTTCAATTTGGAATAAGAACTAAAAGGTTTTGTTTTCATGGTCTATCTCCTACTTTTGCAAATCATAAAAATTTGATCTTCTTGGTTCACAAAAGGGAAAAAGAATTTTGCAAATATTTTCTATTAAGCAAGGTCAAACAGCAGCAACATAGCAAGCAAGCCGCCCAAATGAATCCAAACGCACAAGCCAACAAATCTACAACAAACAGAACAGCAAGGCAAACCTGCAACATGGCAGTAGCAACATAGTAGCAGCAACATAGCAAAGGCAGCATCACAAAAAAAAACAACAAAGCATTATAAAAACAACAGGCTAGTGCAGCAGCTAAGCTGCAAGACAATGCAATTAACAACAAAACAACAGGCTAGCACAGCAGCTAGGCTACCAAACAGCAGCCAACAAAAACAAATATAAGCAAGCAAAATTTCCAAGGATGTCAAAAATAGCACAGCAGCAATTCAAAACAATACAAGCTAACATTGATTCCCGACCCTTATGTCATCATCTTCCAAAAAGTGCAAATCCTTCAGAAAATTGTGTGAAAAGCAAATGGCTTTATATTTCATTAAAAGAAGAAAGATGAAAGAGATATCACCTAGCCTGCATAATAACCCTGTCAATACAGTCCAAAAATCTGAACCAAACCTGTCCAATAAAATTGCACACAAATAGCAAATTTGAAACCTGCATCTAAAAGGCCCATGGTCAGCATACCAAAGTTGTTCAAAATCATTCTCCCCCCCCCCCCCCCAAAAAAAATCCATTCCTATTCACTATAAAGAAACAACAATCACAGATAAAAAAGGGACACGAAGACAACCTCTAATTTCTGCTCTTAAACTAAAATCACAAAGTTTCAACCTCTTCTCACCCATCTGAAAAACACTACAATCCCTTTGCTATTTCAACCTCTAAACTCCCACCAAATTTCATTCATCCTCTCTATTTGATAGAGCTTCACAAATCAGTTAAAAAAAACAATATACAGAAACACACACAAGAAACTCAGCAGAATATAGAAACAACATACAAACCGTACCTCCATTCAACACCGTTAACTCACCCAAATGCTTCGTAAATTCACCGGTATCAACCTATTCTAAATAAACCTCATCCTTTTGCTTCCGCAATAGTATCGCGTCTCTGTTGAAACCATAAAGAAACTCTTCAACTTCCGAAACCCCACCACCAGATTTCGTCGTCTCTGAACCGAGAAGACGTCATCATTGTTCTTCAAATCAGCTCGTCTACGACCGAACCTCACGTTACATGCATCATTAGTTTCAATTAACAACACAACGACAACAACCACACAAAAAAAAGAAGAAGAATAGAGATTCAAAACATGAATAGCAGAATAACCGAAGAACATGTCAGATTCATACCTTTTGTCTTTTCATTATTGTTGTTCCCTCATTTCATCTTCATCTTTTATCTGTGATTTCCCTGTAATCTGAATATGAAACTTGGGGGTAAGGGTTTGCGTCGGGTTTCCAGGTTTGGTTTGTTAATGAGACGTTTGAGAGAAAGTGATGGTCATTGTTAAGAGTGTGAGGTCGAGAGAGACCAAGTGTGTTTGTTTCCATGGCATGTGAGATAAGAACTGAAGCCGAGGGAGATGAATATAGGTGATTTTTCATTATTGTTGTTGATTTACAGAGAGAGGCCGCAAGAGATTAGAAGGGTTGCAGTGAGAATAGAAAGAGAGATATCACGATATAGAGGAGAGAGGGATTAGGTTTTAGTTATTATCGTAATATTGTTTGTTTTTTTTGGAAAATTGAATCTGCTTGTGTTCGAATAACAAAAAAAACTTAATTATAATTTTCACCCTTCCCATCAACATTCAGCGCCTCTTTACCAATTAGGTTATAAGAAATCTCTTCTAATTATCTTCACAAAACCGAGTTTAGGCATGTTTTATTTGTCCCAACACAATTTTAAAAATTCAATTTATATATCAGCAGAAGCGCCAAAATAAATGAATGATCAGATGATGCAGTGGTTATGGTGTTGGTGTCCAAGCGTAAAGACCCGGGTTCGAGCCCCCCCGAGGGCGTCTTTTTTCTTTTCTAACCCTCTTTTACTTTTTTGTATTTTTGTTGGACAAAGAATAAAAACTTGGCTATTGGGCATCAGACCCCAATCCCATCAGCGAATTACTCACCCCATCTCCCTTAATTCTACTTAAACCCCTATTTTATCTTGTTTTAATAATTTTCTTAATCTTTAGTTTAGATTTTAAAATTCAATTAAATAAAAATATAGTTTCTAAACTAGTTAATTTTCTTAATTAGTTTTGTTTAGGACTTTGTGAATAATTTTGTTAATTGATATTTTATTGTTTAGTAAGTTTTCTTTTAAATTGTTTAGTTTCTACATGATGAAAATTCCAAAAAAAATAAAATAATAGAATAGGTATTTATTTTCTTTTTGAATTTTCTCACAAACAGAAAAACCAAAAATTTCTATACTTTGTCAATCAATTTTATTTCTTAAACTGTTATAATTTTGATTAATTTCTCAATTCGATTTGGTTGTATTGTTTACCTATTTGGACATTTAATTATACTAATCCATCCTCATTTGTAAATTTGTACCCCCATTCCCGAAAGCTCGGTAATAGCGTAGAATTTTAATTTCCACAATTTACTATTTTCCTTATACTGTATAGTAATTAGGCGTGCATGGCAAGATTCAAAATCAATCGCTAGATAACCTAATTTCAAAGACAAAATAACTTGAAACAAACACACTTTCACACACACACACACCCCTAGGGTAACCTCGCTTGTTGCCTCGGAAAAACAGTCACGTCCCTCGAATATAGGACGCTTTAGCAAAGACCCTTTGATAAAAAAGATCGTAGTCCCTCGATGTCCCTCGATGTTGTCTTCGATAAAAAAATCTAGTCCCTTACAAAAAATTGCTAAAACGTCTCATAAGTTGCCTTCTATGACTGTATAAACGTCCCACGCCTGTCGCTTCACATCCAACGATGGGGCTTCTTACCAAATCAATGATAAGATAGCAACATCTAAAGGAGGAGGAAAATAACATTAAAGACCTTTTGAGTAGGTAGATTCGCTCCTAGTTGCTCTCTTGTTCACAACCAAACATTTTACACCAACACTTTCATATTAAAATCTTTTCAAAAGACAAAAGCTTTTTGTATACGTTCTTATAGAGACGAGAACCATTACCAAAACATCTTTCCAAATACTTTAAAAAAATCACACTCCACAAACACATCTTTGAAATATTTTTGAAACAAACGCTTTGTACACGTTCTTATAGAAACGAGAACTATTACAAAGATATTTTCAAAATCCTTCCAAAAACCACACAAAGCACATTTTCAAACAAAAGCAAGTGATCTAGCAAGCAACTAAGAGCCCATGGAAAACCATGGATGAAAAGGGTGCTAATACCTTCCCTTTTCATAATCTACCCCCCTAACTCAAGAAAACATCTCAAAGGTATTTCTTGTTCTTTTCAGCCTTTCCTTTTGGATAAAAGAAAAGTAGGTGGGGACTCTTTCTATCCGCACAATTGCGATCAAACGCAAAACAACCAAGTCAGTTCTCCCACCGTGTTACAGAGCTGGCGACTCTGCTGGGGAAATATCTTAAAGTGGGGTTACCTTAGGGCTAGATCACATTTACTTGCTTTCTTTGTTTAACTTGCATGCTTTACATTATGGTTCCTTGTTTGGGTTCGCTTTAATCCTACACCCGGATTTGGGGCACCTTTTTAGGTAAGTAACAATAAACTGTGAGGGAACTGTGCGGGGTATACCGACACGGTTGAAATAGTTGCTACGTTGATGCGATACTTTGGTGGGTACCGGTATCCCTTGAGTAATCAAGGAGTATACGTGGCCACTGCATGGTATCATAAAGCGTCAACTGACCTTAGCACCTTAATTGACCAACTTGGCTTTTAGGACGTAGTGAGATAGCCGTCTTTGGTGTAAACCCAAAGTCGATTGATACTCGATACTACACTCATTGAGGTTCGACCCTTGAATTTTGTTTGGTGGTAAGTCAATTGTCTATCGGAACGAGATTTGGAGGAAATACCGGTGATATTGAGATCCCTTAAAACCCGGTTACTATATTTAGGACAGGTTGAACCAACCCAACTTCAAGAAGGTATCAACTTAAAATCCATGCAAGCCTTAAACCTAAGGTTTTTGTATGACTTGTTTGTGCTTGCTATATCTGCTATATCTGAGCATAATCATGACATCATAACATAACATGTCATACGAACCATTTCAAGGATTCTTAGAGTTTATTTTTGTCTTGTTTTGTAGGACATGGCTCTCGCCCGCAGATTCACTATCCAAATCAGTCTGGTAAAAGTACCTCCTCAACTTAAGGATTTGGCATCAAGGGTTCCCGAATGATCTACATTCACAGAAATACATGGTAGGCTTCTCAGCTTGGTCACTTCAAGCCCCGATGAAGAAATATTTAAAGTGCTCTTTCAGTTCTTTGACCCTCTACATCACTGCTTCATTTTTCCATATTACTAGTTAGTGCCTACTATGGAGGAGTTTTCTCTACTGTTGGGGGTGCCTATCCTTAATGAGGTGCCTTTCAATGGTATGGAAAGAGACCCTAAACCCGAAGAGATTGCTAAAGCTTTGTCCTTACAACGGTCTGACGTAGTAGGTAATTGGGAAACCAGGAGAGGTGTCAAGGTTTTTTTTGCTAAGTTCTTGTTCGAGAAAGCTCATCATTTCTAGGATACCTTGGACTTACAAGCTTTTTAAGAGGTGTTAGCTCTTCTAATCTATGGGTTGGTACTGTTTTCTAATGTGGACCAGCTCATAGACGTGAATGCGGTTAAGATTTTCCTGTCACGTAATCCAGTACCTACTTTGCTTGGAGATACCCTACATTCGTTGCATACTCGTACTATAAAGAAGAGAGGAATCCTTCTGTGCTGCATATCTATTTTGTCTAGGTGGTTTATTTCGCACCTACCCCGATCCGTCTTGAAGAATGAACAAGGTTTAAGATGGTCTCAAAGGTTAATAACTCTTACACATTCAGGCATTCATTGGTGTCCTCGATCTTCAGAGAATGTTACCATCATTGATCTATGCGGAGAATTCCCTAATTTCCCTCTTTTAGGCATTAGGGGAGGAATCACTTACAATCCTTGTTTGACACTACGACAGTTTGGATATGCAAGAATGGATGGTCCTCATGATGCACTTATTCAAGGAATCATCTTCGACTACGAGAATGATGCTCAGTATTACCTCAAAAGGTTCATGCGAGCTTGGGGCATGGTACATAGATTCGATAGTAAGACACTGGGGCACAAGAATTCCATCCCTCTTGATCCTTATCTCAAATTGGTACGAGCTCGTGCTCAATGTCTTTTGATGCCTTATCCCTCTATTCTCCCAGTTATTATAGAACATATTGTGGAAGAAGATATCCCGCACACTATCCTTCATCCTAATATGCCTACGTCTCTCGAAGACTTGCAAAGGGATTGGATACATCTTAAGGGGGAGCGAGACACTTTCGAGGCCCAATTCTATGCCAGTGAGAAGAAGGTTCTGAAACTCACCAAGCAGCTTCATGAGGAGCGGAGTCTGAACGCCTACATCGCACTAAAGAGGATGCGCTTAACTTTTTTGTCTTAGTTGTTTGTATTTTCATTTCTTTCATTGTAAGCCCAAAGAGGCATGTTGTTCTCAAACTTTGATTTATTAATATAACGTGTGTTCTTTTTTGGTCTAAAGCAAATTTAAATCTCTAATTTCCTTGAAATCATTACATATGCATCTTCATTCATCATAATATAAGCAGGTTTCTTACCACAAGTCTCCTTATCTTTCTACTGTTTATTTCAGTAAGATGGATCTTGAGCAGACAGTGAAAGATCTCCAAGCGCAGAACGTCCAGTTTCAACAAATGTTCTTGACTCTGGAAAAAGGACAAGATGAGTTGAAAACCCTGCTGATCAAAGAAAAGAAGAAGAAAGCGAAGAAATCAATCGGTGTTTTGAATATGGGAAGAAGGTTCAAGGGACAAGCCAGACGGACTCTAGACTTCGCAACATCGTTGGTGAAAAAGACAATCAAGAAGGGAAAGGCAAGGAGGCGGCTGCCCATCCAGAATCTGAAGAGGAAGAAGAAGAGGATTACTCTAAAGAACAGTATCCTCCAGACGATGACAAATACAAACATTTGGAAGAACGTCTAAATGCAATGGAGATTCAGAAAGTGCCCGGGCTGGACTTTGAAGAGTTGGGTTTGGTGTATGGGATTGTTATTCCACCAAAATTCAAGGCACTAGTGTTTTCTAAGCACGACAGGGTTTTGTGTCCCAAGATGCACCTCCGATCTTATATGAGGAGGATACAGCCTCACACTGCCGACAGAGATTTGTGGGTCCACTTCTTTCAGGATAGTCTATCTGGGACTCAACTAGATTGGTTCTATCTACTAGAAAGGGCCAATATCCATAATTGGGAAGACCTTGCCGCTGCTTTTTATAAATAGTATCAGTACAACGCAGACCTTGCTCCCACCAGTACTCAACTCCAGAGTATGGCTATGGTTTCAAGCGAAGGTTTCAAAGACAACGCTCATAAATTGAGGGACTTAGCTGGGAGATTCCAGCCTCCCCTGTCAGAAAGAGAGCTAGTAGACATGTTTTTGGGTACCCTGTCTGGTCCTTTCTTCAATCATCTAATTGGAAGCTCCTCAGCAGGCTTCAGTGAATTAATCTTGACCGGAGAAAGAGTGGAAGCTGGGATTAAGAGTGGGAAGATCCAAAAATACGCATCCTCCAATACCGTGAAAAAACCATTTATTAGGAAGAAAGAGGTTGGTGATGTGTACCCTCAAAGGAATCAGGACAGAAGTGAACACCGTCCAACGGTAGGGGGCGTCATGATCCCTAAGCCTGCACCTATTCAACAAAGGAACAACCAGCCTAGAACAGAAAGACCGGTGAGACAATTTACCTGCATAAATATGAAGTTGTCTCAAGTCTTGCCACATTTGTTGAGATCTAACCTGGTAACCTTGCGGGAAGCTTCGAAGAATCCCAACACTGCCTCTCCCCGTTACAACCCAAACGCCCGTTATGCTTACCATTCAGATAGTCCAGGTCATGATACAAATGACAGCTGGGTTTTGAAAAACAAGGTGCACGACCTTCTCGAAGCTAAAGAAATTGAATTTGATGCTCCCGAGATCCCAAATGTTATCACCGCTCCTATGCCCAAGCACAACCATGGTGTTAACACTGTAGAAGACGATGTGTTTGTTGCTATCGTTGATAAACTTGTTACTCCTCTCCTGACCGTCAAGAGGAACCTGTTGAAGGATGGTTTATTTCCGGTTTGTGATGAAGGCTGCCACCTCTATTTATATCTACCAACTGGTTGTCATTTATTGAAGGCAGGTGTCCAGCGCCTGATGGATGATAAAGAGATTTTGTTTGAAAAGACTCCCGTTCCAACCATTATTTACAAGGATGTTTCAATAGTAACCATTTCTGCCAATCCTCCAGGCTCTCCACTAAAAGACCCGTTAGGATTACATCAGTTCCTAAAGTGACTCCACTAATAATTACTATGCCAAGGCTGATCCCGTATTCATCAGATAAAATTGTCCCATGGAACTATGGGGGCGACGTCTACTATCACGATGTCAAACAAGATTGGCTGGCTGATGAAGACTCGATTTTTGAGAAGGATGACCCCGACATCGGCAACATTGCGGGAACCAGCAAGATAACCCGAAGTGGAAGAGTATTCTCCCCAGAGATTGCTCCTCTGAAGACTGTTACCGGTCCTGTAATCATCACTACTTCTGTTCCTATTGACACTACTACTACAATTCCTATCGTTATCCCTACTGACACCCCTACCACCGAGTCGATCGAGACTCAGGGAAAAGGCATTTTGGTTGAGCCTGTCCAGATGAAGGTGCAGTCAGTATCTATCCCAGAATCCTCCCAAAAGGAGATGGAATAAATTCTGAGAATTATAAAGAAAAGCGACTACAACATGGTCGAACAACTGGGGCAGACTCTGTCAAAGATTTCCATGCTGGATTTATTGTTCTGCTTCGAGGCTCATGCGAAGGCCTTGGTGAAATTTCTTAAAACTGCCCACGTGCCACAAGAAACCTCTGCTGATCAGTTCTAAGAGTGTGTGGCCAATTTGACCGCTGACAATGGTTTAGGCTTTTCTGATGCTGACTTGACACCTAGAGGGAGGAAGCACAATGAGGCATTGCATGTCTCTGTCGAATGTCGGGGCACAACATGGGCCAATGTCTTGGTTGATACTGGTTCATATTTGAATGTGCTACCTAAGAAGGCTCTTGATAGACTCGACTATGAAGGTTTGACCTTAAAACCCAACAACATAGTGGTAAGATCTTTTGATGGTTCAAAGAGAATGGTGCATAGGGAGGTGGACATCCCCATAAAAGTTGGAACTAAAGCCTTTAATTCAACTTTTTACGTGATAAACATTCGCCCTTCCTATTCTTGTTTATTGGGCCGATCATGGATTCACAATGCTGGTGCCGTCACCTCTACATTACATCAAATGCTGAAATACCCAACCAAAGGGAAAATCATTACTGTCCATGGAGAAGAGGAATATATGGTCAGTTACTTGAACTCCTTCAGATACGTGGAAATGGATGGTGAATTCATCGAAACTCCGTTTCAGTATTTCGAGGAAGTCCCAAAAACCGTGGCAGTAACCAAGGCTATTTCCCAAGTCCCTAAGATTACAAGACCTCTGCTAAAGATGTCTTCTGTGAAAGATACCAAGGCAGTGGTCGAAGAAGGTGGGTGTACTATTTGGGGCCAACTCCCGGATATCCCTTACAAATATGAAAAATTTGGTTTGGATTTCACTTCAAGAGCCCAAAGAGTTGTTCATCGTGCTCGTGCCGGGGGACCACCTTTGAAGATTAGCAACCGTGGAGTCAACGCAGTGGAGGATGATGATAATGACAGTTGTTACCTAGAAGATTGGATTTTCCCAACCATCAATGGAGGACTCAACAACTGGGAAGCTAAAGATTTTGTCCCAATTACTTTCATACAACAGTAATTATCTTTAAATTTTTGTCGGACCTGTAATAATTAAACAATTCAGACTTTTAAAACCTTGTGTCTTACCCGAGGCACAACGGTCCATTTGTAAGGGTTTGTTACCTCATTTTCATATGTCATCAATGAATCATGGACGTTTTTGCATACAAACTTTGTGCTCTTTGTCTTTCTTTTTCTACATTTTTATTTATTTCAAAGATAGCTATACTCTTACACACACTCACATTCAAAATGCAGATCTACATCCATTCAGGACCCCATGGGTAACAATTCTGCTATGGCATTTTGTGACTCTGAAAATCTAATCTACCAAGCCAATGACGAAGGTGAGGAAGATTGTGAAGTGTCAGGGGAACTAGCCAGGTTACTACAACAAGAAGAAAGGATAATACAACCCCACGAAGAACCAGTGGACACAATTAACCTAGGTACCTTTTGTACCCCAAAATTTTCCCTCCCATATTCTTCAAGATTTATCAAGAATCATCTTCAAATGGTTCAAGATTTCTCTAAGGTTGCACAGTCCAAATGCCTCCTAAGCCAGCTGAAATTAGGGTTTTGGTTATTGCAAGGAATCTGAGGTTTTCAAGGGTCGAACCAAGTCCCATAGGCCTATATACATTGTCAAGCATCCATATGTCAAGTCTCAAGACTCACAGTGCCAAAATTCCACAATCAAAAGCCCTATTTGGTTCATAATCAACTGTAGGGGCAAAATGGTCATTTTGCAGTCAAAAGTCAAAAATTTTGGTCAACATATTTCTTGAGTCCACAATCATCATTTGATAAAGTCTTGATCATGATTCCACAAGCATGGCTCAGAAATCATCAAGGATGCAAAAGTTACTATTTTTGGACAGCAGAAAAGTCAACTGTATCTTGACCAAGGCATAACTTTTTTATGGTTCATCAGAAAAATCCCATCCAATGCTCATTTTTAAGAGGATGACATTTCCTACAACTCATCTTCACATTCCAAGTCCAAGAAATGCTCTCACAAAAAGTTATCAATTTCTACATTATAGGTCAATTTCAAAAGTCAACAAAAATGCACTTTAAGTCAAAGACCATAACTTGAGATTGGTAAATCCAAATGACATGGGACCAAAGGCATTGATTAGAGGACTTCAAGACCTTTCCAAAATGTCCAAGAACATGTTCATAGGATCACAATTGAGCAAGATATGCATTGGAGAAGTTGGGAAATTTTTGTGAATTTGCAAAAGTCAACTTTGCTCAAAACACTTTGTTTTTGCTAATGGGCCTCAAATTCCTTCTTGAAACTTTATCCCAGGCCTATGCACGACCCATTGAGATTAAATTGAATTATTTTCTTATTTTTTATTAATTAATTGAATTTTTAATCAATATTAATTCATTTAATTCATTTAATTGTAGGAAAATATCAAGATATGGTTTTTCAATCTTTTCATGAAGCAAATACAACCTAATCAAGCTGGCAAATTCGTGTTCACATCAAGGAGACAAGAATCTCTCAATTTAGCAACTTTTTCCAATCAAAAAGATTGAAAAATATTTGATTTTTAATCAAATATTGAATCATAATTCCATGGATCTTTTGTGCAAAGATTTAACCTAAATCCATTCTACTATAAGTACTGAAGCTAAACCTAATGCCATACACGTGAGAATTGCTGCAGAAAGCCATAGCCAATATTGAAAAAAGTCAAGAAAACTTGAAAACCGTTTTCTACATTCCAAGCCAATTCAAAGCATTATAGTGATTCAAATACGTTGCTGGGAGTGTGAGGAACCTTTTGCAATCAAGACCAAGCCTTAAAGCTACAGAAACTGTCTAGAACAAAATCGCAGTTTGCTTATTTTTTCCATAGTCGAACCTCATGATTTATGCATCATTAACATGATTTCTTGTATGTTTTGTGTTGCTTGAATCCACAGGGAGCTTTTGGCATAGGTTAATTGGACTGAAGCGCCCTGAATCTCAAATCACCATGAACAAATATTAGGTTTCCTAAGCTTTGATTTTGGGGCTTTTCAGTATAGGGAAAATCAAGCCTCATGATGCCCATGGCTGAACTCGTTGCATTCAGACGAATCTAGTGGAACCCTCGTGAACCATTTATATTTAGCGTACGCCTAATCGCTATTATTCGTCATTCCATATTGTGGGGGTTAAAAACCCCCGCTATCTGTCTTGTTTTTTTGCAGGAATGCACGAAGAAGATGATGTGCTGTTGATGTATCATTGGTCAATTCAAAAAGATGGCGCGCGTTTTATGTTTTACAGCTTAGCATTTTGTTTGCCAATATAACATTCTCTCTCTATCTTAATGACAAATGCAGGCATGTGGTGTAGTGGAAGATGAGGTGGCTATTAACCATTGGGACCTGGGTTCGAATCCCAGATCCCCTAAAATATTTGTTTGCATTTTTCTTCATATGATCATGTGCAGGTCTCATAAGAAGGCTCACCATACATCTCCAAATCCCAGGCGCCAAGTGTCTTCCCACTCAAATCCAGTGGCCAAAGATGAAAGACTATGGTATTCCCTAGTCAATGAACACGCACCTGATCCAGAAAGTCAAAGCAGGCTTGAAACAAATGGGCCAAGAATTTGCTTACAAACCTCCTCTTTGGGCCCATCACCCCCCTGGTTTTATTACTTCTTATTATTTTTATTTTCTTTCTTTTCTTTTTACTATTATTATTATTTAACTAACAAATAATTATTTTTATAATTAATTCAGAAAACAATATTTTTATTATTATTATTATTTATTAATTTCATCTTATTATTTTTGTAAATAAATATAATTAATTAATTTAGTTGTTTTAAATTAGGTTAAATTTAATCTTTTTCATAATAAATAAAATTAACATAGACTTAGGGTTTTTCTTTTGATAATTCTAATTCTTGTATTTTATTTTCATTAAAAACATAAAAAAAACATAAAAAATACTTTTTCTTTTAATTATTCAATTAATTAGTTTTTAGGTTTAATATTTAACTAATTGCAAAAAAGGACCAAATTCCATTCTTTTTCTCAAAAAGGGTCAAAACCCTAAGGACGTCCCGATTTAATTTCTTTTTACGCACTATTATTTATTTGATCATATTTATGTATCTACTCCGAGAATGTAATAGATAATTAGGACTTTTATCACTTTATTTATTTTCTCGCATTTATTTTCAAGGGTTATGTTTTTGGCGATGTAAATACCCGACGCCTTGTAATAGAGTAGATTCACTTTCCGCAATTTATTTTCCGCGTAATTATTAACTGTTAATTATGCATGCTAGACTTGTCTGAAAAATAAAATCAACCCGTAGCTCACAATGATGCATGTTCAAAGATAAATTAAACTGAACTTGACACACATGCACATGCCACTCCTAGGGTACGCCTCACTTGGTTGCCTCGAGGTGGTCATTAAGTATAGGGTGTTTTAGAGGTCGCCCTCCTGTCTAAAGATCCAGTTGCCTCGAAACGGTTGCCTCGGATAAAAAAGGATCTAGGACATTAGGGTTACCGCTAAGGTGTCCTACTATTGCTTTGGTGACCACATGTCCCTATAATCGAATTGACCCGAATAACTCCAACGACGGTGCTACCTACTTCTCAATAGTGGGATAGTACTGTCTAAAGGACTCTTACACAGCTTAATTCCTTAGAGTAGGTAGATTTCTCCTGGGTACTTGCTCTTTCAAAAAACATAAACAACTTTTCGCACTTACACTTTCAAACAAACACTTCATACACTCTTGAGGACTGATATAAGAGTTACCCAGAAGTTTTCAAAACAAAACTTTTTCAAAACCCACAAACACTTGAAAAGCAAACATTTTTGAAAACATAGTGAGCAAGTACCTAAGAGCCCGTGGATAACCACAGATAGAAAGGGTGCTAACACCTTCCCTTTCTATAATCTACCTCCCGAACCGAGAAACATCTCGAAAAGGAATTTTGCTGTGCTTTTGTCCTTTCCTTGTTGGAGAAAATAAAAGACGGTGGCGACTCTTGCTTACAGCGACATTTCGCGAACCAGCATTTCAAAACAGTCAGTTCTATTTCCACCGATCACAGAACTGGCGACTCTGCTGGGGAATATTTAATAAGTGAGGTGCACCTTAGGATTAGACCACTCTTATGTTTTCAATTGTATGTCTTGACTGCTTTTATATTTGTAGGCTTGCATCGGAGTTTCATAGATCCTAACCCGGATATGGGGAATACCCTTTAGGTAGCATAAGTTGTGAGGGACCTGTCCGGCGTAGACCGACACGGGTGAAGCAGTAGCTAAGTTGGTGTGACACCTTGGTCTGTACCGATATCCCTTGTGTTTGAACGAGGAGAATATGGGTCTCCCGAGGAGTCATTAAGCACCAACCGACCTTAGAACCCTAAATTGACCCAACTTGGCCATAGAACAGTAGCAGTATGCTACACTCATTGAGGCTAAACTCTCGCGATGGTTCTGGCCGCAAGAAAAGATTGCGAAGCTGGAGTTATGACCGATTGAGGGTAGTGGATGATATTGAGATCCTCTAGAACCCGGTTACTATTTTCTAGGACAGGTCTTAACCAACGAAACTGAAAGAGGGTAGTACCTAAACTTCATGCTGGCCTAAACTCTAAGGGCTGTCTTCTGTGACTTGTGTGCCTTACCATGTTTGCCCTTTGTGAATACTTGTGGTGTGCTTTATCATAACATCATACCATCATAACATTGCATGCATCCTGCATAAGGACTGACCCATTTCAAAGACAAGAGGGTTTCATCTTTGCTCTGTTTTGTAGGATATCATGATGCCCGTGCGAAGGAATACTATCCGGCTCAACTTTGTTCACCCACCTGATTTGCTTAAAGAATTGGTTGACAGAATTCCAAATACTACTTCCTTCATCCAGAGGCATGGTTCTCTTCTCGGTTTAGTCACTTCAAAGTGGGACCAACAACTGATGAGTGTCCTGACCCAATTTTATGATCCCTTGTACCATTGCTTCACCTTTCAAGACTTCCAGCTGGTCCCTACCCTGGAAGAATTCTCTGATTTGCTTGGTATCCCTGTTTTGGAACAGACTCCATTCACTGGTTGGGAAAAGACCCTTAGGCTTAAGGAGATTGCTACAGCCCTTCCTTTGACCACCAAAGAGGTAATGGATAACTGGGTGACTAGAAGCGGAGTTAAGGGCTTTTTGGCTAAGTTTCTGATTGGTAAACTAACAGTTTCTGGAATGACTTAGACTTCAGGGCGTACGAAGACATTCTGGCTCTCTTAATCTATGGTCTAGTACTGTTTCCAAATCCTGATAACTTTGTCAATGTAAATGCCATAAGGATCTTCATGTCTCAGAATCCTGTACCCACTCTCTTGGGTGATATCCTACAACAACTCTACGCTCGTACTGCCCGAAGACGGGGAACTCTATGGTGTTGTGCTCCTTTGTTAGTGAGGTGGTTTATTTCGCACCTCCCTAAGTTCGTGCTGAAGAACAAAGAAGGAAGGGGCTAGGCTCATAGGTTAATGTCTCTCACTGATAATGACATCATTTGGACTCTCAGAGGTTTGGATGAGGTAGTTGTTATTGATCGTTGCGGAGAATATCCTAATGTTCCATTGATCGGTACCCATGGAGGAATCTCTTATAATCCATGTTTAGCTCTCCGCCAGTTTGGAAGAGCCAGAAGAGCAGGGCCTCATGAGATGTTGATACCTCACATCAGTTTTGAGTTTCAGGTAGACAGTGACGAGCTACGCCGTAGATTCATCAGGGCTTGGGACAGAATTCACAAAGCTGACCCACATGAGTTGGGACCAAAGACTTCTCTGCCAATGGAATCCTACTACAGATGGGTCCGCATCCGTGCTCAGAAGTTAGGTATGCCATACGAAGCCGTCAGACCTATTATTCTTGAATTTCCCGATAGAGACGGGGTTCCTCCAACTGTACTCCCTCCTCAGATACCCACTGATGTTGACACACTAAAAAGGTCTTGGGCGCAACTACAGGAAGAACGAGATTCTTATCGGGAAAGGTTCAACAAACAGGAACAAAAGATCCAGAAGCTGACTAAGCAATTGGAAAACGAGCGGATCCTGAATGACTATATCCGCACCGAGAAAAAGAGGCCATGGGAGCACTAATGGGCTTTGGATGTTCTTTTACAGCTTTTATTTCCTTTTCAGTATTTTTCATTCTTGTAACGCCTAAGGGCAATTTGTTGAACAATTTAAATTCCAAAGTTGAATCTAATAAAGTTTGTTTCCCTTTTTGTCTACAAAGTTGAATCCCGATTGTCTTTGAAAACATAAATCATACGCATTCCATTCATCATATGCATAACAGGTACCCTTCTTACAGGTCACTTATTCTTCTTCGCTGTTCATTTCAGCAATCATCATGACTTCTGAACCGACTACTGAACAAGCTATCAAGGCCCTCCAGGCCCAGAACGCCCAGTTCCAAGAGCTGGTCATGAGCTTAGCCCAGGGACAACAGGAATTGAAGACTCTGCTTTTGAAAAAGAAGAAGAAGAGGACCGTGCTGTTCAATACTGGATGCAGATTTGGGAATGCACTGCAAAATGAGGCTGATCTGGCTACTTCCTCTGTAGGGAAAGATAGTCCCCAAGGGGGAAGGGTTCCTAGTCCCGTGGTCTCCGACAACGAGACAGATTACAATGATGAACAGTACCCTCCTGCTGAGGACAGGTACAAACAACTAGAGGACCGTTTAAGTGCCATGGAGATTCAACATGTGCCTGGGTTGGATTTTGGAGATCTAGGTCTATCCTCTGGGGTGGTGATCCCACACAAGTTCAAGGCGCCTGCTTTTTCAAAGTACGACGGAGCTTCCTGTCCTAAGCTGCATCTCAGATCATATGTAAGGATGATCCAGCCTTATACTGCAGACAAGAATTTATGGATCCATTTCTTCCAGGATAGTCTTTCAGGGACTCAACTCGAATGGTTCTATCAGCTGGATGGAGCCAACATTCGTAACTGGGAGGACTTGGCTACTGCATTCTACAAGCAGTATTAGTATAATTCCGACCTCGCTCCTACGCGTACCCAACTCCAGGGTATGTCACTAGGGACGGGTGAAGGTTTTAAGGAGTATGCGCAAAAGTGGAGAGACCTGGCTGGAAGGGTGCAACCACCTTTGACTGACCGTGAGCTCGTTGATATGTTCCTGGGGACCCTGTATGGTCCGTTCTTCAACCATCTGATTGGGAATTCTTCTGTTGGGTTTACAGATCTGATCTTGACTGGTGAGAGGATAGAAGCTGGTATCAAGTCGGGGAAGATACAAAAGGGTGCCTCCTCGAGTGCTGAAAAGAAGCCCTTCAAGAAGGAATCTAGTGCTGTTTATGGGTCGAGGAGACAGAATAAACCAGAATGCCGCCAAGCTGTCAACGCGGTGGTAATCTCAAAGCCTGCTGCTGCTCCTCAGCAATATAACCAGCCAAGGGGTGAGAGACCTAAAAGGCAGTACACTCGGCTCAGTATGACCCTGTCTCAGATATTGCCGCAACTACTGTCAACCAATCTGGTAACTGTCAAAGAAGCTCCGAAGGTAGTAAACACGACATCTCCAAAGTACAACCCCAACGCCCGCTGCGCTTATCACTCTGACAGCCCGAGGCATACTACGGATGATTGTTGGGCTCTGAGGAATAAGGTTCAGGACCTTATTGATGCTAAAGAGATACAGTTCGAGGCGCCCAAAAGGCCCAATGTTGTGACTGCTCCCATGCCCCAGCATGGAGTGAATGCTGTGGAAGAAGACCTGTATGTAGCCTCTGTGGGTGATATTGTTACTCCGTTGTTTACTGTCAAGAGGAACCTGTTGCTAGCCGGTTTATTTCCGGGATGTAGTAAAGGTTGCCACCTATGTGCTGCTTCACTTGCTGGTTGTCCTTTGTTGAAGTCAGGCGTCCAAAACCTGATGGACAACAAAGAGATCTTGTTCGAGAAGATTGCTGTTCCTGCTATCCCTACTGAAGAAGTGTCCATTGTTACTATTTTCAACAACCCTCATAAGGCTCCCTCAAAGAATCCTGTCAAAATCATGTCTGCTCAGAAGATTGCTCCTATCATCATCACTGTTCCGGGGCCCCTCCCCTATACGTCTGACAAAGTTGTCCCTTGGCACTATGGGGCAGATGTTTATGTGCTTGGAGTTAAACAAGAGTTTGATACTAGTACCGGCGTCAGCAACATCACCGGGCCTACCAAAGTCACTCGTAGTGGCAGACTGTTCTCACCAGATATTGCGCCACCAGCCATCCAGAGACCTATTGTCATCACACCTGCAAATGTGCCTGCTTCCCTGCCTGACCAAGTTCCTATTTCTACCCCTGCTGCCGAGTCATCTGACGCTCGGGGCAAAGGAATTGCTACTGATGTGCCTGCCCAGACAGAGGTACCAAAGACAACCACTGTTGAGGCTTCCAAGCAAGAGATGGAAGAGATCCTTAAGATTATCAAGAAGAGTGATTTCAATGTAGTTGAGCAGCTGGGGCACACCCAATCAAAGATTTCTATGCTATCACTGTTATTGTGTTCAGAGGCCCATGCCAAGGCTCTGATCACCTTCCTGAAGACGGCCCACGTGCCACAAGAGACATCAGCTGATCAATTTACCGAGTGCGTGTCCAACTTAACTGTTGATAATGGTTTAGGTTTCTCTGATGCCGATCTGACTGCTAAGGAAAAGAACCATAACGATGCCCTGCATGTCTCAATTGAATGCAGGGGCACTACTCTTGCCCATGTGCTGGTTGACATTGGTTCCTCGTTAAATGTATTACCCAAGAAAGCTCTAGACAGGCTGGATTGTGAGGGTTTAGAGCTCAAGCCAAGTAACATTGTTGTCCGGGCCTTTGACGGGTCCAAAAGGATGGTACATGGTGAAGTTGATATTCCAATCAGGGTTAGTTCTCAGGTCTTTGATTCTACCTTCTATGTGATGGACATCCGACCGTCCTACTCTTGTTTGCTGGGTCGTCCTTGGATCCATAAAGCTGGAGCTGTGACCTCCACATTGCATCAGAAGCTGAAATACCCAGTCAAGGGGAAGATCGTAACAGTGCAGGGGGAGGAAGAATATATGGTCAGCCACCTCAACTCGTTCCGGTACATAGAGATGGATGGGGAGTTCATTGAGACCCCCTTTCAACATTTTGAAGAGGTGCCTCAGACACTAGCATCAGCAGAAACTGTGATCGAAGATTCTCCTTTGAAGATGGCTTCCTTAAAGGATGCCCGGGCTGTGATTGAGAAGGGTGAGTGTGAAAACTGGGGCCGACTTCCTGATTTCACTCCGAAGACTGACAAATTTGGTTTGGGTTTCACTGCAGAAGCTCAGAGGGTTGTTCGTAAGGCAAGGATTGGAAGACCTCCTGTATTCATCACCAACCCGGGAGTGAATGCTATTGAAGACGACGTGGAGGAATCCGAATTTGACAGCTGGATCTACCCAACGACCAACGGTGGACTAAGCAACTGGACTGCCAAAGACTTCACACCTATTACTTTTGTCACTCAGTAATGAACTCTTTTGTTTTGAATTTGTAAACAGACAATAATTTGAAACTTTATGGCCCGGTGTCTTACCCGGGGCACCGTGGCTTCATTTGTGAGGGCTTTTGTGTGTCATTTTCATATATCATTAATAAAAGCATTGGACGTTTTTTGCATTTCAAATCTTGCGCTCCTTGTCTTTCTTTATTATATATTGCAAAACAGCTATATTTACACACACTCACCTATACAGGTTCCAATCCACTCTGGATCTCGCTGGTAACGACTCTGCTACTGCCAATTATGACTTCGAAAATCCGATCAACTTAGCCGAAGACGAAGGTGAAGATGATTGCGAAGTGCCTGGTGAACTTGCAAGACTGCTACTCCAGGAAGAGAGGGCCATTCATCCACATGAAGAGCCAGTGGAAACGGTAAATCTGGGTACTGAGACAGACAGAAAGGAAGTCAAGATTGGTGCCAATCTGGAGTCTAGTGTGAAACAACGGTTGGTTCAGATGCTGCATGACTACGTGGAAATCTTCGCCTGGTCTTACGAAGATATGCCCGGGTTGGATACCGACATTGTGGTTCATCACTTGCCTACCAAGGAAGAATGCCCTCCGATAAAACAGAAGGTCCTCCGTATGCGTCCAGAGATGTCCGAGAAAATCAAGGCTGAGGTTATGAAACAATTTGATGTCGGGTTTCTAGCAGTGACTTCTTACCCTCAGTGGGTTGCCAACGTGGTTCCAGTGCCGAAGAAAGATGGTAAGGTCATAATGTGGGTTGACTACAGGGATTTGAACAGGGCAAGCCCCAAGGATGACTTCCCTTTGCCTCATATCGATGTTCTGGTTGACAACACTGCTCAGCATAAGTTGGTCATGCATATTCTCTCTCTACACAGTAAATCAACAATTAGGATTTGGTATCTCTCTGAGAAAATTGAGTTTCCGAAGTTTTAATTGGTCTTCTTAGTCCTTCATGTGTCCTCAAGGATGTTTGTTCCGAGTTTCAAGCCTTGCATCGCAAGTGTGCCCAATCAATGGCTCGAATGACTAAAAATCAACTGTAAAAGTCGACCTTTGCAAGATCAAGTTCAGAAGATCATAACTTATTTGATATTAAATATTTCTGAGTGATTCTTTGAGTATTTGTTTCCTATTTACGTCCTCATTAACTCATCTTTACAAGTCAAGAGCCAATAACTTGCACAAGATCATCAAAAGTTTGGATACTTTAGAGGCCACTTTGTGGACTTTGGCTTAACCTCAAGTAACTGTTACTAGACTTTCAAGGATCGCAACTCTTCCGATTTTCATCATATAGGGATGGTTCTTTTTGCAACATATCACAAATGATGCCGTCTGTAATATTCCTTCAAGGATCAATAGCCAAATGCGCTTAGAAGGCCATGAAATTCGTTGGAACATTTTGGGACTTCGAATTGATTTTGTGTTGAGTTTGTTCTCCACTAAGTCAAGGGTAAAGGCAAGATGTTGAGTTTGAAGTTTCATTGATTATATATTTCTTATAATACAAGTTGCCTATGTTCGAAGCATTAGTAATTACTGAATTGAAATTGGATATAGATCAGGTTTCTTAAGTTTTTTTGTTTGTTCATCAAGATTTGGTTCATGATAAAGAGGTTTATGTGTTTCTACTTAGAGTGTATTTCAAGGGTTCAAAATCAAATATCATAGTTTGTAAATTAAATTGCAATATCAATTCAAAAGACTTATTAGTTTAGAATTTTGAGCAAAATACACCCTAATTTCTAGAGGATTATTCCAAGTTTCCAAGAATTCAAGACTTACAACAAATTCATCATTTCATTCAAATGTTGTGTTCGGGTTACATTCTTGGACAATTTGCAAAAGGGTTTACAATGCAAAAAAATAAATTGAATCACAAGCTACATTTGTTGTTTACCAAGAAAGAAAGAAATGTTTGTTTTTCAAGTTTGCTTCATCTTCAAGAAACTCCTCATTTCTAGCTGTGGCTTTCTCTTCACCTTGCCTCGCTCGCCATTCAATTGCTCGTACGTGTAACAAAAGAAAAAGAAAGAGTTAGCAATGATCAACATGAGAAAATATTCCAAACAAGAAGTATTTGTTAAAAGAGGAAGGATCATCATTAGGATTTGCATTTGGAATCAGAACTAAAAGGTTTTGTTTTTATGGTCCATCTCCTAATTTTGCAAATCACAAAAATTTGATCTTCTTGGTTCATGAAAGGGAAAAAGAAATTTGCAAATATTTTCTATTAAGTAAGGTCAAACAACAACAACATAGAAAGCAAGCTGCCCAAATGATGTCAAACGCACAAGCCAATAAATCTGCAACAAACAGAACAGCGGGGCAAACCTGCAACATGGCAGCAGCAACATAGTAGCAATAACATAGCAAAGGCAGCTTCACAAAAACAACAACAAAGCATTATAAAAATAGTAGGCTAGCGTAGCAGCTAAGCTGCAAGACAAAGCAATTAACAGCAAAACAACAGGCTAGCACAGCAGCTAGGCTGCCAAACATCAGCCAACAAAAACAAATATAAGCAAGCAAAATTGCCAAGGCTGTCAAAATAGCACAACAACAATTCAAAACAATACAAGCTAACATTGATTCCCGACCCTTATGTCATCATCTTCCAAAAAGTGCAAATCCTTCAGAAAATTGTGTGAAAAGCAAATGGCTTTATATTTCATTGAAATAAGAAAGATGAAAGAGATATCACCTGGCCTGCATAATAACCCTGTCAATACAGTCCAAAAATCTGAACCAAACTTGTCCAATAAAATTGCACACAAGTAGAAAATTTGAAACCTGCATCTAAACGGCCCAAGGTCAGCATGCCAAAGTTGTTCAAACTCATTCTTCCCCCTCCCCCAAAAATCCATTCCTATTCACTATAAATAAACAACAATCACAGAGAAAAAGGGACACGAAGACAACCTCCAATTTCCGCTCTTACAATAAAATCACAAAGTTTCAACCTCTTCACACCCATCTGAAAAACACTACAATACCTTTGCTATTTCAACCTCTAAACTCCCACCAAATTTAATTCATCCTCTCTATTTGACAGAGCTTCACAAATCAGTTAAAAAAACAATATATAGAAACACACACAAGAAACTCAGCAGAATACATAAACAACATACAAACCGTACCTCCATTCAACACCGTTAACTTACCCAAATGCTTCACAAATTCACCGGCATCAACCTGTTCTGAACAAACCTCATCCTTTCGCTTCGGAAACAGTCTCGTGTCACTGTTGAAACCATAAAGCAACTATTCAACTTCCGAAACCCCACCACCAGATTTTGTCGTCTCCAAACCGAGCAGACATCATCATTGTTCTTTAAATCAGCTCGTCTACAACTGAACCTCACGTTACATGCATCATTAGTTTCAATTAACAACACAACGACAACAACCAGACAAAAAAAAAGAAGAAGAATAGAGATTCAAAACGTGAATAACAGAATAACCGAAGAACATGTCAGATTCATACCTTTTGTCTTTTCATTATTGTTGTTCCCTTATTTCATCTTCATATTTTATCTGTGATTTCCCAGTAATCTGAATATGAAACTTAGGGGTAAGGGTTTGCATCGGGTTTCCGAGTTTGGTTTGTTGATGAGCCGTTCGAGAGAAAGTGATGGTCGTTGTTAAGAGTGTGAGGTCGAGAGAGACCAAGTGTGTTTGTTTCCATGGTGTGTGAGATAAGAACTGAAGCTGAGGGAGATGAATATAGGTGATTTTTCATTAATGTTGTTGATTTACAGAGAGAGGCCGCAAGAGATTAGAAGGGTTGCAGTGAGAATAGAAAGAGAGATATCGCGATATAGAGGAGAGAGGGATCAGGTTTTAGTTATTATGCTAATCAATATTGTTTTTTTTATGGAAAATTGAATCTGCTTGTGTTAGAATAACAAAAAAAACTTAATTATAATTTTCACCCTTCCCATTAAAATCCGACGCCTATTTCCCAATTAGGTTACAAGAAATCTCTTCCAATTCTCTTCACAAAACCGGGTTTGGGCATGTTTTATTTGGCCCAACCCAATTTTCAAAATTCAATTTATATATCAGCAGAAGCGCCAAAATAAATGAATGATCAGATGATGCAGTGGTTGTGGTGTTGGTGTCCAATCGTAAAGACCCGGGTTCAAGCCCCCCCGAGGATGTTTTTTTTCTTTTCTAACCCTCTTTTACTTTTTTGTATTTTTGTTGGACAAAGAATAAAAACCTGGCTATTGGGCATCAGACCCCAAGCCCATCAACGAATTACTCACCCCATCTCCCATAATTCTACTTAAAACCCCTATTTTATCTTGTTTTAATAATTTGCTTAATCTTTAGTATAGATTTTAAAAATCAATTAAATAAAAATATAGTTTCTAAACTAGTTAATTTTCTTAATTAGTTTTGTTTAGGACTTTGTGAATAATTTTGTTAATTAATATTTTATTGTTTAGTAAGTTTTCTTTTAAATTGTTTAGTTTATACATGATGAAAATTCCAAAAAAAATTAATAATATAATAGGTTTTTATTTTCTTTTTGAATTTTCTCACAAACAAAAATACCAAAAATTTCTATACTTTGTCAATCAATTTTATTTTCTAAACTTTTATAATTTCGATTAATTTCTCGATTCGATTTGGTTGTATTGTTTTCCTATTTGGACATTTAATTATATTAATCCATCCCCATTTGTAAATTTGTACCCCCATTCACGAAAGCTTTGTAATAGCGTAGAATTTTAATTTCCGCAATTTACTATTTTCCTTATACTGTATAGTAATTAGGTGTGCATGGCAAGATTCAAAATCAATCGCTAGATAACCTAATTTAAAAGACAAAATAACTTAAAACAAACACACTTTTATTCACACACACACACCCCCTAGGGTAACCTTGTTTGTTGCCTCGGAAAAACAGTCATGTCCCTCGAATATAGAACGCTTTAGCAAAGACCCTTCGATAAAAAAGATCGTAGTCCCTCGATGTCCCTCGATGTTGTCTTCGATAAAACGATCTAGTCCCTTATGAAAAATTGCTAAAGCGTCTCATAAGTTGCCTTCTATGACTGTATAAACGTCCCACGCCCGTCCCTTCACATCCAACAACGGGGCTTCTTACCAAATCAATGATAAGATAGCAACATCTAAAGGAGGAGGAAAAGAACATTTAAGACCTTTTGAGTAGGTAGATTCGCTCCTAGTTGCTCGCTTGCTCATAATCGAACATTTTACATCAACACTTTCATATTAAAATCTTTTCAAAAGACAAAATCTTTATGTATACGTTCTTATAGAGACGAGAACCATTACCAAAACATATTTCCAAATACTTTAAAAAAAAACACACTCCACAAACACATCTTTGAACTATTTTCGAAACAAACGCTTTGTACGCGTTCTTTTAGAAACGAGAACTATTACAAAGATATTTTCAAAATCATTTCAAAAACCACACAAAGCACATTTTCAAACAAAAGCAAGTGATCTAGCAAGCAACTAAGAGCCCATGGAAAACCATGGATGAAAAGGGTGCTAATACCTTCCCTTTTCATAATCTACCCTCCGAACTCAAGAAAACATCTCAAAGGTCTTTCCTGTTCTTTTCAGTCTTTCCTTTTGGATAAAATAAAAGTCGGTGGCGACTCTTGTTATACACGCAATTGCTATCAAGCGCAAAACAACCAAGTCAGTTCTCCCACCGCGTTACAGAACTGGCGACTCTGTTGGGGAAATATCTTAAAGTGGGGTTACCTTAGGGCTAGATCATATTTACTTGCTTTCTTTGTTTAACTTGCATGCTTTTCATTATGGTTCCTTGTTTGGGTTTGCTTTAATCCTACACCCGGATTTGGGGAATCTTTTTAGGTAAGTAACAATAAACTGTGAGGGAACTATGCGGGGTATACTGACACGGTTGAAACAGTAGCTACGTTGATGCGATACTTTGGTGGGTACCGGTATCCCTTGAGTAATCAAGGAGAATACGTGGCCACTGCGTGATATCATAAAGCGTCAACTGACCTTAGCACCTTAATTGACCAACTTGGATTTTAGGACGTAGTGAGATAGCTGTCTTTGGTGTAAACCTAAAGTCGGTTGATACTCGATACTACACTCATTGAGGTTCGACCCTTGAATTTTGTTTGGTGGTAAGTCAATTGTCTATCGGAAGGAGATTTGGGGGAAATACCGGTGATATTGAGATCCCTTAGAACCCAGTTACTATTTTTACGACAGGTTGAACCAACCCAACTTCAAGAGGGTATCACCTTAAAATTCATGCAAGCCTTAAACCTAAGGTTTTTGTGTGACTTGTTTGTGCTTGCTATATCTGCTATATCTGAGCATAATCTGACATCATAACATAGCATGTCATACTAACCATTTCAAGGATTCTTAGAGTTTATTTTTGTCTTGTTTTGTAGGACATGGCACTCGCTCGCAGATTCACTATCCAAATCAGTCTGGTAAAAGTACCTCCTAAACTTAAGGATTTGGCATCAAGGGTTCCCGAATGTTGTTCATTCATAGAAAGACATGGTAGGCTTCTCAGCTTGGTCACTTCAAGCCCCGATGAAGAAATGTTTAAAGTGCTCTTTCAGTTCTTTGACCCTTTACATTACTGCTTCAGTTTTCCAGATTACCAGTTAGCGCCTACTATAGAGGAGTTTTCTCTGCTGTTGGGGTGCCTATCCTTAATGAGGTACCTTTCAATGGTATGGAAAGAGAACCTAAACCCGAAGAGATTGCAAAAGCTTTGTCCTTACAACGGTCTGACGTAGTAACCAATTGTGAAACCAGGAGAGGTGTCAAGGGTTTTTTGGCTAAGTTCTTGTTCGAGAAAGCTCATCATTTCTGGGATACCTTGGAATTACAAGCTTTTGAAGAGGTTTTAGCTCTTCTCATCTATGGGTTGGTACTGTTTCCTAATCCGGACCAGCTCATAGACGTGAATACGGTTAAGATTTTCCTATCACGTGATCTAGTACCTACTCTGCTTGGAGATATCCTACATTCGTTGCATACTCGTACTATAAAGAAGAGAGGAACCCTTATGTGTTGCACACCTCTTTTGGCTAGGTGGTTTATTTTGCACCTACCCCGATCCATCTTGAAGAATGAACAAGGTTTGAGATGGTCTCAAAGGTTAATGACTCTTACACATTCAGGCATTCATTGGTGTCCTCGATCCTCAGAGAATGTTACCATCATTGATTCATGCGGAGAATTCCCTAATGTCCCTCTTTTAGGCATTAGGGGAGGAATCAATTACAATCCTTCTTTGGCACTACAACAGTTTGGATATGCAAGAAGGGATGGTCCTCATGATGCACTTATTCAAGGAATCGTCTTCGACTACGAGAATGATGCTCAGGATTACAGCAAAAGGTCCATGCGAGCTTGGGGCATGGTACATATAGTCGATAACAAGACAGTGGGGCACAAGAATTCCATCCCTCTTGAGCCTTATCTCAAATGGGTACGAGCTCATGCTCAAATTCTTATGATGCCTTATCCCTCTATTCCCCCAGTTATTATAGAACCTGTTGTGGAAGGAGATATCCCGCACACTATCCTTCATCCTAACATGCCCACCTCTCTCGAAGACTTGCAAAGGGTTTGGATACAGCTTAAGGGGGAGCGAGAAACTTTCGAGGCCCAATTCTACGCCAGCGAGAAGAAGGTTCTGGAACTCACCAAGCAGCTTCATGAGGAGCGGAGTCTGAACGCCTACATTGCACCAAAAAGGATGCGCTCAACTTTTTTGTCTTAGTTGTTTATATTTTCATTTCTTTCATTGTAAGCCCAAAGAGGCATATTGTACTCAAACTTTGATTTATTAATATAACGTGTGTTCTTTTTTGGTCTAAATCAAATTTAAATCTCTAATTTCCTTGAAATCATTACATATGCATCTTCATTCATCATAACATAAGCAGGTTTCTTACCACAAGTCTCCTTATCTTTCTACTGTTTATTTCAGTAAGATGGATCTTGAGCAAACAGTGAAAGTCCTCCAAGCGCAGAACGCCCAGTTTCAAGAAATGTTCTTAACTCTGGAAAAAGGACAAGATGAGTTGAAAACCCTACTGATCAAAGAAAAGAAGAAGAAAGTGAAGAAATCAATCGGTGTTTTTAATATGGGAAGAAGGTTCAAGGGACAAGCCAGACAGACTCTAGACTTCACAACATCGTCTGGTGAAAAATACAATCAAGAAGGGAAAGGCAAGGAGGAGGCTGCCCAGCCAGAATCTGAAGAGGAAGAAGAAGAGGATTACTCTGAAGAATAGTATCCTCCGGCCAAAGACAAATACAAACATTTTGAAGAACGTCTAAATACAATGGAGATTCAGAAAGTGCCCGGGCTGGACTTTGAAGAGTTACATTTGGTGTATGGGATTTTTATTCCACCAAAATTCAAGGTACCAGTGTTTGCTAAGTACGACGGGGTTTCGTGTCCCAAGATGAACCTCCGATATTGTGTGAGGAGGATAAAACCTCACACTGCCGACAGAGATTTATGGGTCCACTTCTTTCAGGATAGTCTATCCGGGACTCAGCTAGATTGGTTCTATCAACTAGAAAGGGCCAATATCCATAATTGGAAAGACCTTGTCTCTGCTTTTTATAAACAATATCAGTATAATGTAGACCTTACTCCCACCCGTACTCAACTCTAGAGTATGGCTATGGTTTCAAGTGAAGGTTTCAAAGATTACGCTCAGAAATGGAGGGACTTAGCAGGAAGAGTCCAGCCTCCCCTGTCTGAAAGAGAGCTAGTAGACATGTTTCTGGGTACCCTGTCCGGTTCTTTCTTCAATCATCTAATTGGAAGCTCCTCAGCAGGCTTTACTGAATTAATCTTGATCGGAGAAAGAGTGGGAGCTGGGATTAAGAGTGGGAAGATCCAAAAAGACGCATACTCCAGTACCGTGAAAAAACCATTTATTGGGAAGAAAGAGGTTGGTGATGTGTACCCTCAAAGGAATCAGGACATAACTGAACACCGTCCAATGGTAGGGGCCGTCATGATCCCTAAGCCTGCACCTATTCAACAAAGGAACAACCAGCCTAGAATAGAAAGACCGGTGAGACAATTTACCCGGATAAATATGACGTTGTCTCAAGTCTTGCCACATTTGTTGAGATCTAACCTGGTAACCTTACGGGAAGCTTCGAAGAATCCCAACACTTCCTCTCCCCGTTACAACCCAAACACCCATTATGCTTACCACTTAGACAGTCCAGGTCATGATACAAATGACTGTTGGGTTTTGAAAAACAAGGTGCACGACCTCCTCAAAGCTAAAGAAATTGAATTTGAAGCTCCCGAGATCCCAAATTTTATCACCACTCTTATGCCCAAGCACAACCGTGGTGTTAACACTATAGAAGACGATGTGTTTGTTGCTATCGTTGATGAACTTGTTACTCCTCTCCTGACCGTCAAGAGGAACCTGTTGAAGGTCGGTTTATTTCCGGGTTGTGATGAAGGCTGCCACCTCTGTTTATATCTACCAACTGGTTGTCATTTATTGAAGGCAGGTATCCAGCGCCTGATGGATGATAAAGAGATTTTGTTTGAAGACTCCCATTCCTACCATTATTTACAAGGATGTTTCAATAGTAACCATTTCCGCCAATCCTTCCAGGGTCTCCACCAAAAGACCCGTTAGGATTACATCAGTTCATAAAGTGACTCCACTGATAATTACTATGCCAGAGCCGATCCCGTATTCATCAGATAAAACTGTCCCATGGAACTATGGAGGCGACGTCTACTATCACGGCGTCAAACAAGATTGGCTGGCTGATGAAGACCCAATTTTTGAGAAGGCTGACCCCGACATCGGCAACATTGCAGGAACCAGCAAGATAACCCGAAGTGGAAGAGTATTCTCCCTAGAGATTGCTCCTCCAAAGAATGTTATCGGTCCTGTAATCATCCTTGCTTCTGTTCAAGTTGACACTACTACTACAATTCCTATGGTTATTCCTACTGATACCCCTACCACCAAGTCGACCGAGACTCGGGGCAAAGGCATTTTGTTTGAGTCTATCCGGATGAAGGCGCAACCAGTATCTATTTCGGAAGCCTCCCAAAAGGAGATGGAAGAAATTCTGAAAATTATAAAGAGAAGCGACTACAACATGGTCGAACAGCTAGGGAATTCTCTGTCAAAGATTTCCATGCTGGCTTTATTGTTGTGCTCCGAGGCTCATACGAAGGCCTTGGTGAAATTTCTTAAAACTGCCCACGTGCCACAAGAAACCTCTGTTGATCAGTTCCAAGACCGTGTGGCCAATTTGACCGCCGAAAATGGTTTGCGTTTTTCTGATGCTGACTTGACACCTAGAGGGAGGGAGCACAACAAGGCATTGCATGTCTCTTTCGAATGCCGTAGCATAACTTTGGCCCATGTCTTGGTTGATACAGGTTCGTCTTTGAATGTGCTACCTAAGAAGGCTCTTGATAGACTCGACTGTGAAGGTTTGACCTTAAAATCCTTCAACATAGTGGTAAGGGCCTTTGACAGTTCAAAGAGAATGGTGCATGGGAAGGTGGACATCCCCATAAAAGTTGGAAATCAAACCTTTTATTCAACTTTTTACATGATGGACATTCGCCCTTCCTATTCTTTCTTATTGGGCCGACCATGGATTCACAATGCTGGTGTCGTCACCTCTACATTACATCAGATGCTGGAATACCCAACCAAAGGGAAAATCGTTATTATCCATGGAGAAGAGGAATATATGGTCAGTCACTTGAACTCCTTCAGATACATGGAAATGGGTGGTGAATTCATCAAAACTCCGTTTCAGCATTTCGAGGAAGTACCACAAACTGTGGCAGTAACCAAGGTTGTTTCCCAAGTCCCAAAGATTACAAGACCTCCGCTAAAGATGTCTTCATTGAAAGATGCCAAGGCAGTGGTTGAAGAAGGTGGGTGTACTATTTGGGGCCAACTCCCGAACATCCCTTACAAATATGACAAATTTGGTTTGGGTTTCACTTCAGGAGCCCAGAAAGTTGTTCGCTGTGCTCGTGTCGGGGGACCACCTTTTAATATTAGCAACCACAGAGTCAACATAGTGGAGGATGATGATGATGACAGTTGTGACCTAGAAGATTGGATTTTCCCAACCATCAATGGAGGACTCAACAACTGGGAAGCTAAAGATTTTGTCCCAATTACTTTCATACAACAGTAATTATCTTTAAATTTTTGTCGGACCTGTAATAATTAAACAATTCAGACTTTTAAAACCTTGTGTCTTACCCGAGGCACAACGGTCCATTTGTAAGGGTTTGTTACCTCATTTTCATATGTCATCAATGAATCAAGGACATTTTTGCATACAAACTTTGTGCTTTTGTCTTTCTTTTTCTACATTTTTATTTCTTTCAAAGATAGCTATACTCTTACACACACTCACATTCAAAATGCAGATCTACATCCATTCGGGATCCCATGGGTAGCAATTCTGCTATGGTCTTTTGTTACTCTAAAAATCTAATCTACCAAGCCGATGACGAAGGTGAGGAAGATTGTGAAGTGCCAGGGGAACTAGCCAGGTTACTACAACAAGAAGAAAGGACCATACAGCCCCACGAAGAACCAGTGGACACAATTAACCTAGATACCGAAGAGGACAAGAAAGAAGTCATGATGGGTACCAATCTGGAACCCAGTGTCAAGAAGCGTCTAACTCACTTACTACATGATTATGTTGAAGTTTTTTACTAGTCATACAAATACATTCCAGGATTTGATGCTGATATCGTGGTCAATCATCTACCGACAAAAGAAGACGACCCTCCGGTAATACAAAAAGTCTGTCGCATGCGGCCAAACATGTCAGAGAATATCAAGGCCGAAGTCATGAAACATTTCAATGCCGAATTCTTAGCCGTTACCTCCTATCCAAAATGGGTCGCCAATGTTGTTCCATGATGTTGTAACCCAAAATTTTCTCTCTCATTTTATCAAGATTTCCCCTCACAAGACTCCTTGAACTCCATACAAGATTAGGGTTTTGCTCTGCTCAAGACATCTCCTTGCACTGATGACCTAAATTAGGCTTTGAGTTTGCACAAGGATTTTTGGACTTCCAATGAACAAAGTGACTTTTATACTTCATGTTGGACTCATAAGATTATCCATACCAAGTTTCAAGTTTTGAATCGAATTTTTGCCCAGTCAATTGGACAGTTGTCCTAGAAATCAGCTGTATTGGGGAAAAAGGTCAACTGTGGCCAATTTATAGTCAAACCTCATAATTTTTTAGCCACATCAACATTATAGACTCATATGAACATTTGATCAAGTTTGGACCACAACTCCTCAAGAAATTTGATCAGATAATCAAAAGCGCAAAATGGTCATTTTTAGGGTTTTGACTGTACAAGGGCAATTTCTGACTTTTGACCTAGCCAATGGCAAATTGGGCTCAAGCATGGATTCAAGTACTCAATGGCATCATCTTGACCTATTCACAAAGTTCAAAAGATCTCAATTGCATTGGATTGACAGATGAATTTTTCAGTCAACTGATCAAAATTTGATTGTACACTGAAAAGCCAAACTTTGACTTTTTGGTCAAAATCAAGTGCCAAGGGTCATTTTTCATAAAGATGTGTCAAAACATGAAACTTGTTCATCAAGAAACCCTAATTTTGCAAATTAGGGTTTAAAGTTGAAAAAATTTCATAACTTAGAATTTTTCTAAGTTATGAAAATTTCTTAATTTTTCCCAACTTTGCCCAACATTTTCATCATGATGCAATTAGATTCAAACAAAACTTCTAACATGAAAGTTGTAGTCCTCCACAAAGTCTACAACTTTTATTCACAAAGTTTTCCCAAAAGAATCTTGGATCTCAAGTTATTATTTTTGGAACAAGGGTCCATGAAACTTTTAACTTAGTGAAATTTTGCCCTAGTTTAGGCAGGATTTTGACCTATCTTCATGGCCATTTTTTACATAGTTCCACTTGGAATTTCAAATTGCATTTCAAAGATAGAATGTATATAATATTGCAAGATTTCCAAAATATCCAAGAACTCTCCAAACTCATTTGTGGTTAGGGAGAATCGAAGGCTTGAAGTTGGCAAAAACTCACTTTTTATCCATGGCATGTTCATATTGATACAAGTTGCAAACTCTAATCAGCTTGATTTGCACTAGATTACAGGCCTCAAAACCATTCCATAGTCAATAATTAAATGCAAGTCCATTGGTCTAAGGCATTGTTTTGGTCATTAGGGGTTTGCACACAAGATTAATCCCTAAATAGAAAAAGCAACAATACCATTTTTGCTTAAATCTTGTTTTATGTCAAAACTGAATCCTTGAGCATTGAGTCATATCTTATGCAGCAAATCAAATCTACAAACTTGAGGGGCCAAGGGCATAGTGTGCAAGCTGATAGATAGCCTGTACATGCTTGTCTTCCATCACTTCTCATATTTTTCTTCATAACCAAGAAATTTGTCCAATATCACATAACTTACACATCTGAGAAAACCAACTCTTGCAAGCATTGGAGACAAGTTTCTCACATCCCCTTGAACCAGAAACACGACCCTTTGAGCCCTCAAACCTCCCATAGCACAAAATTACCTTCCATTGGCAAAACAGGGCAGCATCTTCATATTGAGTTCTATCTCACAAGTTTCTTGTGAGTTTTGTCCCAAACCTGTTCAAACACCTTCCATACAACCTATCCAAGCTATCCCAACCCTTAAACACTAACTGTAACTCCATTTACAAGGTTTGCCATTTTTGATTTCAGCTTGTGCAGGTTGAGTTCTGTAGGCTTGTTCAAGCACATTCAAGGCAAGCTAGGCATTGGAGAAGGTCAGGGGAAGTTCAAGCAAGCTCCCAAATATCTCAGGCCTCATCGAAAAGCTCCACATTGTCAGACACGATCTCAACTGAAACAGGTTTTTGTCAACTTCCTATCTCTCTATTTAGGAATAGTTAGGCTTAGGTTTGTGAATAAAAAATGTAGTATTCATAGCCATGAAGCTGTACATATGCTCAGTTTTCATTTTAGTTAAGCATGCTAAGAGAATTTGGTCCATGAACATCCTGAAAAAAATAGGTTAAGATTTAGGTCCAGAGAAATTCTCTCTAGTCTTTGAGAGTTAGGACAAGTTTTTTATATGATTGAATTCGTCTTGGAAAACTCTACAACTTTGATGTTATGTGTTTTTGCATTAGAGCACGTATGCAGGTTGTTCGTGTTTGTACAGGGCGCGCGAAATTTTGAAGACAGAGGTTGAAGATGAAGTCTGGCTTGGGCTGGGCTTTGGTTCTTTTGTTTTTGACACCCCCCTTTTGTTGAATGCACCCCCTGGCTCAATTTCTTTATACTTTTATATTTTTGTATTTATTTTCATTTTTGATTTTTATTTTAGATTTTCCAAACATAAAAATACCCAAAAATGTTTTCATAAATTTTCAAATTTATTTTTATTTTTTTAATTATTTTTTTTAGACATGAAAATAATTATTTAATAGTATATATTTTTATTTATTGAAAACTTGAAAATAATATATAACAACATTATACTTTTATTTTTATTCTTTATTTCATTTACACTCAAAAAATATTGTTCTAAATATATTTTTGTCTTGTATATATTTTATTTTATTTTTATTGTACATAATAACTAATATAATTAATATATACATATACATACTTTTATTTTATTTAATAAATACTTGAGAATAAAAAAAAACATGAAAATATTATACTTTTATTTTTTATACTTAAATAATTCTTTTTCTAAATATATTTTATTTTTTATATACATTATTTTATTTTATTATATAAATAGTATATTTAATATATTTACATTCTTAAAAGAAAATTAGGGTTTTACCCTTAATAAAAAAATAGTCTTTTTTTTATTTATTTCTTTCTTTTGCATTAAATATTTTTTACATACATAAAAAATAAACAAAACATTATTTTACATATTCATATTATTTTGCATATTTATTTAATTAATCATTTAAATACTTGTCCATTTATTTATTTTGTACCAATTATTCAATTTGGATGTAATAGTAAAATTAGGGTTTTAATTTCTTGTCAAATAATCCCCCTTCAAAAATTGTATCCCCTCCCCATAATTATGTTGTAATAGTGGTAGATTTATTTTACGCATTCACGCTTTCAATTATGCCATGATTAAAGATTAGGGTTTGTATGCAAAAATCCAAAATCAACAAGTAGCTTGACCTAATACAAGACCTAAATGCATGAAAATGACAAATACAATGCACACTTGCACCCCTAGGGTTTCATCCACTTGTTTCCTTAAAAATGGGCCATGTTATGCATGTTGAGTATTTTGGCAAAACAAAAACAAAACAAAAGATCATAGTCCCTCGATGACGCTATCTTGGTTGCCTACATAAAAATGATCTAGTCCCTTGGAAAATTTGCTAAGAATACCTAACACAATTGCTATCATGGTCTATACGATGACCCGTGCCTATCCCGTTTAACATCCTAATACAAGGTTGTTTACCAAATGCAATGGTAAAACAACACTGTCAAAAGGGTTAAAAACATATAGAAAAGATCTTTGAGTAAAATAGAGTAGATAAATCTTAGTTACTTGATCAAAGCTTGCAAAAACATCCTTGCTATTTTCAAACACACCTCATAACACAATTTCAAAACATTTCCCAAATCAAAATTTTAAAATACATACATGTATACATTCAAACAAGAATCATTACAAAGATTGCCACAACGATGGGCTCTTTTCAAAACATCTTTCAAAACCACACACAAAGCACCATTTCAAACAATTGAAAAGCAAAACAAGTGATCTAAACAAGTAACTAAGAGCCCATGGATAACCATGGATGAAAAGGGTGCTTGCACCTTCCCTTTTCATAATCTACTCCCCGAACCTAAGAAAACATCTCAAAGGTCTTTCCTGTGCTTTTTGACCTTTCCTTTGGATAAAATAAAAAGTCGGTGGCGACTCTTGCTAAATCGAAACATTTGCGAACATAAACGCAAAATCTCAAGTCAGTTCTCCCACCGTATCACATAACTGGCGACTATGTTGGGGAATATTTGAAAGTGGAGTAACCTTAGGGTTTAGATCACCTTTACATGCTTACCTTGTTTGCTTTGATTGCTTTACACTTGGTTCTATTGTTTGGGTTTGAAATCCTCTACCCGGATTTGGGAAACATTCATAGGCAAATAGCAATACGTTGTGGAAACTGTGCGGGGTATACCGACATGGTTGAAGCAATAACTATATTAGTGCGACATATTTGTGGGTACCGGTAGCCTTTGAGTCAATCAAAGAGAATACGGGGCCGCTGAGTGATGTCATGAAGCACTAATGAACTCTTAGAACCTTTACTTGACCATCTTGGCCTTTTTTAGGGGTAGTGAGATGACCGGCTTTGGTGCAGTCCGAAGTTGGTAGATAGTCAATACTACACTCATTGAGGGTTGTTTTCTTGGAATATTTTGGTCGCCAGTTAAGTGGCTAAACTGAAACAATGAACACAAAATAATTCAGTGATATTGAGCTTCTTAGAACCCGGTTACTATTTATAGGACAGGTTGAGCCAACTAACTTCAAGAGGGTACTTACCTATGAAACCCCATTGTGATCGGTGGAAATAGAACTGACTGTTTTAAAGATGGTTCGCGAAATGTCGCGGTAAGCAAGAGTCGCCACCGTCTTTTATGTTCTCCAATATGGAAAGGACAAAAGCACAGCAAAATTCCTTCTTTGAGAATGTTTCTCGGTTCGGGAGGTAGATTTATAGAAAGGGAAGGTGTTGGCACCCTTTCTATCCGTGGTTATCCACGGGCTCTTAGGTACTTGCTCTTATGTTTTCAAAATTGTTTGCTTTTCAAGTGTATGTGGGTTTTGAAAAAAAAAGTTTCGTTTGAAAAAATTTCTAAGTAACTCTTGTATCTGTCCTCAAGAGTGTATGAAAAATTTGTTTGAAAACTTTTGAAAGTGTCAGTGTGAAAAGTTGTTTTTGTTTGTTTGAGAAAAGAGCAAGTACCCATGAGATCTACCTACTCTAAGGAATTAGGCTGTGTAAGAGTCCTTTAGATAGTGCTATCCCACCATGAGAGGTAGGTAGCACCGTCGTTGGAGGTATTCGGGTCAATTCGATTATAAGGGACAATGTGGTCACCGAAGCAATAGTAGGACGCCTTAGCGGTAACCCTAATGTCCTAGATCCTTTTATCCGAGGCAACCGTTTCGAGGCAACTGGATCTTAGACAGGAGGGCGACCTCTAAAACAACCTATACTTGATGACCACGTTCGAGGCAACCAGTGAGGCGTACCCTAGGAGTGGCATATGCATGTGTGTTGTTTTTCAGTTAATGTTTATCTTTGATCATGCATTTGTGAGCTACGAATTGGTTTTATTTTCCATACAAGTCTTTCATGCATTTTTTTAACAGTTAGGAGTGTGGAAAATAAAATGCGGAAAAGGTAAATCTAGCAATTACAAGGCGCAGGTATATACATCGCCAAAAACAAAAACCCGTTTGGAAAGTAAATGCGAGAAAATTAAAGGGAACGGTAAAAGATCCTAATTAACTATTACATTTCCTGAGCAGATACAAAATAATGAATTAAAAAATAAATACGCGCGAAAGATTGAATCGGGACGTCCTGAGGGTTTTGACCCTTTTTTGAGAAAGAATTGAATTTGTCCTTTTTGCAATTAATTAAAATTAAAACTAATAATTAATTAATTTATTTATTAAAAAAAGAAAGAAAAAATGTTTTTTTATGTTTTATGTTTTTTTAATAAAATAAAAAAGAAATTAAAAGTGTAAAAAAAAAACCTAAGTCTAATTCATTTTTATTTATTGTAAAAAAGGGATTAAAATTAAACCTAATTAATAAAAGACTAAATTAATTAATTTGCATTTATTTACAAAAAAAGGTAATTGAAATTAATAAAAATGTTTTTTTGGTTTTTCTGAATTTTTATGGAAAAATAATTATTTAGTTAATAGTTAATAAAAAAGAATAAAAAATAAAATAAGGCAAATGAAAAATAAAATGACAAAAATAAAAATGCAAACCCAGGGGGGTTTGGGCCAGATTTGAGAGTTTGTTTAGAAATTTTCAGGCCCATTTATTGCCAAGCCTGCGTTGACTTCTGGATCAGGTGTGGAAGCATTGACTAGGAACATGGTGTGGATCACCCTTTGGCCTTTGGATCTGTCTTTTGAGACACTTGGCGCCCTGATTTGTGAGGTTTATGGTGTTCACTATTTGGAAGCCTGCATAAGAACGCATTATAAAAAATAATATGGAATTTTGGGGGACCTGGGAATCGAACCCAGGTCCCAAGGGATGATTCAGTGACACGTCCACCAACTGAGCTGCCTTGTTCAATTGAAATAATAATAACAAGTAATTAATATATTAGTGAACCAACATATATGCTAAAAAAAATTAAAAAAAACGCGTGTTGGTTTGAAATGGCCAATCACGCTGCAACACATAATCATCTTCTTCATCAAAAATTGCAGGTTTTCTTACCTGCGGATTTTATCCGCAGGAAGTTTCGCAGGTTGCCTCAAAAATGGTCCTCAGGCCATGAAAACGCCACCTAAAGCCATGGGCATATTCGTCTTGGTCCCCTGATCACATCCATACTCATGGTTTGTCCTGATTTCTCCTGAAAACAAAACGCCTAAAAACAACATATACAAACCCTAGGTACGGATTTTGTCATACAAGGCATAAAAATGGAATTGAATAATGTAGTTATGTCAGGAATCAAACAAGCAACATGATTATGCCAATATTTTTGAGAAACAATGCAAGAATGGAGAACTGAGGTATCGTGTTCAGGGGCCTATTCGTGAATACTTACAGTGCTGTGTAGGAGGTCTTAGGGCTTGGCAAGGGTCTCTTTAGCTTTAGGGTATGGCAATGAGGAAGACTATGTGCTTCTTTTGATCTCAAAGTGCCTGCAACCTTGTTCTAGACCTCTCACTTTTTGGACAATTTTTGAGTTTTTGTTCTAGAGGTTTCAGTGATCTCTAGGTCGTGAATGAGGTTTGTACTGCTTGCATATGTAGGTATGAATGAGAATTAGGTGATATGATGAGCCTTAACCTTGTGCAATTAAGTTTTGGATTCTTGTTTTAACACCATTGAAGAACTTTCCATTCTTGAAGCAAAACCATGATTTTGTGCTCAAAATGGCCCTAGCACGAATTTGGTAGCTGGCAAATGATACATGAAATCTATTCAAACCACAAGATACTATTCCATTAATTTTTTTTTGATTTTATTTGAATTATTATGGATTTAAAATGAATTAAATCAATAAAAATTAAATAAAATGGAAAAATAAATGTTTGATCTTGAAATTAATCATGGGACACGTGTATGTCATGACAAGTCTGAATCAAGTGGAAGAAAGTGGGCCCTTTTGTCAAAAATTGAAGTTTTAAGGATAGTTGACTTTTGCCATTTCACAAAACTTTCCCAACTTCTCCAATGCATATCTTGCTCAATTTTGATCATATGAACATGTTCTTGGACATTTTGGAAAGATCTTGAAGTCCTCTAACCAATGCCTTTGGTCCCTTGTCATTTGGATTTACCAATATCAAGTTATGGTCTTTGACTTAAAATGCCTTTTTGTTGACTTTTGAAAATGACCTATAATGTAGAAATTAATAACTTTTTGTGAGAGCATTTCTTGGACTTAGAATGTGAAGATGAGTTGTAGGAAATGTCATCCCCTTAAAAATGAGCATTGGATGGGATTTTTCTGATGAACCATGAAAAAGTTATGCCCTGGTCAAGTTACAGTTGACTTTTCAGCTGTCCAAACATGGAAACTTTTGCATCTTGATGATTTTTGAGCCATTCTTGTGGAATCATGATCAAGACTTGATCAAATGATGATCGTGGCTTCAAAATAAGATGTTGACAAATTTTTTTGACTTTTGACTGTAAAATGACCATTTTACCCCTACAGTTGATTGTGAAGCAATTAGGGCTTTTGACTGTGCAACTTGACCTTGTGAGTCTTGAAACTTGACATGTAGATGCTTGACAATGTATATAGGCATATGGGACTTGATTGAGCCACTGAAAACCTCAACTTCCTTGCAAGAACCAAAACCCTAAATTTGACTGGCTTAGGAGGATGGTTTGACTGTGCAACCCTTGAGTAGACTTGAGCAAATTGAGATGATGCTTGTCAAAACTTTAAAGAATATGGGAGGGCAAATTTTGGGGTACAACAGTTGCCCCTGTTTAATCTTCTTAGACCTGAGGATGTAGATTGGCTTGCGTGCCTTTCGTGATCCGTAGGTGGAAGATGATTGAACACTAGAGTGCCCAGAAATTTGCACTCGCATAGTAGAATATCAGCACTGTGATGCAGGGAATGGGATTACAGATGCCATTTGGAGAGATGGTGGATAGGAGGATGGGCTTATAGATGCCATCTGGAGATGTGACAGAACCTTGTCGGGAATGGGCTTATAGATGCCATTTGGAAGTGTAACGGATAGTTGTGGAAATGGGCTTATAGATGCCATCTGAAGGTGTCGATCGCGTAAGAGATTCCTTAGCGAGAACTTACGTACTTTGAGAAAGAAAGATGGTTTCCTGGCCTGTTACAGGTGTTGATCTTCAAACTCCTTATGCAGATATGCCCTGGCTAGATACAGGTATCGAATCCACAATCAAATCACTCACAGATTTGCCCTGGCTATATACAGGTATCGAATCTTGAACTTCAAAAGGTTGCTTACAAACGTGCCCTGGCTGGATACAGGTATCGAATCCACAAACAATTGCTCACAGATATGCCCTGGCTAGATACAGGAATTGAATCTGGAATTAGTCGTCTACAGATATGCCCTGGCTGGATACAGGAATCGAATCTCTAAACTCTTCATGCAGACGTGCCCTGGCTGGATACAGGAATCAAATCTAGAATTAGTCGTCTACAGATATGCCCTGGCTGGATACAGGAATCGAATCTCTAAACTCTTCATGCAGACGTGCCCTGGCTGGATACAGGAATCGAATCTACAATCAGTTACTCACAGATATGCCCTGGCTAGATACAGGAATCGAATCTGGAATTAGTCGTCTACAGATATGCCCTGGATGGATACAGGAGTCGAATCTCTAAACTCTTCATGCAGACATGCCCTGGCTGGATACAGGAATCGAATCTACAATCAGTTACTCACAGATATGCCCTAGCTAGATACAGGAATCGAATCTGGAATTAGTCGTCTGCAGATATGCCCTGGATGGATACAGGAATCGAATCTCTAAACTCTTCATGCAGACATGCCCTGGCTGGATACAGGTGTCGAATCTACAATCAATTACTCACAGATATGCCCTGGCTAGATACAGGAATTGAATCTGGAATTGGTCGTCTACAGATATGCCCTGGCTGGATACAAGAATCGAATCTCTAAACTCTTCATGCAGACATGCCTTGGCTGGATACAAGTGTCGAATATACAATCAATTACTCACAGATATGCCCTGGCTAGATACAGGAATCGAATCTGGAATTGGTCGTCTACAGATATGCCCTGGCTAGATACAGGAATCGAATCTCTAAACTCTTCATGCAGACATGCCCTGGCTGGATACAGGTATCGAATCTGGAATTGGTCGTCTATAGATATGCCCTGGCTGGATACAGGAATCGAATCTCTAAACTCTTCATGCAGACATGCCCTGGCTGGATACAGGAATCGAATCTCTAAACTCTTCATGCAGACATGCCCTGGCTGGATACAGGTATCGAATCTACAATCAGTTACTTACAGATATGCCCTGGCTAGATATAGGAATCGAATCTGGAATTGCGACAGTTGATAGTAATCATCTTTGGATGGACCTTTTCCTGAAAAGGCAAAACATTAGTTGTATGCAACGTCATGATGTATGAAATGCATGATGTCATGATGTTCTCAGGGAGAAATGAAATTGTGTTATATGCATTTTGTCATGTATGTAAGCAGGATGTATGAAATGTGATATGTTTATGAATGTGTCTTCGTCTAGGAAAATAAATCCTTGATGAATGCCAGGAGCTTGTTAAATCCTGGGCTGATGTTTGACGAGTAGAGTTCTTCATTTCCGCTGGGGATGATGGTTGCAAGAATAAACCGGTAGGAGAAGATGACTCCGTTGGGGAATAAACTTGTTGAAGAGATTACTCTGCGGGGATTTCCTCTGTTGGAAGAGATACTTCGCTGAGGTTTGATGATAACTCCGCTGGGGATTCCTGTTGATAAGCTTTGTTGGGGAATTTGATGAACTCCGCTGGGGATAGGAAGAACTTCGCCGAGGACGATCTTCCCGTGGTAATTAGCTAAGGATAACCTAGTTATAAGCTCTGGTGGGGAATGACCTTTGAATAAAGCCGGGGAGATGCGTTCGTACTCTGCAGGGATAAGCTTCCAGAATCTACTAGGGATGATGATTCAACTCTCCTGGGGAAACTTTGGATTGTACTGGGGAATTGACTCCACTGGGGTGTCTGGTATTCCGCCGGGGAACTATCTTAGATTAAGACTGCCGGGGATGCTTGTAGAGGAACATTTGTATACTCCGCTGGGGAATATTGAGATTTTCTGGGGATATCCAACTTCCTTAAGGTTGACAGTAGACTAACTCTGCTTGGGGAGAGTATCGCTGACTTGCTAGAGATATTGTGCCTTTTGAGGCTGATGGGAGGACCAACTCTGCTCGGGGAGAGTATTGCTGATTCTGGTCTTATCCTGCGGGGAGTGGAGGTATCTTGGTTACATTCTTCAGCCGAACTTACCTTGGTACCTTGGTGGACAGAGCAACTAGATCGCTTAGACAACTCATTATTGCCCCTGTTTTTGATGTCACCTGCAATTAGTCCTTTGTTTCGCATGCAAGTATTTATGATTAGCAATTAATGTCAAATGCATATATCAAAAATGAACATTGGACGTTCTTCGCAAGACAAAACAGATAAAGAAAAAACAATTGGCAATTGTCTGGAAAAGTGGATTTGTATTGATTTTTGAATTTGCCTGTAAATAGGCGTTTATGTACAAGAGGCTGACGTCCTAGTAAGAGAACGCCGCCGAACAACAGAGTTTATACAATTTTGTGAAAAGAAAATAAAACGGCTATGTGAAAGATCCCACTGGGTTCCAACTCTGCTATCGCCTTTATGTCTTCAAGCGTCTCATCACTTTGTTGCTTAGTTGAAGATGAAGTTGATTGCTTGATGTCGTCTGAACCTGATAGTTGATACCGGATTCTGGATGCAAGGTGATCCAATGAGACATAGTATTACGCTTTATCCCTAACTTTTGCCTGGACTGCCCTTTCGGGTTTTCAGTCCACCGGGATACCCATTTTTGCCCAAGCCGCCTTTTCAGGTTTTCGACTTGCCGGGTGTACAGATTTTTTTTCATTTCATCCCTTATTTTTGCCCGAACCCTTTTGGTTCGCCGAGAAGCCCTTATTTTTGCCTAGGTGCGTCAACCTAGCGGGTCTTTAATTCATGTGTAGTATCTTTTTACTATGTCTGCATTGGCGGGGTGAGGAAGGTCGTCACCATCCATGGTGGTTAGAATCATGGCTCCTCCTGAGAAGACATGTTTAACCATAAATGGACCTTCGTACGTAGGGGTCCATTTGCCCCTGGGATCACTTTGAGGAAGAATGATGCGCTTGATTACCAGGTCTCCGACTTGATACTCTTGTCGTCTGACTTTCTTGTTAAATGCCATGATCATCCATTTTTGGTACGTTTGACCATGACACATAGCAGTGAGTCTCTTTTCGTCGATTAGGTTTAACTGATCAAGCCGAGTATGGATCCAGTCATCCTCGCTCAAACCTGCATCCTTCATTATCCAGAGAGAGGGTATCTGGACTTCAATAGGCAAGACTGCCTCCATGCCATAGACCAAGGAAAAGGGGGTTGCCCCTGTTGACGTCCTTGCTGAGGTACGGTATCCATGAAGAGCAAACGGTAACATCTCGTGCCAATCTTTGTAGGTCACTGTCATCTTATGCACAATCTTTTTGATATTCTTATTCGCCGCTTCTACAGCCCCATTCATCTTCGGTCAGTAAGGAGAAGAGTTGTGGTGTTGTATCTTGAATTGCTCGCAGAGCTCAGTGATCATCTTGTTGTTAAGATTGGTACCATTGTCCGTAATGATCCTCTCTGGTACACCGTATCGACAGATCAAGTTGTGCCGAATGAACCGTGCCACGACATTCTTAGTTACCGTAGCGTAGGAAGCTGCTTCAACCAACTTTGTGAAGTAATCAATCGCTACCAGGATGAAGCGATGCCCGTTGGATGCCGTAGGTCTGATCTCGCCGATCATATCAATGCCCCACATTGCAAAAGGCCAAGGTGCTGTCAAGACGTTCAGAGGAACTGGAGGAACGTGCACCTTATCAGCATAGATCTGGAATTTGTGGCACGCCCGAGAATGTTGGTAACAGTCGGCTTCCATTGTGGACCAGAAATATCCCGCCCGAAGGATTTTCTTTGCCATAGTATGTCCACTGGAATGTGTTCCGAAGGTTCCTTCATGTAGTTCTGCCATGATATTTTCTGCTTCAGTCTTATCCACACAACATAGTAAGGTTGAATCATGGTTTCGCTTGTAGAGAATGCCATTGCTGAGGAAGAACTTCGCCGCAAACCTTCTCAGAAACTTTTTGTCATTAACCGATGCACCCTCGGGGTATTCTTGAGCTTCCAGGTACCTCTTCACTTCATGATACCAAGGTTTTTCAATTACCTTTTCAGTCTCAAGATCACAGTGTTGTACCCCAAAATTTGCCCTCGTATTTTTCCACAAGAAATCACAGCTTCGGGCTTTTCCTGATTTTTCAGACTGGCTCAAGAATCGGTCAAACAGACTTTTCTCGTCAGTCAGACAAAATTTAGGGTTTTCATTGATTTTTAAGCAGTTCAAACAGTTTGCTTAGGGTTTGGTTGAGTTGGCTCAGGTTTTGATCAGGCGGACGCTTCTTTGACATTTAATCAAGAATCAGGGTTTTTGTGCGCGCATTCTCAGAATGAATTAATTTTATAGTTCTTTTCAGTTTACTCTGAGATTGGACTAAAGCATTTGGATTGAGTTTGCAATGTTTGATTAAATCAGTGAAAAGAGGACATGTGGACGTTTGTTGTTTGACTGTGCATTGTTATGTTTAATTCGGAACGCCGAACGTTTATTAATTATTTCTTTTTTAAGTCAGAATAATTGGATTTATTTCCAATTGTTTTAATTTAAGAAACTCAAATAATTAAAATAAACAATTGAAAAGAAAGAAGGAATTAACTGACAAAAAGAGATTTTTATTCATAGTTAATTGTTTGTTACAAATTATTATTTTAAACAACTGTAAATTTATTTACATTTTGTTTCCAATGATAATTTTACAAATAATTGAAGAATAAATTGAAACTATACTAAAATCCTAAGTCTTCATCTTCTATGCTGCTACTCCTCTTTTGCTCCATTGATTTTCATCTGCAAAACAAAGAAGAAAGAAAAAGTCAAATGCAGATAAAATAATTAAAGAGCAGACAGATAAAAATTGAATTCATCATTAAAGGCGACTGGCCGGAATCAGTTGTTCCCCTCTCTGCAAATCATAAGATTTCTCTTGGTTCACAAAGAGAGATGAAATGCTTGTAATGAAACATGAAATGCACAAAGTTGTAATATTGCACAATTTCAAAATGATCAAACAAACTGCATAGTTCATGATTCAAAATTGTCAAGCAAGACTGCATAAAATGCCAAACAAAATCCAAATGGGCAACCAAGAAGGCAACTGAGCAGTTACTGAATATACCAAAAGAACAATGCAAGTCACAACTTCAAACTAAATGTCAACTAGAGTTGTCCAAAGAAAGGCTGTCAAGAAGTACACACAATATGCAGAAAATCTTGAAAGTACACAGAGAAAAGAAGTATGCAGAGAAAAACTAATGTACAAGCAAGCATGTTCAAATCATCACTTTCCATCCTGCCACCTTTTCAGAATAAGGACAAATCTAAGCAATATTTTTATGCTTTAATCTGTACTGGAGAGAGAGAAGAGAAAAAAGAAAAGGAGGCTTACAGGCTTTAGGCAAGAAGATATAAAACAATGATACCAACACAGTACCATAGGAGGGCAGAAATCACAAACCAAACACACAAACTATCAAACAAAAGCCTCTAAACCTGCATCAAGTCAAAAAGCCTCAAACTGAAGCTTAAACAGGTTTTCAACACAAGCCTAAGCATCAAACCTGCCTGAACTGTCAAGCTGCCTCCAAACCTCACCACAAACTTTAAACCTGCATTCAAAGCCTTAAGCCTTAACCATCAACAAACATTCAAAACATCAAAGCCTGCAGAAGCCAAGCTTAACCTGTCCAAGCCTTACCTGCACTAACCTTAAAGCAGAAGAAGCACATAAATCTGTGCAAGCCAAAAGGCCATAAACCTGCATCAAGCCTAAGACCTGTTTTGAACTTAGTAAACACAAACCTAAAAGCCACAAACTGTGTCAAGCCATTATCCTGCCTATGACCAATTTCAAAACACAAACTAAAGATCAAATCTGCAGCAAGCCTTGAAACATTCAAACACATACAGAATCCCCCAAGGCCCCTCATAACCTAGGGTTCATCACTGAGCAAATCAACCACAAAATATTCGTCCAAAGGCAAAATCATCAAAGCAATACTCAGCATACCATGCATCTCAGATAAGCAAGCATATCAGAAAGGCAAACGTATCAAATATTCAGAGGCAACAAGAGCAAGTAAAAGAGAAGAGAAAAAGAAGCATACAAGCATTCAAGGCGACCCAGATCCCAGCAATCAAAACCCTCAGAATAGAATCATCACAGGGTTATCAAGCGTTTCATACAAGCATACAAGCAACTGAAGCAAGTATACAGAAGAGGAAAAAAGTGATATGAACTAGGTTTTCAAAGCAGTCATCATCAAACCTAATAAAAGGCAACGGTAAAGATACCAGGAAAAGCAGAGCCAGCTCAACACCAAGCACCCCCATCCAGCCACCCTAGGCGCCTCCGGTCCACCTCGTCTCCATCTCCACAAGCCAAAGGTATAAATCCCTTCCTTTTTTTTTCATTCATAGAAACAACAATAATACCTAATCAGAATCAATAATTGAAAGATAATGACATGCAAGGACAGAAATCAAAAACCCTAAAACGTCCAAAATCGTTACCTTTTTTCTAATTTTTGCGTTGCCCAACCATGGAGGGAAGAGAGGTGGAAGCTGCGCCTAATAGATGAGACAGGGAGAGATTCAGAAACGTTTGGCTCATTGAGAATGAAGACGAAGAAATAAATGAGGAACGGCGCCTCTGTGTTCTTGCCAAACCCTTTTCCAAATGACACAAAACACACTGAAACCCTAAACGAAAATGACCAAACTTGCACAATGGGCCTTGCCCTTTCCAGTAGCCTAAGCCCAATGATTCAAGGCGCCTGACCCCTCCAATCTGGACGCACCCCCCTTTTGACTTCTGTTCAAATTCTGATTGAGCCCGAAAACCCCCCTTTAGGCCCATTCCTTCTTTTTGTTTGTACTTAAACTAACTTTTTTACTTATCCTTTTTATTTTTCTTTTCTACAATTTAAACTAACCTAATTTTATTTGTAAATTAAAAATACCTTAATTCTTTTTTTATAAAACTTTCTTTATTTACATGAACTTTAGGTTTAATTAGATTAATAGATTTTTATCTTAAATTTCTCTTTTTATATATAAGTCTTTTTATACACAAAATTACTAATTAAAATACATTAATACATAAAACTTAAAATATTTTCTTTTTCTTAAACTTAAAGCATTTTCTTTTCTTTTATTAAAACTTGTTTTGTACACACTTAACAAAAATACAAAAAAGATAATAAATACTTAATTTTCTCATTAAGTTAACAATACTTAATAAATACATTAAGTTCCCATTTTTCGCGCTTGTAAATAAACCTCATACACTTACACCAATACACAAATACATTGACACATTTACCTTGCTTTATTCCTATACATTGATACATATTACATTTGAGATCGCAATTCGATTTGGTTGTAAATATTTGGACACTACTCTCCTATTAAGTCTCATCCCCATTTGTAAATTTGTACCCCCACTCCCGGATACTTATTTGTAATAGCGTAGACTTTAAATTCCCGCAATTTATCGCTTTCAAATATACCATGGTTAGACCTAGGGTTTGTATGTACATAAAATCCAAACGCTAGATAACCTAATACAAGACAAATACATGAAATCAATACACAATTCACACTTGCACCCCTAGGGTAATCCCGCTTGTTGCCTTCCAAAATGGGCCATGCTTGCACGTTGAGTTTCTTTGGCAAAACAATTCAAATGATCATAAGTCCCTCGATGACGCTTTCGAAAGTTGCCTAATCAAAAATGATCATAGTCCCTTCAAACAAAATTGCCAAAGACACTTGGCACCATTGCATTCATGGTCCATACAATGACCCGCGCCTGTCCCGTTAAACATCCTAAACGCAAGATTGTCCACCAAATACAATGGTGGAACAAAATTGTTAAAAGGGTTAAAACATGAGAAAAACCTTTGAGTACAATAGGGTAGACAAACTCTTAGTTACTTGATAAACTTGCAAAACGCACTTGCCTACTTTTCAAAACCACACTCCACAACACTTTCAAAACAAACTTTCAAAAAACATTTGAAACATCTTTTCGAAAAGATACACACCTTTGTAAAACACTCAAACACGAGTCATTACAATGGTTGCCTAGACAAGGCATCTTCTTCAAAAACATTTTCAAAACACACACACACCATAATTTCAAGCAATTGAAAATTAAAGGCAAGTGATCTAAAACAAGTAACTAAGAGCCCATGGATAACCATGGATGAAAAGGGTGCTAATACCTTCCCTTTTCATAATCTACCCCTCGAACCCACGAAACATCTCAAAAGGTTTTTCCTGTGCTTTTTAACCTTTCCTTAGGATAAAATAAAAAGTCGGTGGCGACTCTTGCTAAATCGAACAAGTGCGAATACAAACGTAAAACCTCAAGTCAGTTCTCCCACCGTATCACACACAACAATGTGCAGGTTCATCCAATTTCCAGATAATGATTCGGGGAGCCTCGTTGTCCCATTTGACTTTGAACATACAAGACATCGTAGCTAACGCGTCCGCCAACTGATTCTCTTCTCTTGGGAAGTGTTCAAAAGTTATCTCCTCGAAGTGGGGGATTAACGTCAACACATACTCTTTGTAAGGAATAAGATTTGGGTGTTTCGTATCCCACTCACCTTTGATCTGATTGATCACAAGAGAGGAATCTCTGAAGACACTCAGAAACTTGATCCTTAAGTCAATTGCAGCTTGAAGACCCATGATACATGCTTCATACTCTGCCATGTTGTTGGTGCAGTTGAAACATAGTCGGGCAGTGAGTGGAGTATGAGTGCCTTTAGGGGATATGATCACAGCGCCAATACCATTACCCAAAGCGTTTGAGGCTCCGTCAAAGTGCATAAACCATCGGGATCCTTCCTCAGGTCCTTCATCCGGTCCAGGTACTTCACAATCAGTCACTACCATGATATCCTCGTTTGGAAATTCAAAGTTCATAGATTGGTAGTCGTACACTGCCTGGTGTGCCAAATGGTCTGCCAATACACTTCCCTTGATTGCTTTTTGAGTCGTGTACTAGATGTCATATTTCGTCAAGATCATCTGCCATCTTGCTATTCTTCCGGACAAGGCGGGCTTTTCGAAGATATACTTGATTGGATCCATTTTTGAAATCAATAGAGTAGTGTGAGTCAGCATATACTGTCTCAGTCGGCGAGCAGCCCATACCAAAGTGCAACAAGTTTTCTCGAGCAGTGAGTATCGGGTCTCACAGTCGGTAAACTTTTTGCTAAGGTAATAAAAGGCGTGCTCTTTTCGGCCAGACTCGTCATGCTTCCCCAGTACACACCCCATTGAGTTGTCAAGTACTGTCAAGTATAAGATTAGAGGTCTCCCTTCAACCGGTGGCATAAGAATGGGTGGTTCTTGGAGATACTCTTTGATTCTGTCGAAAGCGGCCTGACATTCATCGTTCCAACGTACCACTTGATCTTTCTTCAGTAGCTTGAAGATTGGTTCACAGGTAGCAGTTAGATGCGAGATGAATCGGGCAATGTAGTTCAGCCGTCCTAGAAAGCCTCTGACTTCTTTTTCTGTTTTGGGAGCTGGCATCTCTTGTATGGCTTTCACCTTGGCAGGGTCCAATTGAATACCTTTGTCGCTTACGAAGAAGCCTAGCAGTTTTCCAGATCTTACCCCGAAGGTACACTTGTTCGGGTTCAACCTCAGCTTGTACAACTTCAGACGGTCAAACAGCTTCTGCAGATGGTCAAGGTGTTCCTCCTCAGTTTGGGACCTTGCAATCATATCGTCGACGTATACTTCGATCTCATGATGGATCATGTCATGAAACAAAGCAACCATGGCACATTGGTAGGTTGCCCCAGCATTTTTCAACCCAAAAGGCATGACCTTGTAGCAAAAGGTGCCCCACTGAGTAACAAAAGTGGTCTTTTCCATATCTTCGGGAGCCATCTTGATTTGATTATATCCGGAGAACCCATCCATGAAGGAGAATACCTTATGTTGAGCAGTGTTGTCAACCAGAACGTCGATATGAGGCAGAGGGAAATCATCTTTGGGGCTTGCCCTGTTCAAATCCCTGTAGTCAACACACATTCTGACCTTTCCATCTTTCTTCGGCACTGGAACCACGTTGGCAACCCACTGAGGGTAAGAAGTCACTGCTAGAAACCCGACATCAAATTGTTTCATAACCTCAGCTTTGATTTTCTCAGACATCTCTGGACGCATACGACGGACCTTCTGTTTTACCGGAGGGCATTCTTCCTTGGTAGGCAAGTGATGAACCACAATGTCGGTATCCAACCCAGGCATGTCTTCGTAGTACCAGGCAAAGATTTCCACATAATCATGCAGCATCTGAATCAACCTCTGTTTCACACTGAGCTCTAGATTGGCACCAATCTTGACTTCCTTTCTGTCTGTCTCAGTACCTAGATTTACCGTTTCCACTGGCTCTTCATGTGGCTGAATAGCCCTCTCTTCCTGGAGTAGCAGTCTTGCAAGCTCACCAGGCACTTCGCAATCATCTTCACCTTCGTCTTCGGCTAAGTTGATCAGATTTTTGAAGTCATAACTGGCAGTAGCAGAGTCGTTACCAGTGGGATCCAGAGTGGATTGGCACCTGTATAAGTGAGTGTATGTAAATATAGCTGTTTTGCAATATATAATAAAGAAAGAAAAGGAGCGCAAGATTTGAAATGTAAAAAACGTCCAATGCTTTTATTCATGATATATGAAAGTGACACACAAAAGCCTTCACAAATGAAACCACGGTGCCCCGGGTAAGACACCGGGCCATAAAGTTTCAAATTATTGTTCGTTACAAATTTAAAACAAAGGAGTTCATTACTGAGTGACAAAAGTAATAGGTATGAAATCTTTCGCCGTCCAGTTGCTTGGTCCACCGTCGGTCGTTAGGTAGATCCAGCTGTCAAATTCGGATTCCTCCACTTCGTCTTCAATAGCATTTACTCCCGGGTTGGTGATGAATACAAGAGGTCTTCTAATCCTTGCTTTACGGACAACCCTCTGAGCTTCTGCAGTGAAACCCAAGCCAAATTTGTCAGTCTTCGGAGTAAAATCAGGAAGTCGGCCCCAGTTTGCGCACTCACCCTTCTCAATCACAGCCCGGGCATCCTTTAAGGAAGCCATCTTCAAAGGAGAACCCTTTTCAGTCACAGTCTCTGCTGCTGCCAATGTCTGAGGCACCTCTTCAAAGTGTTGAAAGGGGGTCTCAATGAATTCCCCATCCATCTCTATGTACCGGAACGAATTGAGGTGGCTGACCATATATTCTTCCTCCCCCTGCACTGTAACAATCTTCCCTCTGACCGGGTACTTAAGCTTCTGATGTAGTGTGGAGGTCACAGCTCCAGCCTTGTGGATCCAAGGACGACCCAGCAAACAAGAGTAGGACGGTCGGATGTCCATCACATAGAAGGTAGAATCAAAAACTTGAGAACCAACCCTGATTGGAATATCAACTTCCCCATGTACCATCCTTTTGGACCTGTCAAAGGCCCGGACAATAATGTTACTAGGCTTGAGCTCCAAACCCTCACAATCTAACCTGTCTAGGGCCTTCTTGGGTAATACGTTCAACGAAGAACCAGTGTCTACCAACACATAGGCAAGAGTAGTGCCCTTGCATTCAATGGAGACATGCAGGGCGTCGTTATGGTTCTTTCCCTTGGCATTCAGATCGGCGTCAGAGAAACCCAACCCATTATCAGCAGTCAAGTTGGCCACACAATCGGTAAATTGATCAGCAGACGTTTCTTGTGGCACATGGGCCATCTTCAGGAAGGAAATCAGGGCCTTGGCATGGGCCTCTGAACACAACAGCAGTGATAGCATAGAAATCATAGATGGGGTGTGCCCCAGCTGCTCAACTACATTGAAATCACTCTTCTTGATAATCTTGAGAATCTCTTCCATTTCTTGCTTGGAAGCTTCAACAGTGACGGTCTTCGGTGCCTCCGTCTGGGCAGACACATCAGTAGCAAACCCTTTTCCCCGAGCGTCAGATGACTCGGCAGCAGGGGTAGAAACAGGAACTTGGTCAGGCAGGGAAGCAGGCACACTGGCAGGTGTGATGACAAGAGGTCTCTGAATTGTTGATGGCGCAATATCTGGTGAGAACAGCCTACCACTAAGAGTAACCTTGGCAGGCCCGGTGATGTTTCTGACATCGGTACTAGTATCAAACTCTTGTTTTACTTCCAGAACATAAACATCTGCCCCATAGTGCCACGGGACAACTTTGTCAGATTTATAGGGGATGGGCCCCGGAACAGTGATGATGATAGGAGTAATCTTCTGAACAGACATGATTTTGATAGGCTTCTTTGAGGGAGCCTTAGGAGGGTTGTTGAAAATAGTGACAATAGAAACTTCTTCGGTACGGGTAGCAGGAACAACAATCTTCTTGAACAAGATCTCTTTGCTATCCATCAGGTTTTGGACGCCTGACTTCAGCAAAGGACAACCAGCAAGTGAAACAGCACATAGAAGGCAACCTTTACTACATCCCGGAAATAAACCGGCTAGCAACAGGTTCCTCTTGACGGTCAACAGCGGAGTAGCAATATCATCCACAAGGGCTACATACAGATCCTCTTCCACAACATTTACTCCATACTGGGGCATGGGAGCGGTCACAACATTGGGCCTTCCGGGCGCCTCGAACTGTATTTCCTTAGCATCAATAAGGTCCTGAACCTTATTCCTCAGAGCCCAACAATCATCCGTAGTATGCCCCCGGCTATCAGAGTGATAAGCGCAGCGGGCGTTGGGGTTGTACTTTGGAGATGTTGTGTTTACAACCTTCAGAGCTTCCTTGACAGTTACCAGATTGGTTGACAATAGTTGCGGCAATATTTGAGACAGGGTCATGCTGAGCCGAGTGTACTGCCTTTTGGGTCTCTCACCCCTTGGCTGGTTGTATTGCTGAGGAGCAGCATCAGGCTTTGAAATTACCACCGCGTTGACAGCTTGGCGGCGTTCCAGTTTATTCTGTCTTCTGGGACCATACACAACACTAGCTTCCTTCTTGAAGGGCTTCTTTTCAGTACTCGAGGAGGCACCTTTCTGTATCTTCCCCGACTTGATACCAGCTTTTATCCTTTCACCAGTCAGGACCAGGTCTGTAAACCCAGCAGAGGAATTACCAATCAGGTGATTAAAGAATGGACCAGACAGGGTCCCCAAGAACATGTCCACGAGTTCACGGTCAGTCAACGGTGGCTGCACCCTGCCAGCCAGGTCTCTCCACTTTTGCGCGTACTCCTTAAAACCTTCACCCGTCCCAAGTGACATACCCTGGAGTTGGGTACGCGTGGGAGCGAGGTCGGAATTGTACTGATACTGCTTATAAAAAGCAGTAGCCAAGTCCTCCCAGTTTCGAATATTGGTTCCATCCAGCTGATAGAACCATTCGAGTTGAGTCCCTGAAAGACTCTCCTGGAAGAAATGGATCCATAAGTTCTTGTCTGCAGTGTAAGGCTGGATCTTCCTTACGTAAGAACGGAGGTGCAGCTTAGGACAGGAAGCCCCGTCGTACTTCATAAAGGCAGGTGCCTTGAACTTGTGTGGGATCACCACCCCAGAAGATAACCCTAAGTCTCCAAAATCCAACCCAGGCACACGTTGAATCTCCATAGCATTTAATCGGTCCTCCAGCTGTTTGTACCTGTCCTCAGCAGGAGGGTACTGTTTATCATTGAAATCTGTCTCGGTGTCAGAGACCACAGGACTAAGAACCCTTCCCTCTTGGTGACTGCCTTCCCCAACAGATAGAGTAGTCAGCTCAGCTTCATTTTGCAGTGTACTCCCGAGTCTGCGTCCAGTGTTGAACAACACATTCCTCTTCTTCTTCTTCTTCTTCTTCAGGAGCAAAGCCTTTAACTCCTGTTATCCCTGGGCTAAGTTCATGACCAGCTCTTGAAACTGGGCGTTCTGGGCCTGGAGGGCCTTGATAGCTTGTTCAGTAGTAGGCTCGGAAGACATGATGATTGAGTGCGTGCTGAAATAAACAGCGAAGAAGATTAAGCAACCTGTAGAAAAAGAGTACCTGTTATGCACATGATGCATGATATGCTATTTATGCAATGCATTCAAAGGTTCGAAAGTTCAAATTCGTTGTAGACAAAAAGGAACACACGTTATATTAAGAAATAATTTGTTCAGTACATCAGGGCCTCATGGGCAAAACATTACAAAACTTAATCCCAAAAGACACTGCGCATCTTCTTTGGAGCTATGTAAGTGTTGAGAGTCTTTTCCTTGTGCAGTAGGCGGGTGAGCTCCAAGACCTTCTTCTCACTGGCATGTAGACTGGTTTCAAGAGAATTCCGTTCTTCCTTGAGTTGGATCTAGCTCTTTTGCATTTCTTCCCAAGATGTTGGCATGTCAGGATGTTAAATGGTGTATGACACCTCTCCTTCCAAAACTGGCTCTTTGATCACGGGGAGAACATGAGGATATGGCATCACCAGCTTCTGGGAGCGGGCTCGTACCCATTTGAGATAAGGCTCCAGGGGGATGGAATTCTTGTGCCCCAGTGTCTTGCTATCCACCTTGTTGGGCATCCTCCAAGCTCTGATGAATCTCTGGCGAAGTCCTTGTGCATCGTTGTCGAAGTCAAAAACTATGTCAGGAATCAACATGTCATGAGGGCCATCCCTCCGAGCATATCCAAACTGTCTCAAAGCCAGACATGGGTTGTAAGTAATGCCCCCTCTAATTCCAAGTAAAGGAACATTAGGAAACTCTCCGCAACGATCAATGATAGTGACATTCTCTCTGGACTGAGAACACCAATGTATATCAGCATGTGTAAGAGTCATTAACCGTTGTGACCATCTCAAACCCCGCTCGTTCTTCAAAACTGATTGTGGAAGGTGCGAAATAAACCACCTTGCCAGGAGAGGAGTGCAGCACATGAGAACACCTCTTTTTCTCATGGTTCGAGTGTAAAATGAGTGGAGGATGTCCCCAAGCAACGTAGGTATAGGATTCCTGGACATGAAAATCTTGACAGCACTGATATCTATAAGCTGATCTGGATTCGGGAACAACACCAACCCATAGACAGGGAGTGCCACAACTTCTTCAAAAGCTTGTAGGTCAAGGGAATTCCAACATTCTTGGGCCTTCTCAAACAGGAATTTTGCCAAGAATCCTTTGATACCACTTCTAACTTCCCAATGTCCCTTAATGTCAGATGGTTGCAGATGTAGTGCTTTAGCAACCTCTTCAAGTCTTGGTTCCCTTTCTGTACCGTTGTAGGGTAGTTGACTAAGAATAGGAATCCCCAGAAGCTGAGAAAATTCCTCCAAAGTAGGCACCAATTGATAATCCGGGAAAGTAAAACAGTGGTGCACAGGGTCAAAGAACTGGAACAACACTTTCACCATATCCTCTTCAATGTTGGTATTGACCAAGCTGATGAGTCTACCATGCCTTTCACTGAAGGAAGAGTTCTCGGGAATCCTGGATGTAAGCTCCTTAAGCTGAGGAGGTACCCTTACAAGGTTGATCTGAATTGTCTTTTTGCGGATAGTTTCCATGTCCTACAAAACAAGAACAAAGATGAAGATTCGAACCCCTGAAGTGGTTAGTAAATGCATATGATGATGTATGATGCTATGATGTTATGATAAAAACACACCACAAGTATTCACAAAAGGCAAACATGATAAGGCACACAAGTCACACCAGACAGCCCTTAGAGTTTAGGCCAGCATGAAGTTTTGGGTACTACCCTCTTGAAGTTGGTGGGCTCAAAAACCTGTCCTATCAAAAGTAACCGGGTTCTAAGGAGCTCAATATCATAGGGTTGTTTTCTATGTTCATTGTTTTGATTTAGCCACTGAACTGGCAATCAAAATATTCCAAGAAAACAACCCTCGATGAGTGTAGTATCGAGTATCTACCAACTTCGGACTGCACCAAAGTCGGTCATCTCACTACCCCTAAAGAGGCCAGGATGGTCAAGTAAGGTTCCTAAGGTCAGTTGATGCTTCACGACACCACGCGGCGACCCCGTACTCTCCTTGACTTGACTCAAGGGTTACTGGTACTCACCAAAGTGCCACATCAACATAGAAAATTGCTTCAACCGTGTCGGTATACCCCGCACAGTTCCCTCATAGTTTGTTGCTACTTTCTAAAAGGTATCCCCCAGATCCGGGTTAGGATCTATGAAACTCCAAGACAGGCCCACAATATTAAATCAAGCAAAGAAAGCAATTGAAAACATAAGAGTGTTCTAATCCTAAGGTACACCTCACTTATTAGTCCCCAGCAGAGTCGCCAGTTCTGTGATCGGTGGAAATAGAACTTACTGTTTTAAAGCTGGTTCGCGAAATGTCGCGGTGAGCAAGAGTCACCACCGTCTTTTATGTTCTCCAATATGGAAAGGACAAAAGCACAGCAAAATTCCTTCTTTGAGAATGTTTCTCGGTTCGGGAGGTAGATTTATAGAAAGGGAAGGTGTTAGCACCCTTTCTATCCGTGGTTATCCACGGGCTCTTAGGTACTTGCTCTTATGTTTTCAAAATTGTTTGCTTTTCAAGTGTATGTGGGTTTTGAAAAAAAAAGTTTCGTTTGAAAAAATTTCTAAGTAACTCTTGTATCTGTCCTCAAGAGTGTATGAAAAATTTGTTTGAAATTTTTTGAAATTGTCAGTGTGAAAAGTTGTTTTTGTTTGTTTGAGAAAAGAGCAAGTACCCATGAGATCCACCTACTCTAAGGAATTAGGCTGTGTAAGAGTCCTTTAGATAGTGCTATCCCACCATTGAGAGGTAGGTAGCACCGTCGTTGGAGGTATTCGGGTCAATTCGATTATAAGGGACAATGTGGTCACCGAAGCAATAGTAGGACGCCTTAGCGGTAACCCTAATGTCCTAGATCCTTTTATCCGAGGCAACCGTTTCGAGGCAACTAGATCTTAGACAGGAGGGCGACCTCTAAAACAACCTATACTTGATGACCACGTTCGAGGCAACCAGTGAGGCGTACCCTAGGAGTGGCATGTGCATGTGTGTTGTTTTTCAGTTAATGTTTATCTTTGATCATGCATTTGTGAGCTACGGATTGGTTTTATTTGCCATACAAGTCTTTCATGCATTTTTTTAACAGTTAGGAGTGCGGAAAATAAAATGCGGAAAAGGTAAATCTAGCTATTACAAGGCGCGGGTATATACATCGCTAAAAACAAAAACCCATTTGGAAAGTAAATGCGAGAAAATTAAAGGAAACGGTAAAAGATCCTAATTAACTACTACATTTCCTGAGCAGATACAAAATAATGAATTAAAAAATAAATACGCGCGAAAGAATGAATCGGGACGTCCTGAGGGTTTTGACCCTTTTTTGAGAAAGAATTGAATTTTTCCTTTTTGCAATTAATTAAAATTAAAACTAATAATTAATTAATTTATTTATTAAAAAAAGAAAGAAGAAAAAATGTTTTTTTATGTTTTATGTTTTTTTAATAAAATAAAAAAGAAATTAAAAGTGTCAAAAAAAAAACCTAAGTCTAATTCATTTTTATTTATTGTAAAAAAGGGATTAAAATTAAACCTAATTAATAAAAGACTAAATTAATTAATTTGCATTTATTTACAAAAAAAGGTAATTGAAATTAATAAAAATGTTTTTTTGGTTTTTCTGAATTTTTATGGAAAAATAATTATTTAGTTAATAGTTAATAAAAAAGAATAAAAAATAAAATAAGGCAAATGAAAAATAAAATGACAAAAATAAAAATGCAAACCCAGGGGGGTTTGGACCAGATTTAAGAGTTTGTTTAGAAATTTCCAGGCCCATTTATTGCCAAGCCTGCGTTGACTTCTGGATCAGGTGTGGAAGCATTGACTGGGAACATGGTGTGGATCACCCTTTGGCCTTTGGATCTGTCTTTTGAGACACTTGGCGCCCTGATTTGTGAGGTTTATGGTGTTCACTATTTGGAAGCCTGCATAAGAACGCATTAGAAAAAATAATATGGAATTTTGGGGGACCTGGGAATCGAACCCAGGTCCCAAGGGATGATTCAGTGACACGTCCACCAACTGAGCTGCCTTGTTCAATTGAAATAATAATAACAAGTAATTAATATATTAGTGAACCAACATATATGCTAAAAAAAATAAAAAAAACGCGCGTTGGTTTGAAATGGCCAATCACGCTGCAACACATAGTCATCTTCTTCATCAAAAATTGCAGGTTTTTTTACCTGCGGATTTTATCCGCAGGAAGTTTCGCAGGCTGCCTCAAAAATGGTCCTCAAGCCATGAAAACGCCACCTAAAGCCATGGGCATATTCGTCTTGGTCCCCTGATCACATCCATACTCATGGTTTGTCCTGATTTCTCCTGAAAACAAAACGCCTAAAAACAACATATACAAACCCTAGGCACGGATTTTGTCATACAAGGCATAAAAATGGAATTGAATAATGCAGTTATGTCAGGAATCAAACAAGCAACATGATTATGCCAATATTTTTGATAAACAATACAAGAATGGAGAACTGAGGTATCGTGTTCAGGGGCCTGTTCGTGAATACTTACAGTGCTGTGTAGGAGTTCTTAGGGCTTGGCAAGGGTCTCTTTAGCTTCAGGGTATGGCAATGAGGAAGACTACGTGCTTCTTTTGATCTCAAAGTGCCTGCAACCTTGTTCTAGACCTCTCACTTTTTGGACAATTTTTGAGTTTTTGTTCTGGCCGTTTCAGTGATCTCTAGGTCGTGAATGAGGTTTGTACTGCTTGCATATGTAGGTATGAATGAGAATTAGGTGATATGATGAGCATTAACCTTGTGCAATTAAGTTTTGTATTCTTCTTTTAACACCATTGAAGAACTTTCCATTCTTGAAGCAAAACCATGATTTTGTGCTCAAAATGGCCCTAGCACGAATTTGGTAGCTGGCAAATGATACATGAAAGCTATTCAAACCACAAGATACTATTCCATTAATTTTTTTTGATTTTATTTGAATTATTATGGATTTAAAATGAATTAAATCAATAAAAATTAAATAAAATGGAAAAATAAATGTTTGATCTTGAAATTAATCATGGGACACGTGTATGGCATGACAAGGCTGAATCAAGTGGAAGAAAGTGGGCCCTTTTGTCAAAAATTGAGGTTTTAAGGATAGTTGACTTTTGCCATTTCACAAATATTTCCCAACTTCTCCAATGCATATCTTTCTCAATTTTGATCATATGAACATGTTCTTAGACATTTTGGAAAGGTCTTGAAGTCCTCTAACCAATGCCTTTGGTCCCATGTCATTTGGATTTACCAATCTCAAGTTATGGTCTTTGATTTAAAATGCCTTTTTGTTGACTTTTGAAAATGACCTATAATGTAGAAATTGATAACTTTTTTTGAGAGCATTTCTTGGACTTGGAATGTGAAGATGAGTTGTAGGAAATGTCATCCCCTTAAAAATGAGCATTGGATGGGATTTTTCTGATGAAACATGAAAAAGTTATGCCCAGGTCAAGTTACAGTTGACTTTTTAGCTGTCCAAAAATGGAAACTTTTGCATCTTGATGATTTTTGAGCCATTCTTGTGGAATCATGATCAAGACTTGATCAAATGATGATTGTGGCTTCAAAATAAGTTGTTGACCAAATTTTTTGACTTTTGACTGTAAAATGACCATTTTACCCCTACAGTTGATTGTGAAGCAATTAGGGCTTTTGACTGTGCAACTTGACCTTGTGAGTCTTGAAACTTGACATGTAGATGCTTGACAATGTATATAGGCATATGGGACTTGATTGAGCCACTGAAAACCTCCACTTCCTTGCAAGAACCAAAACCCTAAATTTGACTGGCTTAGGAGGATGGTTTGACTGTGCAACCCTTGAGTAGACTTGAGCAAATTGAGATGATGCTTGTCAAAACTTTAAAGAATATGGGAGGGCAAATTTTGGGGTACAACACCCATGCAAGCTTGAAACTAGGATCTTGTGTGATTTGCTTGTACATATACTTGTGCATACATCATGAACATCATAAAGCATCATATGCATCCACTAACCATTTCAAGGGTTTGGATCTTCATCTTTGTTCTTGTTTTGTAGGTCATGGAATCTCTTCGCAGGAAAACAATTCAGGTCAACCTTGTAAGAATCCCTCCTTAACTCAAGGAGCTTACTTCCAAGATTCCAGAGAATTCTCCCTTCAGTGAAAGACATGGTAGACTTCTCAACTTGGTCAACTCCAACATTGAAGAGGATATGGTGAAAGTTCTCTTCCAGTTCTTTGACCCCCTACACCATTGCTTTATATTTCTTGATTACCAACTAGTACCTACTTTGGAGGAATTTTCTCAACTCCTGAGGATTCCTATTCTCCATCAACTACCCTACAACGGTACGGAAAGAGAACCAAAGCCTGAAGATGTTGGTAAAGCCTTACATTTGCAACCATCTGATATCAAAGGTCATTGGGAAACCAGGAGTGGTGTCAAGGGTTTCTTGGCAAAGTTCCTTTTTGAGAAGGCATAAGACTGCTGGAATTCTCTAGATCTGCAAGCTTTTGAGGAGACTGGTGCACTTCTCATCTATGGGTTGGTATTGTTCCCAAACCCTGATCAGCTCATAGATGTGAATGATGTCAAGCTTTTCATATCTCGGAATCCTGTGCCTACATTGCTTGGGGACATCCTACACTCATTTCACACACGAACAATGAGGAAAAGAGGTGTTCTCATATGATGTACTCCTCTTCTAGCAAGGTGGTTTATTTCTCACCTTCCCCAGTCAGTCTTGAAGAATGAACAGGGCTTGAGGTGGTCACAACGATTGATGACTCTTACACATTCTGATGTTCATTGGTGTTCTCGGTCCAGAGAAAATGTCATCATCATTGATCGTTGTGGGGAATTCCCTAATGTCCCACTACTTGGCATTAGGGGAGGCATTACCTACAACCCCTGTTTAGCTCTGAGACAATTTGGGTATGCCCGAAGGGATGACCCTCATGACATGCTGATCCCTGACTTGGTTTTTGACTTCGACAACGATGCTCAAGGACGTCGACAAAGGTTTATCCGAGCTTGGAGGATGCCCAACAAAGTGGATAGTAAGACACTGGGACACAAGAATTCCATCCCCCTTGAGCCTTATCTCAAGTGGGTACGAACCCGCGCCCAGAGTCTTATGATGTCTTATCCCCACATTCTCCCCATGATCAAAGAGCCTGTTATGGAAGGAGAGGTTCCATACACCCTCCTACATCCAGACATGCCAACATCATTGGAAGATTTGCAAAAGAGTTGGATACAGCTCAAGGAAGAACAGAATACTTTTGAAGCCAACTTCTACGCCAGTGAGAAGAAGGTTTTGGAACTTACCCGTCAACTCCATGAAGAGCAGAATCTCAACACTTACATCGCGTCAACGAGGATGCGCAACGTCTTTTTACATTAAGAATTTTGTAATATTTTGCCCATGGGGCATTTATGTACTGACAAATTTCTTCTTATCAATATGACGTGTGTTCTTTTTGTCTGCAATAACTTTGAATTTCTGAATCCTTGAATGCATTACATGAATACACATCATTCATCATATGCATAAACAGGTCTTCACACCAGGTTTCCTTATCTTTCTGCTGTTTATTTCAGCAAGATGGATATAGAGCAGACGGTCAAAGATCTGCAAGCACATAATTCACAATTCCAACAACTCCTCATGACCTTGGCAAAGGGTCAAGAGGACCTTAAAGCACTCTTAGAGAAAGATAAGGAAAAGGAAAATAAGAAAAAGAAAAAAGCGGGTGTAGCTACTCTGGGAAGAAGATTTGAGAACCAAGCTAGGAGGGTCCTGGACTTCCCTTCCACGTCTGATGAAGGGGTTGGTAAGGGAAATGGAGTTGCAATGCCCTCTGAGTCTGAAGCTGAAGAGGAAGAAGAAGAGGAGGAGGAAGATTACTCCGAGCAGCAATACCCTCCGGCGAACGATAAGTATAAAAATCTGGAAGATCGGCTTGCAGCCATGGAGGTACAAAGGGTACCTGGGTTGGATTTCGAAGAACTAGGGTTGGTTGCTGGGATCGTCATTCCCCCCAAGTTCAAAGTGCCTAAATTTGCCAAATATGGTGATTTCTCCTGTCCGAAGATGCATCTGCGGTCCTACATCAGAAAGATTCAACCTCACTCTTCTGATAAGGATCTGTGGGTCCACTTTTTTCAAGATAGTTTGTCGGGTACGCAATTGGACTGGTTCTGTCAACTTGAGAGATCTGATGTTCATAATTGGGAGGATTTAGCTGCTGCTTTCTACCGACAATACCAATATAATGCAGATTTAGCGCCTACTCGTACTCAACTACAGAGTATGGGTATGGTCTCTAATGAAGGCTTTAAGGAGTATGCCCAGAAGTGGCGGGATTTGGCTAGAAGGGTGCAGCCACCATTATCGGATAGAGAGCTGGTCGATATGTTTTTGGGGACCCTATCAGGTCCATTCTTTAATCACTTGATCGGGAGCTCATCTGCAGGGTTCACCGAATTAATTCTGACAGGTGAGAAGGTCGAAGCTGGCATTAAGAGCGGTAAAATTCAGAAGGATGCATCTGCTTCCACTGCTGTTAAGAAGACCTTCCCAGCCAAGAAAGAAGCTTCTGCTGTTTACTCCTAGAGAAATCAAGGAAGAACGGAGCGCCGACCAAAGGTGGGGGCTGTGATGATCCAGAACTCTTCAGCCGATCAATCTCGAAGCAGTCAACCCAGAGCTAACTAAAATAGGGTGGAAAGGCCACAACAGAAATTCACTCGGATCAATATGACACCGGTTCAGGTCCTCCCTCATCTATTAAAGTTAAAACTTACCAACTTAAAAGAAGCGCCGAAAAACCCAAATACCTCTTCTCCCTATTATCATTCAAATGCAAAATGTGCATATCATTCGGACAGTGTGAGGCATGACACCAACAACTGTTGGGCCCTTAAAAACAAGATCCAAGATTTAATAGATGCCAAGGAGGTAGAGTTTGATGCCCCCGAAAAACCTAATGTGATATCCGCTCCTATGCCAAAACATGGTCATAATCTCCATGCTATTGTAGAAGGTCTTCATGTTACCACTGTTAATGACTTAATGACTCCATTGCCAATGATTAAGATGAATCTGTTGAAAGCCGGTATTTTCCCGGGCTGTGAAAAAGATTGTTACTTTTGTTCAAACTTGCAATCCGACTGTCCGCTGTTAAAATCAGGCATCCAACGCCTGATGGATACTCAAGAGATCCTCTTTCAGAAAACTCTTGTTGTTACTATTACTCATGTTACTCCTATTACTCCTGTTACTCCAATCAACGATATTGCTATAATCACCATTTCCGATAATCTTTCCAAGACCTGCAAAAGGCCTGTTAAGATTACACCTGATCCAAAGTTTGTACCGCTGAAGATTACCATGCTGGGGCCTATCCTATATAAGTCCAACAAGACAATACCATGGAATTATGGAGGAGAGATCTTCTACCACGGTGTTAAGCAAATCGAATCAGTCGAAGAAAGTTCCGATGAAGAAACTCCTGACATAGGAAATATTGCAGGGACAAGTAAGATAACTCGTAGCGGAAGAATCTTCTCTCCGGAGATTGCTCCTCCAAGGGAAGTCTTCAGACCCTCAAGTGCTCCTGTGCCTGTCAAGATATATGTGCAAAGTCCAGTGATTGAAGAAATTGTTACTCCTGAAGTCGTACCATCTGCTGTTACTGCTGATAAAGGTAAGGGGATCCAAGAAGTGCCCGTCAGGAAGAGGGATCAGACTTTGGTTATCCCTGATACCACCCAAAAGGAAATGGAGGAGATTTTAAAGATAATTAAGAAGAGCGATTATGATGTCGTAGAGCAGCTGGGGCAAACCCCTTCAAAAATCTCTATGCTGGCTCTATTACTTTGCTCTGAGGCTCATACCAAAGCCTTGATCAAATTTCTGAAGACGGCACACGTGCCTCAAGAAACTTTTGCGGATCAGTTTCAAGAGTGTGTAGCCAGCCTTACAGCCGACAATGGGCTCGGCTTCTCTGATGCCGATCTAACATCTAAGGGAAGAAAGCATAATGATGCGCTGCATGTTTCGGTAGAATACAGAGGGACCACTCTTGCTCATGTTCTGGTTGATACCGGGTCATCTTTAAATGTCCTACCAAAGAAAGCATTGGACAGGCTAGACTATGAAGGTTTGACCTTAAAGCCCAGTAATATCATTCTTAGAGCCTTCGACGGATCTAAGAGGATGGTTCACGGGGAAGTGGACATCCCAATTAAGGTGGGTACGGAAATTTTCAATTCTACATTTTATGTGATGGACATTCGTCCTTCATATTCATATTTATTGGGAAGGCCATGGATCCACAATGCTGGGGCAGTCACTTCTTCTCTACACCAGATGCTTAAGTACCCAGTCCAGGGTAAGATTATAACAGTTCATGGTGAGGAGGAGTATATGATAAGTCACCTTAACTCTTTCCGCTACGTAGAGTTAGATGGTGAATTCATAGAAACACCTTTCCAACACTTTGAAGAGGTTTCTCCTAAGGTTGCGGTAGCCAAGACAATGACTGATGTGCCCATCATTACCAAACCTGTGTCCCGGATGTCATCCCTTAAAGATGCAGAGGCTGTAGTCAAGGAAGGAGGGAGCACAGTATGGGGTCAACTGCCAGATTTTCCTTACAAGACAGATAAGTTCGGTTTGGGTTTCACTGCTGCTAGCCAGAAAGCTGTGCCTCGCTCCCGGGCTGGAGGACCGCCATTGAAAATCACTCATCACAGAGTTCATGCTTTAGAAGATGATGAAGAAGGAAGCAATTTTGAAGACTGGATCTTTCCAACTATTGAAGGAGGACTGAACAACTGGGAGGCGAAAGACTTCGTTCCCATTACTTTCATCAATCAGTAATTTATCTTTTGAACATTTCTTGTTCGGTCTGTAATAATTACTAAACAATTCGTACACTCTTTTCGCCTTATGCCTTACCCGGGGCATATAGGTCCATTTGTAAGGGTTTTGATTCTTCATTTTCATATGCCATTTTTAATGAATCATGGACGTTTTCATATATAAACTTTTGTGCTCATTTTCTTTCTTTTTACATTTTATTTTGTTTAAAGGTGGCTATCCCTTACACACACCCACACTCACAAAATGCAGGTACCTATCCACTCCGAATTCCATGGGTAACAATTCCGCTATGGCCTTCAGTGACTCTGAAGATTTGGTCAATCATGTCGAATACGAAGGTGATGAAGACTGTGAAGTGCCTGGAGAGTTGGCTAGACTTTTGCAACAAGAAGAAAGGGCTATTCTGCCCCATGAAGAGTTGTTAGAGACTATCAATTTGGGTACTGCCGAAGATAGAAAAGAGGTTAAAGTGGGTGCCAACCTGGATCCAAGTGTCAAAGAGTGCTTAGTTCAGCTGTTGAATGAATATGTTGAGATCTTCGCCTGGTCCTATGAAGACATGCCGGGACTGGATACAGATATTGTGGTTCACCGTCTCCCTACAAGAGAAGACTGTCCACCAATCAAACAGAAAGTCCACCGAATAAGGCCCGACATGTCCGAAAAGATCAAAGCTGAAGTGATGAAGCAGTTCAATGTTGGCTTTCTGGCTGTTACTTCCTATCCACAATGGGTTGCTAACATTGTGCCTGTGCCTAATAAGGACGGCAAAGTCAGAATGTGTGTGGACTACAGAGACTAAAACAGGGCTAGCCCTAAAGATGATTTTCCACTACCACACATTGACATCTTGGTTGACAACACATCTCAACACAAGGTATTCTCTTTCATGGACGAATTTTCAGGGTACAACCAGATCAAAATGGCCCACGAAGACATGGAAAAGACTACGTTTGTTACGCAGTGGGGTACCTTCTGCTATAAAGTGATGCCATTCGGACTGAAGAATGTCGGGGCAACCTATCAGCGAGCCATGGTAGCTTTGTTTCATGACATGATACATCATGAGATTGAAGTCTATGTAGAAGACATGATATCCCGTTCACAGACAAAAGAAGAACACCTCGACCATCTGCAAAAGTTGTTTGTCAGGTTAAAAGAATACAAGCTCAGACTGAACCCTAGCAAGTGCACTTTTAGAGTCAGGTCCGGTAAACTTTTGGGATTCATCGTCAGTAACAAAGGCATCGAGGTTGATCCTGCCAAAGTCAAAGCTATACAAGAAATGCCTGCCCCTCGCACTGAGAAGGAGGTCATAGGTTTTTTGGGACGCCTAAACTACATCGCAAGGTTCATCTCTCACCTAGCATCTACCTGTGAACCAATCTTCAAGCTATTGAAGAAAGATCAGGTGGTTGAATGGAACGATGACTGTCAAGGTACTTTCGATAAGATCAAGGAGTATTTGCTGGAACCTCCTATCTTGATGCCACCCGTCGAAGGAAGGTCGTTAATCATGTATCTGACTGTTTTGGATAATTCAATGGGGTGCGTACTGGGCCAACATAACGAGTCTGGCCGAAAAGAGCATGCCATTTATTACCTTAGCAAAAAATTTACCGACTGTGAGACTCGGTACTCACTGCTTGAGAAAACTTGATGCGCTTTGGTATGGGCTGCTCGCCGGATAAGGCAGTATATGTTGACACATACCATTTTGCTGATTTCCAAAATGGATCTGATCAAGTACATCTTCGAGAAGCCTGCTTTATCCGAAAGAATCGCTAGATGGCAGATGATCCTGACTGAGTATGATATCCAATACATAACCCAAAAAGCTATAAAGGGGAGTGTACTAGCTGACCATCTAGCTCATCAAGCCGTCAAAGATTACCAATCTATGAGGTTCGACTTCCCTGACGAGGATATTATGACATTGGACAACATTAAACGTAACAGACCATATGACGGACCTGAACAAAGATCCTGATGGACTCTGTACTTTGATGGTGCTTCAAATGCACTTGGCAATGGTATCGGCGCGGTACTTATCTCTCCAGAAGGTTGCCATACACCTTTCACTACTAGACTCTGCTTCAGCTGCACCAACAACATGGCCGAATATGAAGCTTGTATCTTTGGTCTCAAGGCTGCTATTGACTTGGGAATCAAATCTTTGATTGTATTTAGGGACTCAGCTTTGGTTATCAGTCAAATCAAAGGAGAGTGGGATACTAAGCACCCTAACCTCATCCCTTATAAAGAACATGTCTTGACATTGTTACCATATTTCGAGCAGATTACCTTCGAGCACTTCTCGCGAGAAGAGAATCAGTTGGCAGATGCGCTAGCTACAATGTCATCCATGTTTAAACTTAAATGGGATAATGAGGCACCTCAAATCACCATTGAACGAATGTACGAACCTGTACATTGTCACGAGATTAATACCGGAGAAGTAGTGGACCGACCTTGGTTTCATGACGTCAAAAGCTATCTCGAAGCACAAGAATATCCTGAAGGAGCTTCACTCAATGACAAAAAGTTCTTAAGGAGGTTCGCTGCCAAGTTCTTTCTGAGCAATGGTATCCTATACAAGCGTAATCTTGATTGTGTCCTACGCCATTGTGTGGACAAGGTTGAAGCTGAGCATATCATGGTCGAACTACATAATGGCACCTTTGACACCCACTCAAGCGGTCATACGATGGCTAGGAAGATTCTACGGACAGGCTACTACTGGTCTACCATGGAAGCTGATCGTCATCAATATTCCCGTACTTGTCACAAATGCCAAATCTATGCTGACAAGGTACATATTCTCCCAGTTCCTCTCAATGTCTTAACAGCTCCTTGGCCATTCGCGATGTAGGGAATCGACAAGATTGGAGAGATCAAGCCTACGGCATCCAATGGACACTGTTTCATCCTGGTGGCCATTGATTACTTTACCAAGTGGGACGAAGCAGCTTCCTTCGCCCCCGTTACCAAGAATGTGGTTGCCCGCTTCATCAAGCAGAACCTCATATGCCGGTATGGTATCCCCGACAGGATTATCACTGACAACGGTACAAATTTGAACAATACTATGATCATCGCTCTGTGCGAGCAGTTCGAGATTCAACATCACAATTCATCTCCCTATCGGCCTAAGATGAACGGTGTTGTCGAAGCTACGAACAAAAATATCAAGAAGATCATTCAAAAAATGACATTCACCTACAAGGACTGGCATGAGATGTTACCGTTTGCTCTGCACGGGTATCATACCACGCACGCACTTCAACTGGGGCAACCCCCTTTTCTTTGGTATATGGAATGGAAGTTGTTCTACCTATGGAAGTTCAGATTCCTTCCTTAAGAATCATGAAGGATGTTGGTTTGAATGAAGATGATTGGATTCAAACCCGGCTTGATCAACTTAACTTGATTGATGAGAAGCGACTTACTGCTGTTTGCCATTGTCAGGCGTATCAGAAACGTATGATCAAGGCCTTCAACAAGAAAGTCAAGAGACAAGTATATCAAGTCGGAGACCTTGTAATCAAGCGAATCATCTTGCCGCAAAGTGATTCCAGGGGCAAATGGACTCCTACTTACGAAGGACCATTTGTGATCAAAAACATCTTTTCTGGTGGGGCAATGATTTTGACCACCACGGACGGCGATGACCTGTCGCACCCTGTGAACGCAGACATAGTCAAAAGATACTACGCATAAACGACCCGACAAGTTAAAAACCCGAAAGGGCGACTTGGGCAAAAATGGGAATCCCGATGAATCAAAAACCCGAAAGGGCGGTTCAGGCAAAAATTAGGGATAAATAAAAAAATCTGTACACCCGGCAAGTTGAAAACCCGAAAGGGCGACTTGGGCAAAAAAGGGTTTCCCGGTGGATCGAAAACCTGAAAGGGAGGTCCAGGCAAAAGTTAGGGAATTAAAGCGTATGACTATGTCTCGTCGGATCACTTTAAGGACAATCTCTTCACAGACAAGCTCTGGGCTTCTGATCAACCTAATCATCATCAAACAAGGCAACGAATGGACAAGATACTCAGAGTTACGAAGGCTATAGCAGAATGGGAACCCCATGGAATTGTTACACATAGCCATCTTGCTTTGTATAAATTTTTCTCATTTTTTATGACAACATTCTCTTACTAGGATGTCTGTCTCCTTTGTACAAAAATACTTACACAAAGTTAATATAAATATACTTCAAAGTGTAGAAATTTGTTTGACTTTTCTTTCTTTTTACACTTGTGTTTTATTTGAAAACGTCCAATGATTTATTAAATGAGCATATGCATTTGAATATAATCACTGCTTACAAATAAAACGGAATGAGAAAGAATAATTACTGATAGGTTGAAAGTATAGGAAGACGTCTTTGTGCTATTCCAGAGGAAATCCCCTGCAGTATGTCATTCAGATCCTCAGCAGAGTTAAAACCTTGAAATACACATCCCCAGTGGAGTTTAGTTTCAAAATCCTCATCAGAACTAAGTTTCTAAACTCCCGATCCTCAGCGGAGCCAAAAGACTTCGAACTACAAACCCTCAGCGAAGATAAAACTTTCTTCCCCAACGGAGTCCAAAACTTCAACCTTTAAACCACCGTGGGAATCATCCGGTTTCTCCAAATCCTCCAGCAAGTTATCTTAAAACCTGGAAATCAACCAGATAACAGTTAACTTTTATTCCCAACCAAGGATAAAACCTCAGAAGATTGGCATACTCCCAAGCTCCTGATACCCTTAACAGAATGAAGATTCTCATTCTTAAAACCCCAGAAGATTGGCATACTCCCAAGCTCCTGATAGCCTTAACAGAATGAAGATTCTCATTCTTAAAACCCCAGAAGATTGGCATACTCCCAAGCTCCTAATACCCTTAACAGAATGAAGATTTTCATTCTTAAAACTCCATAAGATTGGCATACACCCAACCTCCTGACCCGAACGCCTGAATGAAGATTCTCATTCTTGCTTCCTCAATAGATTGGCATATAACCCAAGCTTTTGAAAACTCTCCAACATGATAAACATTCTCCCCATAAAGTTATTTCCCAGCAGAACAAAGATTTTTATTCTCATTTCTCCGAGTTGAAGCCTCCCAGGTTTTAATTCCCCAGTAGAGATCGTCAGAGTTTTCCTTATTCCCCAGGAAAGTCATGAAGGATTCTCAATTCCCCGCAGAAGTTGTCAAAGTTATTGTTAATCCCAACAAGTCGCCAAGGATTTTCTATCCCCAACAGTGGTCCCAGGATTTCTCATTCTCAACAATAAAAGGTTTTGAATCCCCAACAGCAGTCAAGGGTTTATTTTCCCCGGCAACGGTGAAAGATTTCATTATCTCCAGCTATCAAGGATTTATTTTCCTCAGCAAGACGGCTACTCAGCTTACAGGCGCATCCGTTACATTCATATATCATAAACATTGATAGAACATATTTTATTGCATCATAAATGTCATGCAACATAACTTTGTGTGTTATAGCTAACATTTTACCTTTTTCAGGATAAGATTAAAAGCTACCTCTAACAAATATTCAAAGATCTCAAATACAGTACGGATACACTCCAAGACATGAAAGTCATTCTGCTACTCATTCAGGTCTCATATTTCAGATACAATATGGATACACCCCAGACACGGCGGTCATTCTACTACTCATTCAGACTTCAGCAATCAGATACAGACTAGATACGCTCCAAACATGGAAGCCATTCTATTTCTCATTCAGATTCAACTGTCAACTTCAGGTTCAGATGCATTCCAGACACGGCAGTCATTCTGTCACCTGTCCGGATCCCAGTTACAGTACGGATACATTCCAGGCACGGACGCCATTCCTTTGCTCATACAAATCCAATCTCCAGATACAACTCAGATACGTTCCAGATACGGATACCATTCTGACATTCGTTCTTATAATTCTCAACAAACAAGTCTTGGATGGCATCTTTAAGCCCATCTCCAACAAGATTTTACCATCTCCAAATGGCATCTTTAAGCCCATTCCCTCAGCTACATTTTGACGAGTGCAAATTTACGGGCACTCTAGTGTCCAATCATCTTTTACCTTCGAGTCACGAAAGGCAAACTCGCCAATCTAACTCTTCAGGTTCAAGAAGATTGAACAGGGGCAGCTGTTGTACCCCAAAATTTTCCCTCTCATTTTATCAATATTTCCCCTCACAAGACTCCTTGAACTCCAGACATGATTAGGGTTTTGCTCTGCTCAAGACATCTCCTTGCACTGATGACCTAAATTAGGGTTTGAGTTTGCACAAGGATTTTTGGACTTCCAATGATCAAAGTGACTTTAATACTTCATTTTGGACTCATAAGATTGTCCATACCAAGTTTCAAGCTTTGAATCAAATTTTTGCCCAGTCAATTGGACAGATGACCTAGAAATCAACTGTATTGGGGAAAAAGTCAACAGTGGCCAATTTACAGTCAAACCTCATAATTTTTGAGCCACATAAACATTATAGACTCATATGAACCATTTGATCAAGTTTGGACCACAACTCCTCAAGAAATTTGATCAGATCATCAAAAGGGCAAAATGGTCATTTTTAGGGTTTTGACTGTACAAGGGTAATTTCTGACTTTTGACCTAGCCAATGGCAAATTGGGCTCACGCATGGATTCAAGGACTCAATGGAATCATCTTGACCTATTCACAAAGTTCAAAAGATCTCAATTGCATTGGATTGACAGATGAATTTTTCAGTCAACTAATCAAAATTTGACTGTACACTGAAAAGTCAAACTTTGACTTTTTGGTCAAAATCAAGTGCCAAGGGTCATTTTTAATCAAGATGTGTCAAAACATGAAACTTGTTCATCAAGAAATCCAATTTTCCGAATTAGGGTTTAAAGTTGAAAAAATTTCATAACTTAGAATTTTTCTAAGTTATGAAATTTTCTTAATTTTTCCCAACTTTGCCCAACATTTTCATCATGATGCAATTGGATTCAAACAAAACTTCCAACATGAAAGTTGTAGTCCTCCACAAAGTAGACAACTTTTATTCAGAAAGTTTTTCCAAAAGAATCTTGGATCTCAAGTTATGATTTTTAGAACAAGGGTCCATGAAACTTTTAACTTAGTGAAATTTTGCCCTAGTTTAGGCAGGATTTTGACCTATCTTCATGGCCATTTTTCACATAGTTCCACTTGTAATTTAAAGTTGCATTTAAAATATGGAATGTAGAGCATATTGAAAGATTTCTAAAATGTCCAAGAACTCTCCAAAATCATTTGTGGTTAGGGAGAATCGAAGGCTTGAAGTTGGCAAAAACTCACTTTTTATCCATGGCATGTTCATATTGATACAAGTTGCAAACTCTAATCAGCTTGCTTTGCACTAGATTACAGGCCTCAAAACAATTCCATACTCAATAATTAAATGCAATTCCATTGGTCTAAGGCATTGTTTTGGTCATTAGAGGTTTGCACACAAGATTAAACCCTAAATAGAAAAAGCAACATTACCATTTTTGCTTAAATCTTGCTTTATGTCAAAACTGAATCCTTGAGCCATATCTTATGAAGCAAATCAAATCCACCAAATTGAGGGGCCAAGGGCATAGTGTGAAAGCTGATAGATAGCCTGTAAAGGCTTGTTTTCCATCACTTCTCATTTTTTTCTTCATAACCAAGAAATTTGTCCAATATCACATAACTTACACATCTGAGAAAACCAACTCTTGCAAGCATTGGAGACAAGTTTCTCACATCCCCTTGAACCAGAAACATGACCCTTTGAGCCCCAAAACCTCCCATAGCACAAAATCACCTTTCATTGGCAAAACAGGGCAACATCTGCATCTTGAGTTCTATCTCACAAGTTGCTCGTGCGTTTTGTCCCAAACCTGTTCAAACACCTTCCATACAACCTATCCAAGCTATCCCAACCCTTAAACGCTAACTGTAACTCCATTTACAAGGTTTGCCATTTTTGATTTCAGCTTGTGCAGTTTGAGTTCTGTAAGCTTGTTCAAGCACATTCAAGGCAAGCTAGGCATTTGAGAAGGTCAGGGGAAGTTCAAGCAAGCTCCCAAACATCTCAGTCCTCATTGAAAAGCTCCACATTGTCAGACACGATCTCAACTAAAATAGGTTTTTGTCAACTTCCTATCTCTCTATTTAGGAATAGTTAGGCTTAGGTTTGTGAATAAAAAATGTAGTATTCATAGCCATGAAGCTGTACATATGCTCAGTTTTCATTTTAGTTATGCATGCTAAGAGAATTTGGTCCATGAACATCCTGAAAAAAATAGGTTAAGATTTAGGGCCAGAGAAATTCTCTCTGGTCTTTGAGAGTTAGGACAAGTTTTTTATATGGTTGAATTTGTCTTGGAAAACTCTACAACTTTGATGTTATGTGTTTTTGTATTAGAGCACGTATGCAGGTTGTTCGTGTTTGTACAGGGCGCGCGAAATTTTGAAAACAGAGGTTGAAGATGAAGTTTGGCTTGGGCTGGGCTTTGGTTCTTTTGTTTTTGACACCCCCCTTTTGCTGAATGCACCCCCCTGGCCCAATTTCTTTATGCTTTTATATTTTTGTATTTATTTTCATTTTTGATTTATATTTTATATTTTCCAAACATAAAAATACCCAAAAATGTTTTCATAAATTTTCACATTTATTTTTATTATTTTTATTATTTTTTTAGACATGAAAAATAATTATTTAATAGTATATACTTTTATTTATTGAAAACTTGAAAATAATATATAATAACATTATACTTTTATTTTTATTCTTTATTTTATTTGCACTCAAAAAATATTGTTCTAAATATATTTTTGTCTTGTATATATTTTATTTTATTTTTATTGTACATAACTAATATAATTAATATATACATATACATACTTTTATTTTATTTAATAAATACTTGAGAATAAAAAAAAACATGAAAATATTATACTTTTATTTTTTATACTTAAATAATACTTTTTCTAAATATATTTTATTTTTTATATACATTATTTTATTTTATTATATAAATAGTATATTTAATATATTTACATTCTTAATAGAAAATTAGGTTTTACCCTTAATAAAAAAATAGTCTTTTTTTTATTTATTTATTTCTTTTGCATTAAATATTTTTTACATACATAAAAAATAAACAAAACATTATTTTACATATTCATATTATTTTGCATATTTATTTAATTAATCATTTAAATACTTGTCCATTTATTTATTTTGTACCAATTATTCAATTTGGATGTAATAGTAAAATTAGGGTTTTAATTTCTTGTCAAATAATCCCCCTTCAAAAATTGTATCCCCCTCTCCATAATTATGTTGTAATAGTGGTATATTTATTTTACGCATTCACGCTTTCAATTATGTCATGATTAGAGATTATGGTTTGTATGCAAAAATCCAAAATCAACAAGTAGCTTGACCTAATACAAGACCTAAATGCATGAAAATGACAAATACAATGCACACTTGCACCCTTAGGGTTTCATCCACTTGTTGCCTTAAAAATGGGCCATGTTATGCATGTTGAGTATTTTGTCAAAACAAAAACAAAACAAAAGATCATAGTCCCTCGATGATGCTATCTTGGTTGCCTACACAAAAATGATCTAGTCCCTTGGAAAATTTGCTAAGAATACCTAACACAATTGCTATCATGGTCTATACGATGACCTGCGCCTGTCCCGTTTAACATCCTAATACAAGGTTGTTTACCAAATTCAATGGTAAAACAACACTGTCAAAAGGGTTAAAAACATATAGAAAAGATCTTTGAGTAAAATAGAGTAGATAACTCTTAGTTACTTGATCAAAGCTTGCAAAAACATCCTTGCTATTTTCAAACACACCTCACAACACAATTTCAAAACATTTCCCAAATCAAACTTTTAAAAGACATACATCTTTGTATACATTCAAACAAGAATCATTACAAAGATTTCCACAATGATGGCCTCTTTTCAAAACATCTTTCAAAACTACACACAAAGCACCATTTCAAACAATTGAAAAGCAAAAGCAAGTGATCTAAACAAGTAACTAAGAGCCCATGGATAACCATGGATGAAAAGGGTGCTTGCACCTTCCCTTTTCATAATCTACTCCCCGAACCTAAGAAAACATCTCAAAGGTCTTTCCTGTGCTTTTTGACCTTTCCTTTGGATAAAATAAAAAGTCGGTGGCGACTCTTGCTAAACCGGAACATTTGCAAACACAAACACAAAACCTCAAGTCAGTTCTCCCACCGTATCACACAGTGCCTAAAAAGGATAGAAAAGTACGCATTTGTGTGGATTACCGAGATTTGAATAGGGCAAGCCCTAAGGATGATATCCCACTTCCCTATACCGATATTTAGGTTGACAACACCGCACAACATAAAGTGTTCTCTTTCATGGATGGTTTCTCAGGCTACAATCAAATCAAAATGGCACCTGAGGACATGGAAAAAATGACTTTCGACACACAGTGGGACACATTCTGTTAGAAGGTTATGCCATTCGGGTTGAAGAACGCTGGGGCAGCTTATCAATGTGCCATGGTAGCTCTATTTCACGACATGATCCATCACGAAATAGAGGTCTATATGGACAACATGATAGCCAGATCTCAAACTGAAGAGGAATATCTTGACCATTTGCAAAAACTATTTGAGAGAATAAAGAAATACAAGTTGAGGTTGAACCCGAATAAATGCACATTTGGGGTAGGGTCCGGTAAACTCCTAGGCTTCGTCGTCAGCGGTAAAGGTATCAAAGTGGATCCTGCCAAGGTGAAAGCAATACAAGAAATTCCTGCTCCTTGCACCGAGAAGGAAGTCAGAGGATTCTTGGGACGGTTAAACTACATTGTCAAATTCATTTCTCACTTGACCGCTACTTGTAAACCAATCTTCAAATTACTGAAGAAAGATCAAGTAGTCAAATGGAATGATGAGTGCTAAGCTTCCTTTGACAAGATCAAAGAGTACCTTCAAGAGCCTCCTGTTTTGATGCCTCCAGTCGAGGGAAGACCTCTGATCATGTATCTAACTATTTTGGAAAATTCAATGGGGTGTGTGCTGGGGCAGCATGACGAGTCTGGCCGAAAAGAGCATGTTATTTATTACCTGAGCAAAAAGTTTACCGACTGTGAAACAAGATATTCACTACTCGAGAAAACTTTTTGCGCTCTGGCATGTGCTGCTCCCCGGCTAAGACAGCATATGCTGACCCATACTACCTTATTGATATCCAAGATGGATCCAATAAAATACATATTCGAGAAGCCTTCCCTCTCCGGGAGAATAGCAAGATGGCAGATGATCCTGACTGAATACGACATTCAGTACACTACCCAAAAAGCGTATGCTAGCCGATCATTTTTCTCATCAGGCTATGGATGACTACCAGTCCATAAAATTCGAATTCCCAGATGAAGACATCATAATAGTGAACAACTGTAAAGAACTCAGACCATATAACGGACCTGAACAAGGATCCCGATGGACCTTGGTTTTTGATGGAGAGTCTAATGCACTCGGCAATGGAATAGGTGCTGTAATCATATCCCTAGAAGGATGTCATACTCCCTTCACCGGAAGACTTTGCTTCAACTATACAAATAACATGGCAGAATATGAAGCATGTATTTTTGGTCTCAAAGTTGCCATAGATTTGGGAATCAAGTCTTTAAGTGTATTTGGAGATTCAACCTTGGTCATCAGTCAGATCAAAGGAGAATGGGACACAGAGCACCCTAATCGCATCCCCTACAAAGAACATGTGTTGACATTAATCCCGTATTTTGAGGAGATTACCGTTGAACATTTCCCACGAGAGGAAAATCAACTAGGGACACACTAGCCACCATGTCATCCATGTTTAAAATCAATTGGGATAACGAGGCTCCCCAGATCACCATTGAACGGATGGATGAACCAGCTTACTGTCACGAGATCGATACTGAAAAAGTAGTGGACCAACCTTGGTTCCATGAAGTTAAGAGGTATCTCGAGGCTCAAGAGTATCCGGAAGGTGCTTCAGTCAATGATAAGAAGTTCTTAAGAAGATTCTCTGCTAAGTTCTTCCTTAGTAATGGCATTCTTTACAAACGCAACCACGACTCTGTTTTGCTTCGTTGCGTAGAAAAGGTTGAGGCCGAAAAGATCATGGCTGATCTACATGAGAGCACTTTTGGCACCCATTCCAGTGGGCATATGATGGCAAAGTAGATCCTACGGGCAGGGTATTACTGGTCTACCATGGAGGTGGATTGCTATCAGCATTCGCGAACCTGCCATAAATGTCAGATCTATGCTGACAAAGTGCATGTGCCTCCAGTTCCTTTAAACATCCTGACTGCTCCTTGGCAATTCATGATGTGGGGCATTGATATGATTGGAGAAGTCAAACCAACAGCTTCTAATAGGCACCGCTTCATCTTGGTAGCCATTGACTACTTCATAAAGTGGGTTGAGGCAGCTTATTTCGCTTCTGTTACCAAGAATGTTGTCGCTAGGTTCATCAAACAGAATCTCATCTATCGGTACGGTATCCCAGAGAGGATCATCACAGATAATGGTACAAATCTCAACAGATTCTTCCTCCAACGTTCATACTCCAGGTTGATTTGACACGGGCTGTGTCCTGTGACACGGGCGCTTGTGACACCTTCGGCCTTTCTAGAATCTAATTTTTATCCAAATCTCTGAATCCTGCACTCTTTATCCCGATTCATCCTGTTTTATTTGGTTGAACTTGAAAATACTAAAATATAAAACCAAAGCATAAAATGTGGCAAAATGAAATAAAATATCAATCAATTAAACAAAACAATAACTAAAATAACTGCTAAATTCATGTGTAAAAACCACTGGTCAGGTTCTGTAATGCGGTGGGAGAACTGACTTTTTGGTTTTGTGTTTTATCGCAAATGTTTCGGATAACAAGAGTCACCACCGACTTTTCTTTTATCCAATAAAGGAAAGGGTGAAAAGAACAGGAAAGACCTTCGAGAATTTTTCTGAGTTCGGGGGGTAGGTTATGAAAAGGGAAGGTGTTAACATCCTTTTCACCCGTAGTTATCTACGGGCTCTTAATCGCTAGATCACTTTTGAAAATGCCTAAGTGCGGGAATTTTGTAATGATTCTCGTATCGTTGAGAATGCATACAAAATGTTTATTTTGAAAATATTTGTTGAAAAAGTGTCGTTGTGTGAAAAATGTTTTGAAATCTCCACGAGCAAGCGATTAAGAACTATCTACTTACTCAAAAGTCTTTTTTTCTTTTCCTCCTCCTTTAGGTAGTGCTATACTACCATTAGTTAGTAGGAAGCCCTATCATTGAATGTTTGAGGTATATGCGTGGTTCATCGTACAATCATGAAGGAAACATATAGGATACCTTTAGCAATTCGAAGGTACTATTATCATGTATTCATAGGCAACATCGAGGGACAAGATAATTTACCAAAGGCAGCATCGAAGGGTCATCAAGGGACTATGATCTTTATGATGATTTTTAACCGAGGGTCTTTGCTAATGGTATCCCTACGTTCAAGGGATATGAATGTTTTCTGAAGGAAATAAGTGGAGTCACCCTAGAGGTGCGAGTGTGCGAAGTGATTTGTTTTCAGTTATTTTGTCTTGATTAGGTTTTCTAGCGGTTGATTTTAAATCTTGTCATACAAGCCTATTTACTAACAGTTATATATACAGGCATATAATTATAAGTGCAGAAAAATAAAGGTGCGGAAAGTAAAGAGCAAGAAAGTAAAGGCCTACAACTATTACAGGGCTTTGGTAGAGTTATATAATTAGGAAAAAGTGCGAGAATGTAAATCTAAGTTATTACATTTAAATTGTGCGACCTATACAATTTCTCTAGGAATTTTAAATAGAAAAAATAAATAAGAGAAAATGTTTTAAAAAAAAATGTTTTTTTTTGTATTTTTATGGAAAATAGTTTGGTGTTAATTAAATAATTAAAACCTACTTGTTTCTTATTACTTTTAATAAATAAAAATGTTAATTAAACTTAATTAAAAAAATGTCAATTTTTTTATTATTGATAAAAAGATTCAAACAACAAAATCAAACCACTGAGATACACTAATTTGGACCTTGCTAATTTGGTGGTGAGGTTAGTTAGATCTAAAAGTGACCGCAGCTACATCAAAACGTTGCTCTAACAATGGTGGATTGTTGTTCCTGCATCGAATCTAAAAAATGATGTTTCCAAACGGTTTCAGACATCAATAGAAACACATATATATGCTTAGAATTAATTTATATAGCATGTTTTGTACCCCAAACTTTTCCCTCTCATTTATCAAGTATTTTCTCACAAAAATCTCTCTTGGTTCAAGACTGCACTAGGGTTGATCAACTCAAGACACCTCCTTAAGCACTGATGACCAAAATTAGGGTTTGAGATTGCACAAGGATAATTGAACTTTTAATGCTTCATATGACTTTCATGGATCATTATGGACCCCCAAGATTACTCATGTCAACTTTCAAGCCTTGGATCACACTTTTGCTCAGTAAATTGAGTAGTTGACCTAAAAATCAACTGTATTGGGGGAAAATTCAACTATGGCCAATTTACAGTCAAACTTCATAATTTTTGATCCACATCAACATTATAACTCATATGTATCATTTGATCAATTTTGGAGCACAATTCCTCAAGAAATTTGATCAAATCATCAGAAGGGCAAAATGGTCAAAATTAGGGTTTTGACTGAGGAAAGGCAATTTCTGATTTTTGACCTAGCAAATGGTCAATTAGTTTGAAGCATGATTTCAAGAGTTCAATTGCATCATTTTAACCTAATAGCATGACCTAAAACATTTCTCAAGATCAATTGGATTGATAGTGAATTTCCAATAAACTCATCAAAAAGTCAATTGTACACTGAAAAGTCAAACTTTGACTTTTTGGTCAAAATTCAATGTCAAAGATCACAATTCATCAAAACATGTCAAAATAATAAACTTATTCATCAAGAAATCAAAAAGTCAAGATTTCATTTTGAAAAGTCAAAGTTTTATAACTTAGAAATTTTTCTAAGTGTTTAAAAATTCATGTTTTTTCATAACTTTAAGCCAGTTTTTCACCATGATGCAAGAGGAGTCAAAAGAAACTTTCAACATGAAAGTTATATATCTCCATGATATATACAACTATTATTTACACAACTTCTTCTAAAAATGCTTGGATATCAAGTTATTAATTCCTAAAGTCCTGGTCTTGAAATTGGACACTTAGTGAAATTTTGCACTAGTTTTGGTCAGGATTTTGACCTAACTTCATGGCGCTTTTTCATATAGTTCCAAGGGGAATTTTCAAAAGTGATTCAAATAGGGGTTATATAGCACACTACAATATTTTCAAAATGTCTAAGAAATCCTTGAGACCATTCTTGAGCAGGGAGAATCGAAGAGATGAAGTTAGGGTTTTCACACTTGAAATACAAGTCATTTTGTGATGAACAAGTTTCAAATTTCAAACCTATGCTGCATAATCTCTACTTTACAGGCCTCAAACTTGTTAGGAACTCCATAATTAATTGTTGGCACAGCTGCTAGAGGTCTCAATTCAAGCATTCAATGCATGGCCATGCTTTATATCCATTTTTGGAAGAAAGTGGACAATGCCATTTTGATAAAGTAGCTTTTTGCACAAAACAGGTTCTTGAGCCTTGCAATTGTTTTCTTCTGATCATACATGTCCTATAATGCAAGAGAAGTTGATCTCAACACTTACAATCACTCAGCCCATGCTTGTACTTCTTCTTGGAACCATACTTCCCACTTTTCTTCAAAATCAAGTAACATAGCAATCAGCCTATATCTTGTACTTCTGACCTTCTCAAGCACAAAAAACCTTTTGCTTATACATACACAAGTAATTTTTCACAAAACCCATGCATGCTTGAGCCTTGAAAACACCAAGAACTCAGATTTGCATCTCATACCTCCATTTTCACATAACCTGACCAAAAGTTTGAAACTCATAACTCCCTCGTGCGTTTTCAAGCCTCTTTGTTCCCAAAGCTTCTAAACATCATTTAGAAGTCATCCCTCATCCTGTTACAGTTTTGTATCACCTCCATCACCATCCTCCATTTCCAAAAAATATAGGTCTGCATCTTGACTTCTCCAGGACAGTTCAAGCACTTACAACTCAAAGTAACCATTGCATTAGCTTCCTGGGACCTCAGTGGAGCTATTCTGATCATCACAACACCTTGAAGAGTGCTCATTTGCAGAACATGACTTCCAGTTTTGAGGTAAGTTATCTCAAATTTGAACTCTTCATATAAGCATCATTAATGTTTAATTTGTGAATGAAAAATGTAGACATCATTGTTCTGAAGCTAACCATGTCTTTAGATTTCATTTATATTGCTTGAGTAGTTAGAATTTTGAATCTGAACATCCTGAAATTATTAGGTCAGAATTTGGTATCATTCAAAACTCATGTTCATTCTTGAGAATTAGTCTAAGTTGTTTACATTTCTGGAATCGTGGTAAAATTTTACACAAGTTTCATGTTTACTTTGTTGCAAATGGTTGAGAAATGTACAAGTTACAGGTGGTCTGGCTGGAGATTGAAGATGAAGTGTAATCAGGGCGCGTTTTATGTTATATAATTATGGTTTTGCATAAATTAACGGATATATCACCACCTCAGTACTTAAAGCGCACGCCTATCACTATGAGGTCCTAGGTTCAAGCCCGAGTGTGACCTTTTGTGATTTTTTCACATTTTTCACACTTTTTTTGACTTTTTTTTGCAGCGCTGGGCTTCACTTCTTTGGGCCTATTCTTTTTTTGCTTATTCTGACTCCCCTGGACTATTCACATCCCTGGCCCATTTTATTTTCTTTTTCTCATTTTTCATTTATTTATTTTCTTTAATATTTTATCTAATATTAAAAAAAATCAGAAAAAATATAAAAACATTAGATTTATATTTTCATATAGTTTATTTATTTTTTACAATAAAAATTATTTTTATTTAATTATACTTTATTTATTTTACTAATTGGTTTGTAAATTTAATTAAAAACTAGGGTTTTAGTTATTTTCTTTTACACAATTAAAATATATTATTTTAAAACCAAAAAAGACCAAAAATACTTTATAATACTATAAATTATTTTTAAGACAAAAATACCAAAAATATTCTTCTTACAAACTTAATTTCTTTTTTAATCAATTAATATTTAGATTAGGGTTTTATTTAAATTCTTTTCCTCGTAAATTTAGGTTTACTTTTTACTAATTTAATTAATTATTTTCTTTTAGTTAGTTAGGTTAAAACAAAACCCTTTTTCCTAAAAAAAAATCCAAACAAAAATCCATTTTCTTTCCATTTTACATTTTTGTATATTTATTCATTTTTGTACATTATTTATCCAAATTCAATATGGTTGTAATAAATTATTTAAATTTAAATTCTTGCAATCCCCATTTGTAATTTGTACACCCCCATCCCACAAGTATTGTAATAGCTTAGTAATTTTAAATTACGCAATTTATCGCTTTATATACAAATGCTAGTAATTAGGGTTTTGTATGGAAACACTAAAACCAACAAATAGCAAACCCTAATTAAAGAAAAAAACAAGCATGAAAATCAATACATTTGCACACAAGCACCCCTAGGGTAAAATCCAATTGGTTGCCTTACAAAACGGTCATATTACGCATGTGAGATATCTTAGCAAAAACAAGCAAAATAAAAGATCATAGTCCATCTATGACGCTATCTAAGTTACCTTCCAAAGTGATCTTAGTCCCTAAAGAAAAAAATGCTAAGATACCTTGCAACATTGCTAATCATGGTTATACGATGATCCACGCCCATCCCGTTTACATCCAAAGATAGGGTTACTTACCAAATCAATGGTAAGATAACAATGTCAAAGGAAAAAGGAAATGAACATGAAATACTTTTGAGTAGGTAGAATGTTCCTAGTTACTTGCTCAATTTCAAAACAAAACATCCTTGCTATTTTCAAAACAAAACACCAACACTTTCAAAAAACATCTTTCAAACTTGAAAATATTTTCAAAAGATTAACACTTTGTATACATTCTTACGAACGAGAATCATTACAAAGTTTGTGTAAACGATGGCGCCTTTTCCAAATGCTTTCAAAAACCACACAAAGCAAATTTTCAAACAAAAGCAAGTGATCTAGCAAGTAACTAAGAGCCCATGGAAAACCATGGATGAAAAGGGTGCTAACACCTTCCCTTTTCATAATCTACCCCCCGAACTCAAGAAATAATCTCAAAGGTCTTTCCTGTGCTTTTTCACCTTTCCTTTTGGATAAAAGAAAAGTCGGTGGTGACTCTTACTAACCACAACATTTGCGATAAAACGCAAAACATCCCAAGTCAGTTCTCCCACCGCATCACAGAACTGGCGGCTCTGCTGGGGATAATTCTAAAAGTGGGGTTACTTTAGGGCTAGATCACATTTACTTGCTTTCATTGTTTGATCTGTATGCTTTACATTATGGTTCTTTGTTTGGGTTTGAATCCTCTACCCGAATTTAGGATACCTTATAGGTAAGTAGAAATACATTGTGGAAACTGTGCGGGGTATACCGACACGGTCTAAGCAATAGCTACGCTAGTGCGACATATTTGTGGGTATCGGTAGCCCTTGCGTATTCAAGAAGAATACGAGGCTGCTGAGTGATGTCATGAAGCACTAATGAACTTTTAGAACCTTTACTTGACTAACTTGGCCATTAGGACGTAGTGAGATGACCGGCTTTGATGCAGTCCAAAGTTGGTAGATACTCGATACTACACTCATTAAGGTTTTCTTTTTTGGGATATTTCGGTCGCCATTAAAGAGGCTTGCGCTGAAACAATGTCCGAGAAAACAAACCAGTGATATTGAGCTCCTTAGAACCCGGTTACTATTACTAGGACAGGTTTAAGCCAACTAAACTTCAAGAGGGTATTTACCTATGAGACTCTATGCAAGCCTAAACCTAAGGACTTGTTTGCTTTGTTTGTATGTATTTACTTGTACATAACATCATAAACATCATGACATCATACTCATATTCTTCAAAAATTGTTTGTTTGTATGTATTTACTTGTTCCGTTTTGTAGGGTATGGATTCTGTTGTACCCCAAAATTTGCCCTCCCATATTCTTCAAGAAATTGCCAAGTCAAGCTTCAAAATTCCCCAAGGGTTGCATAGTTCAAGGGCCTCCTAAACAGTCAAAATTAGGGTTTTGGTTCTGACGAAGTAAATGAAGTTTCCAAGGGTCCAATCAAGTCCCACATGCCTATAAACATGGTCAAGCATCCTCATATCAAGATTCAAGACTTACAGCACAAAATTGCACAGTCAAAAACCCTAATTGCACTACAGTCAACTGTAGGGGCAAAATGGTCATTTGACAGTCAAAAGTTCAAATTTTTGGTCAACATCTCATTTTGAAGCCACAAACATCATTTGATTAATGCTTGATCATGATTCTCAAAACTTGGCTCAAAAATCATCAAGATGCAAAAGTTTCCTTATTTGGACAGCTGAAAAAGTCAACTGTAAATTGACCAGGGTATAACCTTCACATGGATTATCAGAAAAATTCCATCCAAAGCTCATTTTGAAGAGAAAGACATTTCCTACAACTCCTCTTCATACTTCAAGTCCAAGAAATGCTCTTACAAAAAGTTATCAATTTCAACATTATAGGTCATTTTCAAAAGTCAACAAAAAGGGACTTTAAGTCAAAGGCCATAACTTGAGATTGGTAAATCAAAATGACATGGGACCAAAGACATTGGTTAGAGGACTCAAATAACTTTACAAAATGTCCAAGAACATGAGCAAAGCTTAAAAGTTGAGCAAGTTATGCCTTGTGGAAGTTGGGAAATTTTTGGATATTTTGAAAAGTCAACATTGCTTCAAATGACCTAAAATTGCTAATGGGCCTCTTTTTCTTCCACAATTCATTATCCAAGGCATGTGCACGACCATTTGGCCCAAAGGGAAGTTTTTTTATCATTTTTATTTATTTATTTGGATTTTTTATTATTAATAATTCATTTAATTAAATAAAATACATGAAAAATACTAAACCTAATTTTCTAAATCTTTTTGTGCATAAAATAATCTCAATATTTCGTGTACAATCAAATATGGAAGGAATTATGATGATTGGATATGATTGAGACCAAAAAGCATGAAAAAGATTTGGAAAATTATGGTTTGCAAATCAAATATTTTTTCACATCAATGCATGGATTTTTGATCAAGTTCTTAACCTAAATCATTCACCTATACATACTAATGCTAACCCTCGTGCCCATTACCTGAGAGCTGCGCCATAGACCAAGAACCACACTTGAATTTTTTTCCTAAAATTTGAAAACTGATAACTAGGTTTTAGTTTGATTCAAGCCAAAAGAACCATTCCATCACCTTCCTGGGATATCAAGGAAGGTTTTCAAATCAAGAACATCAACTCTAACGCCTTGAATCGGTATACAGAAGTCAATTTTTTCTCATAAAAATGCATATTCGTGTTTTGATTTTGAGACATTCTCATAGCATTTTGTTTATATATTCATACTAAGCGATGTGTTCTGAAGCTAACCCTATATTTTAATTGCGTTTTTATGCACTATTGGAGAATCTGCCATTGTTGTCTTTTAGGGTTTTGCAAGCTTTGAATTGGGCGTTTCCAGATAGGGTAAAATTAGCACACCATAATGCCGTGAACGAAACAAGCGTGCTTGGACGATCAAAACGGAACCCTCGCGCCTAATTTATGAGGCCCCAGGGGCTAATCGCTATTTTCCAATAGGGTGTCTATAGGGACGGTTCAAAACCGTTGCTGATTGTGTTTTTGTTTCAGGAAAAAATAAAGCCATGAAGAAGATGACTATGTGGCTAACAGCGATTGGTCTATTTGAAATTTCGCGCTAATTCTCCACTAACGCGTTTGTTTCATTTTATAAATATTGTTTGTTATTTAATATACAGAAAACGTGAATAGAGCAGTTGGCAAGGCATGTACATTGGTGAACCACAGGACCTGGGTTCGATCCCAGGTCCCCTCCCTTTCCATATTATTATTTTTCTAACGTTGCTTGTGTGTAGCTCGTTCCCAGAATCCCAGCGTACACTCTATAGTCCAAGAGCGCCACATGTCCACCAAGATCAAACCCAAGGCCAGGATTCAGGGCATATGGTGTGCCTCAGTCAAAGGTGTCACACGCTGGCATGAGAAGTCAGACAAGGCCTTAAACAAATGGGCCCAAATTGCTAAGCAAAACCCCCTAGGTTTGCAAGCTTTTTTTACATTTTTTCATTCTTTTTGTTTATTTCAATTATTATTTTTTTCAATTAATTTAATATTTTCACAATAATATAAAAAACACATAAAAATCAGAAAAAGGCAAAAATAAATATTTTTATTTAATTTTTTTATATTTTGTAAATAAAACCTTTATTAATTAATTAGTTTTAAACTTAGGGTTAAATTTTAATATTTTTCTTAATCAATTTAAAATTTGGTAGAATTAGGGTTTGTAACAATTTTTATCCTTTTTCTTTTCTTTTCACCATAATTAATTATTAAATATTATTTTTGTAATTAAATTGCATGTAAATTAATTAGATTAAGTTTAGGTTAAAATTTAATACTTTCTTAATAAACTAAAAAACAATTAGAATTAGGATTAGCGTTTTAATTCCAATTAATCTTATTAAATTCTCATAAATACAAAAATCTAAAAAAAAAACAATTTCCTTTTCTTTTAATCCAATTAATTTAACAATTTAATTTAATTCCATTAAAAAGGGTCCAACGCCCTCGTTTCTAATTTTATTTCAATTCGCCTATTTATTTCTTTTTCTTGTAAATATTCATGTACCTCTCCCAAGGCCTTGTAAACTCGGACATTTTAATCTTTCGCACTTTACTTTACTTATTTATTTTCTGTCAAATCGGGTCCTGGAAATTTTGGCGATGTGGACCCGCGCCTTTTGTAATAGTTTAGAACTTTACCTTTCTCGCAATTTTTAACTATTAACAAATGCATGCAAGAATGAATGGACAAAAGTAAAAACAAACGCATAGATCACCTTTAACATGAACAAGATAAGATAACTGAATCTGACACACAATTCACACACCACCCCTAGGGTACGCCTCACTGTTGCCTTGCCTCGAAAGGTGATCGTCGAGTAGAGGATGTCTTAGTAAGTCCTCATGATCCGGGAACCTGGCATGAGGGTAGCTTCTAAGGTGTCTTCCCATTGCTCTGGTGATCACCATGTCCCGAACCTCGAATTGACCCGAACACCTCCAACGGTGGTGCTACCTACCTCTCAATGGTGGGATGGCACTACTTTAAAGGATATCTACACAGACGAATTCCTTTGGGTAGGTAGACGACTCAAGATACTTGCTCTAAATTTCAAAACAAATCAAAAATACTTTTCACACCAACACATTTTCAAAAGCTTTCGAAAGCAATTTTTCAAACACTCTTGAGGACCGATACAAGAGTCGAACTGGAATTTTCAAAGAAACTTTTTTAAACCCACAGTTGAAAAGCAAACAAACCATTTTTGAAAACACAATGAGCAAGTATCTAAGAGCCCATGGATAACCATGGATAGAAAGGGTGCTAACACCTTCCCTTTCTATAATCTACCTCCCGAACCGAGAGCAATCTCTATAAGGAATTTTTCTGTGCTTTTGTCCTTTCCATTTGGAGAAAATAAAAGACGGTGGCGACTCTTGCTTCCGCGACATTTCGCGAACCAGCGTTAAACAGTCAGTTCCAGATCCACCGATCACAGAACTGGCGACTCTGCTGGGGACAGAACTTAAAGTGAGGTGTACCTTAGGACTAAGTCCATAACTGTGTTTTCAATTGCTTTCCTTGTTTGCTTTAAATTATGGGACTGTCTTGGGAGTTCTATAGATCCTAACTCGGATCTGGGGGATACCTTCTTAGAAAGTAGCAACAAGGCTGTGAGGGAACTGTGCGGGATATACCGACATGGTTGAAACAGTCTGCTACGTTGATGTGGCACTTTGGTGTGTACCGGTAACCCTTGAGTTCAGTCAAGGAGAGTACGGGGCCTCCGCGTGGTGTCGTGAATCATCAACAAACCTTAGGAACCTTAATTGAACTATCTTGGCCTCTTTAGGGTAGTGAGATAATTGACTTTGGTGCAGTCCGAGGTTGGTTGATACTCGATACTACACTCAATTGAGGGTTGCTTTCCTGGAATATTTTGGTCGCCAGTTCAGTGGCTAAATCGAAACGATGAACAATGAAAGCAATCCCGTGATATTGGGAACCTTAGAACCCGGTTACTTCTAATAGGACAGGATGAACCCACCAACTCCAAGAGGGTACTACCCAGACCCCATGCTGGCCTTAAACCCTAAGGGCTTGTCTTGTGTGCCTTGTGTGCCTTACATGTTTGTCTTTGTAAATATCTGTGGTGTGTTTAATCATAGCATCATGACATCATCCAGCATCATATGCATTGACTAACCATTTCAGGGATTCGAATCTTCATCTTTGTTCTTGTTTTGTAGGACATGGAAACTGTTCGTAGAAAGACAATTCAAGTCAGTCTTGTAAGAATCCCTCCTCAGCTTAAGGAACTTATATCCAGGATTCCCGAGAGCTCTTCATTCAGTGAAAGACATGGAAGTCTCATCAGCTTGGTCAATACCAACATTGAGGAAGATATGATAAAGGTCCTGTTCTAGTTCTTTGACCCTCTGCATCACTGTTTCACCTTCTTGGAATATCAGCTGGTACCTACATTGGAGGAGTTCTCCCGGCTCCTGAAGATCCCTATCCTTGATCAACTACCCTACAACGGTACAGAAAAGGAACCTAAGCTTGAAGAGATTGCTAAAGCCTTGCACCTACAGTCATCTGACCTCAAGGGACATTGGGAAGTTAGAAGTGGTATCAAAGGGTTCTTAGCCAGGTTTCTGTTTGAAAAGGCCCATGAATGTTGGAACTCTCTTGACTTGCAAGCTTTTGAAGAAGTTGTGGCCCTCCTTGTCTATGGTTTGGTGTTGTTCCCTAACCCAGATCAGCTTATTGATATCAGTGCTGTCCAGATCTTCATGTCCAGGAATCCTATACCTACGTTGCTGGGGGACATCCTTCACTCATGTTACACTCGAACCATGAGAAAAAGAGGTGTCCTTATGTGTTGCACTCCTCTCCTGGGAAGGTGGTTTATTTCGCACCTTCCACAATCAGTTTTGAAGAACGAACGGGGTTTGAGATGGTCACAACGGTTGATGACTCTCACACATGAAGATATACATTGGTGCCCTAGGTCCAGAGAGGATGTCACTATCATTGATCGTTGCGGGGAGTACCCTAATGTTCCTTTACTTGGAATCAGAGGAGGTATTACTTACAACCCATGCCTGGCTTGGAGACAGTTTGGTTATGCTCGGAGGGATGGTCCTCATGACATGTTAATTCCTGACATAGTTTTTGACTTCGACAACGATACTCAAGGACTTCGCCAGAGGTTTATCAGAGCCTGGAGGATGCCAAGTAGGATAGACAGTAAGACATTGGGGCACAGGAACTCCATCCCGTTGGAACCTTATCTCAAGTGGGTACGAGCCCGCTCCCAGAAGTTAGTGATGCCTTATCCCCATATGCTCCCTGTGATCAAAGAGCCAGTCTTGGAAGGAGAAGTGTCCTACACTATTCAGCACCCTGATATGCCCACATCCTGGGAAGAGATGCAGAAGAGCTGGATCCAGCTTAAGGAAGAACGGAATTCTCTTGAGACCAATCTACATGCTAGTGAAAAGAAGGTCTTGGAGCTCACCCTCCTGTTGCACGAGGAGAGGAATCTCAACACTTACATAGCTCCAAAGAGGATGCGTAGTGTATTTTGGGATTGATTTGCTTTTGTATTATTTTGCCCATGAGGCTTCGATGTACTGAACAATTATTTCCTTAATGATAACGTGTGTTCCTTTTTGTCTACAACAAATTTGAACTTTCGAACCCTTGAATGCATTGCATAAACACATATCATTCATCATGTGCATAGCAGGTTTTCCTCTTTTCAGGTTGCTTACAGTTCTTCGCTGTTTATTTCAGCATTATGAATCCTGACTCATCATCAACCGAGATGTCCATCAAGGCTCTTCAGGCGCAGAACGCGCAATTTCAGGAACTAATCATGGGTTTGGCTCAGGGCCAAGAAGAGCTGAAGGCTCTGCTCCTGAAGAAAGAAAAGAAGAAGAAGAGAAGGATTGTTCTGTTCAACTCGGGCCGAAGGTTTGGCAACACTCTGCAGAATGAAGAGGCTGGTTCTTCTATTGGCAAAGGTACTCCTCAAGCGGAAAAAGGTCCTAGTCCGGTAGTCTCTGACAACGAGACTGATTTTGATGAAGAGCAGTATCCTCCTGCAGAAGACAGATACAAGCAGTTGGAAGACATGTTGAATGCTATGGAGATACAACAGGTACCTGGGCTGGATTTCGGAGATTTGGGTTTGTCTACTGGTGTGATCATTCCTCGCAAGTTCAAAGCACCATCTTTCACTAAGTACGACGGGGCGTCTTGTCCCAAGCTACATCTCAGGTCCTACGTGCGGAAGATTCAACCGTACTCAGTGGATAAGAATTTGTGGATCCACTTCTTCCAGGAGAGTCTTTCAGGGACTCATCTCGAATGGTTCTATCAGCTGGATGGGACCAAGGTTCGTAACTGGGAGGAGTTGGCTACTGCTTTCTATAAGGAGTATCAGTATAATGCCGACCTTGCCCCTACACGTACCCAACTCCAGGGTATGTCGTTAGGTTCAAGTGAAGGTTTTAAAGAGTACGCTCAGAAGTGGAGGGATCTGGCTGGCAGGGTGCAGCCTCCGTTGACTGACCGGGAGTTAGTAGACATGTTCTTGGGGACCCTATCTGGGCCATTTTCAACCATCTTATTGGGAATTCTTCTGCTGGATTCACTGATCTTATTCTGACTGGAGAGAGAATTGAGGCTGGGTTGAAGTCTGGTAAGATTCCGAAGGGTGCATCGTCTAGTTCTGAGAAGAAACCCTTCAAGAAGGAGGCTAGTGCTGTATATGGCTCCAGGAGACAAGAGAAATCTGAGCGTCGTCAATCTGTCAGTGCGGTAATGATTGCTAAGCTTGCTGCCGCTCCTCGGCCAACCAATCCTCAAAGGGCTGAAAGACCCCGGAGAGAGTTTACCCGTTTGAGCATGACCTTATCGCAGATCTTGCCACAGTTGCTGTCCACCAACCTAGTGACTGTCAGAGAGGCCCCTAAAGCTGTGAACACTGCCTCCCCCAAGTACAACCCAAATGCTCATTGTGCTTACCATTCTGATAGCCCGGGGCATTCCACTGATGACTGTTGGGCATTAAGGAGTAAGGTGCAAGACCTTATTGATGCGAAAGAGATACAGTTTGAAGCGCCTGAGAGGCCGAATGTGGTGACTGCTCATATGCCTCAGCATGGGGTAAATGCTGTTGATGAAGAAGTGTACGTTGTTTCTGTGGATGATCTAGCCACTCCCTTAATGACTGTCAAGAAGAACCTACTGCTGGCCGGTTTATTTCCGGGTTGCAGTGAGGGTTGCCTGTTCTGTGCTGTTTCCCTATCTGGTTGCCCCTTACTCAAGTTAGGCATCCAAAGCCTGATGGACAGTAAGGAGATTCTGTTCAAGAAGTCTGCTGTTCAGTTGGTTCCGGCAGAAGAAGTTTCTGTGGTTACCATCTTCAATAATCCAATCAAGGCTCTCCCAAGGAAGCCTGTCCAAATCGTGATTGTCGCACCTGTTGTTATCACTATTCCGGGACCTCTTCCCTACGTATCTGATAAAGCTGTCCCCTGGCATTATGGGGAAGATGTGTATGTGAACGGAATCAAACAAGAATTCAACACTGGCGCCAGTATCTGCGATATCACTGGCCCAGCCAAGGTTACCCGCAGTGGCAGGCTCTTCTCGCCTGACATTGCACCGCCCTCTACTCGAAGACCCCTCCTTATAACACCTACAAGTGTACCTGTTCCTGTTGCTGATCAAGTTGTTTCCCCTGCTGCTGAGTCATCCGATGCTCGGGGCAAGGGAATTGAAGATGAGCCTGCCCGGATGGAGACACCGATACCTATAAATGCTGAGGCCTCCCAACAAGAGATGGAGGAAATCTTAAAAATAATAAAGAAGAGCGACTTCAATGTCGTCGAGCAGCTGGGGCATACGCCCTCCAAAATCTCCATGCTCTCCTTGCTCCTATGTTCAGAGGCCCATGCTAAGGCCTTGATCTCGTTTCTCAAGACGGCCCATGTGCCACAGGAGACATCTGCAGTCCAGTTCACTGATTGCGTAGCAAATCTGACAGCGGACAATGGCTTGGGTTTCTCAGATGCTGACCTGACTGCGAAAGGAAGAGACCACAATGATGCCCTGCATGTCTCTATCGAATGCAGGGGCACTACTCTGGCACATGTATTGGTGGATATTGGTTCTTCCTTGAATGTTCTACCAAAGAAGGCTTTAGACCGTTTGGATTGTGAAGGCCTGGAATTAAAACCCAGCAATATCATCGTCAGGGCCTTTGACGGTTCAAAAAGGATGGTTCATGGAGAGGTTGACATTCCTATTCGCGTGGGCTCTCAGGTGTTTGACTCTACTTTTTACGTGATGGATATCCGTCCATCTTACTCTTGTATATTGGGTCGACCTTGGATCCATAAAGCTGGGGCAGTAACCTCTACCTTGCACCAGAAGCTGAAATACCCCGTCAGAGGGAAGATCGTCACTGTGCAAGGAGAGGAGGAATATATGGTGAGCCACTTGAATTCCTTCAGATACATTGAGATGGATGGGGAGTTTATTGAAACCCCCTTTCAGCATTTTGAGGAGGTACTTCCAATTTCAGCAGCAGCAGAAACAGCAGTTGAAGAAGGTGTTCCTATGAAGATGGCTTTCCTAAAGGATGCCCGGGCTGTGGTTCAGAAAGGTGAATGTACTAATTGGGGCAGGCTTCCCGACTTTACACAGAAAACTGACTAATTTGGACTGGATTTTACTGCAAAGGGTCAGAAAGCTATGCGGAAGGCGAAGACCAGAAGACCTCCTAGGCTCATCACAAATCCAGGAGTGAATGCTGTCGGGGAAGACAATGAAGTGGATGAAGCAGAATTCAATAGCTGGATCTATCCGACGACTGAAGGCGGATTGACCAATTGGATTGCCAAAGACCATACTCCTGTTACTTTTGTTACGCAGTAATAAACTTCTTTGTTTTGTTATTTGTAATAAACAATAAATAAACTCTATGGCCCGGTGTCTTACCCGAGGCACCGTGGTTTCATTTGTGAGGGCATATAAATTGTCATTTCATATATCATGAATGAAAATCTTGGACGTTTTCTCACATTTCAAATCTTATGCTCCTTTTCTGTCTTTTCTTCCTTTATACATATTTCAAAACAGCTGTATTTACACACACTCACTCATACAGGTTTCAATCCATTCTGGATATCACTGGTAACGACTCTGCTACTGCCAATTATGACTTCGAAAATCCGATCAACTTAGCCGAAGACGAAGGTGAAGATGATTGCGAAGTGCCTGGCGAGCTTGCAAGACTGTTACTTCAGGAAGAGAGGGCAATTCAACCACATGAAGAGCCAGTGGAAACAATAAACCTGGGTACTGAAGCAGAAAGGAAAGAGGTAAAGATTGGTGCCAACCTAGAGCTCAGCGTGAAGCAACGGTTGACTAAGATGCTACATGATTATATGGAGATCTTTTCCTGGTCCTACGAAGACATGCCCGGGTTGGATACCGATATTGTGGTCCATCATTTGCCTACTAAGGAAGACTGCCCTCTAGTTAAGCAAAAGGTCCGCCGGATGCGTCCAGAGATGTCTGAGAAGATCAAAGCCGAGGTTATGAAGCAGTTTGATGCCGGGTTCCTTGCAGTGACTTCTTACCCTCAGTGGGTTGCTAATGTGGTGCCAGTACCAAAGAAGGATGGTAAGGTCAGAATGTGTGTCGATTACAGGGACCTGAACAGGGCCAGCCCCAAGGATGACTTCCCTCTACCTCACATTGATGTCCTTGTTGACAATACAGCTCAGCATAAGGTGTTCTCTTTCATGGATGGTTTCTCAGGTTACAATCAGATCAAGATGGCACCTGAAGACATGGAAAAGACTACATTTGTTACTCAGTGGGGCACCTTCTGCTACAAGGTCATGCCTTTTGGATTAAAGAACGTTGGGGCAACTTACCAACGCGCCATGGTCGCTTTATTTCATGATATGATCCATCATGAGATAGAAGTGTATGTTGACGACATGATCGCAAGGTCCCAAACTGAGGAAGAGCACCTAGATCATCTGCAGAAGTTGTTTGACCGGTTGAAACTGTACAAGCTAAGGTTGAACCCGAACAAGTGCACCTTCGGGGTAAGATCTGGAAAGTTGCTAGGCTTCGTGGTCAGTGATAAAGGTATTCAAGTGGACCCTGCTAAGGTCAAAGCTATTCAAGAGATGCCAGTTTCTAAGACAGAGAAGGAAGTCAGAGGCTTTTTAGGACGCCTGAATTACATTGCTCGGTTCATCTCGCATCTGACTGCTACCTGTGAACCAATCTTCAAGCTGCTGAAGAAAGATCAAGTAGTACGTTGGAATGATGAATGGCAGGCTGCTTTTGACAGAATCAAAGAGTATCTCCAAGAACCACCCATCCTTATGCCACCGGTTGAAGGGAGACCTCTGATATTATACCTGACAGTACTTGATAATTCAATGGGGTGTGTGCTGGGGCAGCATGACGAGTCTGGCCGAAAAGAGCATGCCATTTATTACCTTAGCAAAAAGTTTACTGACTGTGAGACCCGATACTCACTGCTTGAGAAAACTTGTTGCGCTTTGGTATGGGCTGATCGCCGGCTGAGACAGTATATGCTGACTCACACTACCTTGTTGATCTCAAAGATGGATCCTATAAAGTACATATTTGAAAAGCCTGCTCTGTCTGGGAGAATAGCAAGATGGCAAATGATCTTGACAGAATACGACATTCAGTATACAACCCAGAAAGCCATCAAGGGAAGTGTATTGGCAGACCACTTGGCACATCAGGCCGTAGATGACTATCAGTCAATGAACTTCGAGTTTCCGGATGAAAGCATCATGATTGTGACTGATTGTGAAGTACCTGGACCGGATGAAGGACCTGAGGAAGGATCCCGATGGTCTATGCACTTTGACGGAGCCTCCAATGCTTTGGGTAACGGTATCGGCGCCGTAATCATATCACCGCAAGGCACTCATACTCCGCTCACTGCCCGACTATGTTTCAACTGTACCAACAACATGGCGGAGTATGAGGCATGCATCATGGGTCTTCAAGCTGCGATCGACTTAAGGATCAAGTTTCTGAGTGTCTTCGGAGATTCCGCTCTTGTGATCAATCAGATCAAAGGAGAGTGGGATACGAAACATCCGAACCTTATTCCTTACAGAGAATGTGTGTTGACCTTGATCCCTCACTTCACGAAGATAACCTTTGAACACTTTGCAAGAGAAGAAAATCAGTTGGCGGACGCGTTAGCTACAATGTCTTCTATGTTCAAAGTCAAATGGGATAATGAGGCTCCCTGGATCATCATCTGGAAACTGGACGAACCGGCATACTGTTGTAATCTCGAGACTGAGTTGGTGACTGAGAAGCCTTGGTACCATGAAGTGAAGAGATATCTGGAAGCTCAGGAATACCCTGAAGGTGCATCCGTCAACGATAAGAAGTTCCTGAGAAGGTTCGCAGCAAAGTTCTTCCTTAGCAACGGCATCTTGTACAAGCGGAACCATGATTCCACCTTACTGCGTTGTGTGGATAAGACTGAAGCAGAAAGGATCATGGAAGAGCTACATGAAGGGACCTTTGGTACACATTCCAGTGGACATACTATGGCGAAGAAAATCCTTCGGGCAGGGTATTACTGGTCCACAATGGAAGCTGACTGCTACCAACATTCCAGGACATGCCATAAGTGCCAGATTTATGCAGACAAGGTGCATGTTCCTCCAGTTCCTCTGAATGTTCTGACTGCGCCTTGGCCGTTTGCAATGTGGGGCATAGATATGATCGGTGAGATTAAACCTACGGCATCCAACGGGCATCGCTTCATCCTGGTGGCGATTGATTACTTCACGAAGTGGGTCGAAGCAGCTTCCTACGCTACGGTAACCAAGACTGTCGTTGCACGGTTCATTCGGCATAACCTGATCTGTCGATACGGCGTCCCAGAAAGAATTATTACAGACAACGGTACCAATCTGAATAATAAGATGATCACTGAGCTCTGCGAGCAGTTTAAGATACAGCACCATAACTCTTCTCCCTACAGACCGAAGATGAATGGGGCTGTAGAAGCAGCAAATAAAAATATCAAGAAAATCGTGCAGAAGATGACAGTGACTCATAAAGATTGGCACGATATGTTACCGTTCGCTCTACATGGGTACCGTACCTCATCCAGGACGTCAACCGGGGCAACTCCTTTCTCCTTGGTTTATGGTATGGAGGCAGTCTTACCGATCGAAGTGCAAATACCCTCTCTCCGGATAATGAAGGATGCAAACCTGAACGAAGATGATTGGATCCAGACCCGACTTGATCAATTAAACCTTATTGATGAAAAGAGACTTGCCGCTATCTGTCATGGGCAGACGTATCAGAAACGGATGATCAGGGCATTTAATAAAAAGGTCAGACCACAGGAATATCAAGTTGGAGATCTGGTAATCAAGCGAATCATCCTTCCTCAAAGTGATCCAAGGGGCAAATGGATCCCTACGTACGAAGGGCCATTTGTGGTTAAGCATGTGTTCTCAGGAGGAGCCATGATTCTAACCAACATGGATGGTGACGACCTTCCTCACCCCGCCAATGCAGACATAGTAAAAAGATACTACGCATAAAAAAGACCCGCTAGGCTGACATGCCTAGGCAAAAATTAGGGCTTCCCGGCGAACCAAAAGGGTTCGGGCAAAATGAAGGGATGAAATGAAAAAAAATCTGTACACCCGGCGAGTCGAAAACCTGAAAAGGCGGCTTGGGCAAAAATGGGTATCCCGGTGGACTGAAAACCCGAAAGGGAGGTCCAGGAAAAAGTTAGGGATAAAGCGTAATACTATGTCTCATTGGATCACTTTGCATCCGGAATCCGGTATCTACATCAAGTTCAGACGGCATTGATCAGTCAGCTTCATCTTCAACCAAAGTCATCAAGTGATGAGACCCTCGGAGTTATAAAGGCAATAGCAGAGTTAAAACCCAGCGGGATCATTCATTTCACACAGCTGTTTTATTTTTTTCTTGTACAAAATTTGTATAAACTCTTCTGTTCGGCGGCGTTCTCTTACTAGGACGTCAGCCTCTTGTACATAAACGCCTATTTTCAGGCCATTCAAAAATCAATACAAATATACTTTTCAGTTAAAAGTGCCAATTGTTTTTCCTTTTCTGTTTTGTCTTGCGAAGAATGTCCAAGGTTCAATTTGTGATATATGCATTGACAATAATTTGCTAACTCATAAATATTTGCATACGAAACAAAGGATTAATTACAGGTAACATTAGAAACAGGGGCAATAAAAGAGTTGTCTAAGTAATCTAATTGTTCTGTCCTCCAAGGTATCAAGATAGGTTCAGCTAAAGAACATAACCGGCATATCTTAATTCTCCAGAGAGTACGTCAGCAAGTCAATACACTCTCCTCAAGCGAAGCTACTATCAAACTTAAGGAAGTTGAGTATCCTCCAGCAGATCTCAACATTCCCCAGCAGCATATATATTCTTAACAAGCATCCCCGACAGTCTTGGTCTAAAGGTTGTTCCCCGGCGGTATATCAAACGTTCAGTGGAGTCATCTTCCTGACACAGTTCAAAACTTCCCCAGGAGAGTCCAGCCTAGGTTCCCCAGGAAAGTTGGAACCCATCTCCCCAAGTAGTAAGCTTATCCCCAGTAGATTCTGGAAGCTTATCCCCGCAGAGCACGAACGCGTCCACCGGCTTTATTCAAAGAGTTATTTCCTTACCAGGATATAACTGGGTTATCCTCAGCCAAAAGCCACAGAAAGAGCGTCCTCGACGAAGTCTTCTTATCCCCAGCGAAGTCTATCAACACTTCCAATACAACAAGGGTATCCCCAGCAAATTATTATCAACAATTCAACAGAGTATCTCTCTCCCCACAGAGTATTACTTCCCAGCAAGATCGTTAGAGTGCTTTTCTCCCCGCAGAGTTATCCATTCGCCAAGTTTATTCCCCAACGGAGTCTTCTTCTCCTACCGATATTCTTGCAACTATCATCCCCAGCGGAGGCAAAAGTCTATTCTTTCAACATCAGCCCAGGAGCGACTTCCCGGCACCCGTCAAGGATTTATTTTCCTAAGACGAAAACATAACATTCATAAACATCTTCATACATTATAGCATGCATATACGCATCATATCTTACAAATCTCATTCATGTTGAGAACATCATTGCTTGATCCATATCATGCATGGCATATGACTGACCTTTACCTTTCAGGAAAGATCCAGTTAAATTTTCAACTATATTTCAAGACCTAGTCTGGTTCAGTTAAATCGACTCCAAAGATTTCTCTGTTTCTTATCCAGTCAAAGGCCTTCTCTGGTCCAGTTAAATCGACCCCAAACAGATTTTTCTGATAAAAACCCAGTTGAAGACATTCCAAGACCTAGACCGGTTCAGTTAAATCGACTCCAAAGATTTCTTATCCAGTCAAAGGCCTTCTCTGGTTCAGTCAGATCGACCCTAAGATCTCCCTGTTGCTTATCCAGTTGAAGACATTTCAAGACCTAAACCGGTTCAGCTAAATCGACTCCAAAGATTTTTCTGTTTCTTATCCAGTCCAAGGCCTTCTCTAGTCCAGCTAAATCGACCCCAAACAGATTTTCCTGATAAAGACTCAGTAGAAGTTATCCAAGGTTCTCTCAATGTTTGCTGTTGAGGTGGTAATCGCCTATGGTTCTCTCCCCGATCCTGCGGAGGTGGTAATCCCAGGCTTCGCTCAACGATTGCTGTTGAAGTTAAAGTTATCCAAGGTTCTCTCAATGTTTACTGTTGAGGTGGTAATCACCTATGGTTCTCTCCCCGATCCTGCGGAGGTGGTAATCCCAGGCTTCGCTCAACGATTGCTGTTGAAGTTGAAGTTATCCAAGGTTCTCTCAATGTTTGCTGTTGAGGTGGTAATCGCCTATGGTTCTCTCCCCGATCCTGCGGAGGTGGTAATCCCAGGCTTCGCTCAACGATTGATGTTGAAGTTGAAGTTATCCAAGGTTCTCTCAATGTTTGCTGTTGAGGTGGTAATCCCAGATTTCGCTCAATGATTGCTGTTGAAGTGAAGTTATCCAAGATTCTCTCAATGTTTGCTGTTGAGGTTGTAGTCGCCTATGGTTCTCTCCCCGATCCTGCGGAGGTGGTAATCCCAAGATTTTCTCAATGATTGCTGTTGAGGTTAAAGTCAGCCAAGGTTCTCTCACCGTTCCTGTTGAGGTAGTAACCATCCCTGGTTCATTCAACATTGTTTGAAGCTCCAGATTCAGTTCCTGTAACCAGTCAGGACACATCTATACCAAGCATCTGAAGACCAACTCCTGTAACATGTCAGGTACTCATTTTTCTTTTGCAGGTACGCAAGTTCTCGCTAAGGAATCTCTTACGCGATCAACATCCAGATGGCATCTATAAGCCCATCCACCTTCCATCATCTCTTAGAATGGCCTCTATAAGACCATCATCCTATCCATCAATCTCCAAATGGCATCTATAAGCCCATTCCCACCACCACACTACTATGTGAGCGCAAATTTCTGGGCACTCTAGTGTCCAATCATCTTCCACCTTCGGATTACGAAAGGCACGTCAGCCAATCTACATCCTCAGGTCTAAGAAGATTGAATAGGGGCAACTGTTGTACCCCAAAATTTGCCCTCCCATATTTTTCAAGAAATTGCCAAGTCAAGCTTCAAAATTCCCCAAGGGTTGCACAGTTCAAGGGCCTCCTAAACAGTCAAAATTAGTGTTTTGGTTCTGACGAAGTAAATGAAGTTTCCAAGGGTCCAATCAAGTCCCACATGCCTATAAACATGGTCAAGCATCCTCATATCAAGATTCAAGACTTACAACACAAAATTGCTCAATCAAAAACCCTAATTGCACTACAGTCAACTGTAGGGGCAAAATGGTCATTTGACAGTCAAAAGTTCAAATTTTTGGTCAACATCTCATTTTGAAGCCACAAACATCATTTGATCAATGCTTGATCATGATTCTCAAAACTTGGCTCAAAAATCATCAAGATGCAAAAGTTTCCTTATTTGGACAGTTGAAAAAGTCAACTGTAAATTGACCAGGGCATAACTTTCACATGGATTATCAGAAAAATTCCATCCAAAGCTCATTTTGAAGAGAAAGACATTTCCTACAACTCCTCTTCATACTTCAAGTCCAAGAAATGCTCTCACAAAAAGTTATCAATTTCAACATTATAGGTCATTTTCAAAAGTCAACAAAAAGGGACTTTAAGTCAAAGGCCATAACTTGATATTGGTAAATCAAAATGACATGGGACCAAAGACATTGGTTAGAGGACTCAAAGACCTTTCCAAAATGTCCAAGAACATGAGCAAAGCTTAAAAGTTGAGCAAGTTATGCCTTGTGGAAGTTGGGAAATTTTGGATATTTTGAAAAGTCAACATTGCTTCAAATGACCTAAAATTGCTAATGGGCCTCTTTTTCTTCCACAATTCATTATCCAAGGCATGTGCACGACCATTTGGCCCAAAGGGAAGTTTTTTATCATTTTTATTTATTTATTTGGATTTTTTATTATTAATAATTCATTTAATTAAATAAAATACATGAAAAATACTAAACCTAATTTTCTAAATCTTTTTGTGCATAAAATAATCTCAATATTTCGTGTACAATCAAATATGGAAGGAATTATGATGATTGGATATGATTGAGACCAAAAAGCATGAAAAAGATTTGGAAAATTATGGTTTGCAAATCAAATATTTTTTCACATCAATGCATGGATTTTTGATCAAGTTCTTAACCTAAATCATTCACCTATACATACTAATGCTAACCCTCGTGCCCATCACCTGAGAGCTGCGCCATAGACCAAGAACCACACTTGAATTTTTTTCCTAAAATTTGAAAACTGATAACAAGGTTTTAGTTTGATTCAAGCCAAAAGAACCATTCCATCACCTTCCTGGGATATCAAGGAAGGTTTTCAAATCAAGAACATCAACTCTAACGCCTTGAATCGGTATACAGAAGTCAATTTTTTCTCATAAAAATGCATATTCGTGTTTTGATTTTGAGACATTCTCATAGCATTTTGTTTATATATTCATACTAAGCGATGTGTTCTGAAGCTAACCCTATATTTTAATTGCGTTTTTATGCACTATTGGAGAATTTGCCATTGTTGTCTTTTAGGGTTTTGCAAGCTTTGAATTGGGCGTTTCCAGATAGGGTAAAATTAGCACACCATAATGCCGTGAACAAAACAAGCGTGCTTGGACGATCAAAACGGAACCCTCGCGCCTAATTTATGAGGCCCCAGGGGCTAATCGCTATTTTCCAATAGGGTGTCTATAGGGACGGTTCAAAACCGTTGCTGATTGTGTTTTTGTTTCAGGAAAAAATAAAGCCATGAAGAAGATGACTATGTGGCTAGCAGCGATTGGTCTATTTGAAATTTCGCGCTAATTCTCCACTAACGCGTTTGTTTCATTTTATAAATATTGTTTGTTATTTAATATACAGAAAACGTGAATAGAGCAGTTGGCAAGGCATGTACATTGGTGAACCACAGGACCTGGGTTCGATCCCAGGTCCCCTCCCTTTCCATATTATTATTTTTCTAACGTTGCTTGTGTGTAGCTCGTTCCCAGAATCCCAGCGTACACTCTATAGTCCAATAGCGCCACATGTCCACCAAGATCAAACCCAAGGCCAGGATTCAGGGCATATGGTGTGCCTCAGTCAAAGGTGTCACACGCTGGCATGAGAAGTCAGACAAGGCCTTAAACAAATGGGCCCAAATTGCTAAGCAAAACCCCCTAGGTTTGCAAGCTTTTTTTACATTTTTTCATTCTTTTTGTTTATTTCAATTATTGTTTTTTTCAATTAATTTAATATTTTCACAATAATATAAAAAACACATAAAAATCAGAAAAAGGCAAAAATAAATATTTTTATTTAATTTTTTTTATATTTTGTAAATAAAACCTTTATTAATTAATTAGTTTTAAACTTAGGGTTAGATTTTAATATTTTTCTTAATCAATTTAAAATTTGGTAGAATTAGGGTTTGTAACAATTTTTATCCTTTTTCTTTTCTTTTCACCATAATTAATTATTAAATATTATTTTTGTAATTAAATTGCATGTAAATTAATTAGATTAAGTTTAGGTTAAAATTTAATACTTTCTTAATAAACTAAAAAACAATTAGAATTAGGGTTAGCGTTTTAATTCCAATTAATCTTATTAAATTCTCATAAATACAAAAATCTCAAAAAAAAAAACAATTTCCTTTTCTTTTAATCCAATTAATTTAACAATTTAATTTAATTCCATTAAAAAGGATGCAACGCCCTCGTTTCTAATTTTATTTCAATTCGCCTATTTATTTCTTTTTCTTGTAAATATTCATGTACCTCTCCCAAGGCCTTGTAAACTCGGACATTTTAATCTTTCGCACTTTACTTTACTTATTTATTTTCTGTCAAATCGGGTCCTGGAAATTTTGGCGATGTGGACCCGCGCCTTTTGTAATAGTTTAGAACTTTACCTTTCTCGCAATTTTTAACTGTTAACAAATGCATGCAAGAATGAATGGACAAAAGTAAAAACAAACGCATAGATCACCTTTAACATGAACAAGATAAGATAACTGAATCTGACACACAATTCACACACCACCCCTAGGGTACGCCTCACTGTTGCCTTGCCTCGAAAGGTGATCGTCGAGTAGAGGATGTCTTAGTAAGTCCTCATGATCCGGGAACCTGGCATGAGGGTAGCTTCTAAGGTGTCTTCCCATTGCTCTGGTGATCACCATGTCCCGAACCTCGAATTGACCCGAACACCTCCAACGGTGGTGCTACCTACCTCTCAATGGTGGGATGGCACTACTTTAAAGGACATCTACACAGACGAATTCCTTAGGGTAGGTAGACGACTCAAGATACTTGCTCTAAATTTCAAAACAAATCAAAAATACTTTTCACACCAACACATTTTCAAAAGCTTTCGAAAGCAATTTTTCAAACACTCTTGAGGACCGATACAAGAGTCGAACTGGAATTTTCAAAGAAACTTTTTTAAACCCACAGTTGAAAAGCAAACAAACCATTTTTGAAAACACAATGAGCAAGTATCTAAGAGCCCATGGATAACCATGGATAGAAAGGGTGCTAACACTTTCCCTTTCTATAATCTACCTCCCGAACCGAGAGCAATCTCTATAAGGAATTTTTCTGTGCTTTTGTCCTTTCCATTTGGAGAAAATAAAAGACGGTGGCGACTCTTGCTTCCGCGACATTTCGCGAACCAGCGTTAAACAGTCAGTTCCAGATCCACCGATCACAGATTCTATTCGCAGGAAAACCATTCAAGTAAATCTCGTAAGGATCCCTCCTCAACTCAAAGAGCTAGCATCAAGGATTCCTGAAAATTCTCCATTTACCGAAAGACATGGTTTCCTACTAAACTTGGTCACCTCAAACACTGATGAGGACATGGTGAAGGTACTCTTTTAGTTCTTTGATCCTCTACACCATTGCTTCACATTTCCCGATTATCAACTTGTGCCAACTTTGGAAGAATTCTCCTGACTCTTGAGGATTCCCATTCTCAGTCAACTACCTTTCAACGGTACGGAAAGAGATCCAAGGCCAGAAGAGATTGCTCAAACTCTACACTTGCAACCATCTGATATCACAACTAATTGGGAAACAAGGAGTGGTGTCAAAGGCTTCCTAGCAAAGTTCTTGTTTGAGAAATCCCAAAACTGTTGGAACTCTTTGGATTTACAAGCTTTTGAGGAAATTGTGGCCCTCTTCATCTATGGTATGGTTTTGTTCCAAATCCTGAACAACTCATAGATGCGAACGCCGGCAAAATCTTCATGTCTCGTAACCCGATGCCTACTTTGCTAGGGGACATCCTACATTCTTTCCACACTCGTACCATGAGGAAAAGCGGTATCCTTATGTGTTGTACTCCCGTCTTGGCAAGATGGTTTATTTCGCATCTTCCCGAATCTGTGTTGAAGAACGAGTAAGGTTCAAGGTGGTCACAAAGGTTGATAACGCTCAGACATTCATATATTCATTGGTGTTCCTGCTCTTTGGAGAATGTTACTATCATTGACCATTGTGGAGAATTCCCTAATGTCCCTTTACTTGGCATTAGAGGAGGTATCACCTACAACCCTTTCTTATCCTTAAGACAGTTTGATTACGCCCAAAGGGATGGTCCACACGAGATGGTTATTCAAGGTTTGGTATTTGACTATGAGAATGACGATTAAGGTTATCGCCAGAGGTTTATCCGAGCTTGGAGAATGTTGAACAAGGTGGATAGTAAGACACTAGGACATAAGAATTCCATTCCCCTTGAGCCTTACCTTAAATGGGTACGAGCTCGTGCTCAGAAACTTGTGATACCTTATCCCTCCATCTTACCAGTCATTGTGGAGCCTGTGGTCAAAGGGGATGTTTTCTACACTATCCTTCATCCCGACATGCCTACCTCTCTCGAAGACTTACAAAGGTTGCATCCAGCTGGAGGAAGAACGAGATACTTTCAAAGCTTAATTCTATTCTATTGAGAAGAGGGTATTGGAGCTTACGAAGCAGCTACAAGAAGAGCAAAGTGTGCATGCTTATCTCGCGCCAAAGAGGATGCGTTCAGTCTTTTTATCTTAGAAAGCTATTTTGTAAGCCCAAGAGGCATGATATAACCTTTCTTGTGTTGTCTAATGAAAATTAACGTTTGTTCATTATGTTTTCTATACAAATTTAAATCTCATTAATCCTTGAAATCATTTGCATATACATATTCCATGAATCATAACACGACAGGTTTTTGTATAACAGGTTTCCTTATCTTTCTGTTGTTTATTTCAGCAAGATAGATCTAGAGAAAACTGTGACGGATCTTCAAGCCCAGAATTCTCAGTTTCAGGAAGTTCTACTAGCCCTAGCCAAGGGGCAACAAGATATGATGGCTTTGATGGCCGTTAAGAAGAATCCAAAGAATAGAGCTCTACTCAACATGGGTAGAAGGTTCAAAGAGATAATCCGTCAAATCCCAGTAGGAGGAGACACATCTGAAGAGGACGAGAACTAGGTCGGTGAGGTCAAGAGTAATCAAGTTGAATGTATTAATGATCAAGAATATGATGATGATTATTTCAACGAGCAGTATCCACCCGCTGATATCAAATACAAGCAGCTAGAAGACAGATTGAAAGTTGTTGAAATCCAAGCCATCCCCGGTTTAGATTTTGATGATTTAGGTTTAATCTCTGGGGTGGTCATTCCCCACAAATTCAAAATACCAATCTTTGCAAAGTACGATGGGGTTTCTTGTCCAAAACTCCATTTTAAATCTTACGTGCGCAAGATACAACCGCACACTGTCGATAAGAAGCTATGGGTTCACTTTTTCTAAGAGAGTTTGGCTGGAACGCAACTCGAATGGTTTTATCAATTAGATGGTTCTCGTATCAATAATTAGGAGGATTTATCTACTGCCTTCTACCATCAGTATCGGTACAACTCCGACTTGGCACCAACAAGGGTTCAATTGCAAGATATGACCATGGGGAAGAATGAAGGATTTAACGAATATGCGCAAAAGTGGAGAGACCTTTCTAGTAGGGTCCAAACTCCCTTGACTGATAGGGAGCACATCGACATGTTCATGGGCACTTTATCTGGTCCTTTCTTTAATCTGTTGGTTGGCTGCTCTTCTTCTGGTTTCACCGAATCGATCTTAACCAGTGAAAGAGTTGAAAGTGGCATAAAAAGTGGGAAGATCTATGTGGCATCTACCTCCACTCCCGATCCTATCAAGAAACCTTTTGCTGAAAAGAAGGAAGTCAATGATGCGTATGGGGCAAGGTCCCATACCAATAAGAATGATCACTCGTCTATCAATTCTGTCCGAATCTCCAATCCAACTCCTACTCCAAGACCATCTGCAAATAATCAATGTTTTGAAACTCCAAGAAGACAATTTACGAGGTTAGGTATGTCACTATATCAAGCCCTTTAACATTTACTCAAGGCTAACTTAGTGACATTGCACGATCCTCCCACCAACCCTGACACCACGTCACCAAAGTATAATCCAAACGCTAAGTGTGCTTACCACTCAAACAGCTCCAGGAACGAGACTGACCAGTGTCAGGCCTTGAAGAACAAGATCTAAGATTTAATTGACAATAAGACTATTGAGTTTGATCCTCCTCCAATGCCGAATGTAATTACCGCTTCGATGTCGAAACATGACAAAGGTGTTAATGTTGTCGAAGATACAATTTTTATTGCCTCTGTTGAAGAATTGACTACTCCGCTGAATGTAATCAAGAACAATCTGTTGAAAGCTGGGATCTTCCCTGGCTGTGAAAAAGACTGTGTGTGATGTACAAGACAACCCAACGAATGTGAAGGGCTGAAGAAAGGCATACAACGCCTGATCGCTAGCCACGAAATTCTATTTGAAAAGACTCCACTTGCCAAGAGTTTGATTAACACATGTGAAGACCTCTCCATTATTACCATCTCAAACAAGCCTCTTAGGATCACCTCCAAAGGTCCTATTAGGATTTCAAATGAACCCACTATTGCTCCCTTAATCATTACCAATCCCTGACTGATTCCCTATTCTTCAAATAAAGCGGTACCATGGAATTATGGTGCTGAAGTGTTCTATCATGGGATTAAATAAGATGCCTGGATCGGAGAAGAAAAAGATTACGATGTTGGAAACATAGCTAGCTCAAGCAAAGTAACTAGAACTGGGAGAATATTTTCACCCAATATCTCACCTCCAGTAGTTACAAGGACGCCCATCCGTATTACTGCTGCCAAACCAAGTACTAACACAAGAGGAAAAGAGAAGGTTGTTGAGCCTGATGTGGTTGAAGTGCCCTCCATGAACGTAGCTGATGAAGAACCCTCCGCCCGCGTGATGGACGAGATTTTGAAGATCATAAAGAGAAGTGACTTCAAAATTGCAGAAGAGTTAGGGCAAACCCCTTCTAAGATTTAAATGCTGTCATTTTTGCTTTTCTCTGATGCCCATGCTCAGACATTTATCAAGTTCCTAAAAAAGGCTCATGTCCCCATGAGACAACAACAGATCAATTTGAGAATTGCATGGCCAGCCTGACAGCTAATAATGGCTTGGGATTTTCAGATGCTGACTTAACACCTCTCGGGAAAAATCACAATAAAGCTTTACATGTGTCAATCGAGTGCAAAGGGACTACCTTAGAACATGTGCTAGTCGACACTGGTTCTTCTTTGAATGTATTACCCAAGGGGGTGTTAGACCGTCTTGATTATGAAGATTTAGTCTTGAAGTCTAGTGACATCTGTGATACGGTGGGAGAACTGACTTGAGGTTTGCGTTTGTATTCGCAAATGTTGCGGTTAGCAAGAGTCGCCACCGACTTTTTATTTTATCCTAAGGAAAGGTTAAAAAGCACAGCAAAAACCTTTTGAGATGTTTTCTTGGGTTCGGGGAGTAGATTATAGAAAGGGAAGGTATTAGCACCCTTTCTATCCATGGTTATCCATGGGCTCTTAGTTACTTGCTTAGATCACTTGCCTTTTGTTTTCAATTGTTTTAAATGGTGCTTGAGTGTGTGGGTTTTGAAAATGTTTTTGAAAAGAGGCCAATGTGGTGGCGACCTTTGTAATGATCCATGTGGGGATGTATACAAAGATGTATGTCTTTTGAAAAAGGTTTTCATTTGTTTTTGAAAGTTTTGTTTTGAAGGTGTTGTGATGTGTGATTTTGAAATTAGGCAAGTGTTTTTGTTTTGCAAGTTTGATTCAAGTAACTAAGAGGTTATCTACTCCTAAATTTCTCAAAAGACTATTGTTATGTTTTAACCCTTTTAACAAGTTTGTTCCACCATTGTATTTGGTGGGCAACCTTGTGTTAGGATGTGAAAGGGACAGGCACGGGTCATCGTTTTAGACCATAATTGTAACGACGTTAAATGTCTTTGGGCAATTTCTTTAAGGGACTTGATCATTTGTTTTTGTTTGTTTTGAAAAGTTTTATCGAGGGACTATGATCATTCAAATTGTTTGCTTTGCCCAAAGATGTTCAACATACAATATGGCCCATTTATTTGGAGGCAACAAGTGGAATACCCTAGGGGGTGCAAGTGTGATTTGTGTGTCCATTTTCATGCTTGTTTATCTTGTATTAGGTCAAACTATTTTTAATCGTTTTTCGCATACAAACCCTAATTCTAACATGTTATCATTAGAAAGCAATAAAGTGCGAAATTAAAATTACTAAGCTATTACAAAACCAAATATGGGGAGGGGGGTACAAATGTTCAAATGGGGATATTGACAAGAATTTAAATCTAAATTATTACATCAATTGGATATTTGCATAGTAAATAAATTGCATAATTAAATGTAAATTAAATAAATATGTGAAATGCAAAAAGGAAAGTTTTTATGTGTATGAGAAAATATTATTTATGTAAAATAAAATAAAAAATAAAAAGGTATTATTTTGAGTATTTTTAACTTTTAGGGCAAGAACCCTAATTTATGAAAATGGATATTAATTGATTTAATATAAACATTTATTTATTATTTACAAAAATAAAAAAATAAAGTGAAGTATATTATGAAAAAAAGTATTTTGTATCAAATATTAAAAATGATAATATATATATATTTTGGTATTTTTACTCTAAGTATATTAATATATATATGTATGTATATTTATATTTTCTTAAATATGTATTATATACAAATAATAATAATAATTAATTTTTTTGGAAAATAGTATTTTTTATGTGAAATATTTTCAGAGGATAATATAAAATAAAAATAAAAATAGAAGTGCTTCTACATATTTTTTCTATTTTTCCTAGATAATAATATATATATATGTATTTAGGTATAAACAAAGGAATAAATCAAATAAATATGCAATAAATACAAAAAATGATGGAAAAAATATTTTTAAAATTTTAATGTGCTGAAAAAAAATAAACAAGTCAAACAAAAAAAGAAAAAGTCAAAAATGTTAAAAAATGAACAAATGGGCTCAGGGGGGTGAGAAAATGGAAATATGGTGCAAAAAGAAGAAACCACACAGGCCCAGCCCATGTAGCTTCATCTTCAACCTCAGAACACTTCTTTGTTCAAAAACACGTGTTTTCTAACTCCTCATTCCTTGATCTTTTGCCAAATCTTCCAACATGAAACCTGTAGAGCTTGAAACCACGGTTCTAGACATATAAAGAAGTCAAGCTAACTCTCAGAAATGAGAGAGAATTTCTTCTCTCCCAAATCCTGACCTAATTTTTTAACCATGTTCAGACATAAAATTCTCTAAGCACACGAAATATAAATGAAATCTAAACATATGAGCATGTTCAGGGCTATGATTGTGACATGTTTTCTTCAAAAACCTAAAGCTAACAATGCCTAATAAGAGAGATAGAACTCCATGAATATACCTGTTCAGTTGGAATCGAGCTTGGCAATGGAGGATGTTTCAGAGTGAAATGATGACTTGTATAGCTTCCTTGAAGTGTAAGGATGCTTTTCCAAGTCCTACTTTATCTTGAAACTCCCTGAATCGAGCTAGTGAACTCCAACTGCAAAACAGAAATTTAAAAATGGTGAAGGGGCTTGGAGGTGTTACAGGTCAGGTTTCAGGACATGGTTAGCTTGCATATGTTGTAAGGAAGGTAGAGGAACAGGTTTGGACAAGAATGCTCGAAGGGATTGAGAGATAGCACTCAATCTGCAGGGGTTCCCCTGTTTGTGCAGTTTTGTGGTGTTTCTGAGATGGAGAGTGCTTGAGAGGCAAATGGCTCGTGCAAAAGCTTGGTTGGGTAGTTTGGAATGTGTTTGATAACTTCTCTCTTGTGTTTCTATGCTGAGATTCAAGTTGTCACAAGTTATGCAATGTTACTTGAAAATGAAGCAAGCAATGGTCACTTTTGTTTTTAGGTCAGTAGGGGCCTCTAATCCTGCTGCATAATCTTCCCTTGATCAGAGCAACTTGTCCATAATCTTGTGCCAAGAGGATTTTGCTTGTACTTGCTTGGATTTCAAATTGACATAAAGCTAGCTTTTGACAAAAATGGATAAAGCACTTTATCTAGTTTAGGATTAATCCACTATGCAATGTTAGAGCACAAAGAACATGACCTTAACACATTGAATATGCATTAAATTATTGAGTATGAAATGGTTCAAGGACCTGTAATCAAGCATAAAGCAAACTGATTTCAAATTGGCAAGGTTATGAACATGTCTTGATGAAGAACAAAAGTGAATTTTTGCCAACTTGTGAAATTCGAATCTCTCAAGTTATGAGGTTGTTTGATGAGTTCTTGGACATTTTGGAAAGCTTGGAATGTGTACTACAATCCATCTTTGAAATGCAAATCAAAATTCCAAGTGGAAGGGTATGAAAAGTGGCCTTGAAGTAGGGTAGAAAACCTTGTCAAAATAGGTCAAATTTCACTAAGTTAAAAGATGGTTTAGTGCCCTTATTCAAAAAATTATAACTTGAGATACAAGCTTCAAATGAGAAAACTTTGTGAATCAAAGTTGTAGATTATGCAACAAGCTACAACTTTCATGTTTTGACTTTTGTTTGAATCCAAATGGATCATGGTGAAAAGATGGGGCAAAGTTGGGAAAAAATTAGGGTTTTTCATAACTTAGAAAAATTCTAAGTTATGAAAAATTCCATTTTCAAACCCTAATTTGCATTTTGTGATTTCTTGGTGAACAAGTTTCATGATTTGGCATGTTTTGATGAAAAATGAATCTTGACTCTTGATTTTGACCAAAAAGTCAAAGTTTGACTTTTCAGTATACAGTCAAAATTGATCAATTGACTGGGAAATTCAATTGTCAATCTTGTGTATTTGGGATCTTTTGAGTTTGATGAACATGTCAAGATAATTCCATTGAGTCCTTGAGGCCATATGGGAGCTTGGTTTGCCATTGGCTAGGTCAAACAGTCAAAAATTGCCCTTGTGCAGTCAAAACCCTAAAAATGACCATTTTGCCCTTTTGATGATCTGATCAAATTTCTTGTGGAATTGTGATCCAAACTTGATCAAATGGTCCATATGAGTTCATAATGTTGATGTGGATCAAATTTCATGAGGTTTGACTGTCAATTGGCCACAGTTGACTTTTTCCCCAATACAGCTGATTTCTAGGTCAACTGTCCAATTGACTGGGCAAAACTTGGAATCAAGACCTGAAACTTGGTATAGGTAAACTTGGGAGTCCAATATGAAGCATGAAAGTCATCTTAGGCATTTTAGGTCAAAACATCCTTAGGCAAACACAAACCCTAATTTGAGTCCACAGTGCAAGGAGAAGTCTTGAGCAGAGGAAACCCTAACTGGATCTTGATCTTCAAAGGTCTTGTGATGAGAAAATGTTGAGGAAATGGGAGGGCAAATTTTGGGGTACAACAGTTGCCCCTGTTCAATCTTCTTGGACCTGAAGAGTTAGATTGGCAAGTTTGCCTTTCGTGACTCGAGGGTAAAAGGAGATTGGACACTAGAGTGCCCGGAAATTTGCACTCGCATGCTGGAGTCTCAACAATGTGGTGTCGGGAATGGGCTTATGGATGCCATTTGGAGAGATGGTGGATAGGGAGATGGGCTTATAGATGCCATCTGGAGATGTGACAGAACCTTGACGGGAATGGGCTTATAGATGCCATTTGGAAGTGTTGATCGCATAAGAGATTCCTTAGCGAGAACTTGTGTATTTAAGAAAGACAGATGTTTTCCTGGCTTGTTACAGGTGTTTGATCTTCAGTCTCCTTATGCAGATATGCCCTGGCTAGATACAAGAATCGAATCTACAATTGGTTGCTCAGATGTGCCCTGGCTGGATACAGGAGTCGAATCTGGAAATAGTCGTTTAATAGATGTGCCCTGGCTGGATACAGGAATCGAATCTTCGAACTCTTCAGACATGCCCTGGCTAGATACAGGAGTCGAGTCTGGAAACGTGGTCAACAGATATACCCTGGCTGGATACAGGAATCGAATCTGGAGATGTTGTAGTTGATAGATGTGCCCTGGCTGGATACAGGAATCGAATCTTCGAACTCTTCAGACATGCCCTGGCTAGATACAGGAGTCGAGTCTGGAAATGTGGTCAACAGATATGCCCTGGCTGGATACAGGAATCGAATCTGGAATTGTGACAGTTGAAGGTAGTCGCTTTTGAGATTGTCTTTTTCCTGAAAAGGCAAAAATGTAAGTTGTATGTGATGCCATGATGTATGATATGCATGATATCATGATGTTCAACATGAGATGTTGTATGCGTTTCATCATGTAGGTAAGCAAGATGTATGCAAATATGAAATGTTTATGAATGTAATTTCATCTTAGGAAAATAAATCCTTGACGAACGGCCGGAGAAGCTGCTCTGTGGAAGAGATACTTGGCCGAAGTTCTGATGAGAGGCCTGCTGAGGGCTTTAACGACGGATTCCGCTGAGGATAATGATGATAAACTCCGCTGGGGAACTCCAAAGATAAACTCTGCTTGGGAATACCAAAGATAGACTTCGCTGGGGATTGAAGGAACTTTGCCGAGAGCGGTCTTCCGTGGCTTTTAGCTGAGGATAACCCAGTTATAAGTCCTTGTGAGGAAATAACTCTAAATGAAACTCGGGCGAGACGTCCGTGCTTCGCAGGGGATAAGCTTCCAGAATCTACTGGGGATGAGCTTTAAGACCTGCCGGGGAATGTTGCGCCTTTTTAGGATCGACGGGGGACCAACTCTGCCTGGGGAAGGTATTGTCGCATCCTGTTTTATTCTGCGGGGAATTGAGATGATCTGACCACATTCTTCAGTTGAACCTACCTTGGTGCCTTGGCGGACAAAACAACCAGACTGCAATAGACAACTCCACATTGCCCCTGTCTTTGATGTCACTTGTAATTAATCTCTTGTTTTATATGCAAACACTTATGAATCAGCAATTTAATGTCAAATGCATATATCAAAAATGAACATTGGACGTTCTTCGCAAGACAAAACAAAAAGAGGAAAACAATGGTAATTTGTATGAACAAGTGAATTTGTATTGATTTAAACTTTGCCTGTGAATAGGCGTTTTTTGTACAAGAGGCTGACATCCTAGTAAGAGGACATCGCCAAATAGTATAGAGTTTACAATTTGAAAAAAGGAAACAAAACAGCTATGTGAACAATCCCACTGGGTTCCAACTCTGCTATCGCCTTTATGTCTTTGAACGTCTCATCGCTTTGCTGCCCAGTTGAAGATGAAGCTGATTGGTCAATGCCGAAATCTGGAGCCAGATAGTTGATGCCGAATTCCGGATGCGAAGTGATCCAATGAGACATAGTGTTACGCTTTTATCCCTAACTTTTGCCTGGACCGCCCTTTCGGGTTTTCAGTCCACCGGGATACCCATTTTTGCCCAAGCCGCCCTTTCAGGTTTTCGACTTGCCGGGTGTACAGATTTTTTTTCATTTCATCCCTTATTTTTTCCCGAACCCTTTTGGTTCGCCGGGAAGCCCTTATTTTGCCTAGGTATATCAACCTAGCGGGTCTTTTATTTATGCGTAGTATTTTTTCACTATGTCTGCATTGGCGGGGCGAGGAAGGTCGTCACCATCCATGGTGGTTAGGATCATGGCTCCTCCTGAGAACACACGTTTAACCACAAATGGCCCTTCGTACGTAGGGGTCCATTTGCCCCGGGGATCACTTTGAGGAAGGATGATGCGTTTGATTACCAGGTCCCCAACTTGATACTCTTGTGGTCTGACTTTCTTGTTAAATGCCCTGATCATCCGTTTCTGATACGTTTGACCATGACAGATAGCAGTGAGCCTCTTTTCGTCAATCAGATTTAATTGATCAAGTCGAGTTTGGATCCAATCATCTTCATTCAAGTCTGCGTCCTTCATTATCCGGAGAGAGGGTATCTGGATCTCGATTGGCAAGACTGCCTCCATGCCATAGACCAAGGAGAAAGGAGTTGCCTCGGTTGATGTCCTTGCTGAGGTGCGGTACCCATGAAGAGCGAACGGTAGCATCTCGTGCCAATCTTTATAGGTCACTGTCATCTTCTGCACAATTTTCTTGATATTTTTATTGGCTGCCTCTACAGCCCCATTCATCTTCGGCCGGTAGGGAGAAGAATTGTGGTGCTGTATCTTGAATTGTTCACAGAGTTCAGTGATCATTTTGTTATTGAGATTGGTACCGTTGTCCGTAATGATTCTTTCTGGGACGCCGTACCGACAGATCAGATTATGCCGGATGAAACGCGCCACAACGCTCTTGGTTACTGTGGCATAGGAAGCTGCCTCAACCCATTTCGTGAAGTAATCGATCGCCACCAAGATGAAGCGATGCCCATTGGATGCCGTTGGTCGGATCTCACCGATCATATCGATTCCCCACATTGCGAAAGGCCAAGGTGCCGTTAGGACATTCAAAGGAACCGGAGGGATATGCACCTTGTCAGCATAGATCTGGCACTTATGACAAGTTCGGGAGTGTTGGTAACAATCGGCTTCCATTGTGGACCAGAAATATCCTGCCCGAAGGATTTTCTTAGCCATGGTGTGTCCACTGGAATGGGTTCCAAATGTACCTTCATGCAGTTCTATCATAATTTTCTCTGCTTCAGCCTTATCCACACAACGTAGCAGAGTTGAATCATGATTCCGCTTGTAGAGAATGCCGTTGCTGAGGAAGAATTTTGCAGCAAACCTCCTCATGAACTTCTTATCATTGACAGATGCACCTTCAGGGTATTCCTGAGCTTCCCAGTACCTCTTCACCTCGTGATACCAGGGTTTTTCAGTCACCTTCTCAGCCTCGAGCTCGCAGCAGTATGCCGGTTCATCCAACTTCCAGATTATGATTCGGGGAGCCTCATTGTCCCATTTAACTTTGAACATTGAAGACATCGTGGCTAGTGCGTCCGCTAGCTGATTCTCCTCTCTGGGGAAATGCTCAAAAGTTATCTCTTCAAAGTGAGGGAGCAAGGTCGACACATACTCCTTGTAAGGAATAAGATTCGGGTGTTTCGTATCCCACTCGCCTTTGATCTGATTGATCACGAGAGCGGAATCTCCGAAGACACTTAGAAATTTTATCCTTAAGTCGATTGCAGCTTGTAAACCCATGATACATGCCTCATATTCTGCCATGTTGTTGGTGCAGCTGAAACATAATCGGGCGGTGAGGGGAGTATGAGTTCCTTTGGGAGATATGATTACAGCGCCGACGCCGTTACCCAAAGCATTGGAGGCTCCATCAAAATGCATAGACCATCGGGATCCTTCCTCAGGTCCTTCATCCGGTCCAGGTACTTCACAGTCGGTTACCACCATGATGTCTTCGTCCGGAAAATCAAAGTTCAATGATTGGTAATCGTCCACAGGTTGGTGTGCCAAATGATCTGCCAGTACACTTCCCTTAATTGCTTTCTGAGTTGTATACTGGATATCATATTCTGTTAAGATCATTTGCCATCTCGCTATTCTTCCAGACAGAGCAGGCTTTTCAAATATGTACTTTATGGGATCCATCTTTGAAATCAATAAAGTAGTGTGAGTCAGCATATACTGTCTCAGCCGGCGAGCAGCCCATACAAGAACGCATCAAGTTTTCTCAAGCAGTGAGTAGCGAGACTCACAGTCGGTAAACTTTTTGCTCAAGTAATAAATAGCGTGCTCTTTTCGGCCAGACTCGTCATGCTGCCCCAGCACACACCCCATTGAATTATCAAGTACCGTTAAGTATAGTATCAGAGGTCTTCCTTCCACCGGTGGCATAAGAATGGGTGGCTCTTGGAGATATTCCTTTATCCTTTCAAAGGCGGCCTGACATTCATCATTCCAGCGTACTACTTGATCTTTCTTCAGCAATTTGAAGATTGGCTCACAAGTAGCAGTCAGATGCGAGATGAATCGAGCAATATAATTCAGTCGTCCTAGGAAACCTCTGACTTCTTTCTCTGTCTTTGGAGTCGGCATCTCTTGAATAGCTTTAACTTTGGCAGGGTCCACCTGGATACCTTTATCACTTACAATGAAACCTAGCAACTTTCCGGATCTTACCCCAAAGGTGCATTTGTTGGGATTCAACCTCAGCTTGTATAACTTGAGTCGGTCAAACAACTTCCTCAGATGGTCAAGGTGCTCTTCCTCAGTTTGAGACCTCGCAATCATGTCATCAACGTATACCTCAATATCATGATGGATCATATCATGGAACAAAGCAACCATGGCACGTTGATAGGTTGCCCCAGCATTTTTCAACCCGAATGGCATGACCTTATAACAGAAGGTGCCCCACTGAGTCACAAAGGTAGTCTTCTCCATATCCTCTGGAGCCATCTTGATCTGATTATACCCTGAAAAACCATCCATGAAGGAGAACACCTTGTGTTGAGCTGTATTGTCAACAAGGACATCGATGTGAGGTAGGGGCAAGTCATCCTTGGGGCTGGCCCTGTTCAAATCCCGGTAGTCGACACACATTCTGACTTTACCGTCCTTCTTTGGTACTGGCACCACATTGGCAACCCACTGAGGGTAAGAAGTCACTGCAAGGAACCCGGCATCAAACTGCTTCATAACCTCGGCCTTGATCTTTTCAGACATCTCTGGACGCATCCGTCGGACTTTCTGCTTTACCGGAGGGCAATCTTCCTTGGTTGGCAGGTGGTGAACTACAATGTCGGCATCCAAACCGGGAATATCTTCATAGGACCAAGCAAAAATCTCCATGTAATCTTGTAGCATCTGGATCAATCGTTGCTTCACGCTGAGCTCTAGATTGGCACCAATCTTGACCTCTTTCCTATCTGTCTCAGTACCCAAGTTAATTGTCTCCACGGGCTCTTCATGTGGTTGAATAGCCCTCTCTTCCTGTAGTAGCAGTCTTGCGAGTTCACCAGGCACTTCGCAATCATCTTCACCTTCGTCTTCGGTCAAGTTGATCGGATTTTCAAAGTCATAACTGGCGGTAGCAGAGCTGTTACCAGTGAGATCCAGAGTGGATTGAAACCTGTATAAGTGAGTGTGTGTAAATACAGCTGTTTTGCAATATATATAACACAGAAAGGAAAAGAGCAAAAGATTTGAAATGCAACAAACGTCCAATGTTTTGATTGATGATATATGAAAATGTCATACAAAAAGCCCTCACAAATGGAGCTACGATGCCCCGGGTAGGACACCGAGCCAACAGAGTTTTAACATATTGTTTGTTACAAATTGGAAATCAAAAGAAATCAATTACTGCGTGACAAATGTGATAGGGGTAAAATCCTTTGCTGTCCAGTTGCTTGGTCCGTTGCTGGTAGTCGGGTAGATCCAACTGTCAAACTCAGCTTCCTCTACATCCTCCTCGATAGCATTCACCCTTGAGCTGGAAATAAACACCGGAGCCTTTTCGATCTTCTCTTTACGCACCGCCTTCTGAGCCTCCGCAGTAAAGCCTAGCCCAAACTTGTCGTTCTTCTGAGTGAAGTCAGGAAGCTGACCCCAGTGTGCACAATTGCCTTTCTGAACCACAGCCCGGGCATCCCTTAGGGAAGCCATCTTCAAGGAATCATTCTCTTCGGCCATTGTCTCTGCAGCTGCTGAAATTGGATGCACCTCCTCGAAATGCTGGAAGGGGGTTTCAATGAACTCTCCGTCCATCTCAATGTACCTGAAGGAATTCAAATGGCTCACCATATACTCCTCTTCTCCTTGCACAGTGACGATCTTCCCCCTGACGGGATACTTCAGCTTCTGGTGCAAGGTGGAGGTCACTGCCCCAGCTTTATGGATCCAAGGTCGGCCCAGCAGACAAGAGTATGATGGACGTATATCCATCACGTAAAAGGTAGAGTCAAACACTTGAGAGCCCACACGAATAGGGATGTTAACCTCTCCATGAACCATCCTTTTGGAACCGTCAAAGGCCCTGACGATGATATTGCTGGGTTTCAACTCCAGGCCTTCATAATCCAGACGGTCTAAAGCCTTTTTCGGTAGAACATTCAAGGAAGAACCAGTGTCCACCAATACATGTGCCAGAGTAGTGCCCCTGCACTCAATAGAGACATGGAGGGCATCATTGTGGTTTCTCCCTTTCGCGGTCAGGTCAGCATCTGAAAAAACCCAAACCGTTGTCCGCCGTCAGATTCGCTATGCAGTCAGTGAACTGGACTGCAGACGTCTCCTGCGGCACATGGGTCGTCTTGAGAAATGAGATCAAGGCCTTAGCATGGGCCTCGGAGCATAGCAATAAGGAGAGCAGGGAGATCTTGGAGGGTGTATGCCCCAACTGCTCGACAACATTAAAATCACTTTTCTTTATAATTTTCAGAATCTCCTCCATTTCTTGTCGGGAGACCTCAGCATTTACGGGTATTGGTGCCTCCATCCGGGCAGGCTCTTCTTCAATCCCTTTGCCCCGAGCATTTGATGACTCGGCAGCAGGGGAAACAACTTGATCAGCAACAGTAACAGGTATACTTGTAGGTTTTATGAGGAGGGGTTTTCGAATAGCGGGCGGCGCAATGTCAGGCGAGAAGAGCCTGCCACTGCGGGTGACCTTGGCTGGACCAGTGATATCGCAGATACTGGCACTAGCGTCGAATTCTTGCTTGATTCCATTTATATATACGTCTGCCCCATAATGCCAGGGGACAGCTTTATCAGATACGTAGGAGAGGGGTCCCGGAACAGTAATGATCACAGGCGCAATTGTCATGATTTGAATAGGCTTCTTCGGGGGAGCCTTGATTGGATTTTTGAAGATGGTAATCACGGAAACTTCTTTTATCGGAACCAATTGAACAGCAGTCTTTTTGAATAGAATCTCCTTGCTATCCATTAGGCCTTGGATGCCTAACCTTAGCAAGGGACAATCAGATGGGGAAATAGCACAGAATAGGCAACCTTCGCCGCAACCCGGAAATAAACCGGCCCGCAGTAGGTTCTTCTTAACAGTCTTCAGAGGGATAACAACTTCATCTATCGAAACAGCATACACTTCTTCCTCAATGGCATTTACCCTATGCTGGGGCATAGGAGCCGTTACAACATTTGGTCTCTCCGGCGCTTCAAACTGAATTTCCTTTGCATCTATCAGATCTTGCACTTTGTTTCTCAAGGCCCAGCAATCATCAGTAGTGTGCCCGGGACTATCAGAATGATAAGCACACCGGGCATTTGGGTTGTATTTAGGAGACGCAGTGTTGACGACCTTAGGAGCTTCTTTGAGGGTCACCAGGTTGGTGGATAACAGTTGGGGTAAAATCTGAGATAATGTCATACTCAGTCGGGTATACTGCCTCTTGGGCCTTTCGCTTCTTTGTTGATTGTACGGCTGAGGAGCAGCAACAGGTTTGGAGATGACCAAAGCATTAACGGCTTGGCGACTTTCGGGCTTGACTTGTCTTCTAGGACCATAGACGGCACTTGCTTCTTTCTTAAACGGCCTCTTCTCAGCACTTGTAGAGGCAGCCTTCTGTATCTTGCCTGACCTGATGCCAGCTTCAATTCTTTCTCCCGTTAATATTAAATCTGTAAATCCAGCGGAGGAGTTACCAACCAAATGATTGAAAAACGGACCTGACAACGTCCCCAGAAACATATCAACCAGCTCTCTATCAGTCAATGGAGGATGCACCCTGCCAGCCAAATCTCTCCATTTTTTAGCGTACTCTTTGAACCCTTCACCCGTCCCTAGAGACATACCCTGAAGTTGGGTACGCGTAGGAGCGAGATCAGAATTGTATTGGTATTGTCTGTAGAATGCGGTCGCCAAATCTTCCCAGTGTCGGATGCTAGCTCCATCCAATTGGTAGAACCATTCAAGCTGTGACCCCGAGAGGCTATCTTGGAAGAAGTGAATCCAGAGGTTCTTATCTGCCGTGTAAGGTTGGATTTTCCTTACGTACGACCTCAGATGTAGCTTTGGGCAGGAGACCCCATCATACTTGGCGAAGGCAGGCGCTTTAAACTTGTGTGGAATGACCACCCCAGAAGATAACCCTAAATCTCCGAAATCCAGTCCTGGCACATTCTGAATTTCCATGGCGCTCAAGCGGTCCTCCAATTGTTTGTATCTGTCAGCAGCAGGTGGGTACTGTTCGTCATTATAGTCCGTCTCGTTGTCGGAGACTGCGGGACTAGGAGCTCCTTCCCCTTGGGGACTGTTTTTCTCAGCAAAAGAAGTGGTTGGATCAGCTTCATTGTGGAGTGTGTTCCCAAATCGGCGTCCGGTGTTGAACAATGCGGTCCTCTTTTTCTTCTTCTTCTTCATGAGTAGAGTCTTCAACTCTTGCTGACCTTGGGCTAGGCTTAGGACCATCTCTTGAAACTGTGCACTTTGGGCCTGAAGGGCCTTGATTGCTTGCTCACTGGAGGATTCTGGATTCATGATGACTGTTCACACAAACAGCGAAAAATTAAGCAACCTGTGAAATAGGGTACCTGCTATGCATATGGTGCAATGGAATGTGTATGCTTTATGTTTTCAAAGACAAACAAGATTCAACTTTGTAGACAAAAAGGGAAACACACTTCATTAGATGAAAATTTCAATTGTTCAACAACTTGCCCCTAGGCATTACAGGAATGAAAAATACTGAAAAGGAAATAAAACTACAAAAGGAAACATCAAAGCTCATCAATGCTCCCATGGCCTCCTCTTTTCAGTGCTGATGTAGTTGTTCAGGACCCGTTCTTCCTCCAATTGCTTAGTCAGCCTCTGGATCTTCCTTTCCTGCTCGTTGAACTTCTCCCGATAGAAATCCCGTTCTTCCTTTAGCTGTGCCCAAGATCTCTTCATGGTGTCAAAATCAGTAGGTATCTGAGGAGGGAGGACAGTTGGAGGAACCCCATCTTCATCGGGAGACTCAAGAATGAGAGGTCTAACAGCTTCGTAGGGCATACCCAACTTCTGAGCACGGATGCGGACCCATTTGCAATAGGGCTTCAATGGCAGAGAAGTCTTTGGTCCTAACTCATGTGGGTCAGCTTTGTGAATCCTGTCCCAAGCTCTAATGAATCCCTGGCGTAGTTTGTCACTGTCTGCCTGAAACTCAAAATGGAAGTGAGGAACCAGCATCTCATGAGGCCCATCTCCTCTGGCTCTTCCAAACTGACGGAGAGCTAAACACGGATTGTAAGAGATTCCTCCTTGGATACCAATCAACGGGACATTAGGGTATTCTCCGCAACGGTCGATAACAGCTATCTCATCCAAACCTCTGAGAGTCCAGGTGATGTCATTATCAGTGAGAGACATTAACCTCTGAGCCCAACCTTTTCCTTCTTCATTCTTCAGCACGAACTTAGGAAGGTGCGAAATAAACCACCTTACTAGCAAAGGAGCACAACACCACGGAGTCCCCCGTTTTCGAGCAGTACGAGCATAGAGTTGTTGTAGAATATCACCCAAAAGAGTGGGTACCGGATTCCGAGACATGAAGATCCTTATGACATGGATACTGATAAAAGTGCCAGGGTTGGGAAACAATACCAGACCATAGATCAAAAGAGCCAGAATATCCTCATATGCCTTGAAGTCCAAGTCATTCCAGAAATCATTAGCCTTGCCAACCAGAAATTTGACCAAAAAGCCCTTGACCCCATTTCTAGTTTCCCAGTTGGACAATATCTCTTCTTTGGTCAAGGGGAGAATTGCAGCAATCTCTTCAGGCCTAGGAGTCTTTTCCAAACCAGTGAATGGAGTTTGTTCCAGGACAGGGATCCCAAGCAGATAAGAGAACTCTTCCAGGGTAGGAACCAGCTGGAAGTCTTGAAAGGTGAAACAATGATGCAGAGGGTCATAAAACTGGGTCAGAACACTTATCAGTTGTTGGTCCCATTTTGCAGTGATCAAGCCAAGGAGAAAACCATGTCTGTTGATGAAGGAGGTAGTGTTTGGAATCCTTCCAACCAGATCCTTGAGTAAAACTGGTGGTTGAACAAAGTTGAGCCGGACAGTATTTCTACGCACGGGCAACATGATGTCCTACAAAACAGAGCAAAGATGAAACCTTTTTTTGTCTTTGAAATGGGTTAGTCCTTTATACAGGATGCATGCAATGGTATGATGGAATGATGCTATGATGAAACACACCACAAATATTCACATAGGCAGATAAGGCACACAAGTCACACAAGACACCCTTAGGTTTCAGGCCAGCATGAGTTTCAGGTATTACCCTCTTTTGGTTTTGTTGGTTAAAACCTGTCCTATCAAAAGTAACCGGGTTCTAGAGGATCTCAAATCATTGGCTACCCTCAATCGGTCATAACTCCAGCATCACAATCTTTTCTCGCGGCCAGAACCATCTCGAGAGTTTAGCCTCAATGAGTGTAGCATACTGCTACTGTCCTAATAGCCAAGTTGGTCAATTTAGGGTTCTAAGGTTGGTTGGTGTTTAATGACCCCTTAGAAGACCTATATTCTCCCCGTTACAACACAAGGGATATAGGTACAGACTAAGATGCCACACCAACGTAGCCACTGTTTCACCCATGTCGGTCTACGCCGGACAGGTCCCTCACAGATTATGCTACCTAAAAAGGGTATTTCCCAGATCCGGGTTAGGATCTATAAAACTCCGATACAAAGCCCACAAATGTAAAAGCAAACAAGACAATCAATTGAAAACAAAGGTGATCTAAACCCTAAGGTTACTCCACTTTAAAATTCCCCAGCAGAGTCGCCAGTTCTGTGATACGGTGGGAGAACTGACTTGAGGTTTGCGTTTGTATTCGCAAATGTTGCGGTTAGCAAGAGTCGCCACCGACTTTTTATTTTATCCTAAGGAAAGGTTAAAAAGCACAGCAAAAACCTTTTGAGATGTTTTCTTGGGTTCGGGGAGTAGATTATAGAAAGGGAAGGTATTAGCACCCTTTCTATCCATGGTTATCCATGGGCTCTTAGTTACTTGCTTAGATCACTTGCCTTTTGTTTTCAATTGTTTTAAATGGTGCTTGAGTGTGTGGGTTTTGAAAATGTTTTTGAAAAGAGGCCAATGTGGTGGCGACCTTTGTAATGATCCATGTGGGGATGTATACAAAGATGTATGTCTTTTGAAAAAGGTTTTCATTTGTTTTTGAAAGTTTTGTTTTGAAGGTGTTGTGATGTGTGATTTTGAAATTAGGCAAGTGTTTTTGTTTTGCAAGTTTGATTCAAGTAACTAAGAGGTTATCTACTCCTAAATTTCTCAAAAGACTATTGTTATGTTTTAACCCTTTTAACAAGTTTGTTCCACCATTGTATTTGGTGGGCAACCTTGTGTTAGGATGTGAAAGGGACAGGCGCGGGTCATCGTTTTAGACCATAATTGTAACGACGTTAAATGTCTTTGGGCAATTTCTTTAAGGGACTTGATCATTTGTTTTTGTTTGTTTTGAAAAGTTTTATCGAGGGACTATGATCATTCAAATTGTTTGCTTTGCCCAAAGATGTTCAACATACAATATGGCCCATTTATTTGGAGGCAACAAGTGGAATACCCTAGGGGGTGCAAGTGTGATTTGTGTGTCCATTTTCATGCTTGTTTATCTTGTATTAGGTCAAACTATTTTTAATCGTTTTTCGCATACAAACCCTAATTCTAACATGTTATCATTAGAAAGCAATAAAGTGCGAAATTAAAATTACTAAGCTATTACAAAACCAAATATGGGGAGGGGGGTACAAATGTTCAAATGGGGATATTGACAAGAATTTAAATCTAAATTATTACATCAATTGGATATTTGCATAGTAAATAAATTGCATAATTAAATGTAAATTAAATAAATATGTGAAATGCAAAAAGGAAAGTTTTTATGTGTATGAGAAAATATTATTTATGTAAAATAAAATAAAAAATAAAAAGGTATTATTTTGAGTATTTTTAACTTTTAGGGCAAGAACCCTAATTTATGAAAATGGATATTAATTGATTTAATATAAACATTTATTTATTATTTACAAAAATAAAAAAATAAAGTGAAGTATATTATGAAAAAAAGTATTTTGTATCAAATATTAAAAATGATAATATATATATATTTTGGTATTTTTACTCTAAGTATATTAATATATATATGTATGTATATTTATATTTTCTTAAATATGTATTATATACAAATAATAATAATAATTAATTTTTTTGGAAAATAGTATTTTTTATGTGAAATATTTTCAGAGGATAATATAAAATAAAAATAAAAATAGAAGTGCTTCTACATATTTTTTCTATTTTTCCTAGATAATAATATATATATGTATTTAGGTATAAACAAAGGAATAAATCAAATAAATATGCAATAAATACAAAAAATGATGGAAAAAATATTTTTAAAATTTTAATGTGCTGAAAAAAAATAAACAAGTCAAACAAAAAAAGAAAAAGTCAAAAATGTTAAAAAATGAACAAATGGGCTCAGGGGGGTGAGAAAATGGAAATATGGTGCAAAAAGAAGAAACCACACAGGCCCAGCCCATGTAGCTTCATCTTCAACCTCAGAACACTTCTTTGTTCAAAAACACGTGTTTTCTAACTCCTCATTCCTTGATCTTTTGCCAAATCTTCCAACATGAAACCTGTAGAGCTTGAAACCACGGTTCTAGACATATAAAGAAGTCTAGCTAACTCTCAGAAATGAGAGAGAATTTCTTCTCTCCCAAATCCTGACCTAATTTTTTAACCATGTTCAGACATAAAATTCTCTAAGCACACGAAATATAAATGAAATCTAAACATATGAGCATGTTCAGGGCTATGATTGTGACATGTTTTCTTCAAAAACCTAAAGCTAACAATGCCTAATAAGAGAGATAGAACTCCATGAATATACCTGTTCAGTTGGAATCGAGCTTGGCAATGGAGGATGTTTCAGAGTGAAATGATGACTTGTATAGCTTCCTTGAAGTGTAAGGATGCTTTTCCAAGTCCTACTTTATCTTGAAACTCCCTGAATCGAGCTAGTGAACTCCAACTGCAAAACAGAAATTTAAAAATGGTGAAGGGGCTTGGAGGTGTTACAGGTCAGGTTTCAGGACATGGTTAGCTTGCATATGTTGTAAGGAAGGTAGAGGAACAGGTTTGGACAAGAATGCTCGAAGGGATTGAGAGATAGCACTCAATCTGCAGGGGTTCCCCTGTTTGTGCAGTTTTGTGGTGTTTCTGAGATGGAGAGTGCTTGAGAGGCAAATGGCTCGTGCAAAAGCTTGGTTGGGTAGTTTGGAATGTGTTTGATAACTTCTCTCTTGTGTTTCTATGCTGAGATTCAAGTTGTCACAAGTTATGCAATGTTACTTGAAAATGAAGCAAGCAATGGTCACTTTTGTTTTTAGGTCAGTAGGGGCCTCTAATCCTGCTGCATAATCTTCCCTTGATCAGAGCAACTTGTCCATAATCTTGTGCCAAGAGGATTTTGCTTGTACTTGCTTGGATTTCAAATTGACATAAAGCTAGCTTTTGACAAAAATGGATAAAGCACTTTATCTAGTTTAGGATTAATCCACTATGCAATGTTAGAGCACAAAGAAAATGACCTTAACACATTGAATATGCATTAAATTATTGAGTATGAAATGGTTCAAGGACCTGTAATCAAGCATAAAGCAAACTGATTTCAAATTGGCAAGGTTATGAACATGTCTTGATGAAGAACAAAAGTGAATTTTTGCCAACTTGTGAAATTCGAATCTCTCAAGTTATGAGGTTGTTTGATGAGTTCTTGGACATTTTGGAAAGCTTGGAATGTGTACTACAATCCATCTTTGAAATGCAAATTAAAATTCCAAGTGGAAGGGTATGAAAAGTGGCCTTGAAGTAGGGTAGAAAACCTTGTCAAAATAGGTCAAATTTCACTAAGTTAAAAGATGGTTTAGTGCCCTTATTCAAAAAATTATAACTTGAGATACAAGCTTCAAATGAGAAAACTTTGTGAATCAAAGTTGTAGATTATGCAACAAGCTACAACTTTCATGTTTTGACTTTTGTTTGAATCCAAATGGATCATGGTGAAAAGATGGGGCAAAGTTGGGAAAAAATTAGGGTTTTTCATAACTTAGAAAAATTCTAAGTTATGAAAAATTCCATTTTCAAACCCTAATTTGCATTTTGTGATTTCTTGGTGAACAAGTTTCATGATTTGGCATGTTTTGATGAAAAATGAATCTTGACTCTTGATTTTGACCAAAAAGTCAAAGTTTGACTTTTCAGTATACAGTCAAAATTGATCAATTGACTGGGAAATTCAACTGTCAATCTTGTGTATTTGGGATCTTTTGAGTTTGATGAACATGTCAAGATAATTCCATTGAGTCCTTGAGGCCATATGGGAGCTTGGTTTGCCATTGGCTAGGTCAAACAGTCAAAAATTGCCCTTGTGCAGTCAAAACCCTAAAAATGACCATTTTGCCCTTTTGATGATCTGATCAAATTTCTTGTGGAATTGTGATCCAAACTTGATCAAATGGTCCATATGAGTTCATAATGTTGATGTGGATCAAATTTCATGAGGTTTGACTGTAAATTGGCCACAATTGACTTTTTCCCCAATACAGCTGATTTCTAGGTCAACTGTCCAATTGACTGGGCAAAACTTGGAATCAAGACCTGAAACTTGGTATAGGTAAACTTGGGAGTCCAATATGAAGCATGAAAGTCATCTTAGGCATTTTAGGTCAAAACATCCTTAGGCAAACACAAACCCTAATTTGAGTCCACAGTGCAAGGAGAAGTCTTGAGCAGAGGAAACCCTAACTGGATCTTGATCTTCAAAGGTCTTGTGATGAGAAAATGTTGAGGAAATGGGAGGGCAAATTTTGGGGTACAACAACATCATTGTAAGCGCTTTTGATGGATCAAAGAGGACTGTTCATGGGGAAGTAGATCTTCCAATCAAAGTGGGCTCCCAAATCTTCAACTCCACCTTTTATATTATGGATATTCGTCCGGCCTATTCTTGTCTGTTAGGTCGCCCGTGGATCCATAAAGTTGGGGCAGTGAACTCAACCCTCCACCAGAAACTCAAATATCCAGTCAAGGGCAGAATAGTCACCATCTGTGGAGAAGAAGAGTTTAAGGTGAGCCACCTTAACTCTTTCAAGTACGTAGAGATGGATAGAGAATTCATTGAAACCCCATGTCAAGCCTTTGAGGTCGTACCACCGATGATTGTTGCTACTAAATGTTCTTCCGATGAGTCTAAAGCTGTTAAGGCCATGCCAAAGATGGTTTCAGTCAGGGATGCCCGCGCGGCAACCGAAGAAGGAAACTGTGATACTTGGGGGCAAATCTTCGATATCCCATTTAAAGCGGATAAGTTTGGTCTAGGCTTCACCGTCAAAGCTCAAAAGGAAGTAAGGCATGCTCGTGCTGGGAAGCCACCTCTCTGCATTGGAAGCCATGAAGTCAACACCGTGGGTGATTCTGATGAAGAAGCTACATTTGAAGAGTGGGTGTATCCAACTACGACAGAGTTGAAGAATTGGCATGCGAAGGACTTTGTCCCCATCTCCTTCATTGAGGAGTTATCTACTTTTTATTGCTTTTCTTTCAATTCAAGAACATGTTTGTCTGTAATATTTTAACAATGACTTTTAAAGCCATATGCCTGGCCCGGGGCACTTTGGTCCATTTGTCAAGGGTTTTTATTTATGTTCATCTAATCATATGATCATTCAGTACATTGGACTCTTTTGCATTCAAATATTTGTGTTTATTGTCTTTCCTTTTCTTGCAAATACATTTTTCAAAAAAAATAGTCATGTATCTTACATGCACACACACACACACTCTTGCAAGTCCACATCCACTCTGGATCCTATTGCCAATGACTCTACTATTTCCGACTATGACTTTGAATGTCCTGTCAACCAAGCCGAAGATGAAGGTGGGGAAGATTGTGATATACCGGGAGAACTGGCCAGACTTCTATTACAAGAGGAAAAACCTATTCAACCAAGAGTCAGTTGAAGTTATCAACCTGGGTACTGAGTCAGATAAGAAGAAAATCAGGATCGGTGCTAACTTGGAAAGCGGTGTCAAGAGAAGGTTGGTTCAGATGTTGCATGATTATGTGGAAGTATTTGCTTGGTCTTATGAAGATATTCCTGGTTTAGATACCGATATTGTGGTTCATTGTCTGCCAACTAGAGAAGACTGCCCTCCTGTTAAACAAAAAGTTCGTCGCATGAGGCCTGATATTTCTGAAAAGATCAAAGCTGAAGTAATGAAAATTTTTGATGTAGGGTTCCTAGCTCTGACATCCTATCCTCAATGGGTTGCCAATGTGGTTCCAGTGCCAAAGAAAGACGGGAAAGTTCGCATGTGCGTAGACTATAGGGATCTGAATAGGGCAAGCCCCAAGGATGACTTCCCTCTACCACACATTAACGTCTTAGTTGATAATACTGCTCAGCATAAAGTCTTCTCATTCATGGATGGCTTCTCAGGATATAATCAGATTAGGATGGCTCCCGAAGACATGGAGAAGACTACTTTCGTTACACAATGGGGCACCTTCTGCTACAAGGTCATGCCGTTCGGATTAAAGAATGCAGGGGCAACATATCAAAGGGCTATGGTAGCTTTATTTCATGACATGATTCATCATGAGATAGAGGTATATGTGGATGATATGATTGCCATATCACAAACCGAAGAAGAACATCTCGATCACGTGTACAAATTATTCGAGAGACTGAAGAAGTACAAGCTGAGGTTAAACCCTAACAAGTGCATGTTTGGAGTATGATCTGGAAAACTTCTAGGTTTTGTTGTCAACAATAAAGGCATTGAAGTTGATCCTGCCAAGGTAAAGGCCATCCAAGAAATGCCAGTCCCTCATTCTGAAAAAGAAGTTAGAGGATTCTTGGGTCGTCTCAATTACATTGCTCGTTTCATATCACACTTAACTGCTACTTGTGGGCCACTCTTCAAACTCTTGAAGAAGGATCAGGTAGTCAGATGGAACGATGAATGCCATATTGATTTTGACAAAATCAAAGAATACCTACAAGAACCTCCTATTCTCATGCCTCCAGTCGAAGGAAGACCCTTGATCATGTACTTGACAGTACTAGAGAACTTTATGGGGTGTGTTTTGGGCCAACATGACGAGTCTGGTCGAAAAGAGCATGCTATTTATTACCTGAGCAAAAAGTTTACCGACTGTGAAACCAGATATTCACTGCTCAAGAAAACTTGTTGTGCTATGGCATGGGCTGCTCGCCGGCTAAGACAGTATATGTTGACTCATACCACTCTGTTGATTTCTAAGATGGACCCAATCAAGTACATCTTCGAGAAACCTGTCCTTTCCGGACGGATAGCCAAATGGAAAATGATCTTGACTGAGTATGACATTTAATACACGACCCAAAAATCCATCAAAGGATGTGTACTAGCAGATCATTTGGCCCATCAAGCTGTGGATGATTATCAATCAATGAACTTCGACTTCCCTGATGAGAACATCATGTTGGTAACCGACTGTGCGAAACCTGGACCGTATGACGAATCTGAACAAGAATCTCGATGGACTATGGTATTCAATGGGGCTTCTAACACCTTAGGTAACTGAATTGGTGTGTGATCATCTCTCCTGAAGGTTACACTCCTTTCACTGCCAGACTATGCTTCAATTGCACAAACAATATGGCCGAGTATGAAGCATGCATCTCAGGTCTGAAAGCTGCTATTGACTTAAGGATCAAGCATTTGGATGTGTTCAGAGATTCCGCCCTAGTGATCAGCCAAGTAAAAGGATATTGGGACACTAAACACCCTAATCTCGTCCCTTACAAGGAACTTGTGCTATCCCTAATTCCTTACTTCAAAGAGATCACCTTTGAGCACTTCCCCAGGGAAGAAAACCAGCTGGCTGACGCTCTGGAAACCATGTCTTCAATGTCCAAAGTTAGATGGGACAACGAAGACCCTATGATAAAAATTGAAAGATTCGATGAACCTGCACATTGCTATGAGCTTGACACCGATGCAGAAAAGCCATGGTACCATGAGGTGATGAGATACCTTGAAGCACAAGAGTATCCAAAGGGGGCATCTATCAATTATTGAAAGTTCTTGCGAAGATTTGCAGCCAAATTCTTCCTAAGTAACGGGATATTGTACAAGGGCAACCATGATTCAACTCTACTCCGATGTGTAGACAAGAAGGAGGCAGAGGAAATTATGAAAGACATGTACGGTCGTCTCTTAGGTACTCACTCAAGTGGACATACGATGGCTAAGAAAATCTTAAGAGTCGGTTACTATTGGTCAACGGTGGAGACTGATTGCCATCAACATTCAAGAACTTATCACAAATGCCAAATCTATGCTGACAAGGTCCATGTGCCTCTTATTCCTCTGAATGTCATGACCGCTCCATGGCCATTTGCAATGTGGGGCATTGACATGATTGGAGAGATCAAGCCCACAGCTTCCAACAAACATCGCTTCATTCTTGTTGCTATCCACTATTTTACCAAATGGGTCGAAGCCACCTCGTTTTCCTCGGTCACCAAGAATGTGGTAGCCAGATTCATCAGACATAACCTCATATGCCGTTATGGTATCCCCGAAAGGATCATCACCAACAATGGGACTAACCTCAATAATGCTATGATCATTGAGCTTTGCACTCAGTTTAAGATCAATCATCACAATTCTTCTCCGTATAGACCGAAAATGAATGGCGCAGTCGAAGCGGCCAACAAAAATATCAAGAAGATTATGCAGAAAATGGTAGTAACCTATAAGGATTGGCACGAGATGTTTCCGTTTACTCTACATGGCTACCGTACTTCATCTAGAACATCAACTGGGGCAACTCCCTTTTCTCTAGTCTACGACATGAAAGCTGTTTTGCCGGTGGAAGTTCAGATTCCCTCGCTGATAATTATGAATGAGGCAGACCTAGGCGAAGACGAGTGGATTCAAATAAGATTGGATAAGCAGAACTTGATCGACAAAAAACGATTAGCTATTTTTTGCCATGGTCAGACGTATCAAAAACGGATGATCAAGGCTTTCAACAAAAAGATCAAGCCTCAAGTATATCAAGTTGGTGACTTGGTGATAAAACACATCATTTTACCACAAGGAGACCCCAAAGGCAAATGGACTCCCACCTATGAAGGGCCATTTGTTGTCAAGAGAGTTTTCTATGGCGGTGCCATGATGTTGACAACCATGGATGGTGAAGATTTCCCACATCCCATAAATGCGAACATAGTTAAAAAATACTACGAATAAGAGACTTGTTAGGTTGACACACCTAAGCAAAATAAGGGCATCCCGGCAAACCAAAAGGTTTGGGAAAAAATTAGGGATATATGCAAAAGATTGTACACCCGGCAAGTTGAAAACCCGAAAGGGCAACTTAGGCAAAAAAGGGTATCCTGGTGGGCTGAAAACCCGAAAGGGTGGTCCGGGCAAAAGTTAAGGATAAAAAGCGTATGACTATGTCCCGTGGAATCAACACAGTCAATTTTATCATCAAGGTCCAAGTTTAAATTATCCAAGATCAATCCAATCAACTTTTATCAACGACAAGGGACATTCGAAGACATTGGGGCAATAGTAGAGTTGGAAGGCAGTGAGATCATTTCACATGGCTATTTTTTTTCATCCTCAATTTTGTTTTCTTTTCGACGATTTCCTCTTACTAGGATCTCTGTCTCTCTATACAAAAACACCTATTCATGGGCAAAATATCAATACAAATATACTTTGAAGTGTAAAACCTCTGTCTTTGTTTTGAATGCAAATTTGTCCAATGACTAAAATTGAATTAACATATGCATATGAACATAATTAAAACTGTTTGGCACATGTGTCCTGCTAAGAAGAAACAAGCATATCTTTAATGTATATGAAATATCCCCCACAGAGTTATCTCATTATCATTATCCCCACAAGGACAGCTACAATAAACCTTCCCCCTAACAGAGTTACCCAGAAAGTCTCTTCGTATAGGATAATCCCCGACCAGAGTCTCAATCTCTTGGCAGCTCTCTCTCCAGCTAAGTCAATTTTTGCAAGTTGAAGCCTCGTGGATCTCTTCCTAAAGTAAATTCACCTCCTCAATAGGGTTTATTTCCCCAACAGGTTTTATTTCCCTAACAATCATCGAGGAATCACAAAATTCCCCAACCAAATTCAAATTTCCTCAACAATACAACAATCAAGACACCACGAAGTTCCCCAGCTGAGCCTATCTTCCCCAGTTGAGTATATCTTCCCCAGTGAAGGCTATTATCCCCAAATAGAGTCTATTCTCCCCAGTTGAGTGTATCCTCCCAAAGCTGAGTCTGTCTTACCAAACTGATTCCACACTCTCCAGTTTGAATTTTCCTCTCAGATTATTGCAAATCATAGGGCCACAACTCTTGATCCCCAGTAAATCCGTCAGCAAAGCCTTTACTATTTCCAAAAAGATGCTATGAAGCCTGGATCCGACCAGATATTAGCATAATTTTCAAGTTATTACTGAAGCCTGGACCCGACCAGATAATAGTTTGAATTTTTGAATTACTAAAACCTGGGCCCGACCAGATAACAGTTTAAGTATCTGAAACCTGGATCCGACCAGGTAACAATTGATCTCAATTTCAAGATGCTATGAAACCTGGACCCGACCAGATAATAATCTAACTCTTCAAAGATATAGAAGAACCTGGACTCAACCCGACCAAGGTTTAACTTCTTTTCCCCAGTATAGTTTGCCTCTACCCCAACAAATTACTGTGAAACCTGGACCCGACTAGATATCAGTTTTCAATTCCATCTTTTCAAGCAAGTCGTTGTGAAGCCTGAATCCGACCAGATAGCAATTACCCTCAGAGATTCGTTGAGAAACCTGGAAACCGACTGGATAACAACTAAATCCTAAAACAATTTATTGTGAAACCTGGACCCGACCAGATAGCAATTGACCTCATCAACCTCAGAAATCTGCAAATCTTGGACTCGACCAGATAACAGTTTTTTCAAACGATTTATTGTGAAACCTGGAGCCCGACCAGATAACAACTAGCTATGATCCCCAGAGAGACACTATGAAGCCTGGACTCGACCAAATAATAGTACAACTTTCCAAAAACCACGAAACATAGACTCGACCAGATGGTAGTTACCATTTCAAGTTACTGCGATACCTGGATCCGACCAGATAATAGTTAACTTTAGTATCCTCAGCAAATTATAAAGCCTGGATCCAACCAAATAACTATTCAACTTCAAGAAATTTTCTGCAAAGCCTGGAATCCGACCAGATAATAGTTAATTCGTCTCTTTCCCTAGTAAGTTGTCGTGAAGTCTGGATCCAACCAGATAGTAGTTGACTACTTCATCCTCGGCAAATTGTGAAGCCTAGATCCGACCAGATAACAACTGACATTCTAGAGATATTCTCCAGTGAAAGCATCCTTTCAACAAAGTTTAAAGATATGCATATTCTTCATCCCCAACGGCAATCAGGGATTCAACCCCCCATAATTTCCTCAGTAGCAGATAGGGATTTATTTTCCCGGACAAAAACATACATCTCACATTCATACATCATAACATGTACATACCATGTGCATTTAGCATAATACCACATCTGGTGAACATCATGCAGGCATCTGCATTTTACTAACTCTTTTTCTCACAGGTAAAATATCTAGTTTTAGTATAAATTAACAAGAAATTTGTGTTGATACTTCTTCCAGTGTTTCCTAACATTCCTCCAAATGGCATCTATATGCCCATTCACCATCCATCTTCGAGTGCAAATTTCTGGGCACTCTAGTGTTCAATCATCTTTCACCTTCAAGTCACGAATGGCGGATCTGTCAATCTAGCTCTTCAGGTTTAAGAAGATTGAACATGGGCAGTTGTTGTACCCCAAAATTTTCCCTCTCATCTATCAAGTATTTTCTCACAAAGATCTCTCTTGGTTCAAGACTGCACTAGGGTTGATCAACTCAAGACACCTCCTTAAGCATTGATGACCAAAATTAGGGTTTGAGATTGCACAAGGATAATTGAAATTTCAATGATTCATATGACTTTAATGGATCATTATGGACCCCCAAGATTACTCATGTCAAGTTTCAAGCCTTGGATCACACTTTTGCTCAGTCAATTGAGCAGTTGACCTAAAAATCAATTGTATTGGGGAAAAAGTCAACTATAGCCAATTTACAATCAAACTTCATAATTGTTTATCCACATCAACATTATAAACTCATATGTATCATTTTAACAAGTTTGGACCATAATTCCTCAAGAAATTTGATCAAATCATCAGAATGGCAAAATGGTCAAAATTAGGGTTTTGACTGAGGAAAGACAATTTCTGATTTTTGACCTAGCAAATGGTCAATTGGTTTGAAGCATGATTTCAATAGTTCAATTGCATCATTTTTACCTAATAGCATGACCTAAAACATTGCTCAAGATCAATTGGATTGATAGTGAATTTCCAGTCAACTGATAAAAAAGTCAACTGTATACTAAAAAGTCAAACTTTGACTTTTTGGTCAAAATTCAATGTCAAAGATCAAAATTCATCAAAACATGTCAAAATATGAAACTTATTCATCAAGAAATCAGAAAGTCAAGATTTCATTTTGAAAATTCAAAGTTTTATACCTTAGAAATTTTTTTAAGTGTTTAAAACTTCATGTTTTTTCATAACTTTAAGCCATTTTTCACCATGATGCAAGAGGATTCAAAAGAAACTTTCAAAATGAAAGTTGTAGATCTCCATTATATCTACAACTTTTATTTACACAACTTCTTATAAAAATGCTTGGATCTAAATTTATTAATTCCTAAAGTCATGGTCTTGAAATTGGACACTTAGTGAAATTTTGCCCTAGTTTTGGTCAAGATTTTGACCTAACTTCATGGCGCTTTTTCATATAGTTCCATGGGGAATTTTCAAAAGTTATTCAAAGAGAGTTTGTAGATCACATTAAAAGTTTTCCAAAATATCCAAGAACTCCTTGAGATCATTCTTGAGCATGGAGAATCGAAGAGATGAAGTTAGGGTTTTCACACTTGAAATACAAGTCATTTTGCGATAAACAAGTTTCAAATTTCAAACCTATGCTAGATAATATCTACTTTACAGGCCTCAAACTTGTTAGGCACTCTATAATTAATTGCTTGCACAGCTGCTAGAGGTCTCAATATAAGCATTTAATGCAAGACCATGCTTTATATCCATTTTTGGAAGAAAGTGCACAATGCCATTTTCATAAAGTAGCTTTTTGCACAAAACTTGTTCTTGAGGCTTGCAATTGTTCTCTTATGATCATACATGTTCTATAACTCAATAGAAGTTGATCTCAACACTTACAATCACTCAGCCCATGCTTTTACTTCCTCTTGGAACCATACTTCCCACTTTTCTTCAAAATCAAGTAACATAGCAATCAGCCTATATCTTGTACTTCTGACCTTCTCAAGCACAAAAAACCTTTTGCTTATACATACACAAGTAATTTGTCACAAAACCCACGCATGCTTGAGCCCTGAAAACACCAAGAACTCATATTTTCATCTCATACCTCCATTTTCACATAACCTGACCAAAAGTTTGAAACTCATAACTCCCTCGTGCGTTTTCAAGCCTCTTTGTTCCCAAAGCTTGTAAACATCATTTAGAAGTCATCCCTCATCCCGTTACAGTTTTGTAACACCTCCATCACCATCCTCCATTTCCAAAAAACAAAGGTCTGCTTCTCCATTCCAGTTCAAGCACTTACAACTCAAAGTAACCATTGCATTAAATTCCTGGGACCTCAGTGGAGCTATTCTGATCATCACAACACCTTGAGGAGTGCTCATTTGCAGAACACGACGTCCAGTTTTGAGGTAAGTTATCTCAACTTTGAACTCTTAATACAACTATCATTAATGTTTAATTTGTGAATGAAAAATGTAGACATCATTGTTCTGAAGCTAACCATGTCTTTAGATTTCATTTATATTGCTTGAGTAGTTAGAATTTTGAATATGAACATCCTGAAAATATTAGGTCAGAATTTGGTATCATTTACAATTCATGTTCATTCTTGATTATTAGTCTAAGTTGTTTACGTTTCTGGAATTGTGGTAAAATTTTACACAAGTTTCATGTTTACTTTGTTGCAAATGGTTGAGAAATGAACAAGTTACAAGTGGTCTGGCTAGAGGTTGAAGATGAAGTGTAATCAGGGCACATTTTATGTTATATATTTATGGTTTTGCATAAGTTAATGGATGTATCACCACCCCAGTGGTTAAAGCGCGCGCCTGTCACTATGAGGTCTTGGGTTCAAGCCCCAGCGTGACCTTTTGTGATTTTTTCACACTTTTTTTGCAGCGCTGGGCTTCACTCCTTTGGGCCTATTATTTTTTTTGCTTATTCTAACTCCCCTGGACTATTTTCACCCCTGGCCCATTTTATTTTATTTTTCTCATTTTTCATTTATTTATTTTCTTTAATATTTTATCTAATATGAAAAAAAATCAGAAAAAATATAAAAACATTAGATTTATATTTTGATATAGTTTATTTCTTTTTTACAATGAAAATTATTTTTATTTAATCATACTTTATTTATTTTACTAATTGGTTTGTAAATTTAATTAAAAACTAGGGTTTTAGTTATTTTCTTTTACACAATTAAAATATATTATTTTAAAACCAAAAAAGACCAAAAATATTTTATAATACTATAAATTATTTTTAAGACAAAAATACCAAAAATATTCTTCTTACAAACTTAATTTCTTTTCTAATCAATTAATATTTAGATTAGGGTTTTATTTAAATTATTTTCCTCGTAAATTTAGGTTTACTTTTTACTAATTTAATTAATTATTTTCTTTTAGTTAATTAGGTTGAAACAAAACCCTTTTTCCTAAAATAAATCCAAACAAAAATCCATTTTTTTCCATTTTACATTCTTGTATATTTATTCATTTTTGTACATTATTTATCCAAATTCAATATGATTGTAATAGATTATTTAGATTTAAATTATTGCAATCCCCATTTGTAATTTGTACACACCCTCCCACAAGTATTGTAATAGCGTAGTATTTTTAAATTCCATAATTTATCGTTTTATATACAAATGCTAGTAATTAGGGTTTTGTATGGAAAGACTAAAACCAACAAATAGCAAACCCTAATAAAAGACAAAAACAAGCATGAAAATTAATACATTTGCACACAAGAACCCCTAGGATAAAATCCACTTGGTTGCCTTACAAAACGGCCATATTACGCATGTGAGATATCTTAGCAAAAATAAGCAAAATACATGATCATAGTCCCTCGATGACGCTATCTAAGTTGCCTTTCAAAGTGATCTTAGTCCCTAAAGAAAAAAATGATAAGATACCTTGCAACATTGCTAATCATGGTTATACGCACGCTCATCCCGTTTAAATCCAAAGATAGGGTTACTTACCAAATCAATGGTAAGATAACAATATCAAGGGAAAAAGGAAATGAACATGAAAGACTTTTGAGTAGGTAGAATGTTCCTAGTTACTTGATCAATTTCAAAACAAAATATCCTTGCTATTTTCAAAACAAAACACCAACACTTTCAAAAAACATCTTTCAAACTTGAAAACATTTTCAAAAGATCAACACTTTGTATACATTCTTACGAACGAGAATCATTACAAAGTTTTCCTAAACGATGGCGTCTTTTCTAAATACTTTCAAAAACCACGCAAAGCACATTTTCAAACAAAAGCAAGTGATCTAGCAAGTAACTAAGAGCCCATGGAAAACCATGGATGAAAAGGGTGCTAACACCTTCCCTTTTCATAATCTACCCCCCGAACTTAAAAAATAATCTCAAAGGTCTTTCCTGTGCTTTTTCACCTTTCCTTTTGGATAAAAGAAAAGTCGGTGGAGACTCTTGCTAACTGCAACATTTGCGATAAAACACAAAACATCTCAAGTCAGTTCTCCCACCGCATCACATCATGGATGAAAAGTTTGAGATTGAAGAACATTACCAAGTCGAAGCCACTTGGTTAGCACGTCCTGGGATCACATGAGTGTGAGTAAGAATTGGAACAGGCTCCCGGGACCATCAGGAGTGTGATGGAATGCATGGAACCGCTTAAGAGTGGCCGAAAATAGGGGATTGTGTTTGCCCTAGTTTTGACAAAAATTGAGAAATTTGGAGTGTGTTCTTGAGAGGCAAAAAATTTCCCCTTTGCACTTGAGTATTACATGTATTTATAGCGGAATGGAATAAGAATAAGACAAGAACCTTGTACCATCATGTCACAATTAATTGTAAAAAAAAACACATTGAAATCTTTCCAAAATTGATAAAAACCATTCCAAACTTAAAGATTCTTATTCCCGACGTGTTTCATGGTTTTGGCATGTTTGTCATGTGTTCTTGGGCTTCCATGTGATTGAAATCAAAAGCCCGTGTGACTTGGCCAAATTATTTTATATTTTGTTTAATTTACTTACATTTAAATGAATAAAAATTCAAATATAAGAAATAAAATCATAAAAAATATATGAATGGATTTAGAGGTCCTCTAACACGTTGTAAACATGTTTGAACATCAAAAGTTAGGCCTACTAGTTTAAAATTTCAAGTTTCTCACTTTGCATTTCATGCATTTTCTCAAAATTCCCTAACTTGCACTGGTCATAACTCTCTCAATCTTCATACTTTGAAGTTGATCCTTGACTTTTTGGAAAGCTCAAGATGTCCTCTACAATTTATATTTTAATAATTTTTGCATTTGGAGATTTATCTTGATGTAAGTTGCCTTGACAAAAAGTGTCGTTTTGTTGACTTTTGAAATGACCTGTAATGTATTGTCTCATATATCTCAAATGAAGCACTTTTTGGACTTGAGATTACAAATACAAAGTTGTAGATAATTGAATTTCCTTCAAAATTGGATTTGGTCGGGGAAAAGTTGATGAAGCGTGTGAAAGTTATGCTTGGTCAAATTTTAGTTGACTTCTCCTAAGGAAACCCTAATTTGACAACTTTTGACTTTTGATGATTTGAGGGATTTTTCTTAAGGAATCATGATCAACCCTTGATCAAATGATGAATATCACTTAAAAATGTTTATTTTGACCAAAAATCTTGAAGTTTGACTATATGTTAACCATAGTTGACTTTTTACCCAATACAGTTTATTTTCAATCATTTGAGCTATTGACTGAGCAAACTTATAGTGCAAGGCTTAAAACTTGACATGAACATTGTTGAAGACCTATGGAGAACCATTAAAACCACTTGAGGCCTTTGAAATCCAATCTTCCTCGAGAAACACAAAAACCCTAGTTATGGACCCTTTTCTTAGGAAGAGGTTTGACTGGTCAATCCTGGAGTAGCCTTGAGTACTTAAGAACCCTTGAAGAATGCCTTAAGGAAAAATAGGAGGGAAAATTTTGGGGTACAACAGCTGCCCCTGTTCAATCTTCTTAAACCTGAAGAGATAGATTGGTATGTCTGCCATTCGTGACTTGAAGGTAGAAGATGATTGAACACTTAAGTGCCCAGAAATTTGCACTCGCCTGTGCAACAAGTAACGTTGTTAGTTGATTATAACAGGAATGGGCTTAGAGATGCCATTTGGAGAGGTGACAGAGAGTCATTAGAGATGTGTTTATAGATGTGATCACAACTTTGTGAGTCTTACAGAATCTAGACCGCAAGTATATAGTCCTACGCGTGTAGCTTTAAAGATTATCGAATCCCGAGGGACTAAATGTCGAACTACCGTTATCTTAGGTTACTATGTAAATTTAAGGCTAATAATGTGATAAATAGGGGGTTTAGGGAACCTAACTGATTATAATCTAGTTTAGATTCGAGGGAGAATATCGGTATGTAATGGTCGGACTTCGGGGATTTAGCAACTCATTGACCTAACTCGAATTAACAAAACAGTTTTCAGTAGGAAGTATTTGTTTGAAAACCCTCTTCTCACACTCTCGTGTTTATTGATTCAGATCCTACGATTAAACCTAAGTGAGTGCTCTCGCTATTTCAATTAGAGTTTAAAAATAGTTTTTGGAAACAAACAAAACCTAATCAACTTAAAAGCGCTCTCGCTATATTTTAAGTTGATGCACAATTACCATTGTCCAGTTATTATCTCAAACTCTCGTTTTATTGATCCTAACTTCTATCTATATTTTACTCTCGTAACAAAACAATTAATATTTAGAACTAGTAATTGAAACCAGAAAATTATTCTTTTTTAAAAGAAGTTGATCAATTAGCGTTGCTAAACCCCGTTGGCTATATGACCTTCCATACTGATAAATAAATTTAGCCTAGCATGTTAAACAATTCAATAACACCGCAACAGGAATAACTACCATCAAACAATTTAAATAAACTGAACATTTCAGACAATCCTGGCATAAATAAATAAAATACTTAAATTAAACCTGAGAATACTATGGCAGAATATTTGGCTGATATCAGATGTCTCCCACAGATCGGTAAAATAAACGGAAAGAAAATAATGCGGAAAATATTTGGCAGAGTAACAGTAAAAATAGAGAAAAGATTTTTTTTTTAAAAATGGGGATTTGAGGTCCTATTTATAGGCTTGGAGACGCGCAGGGAGTTGAGATATTTTTTCCTCCGGATTTGCCTCCGTAGCGACCGCTACGGATTGAAGGACTCAGTGTAACGGACGTTACACTCCTTCTTTTGAGGAGGGGCTAGCGCTACAAGGTGTAACGGTCGTTACACCCCCTGCTTTTGAGGAGGAGCTAGCTTGGCAAGGTGTAACGATCGTTACACCAAGGTTAGGTGACGTGTAACGGTCGTTACACCCCTTGGGCCTTGGGTGGATTAGGCCAACGTGCGTTTCTTCTTTGGACTTCCAAGGCTTTTTACTTGTAATGCACCCAATTTTGCCACACACCCCTCAATTGCATAATTTCTCTTTCTTTGTGCGGATTTTAAATACGACTAGCTCGACTTTTCTTGACTTTCTTCGCACATGCCTTGCAAAAGTCAAATTCCTGAAAACATAGAAAATACCAGCATAATACGAATAAAGAGTAATTTAATTAATTAAAATGCGGATAAAATTCATGTAAATTGATCCAAATATTTGACACATTTTCGGTTTATCAAACCCCCCTATACTTGAAACTTTGCTTGTCCTCAAGCAAATAATAGAGTAAAAAAACGTTTAACGCACGGTTACTGACACAATCGCGTGACACAACTCGAATTGTACGTGGTTGAGGGGCGTTACATTAGAAAGATGGAACTAGGTTCCAACACTAATGATACAGAAATGACACAAAACCATAGGACATGGTAAAAATCCTCCATCTTATGCAAATAGTCTGAATTATTCTATCATAGCTCTACCTAATTATTTTTGTTCGAAATCAACCGCTTTCATTCTAGCGCATATTAAGCCCTGTGATCGGTGGATCTGGAACTGACTGTTTAACGCTGGTTCGCGAAATGTCGCGGAAGCAAGAGTCGCCACCGTCTTTTATTTTCTCCAAATGGAAAGGACAAAAGCACAGAAAAATTCCTTTAAAGAGATTGCTCTCGGTTCGGGAGGTAGGTTATAGAAAGGGAAGGTGTTAGCACCCTTTCCATCCATGGTTATCCATGGGCTCTTAGATACTTGCTCAATGTGTTTTCAAAATTGTTTGTTTGCTTTTCAACTGTGGGTTTAAAAAAGTTTCTTTGAAAAATTTCAGTTCGACTCATACGTCAGAGTGTTTGAAAAATTGTTTTGAAAGCTTTTGAAAAGGTGTCGGTGTGAAAAGATTTTGTTTGTTTTTGAAGAGAGCAAGTATCTACGAGAACCTACCTACCCTAAGGATTTCGTCTGTGTAAATGTCCTTAAAAGTAATGCCATCCCACCATTGAGAGGTAGGTAGCACCACCGTTGGAGGTGTTCGGGTCAATTCGAGTTTTAGGGACATGGTGATCACCGGAGCAATGGGAAGACACCTTAGAAGCTACCCTCATGCCAGGTTCCCGGATCATGAGGACTTACTAAGACATCCTCTACTCGACGATCACCTTTCGAAAGGCAACAGTGAGGCGTACCCTAGGGGTGGTGTGTGCGAATTTGTGTGTCAGTTTCATTGATATTTATCTTGTCATGTTCATTGTGATCTACGCTTGATTTTAATTAGGGCCATTCATTCTTGCATGCTTATTTAACAGCTTAATATTTGCGGAAAAGTAAATCTACAACTATTACAAATGGCGCGGGTCCACATCGCCAAAATTAAACCGGACCCGATTTGACGGAAAGTAAATAAAGCAAAAGAAGTAAAGGTGCGAGAAAGTATAAATTGTTACAACGCTTTGGGAGAATTACATAATTATAATAAGCGACATAAAATAAACGTGCGAAATTAACAATTAAAAATATGGGCGTTGGACCCTTTTACAAAGAATTAAAGTTAATGAATTAATTAATTAGAATTAATGTGGAATTAGAATTAAAGATTAAAAGAAAATATTTTTGGTATTTTATGTTTTTTAAGATTTAAAAGAAGAAGTATTTATTAGAATGAAATTTGAAATGTAAACCCTAATTCTAGTGTTTTTTTAGATTTATTATGAAAATATTAACATTTTAACTAATTTAAACCTAAGTTAATTTACATGCATTTTTTAATTTATGAAAATAAATAAAATAAATATTATTATTGTAAAAAAGGAAATTAAAAGGAATAAAATTAACAATTAAACCTAAATTCTATATTTTGGTATTTTTTGTTATTAAAAGCAATTAAAATTGTAACCTAATTAAAACTAATAATTACATGTTAAATTATTTATAAAAATATTAAAATAAAATAATTTATTATATTTTTATCTTTTTCTGATTTTTTTGTATTTTTTATGTATTGTAAAAATAATGAATTAAACTAAAACAATAAAACAAAATAAAAATAATAATTAAAAAAGATATGAGAAAAATAAAAACACTTGCAAACCAGGGTGGGGGTGTAGTCCCAATTTGTGAGGTGCTGATGGTGAAATTCTGGCCCAATAAAACATGGCCTGTTTGACTTTTGTCCAAGCGTATGGAACAGTTGACCTGAGTGTAGCGTGTTCTTTGATTCTTGTCCATTGATCTAATTTCACTAAGTACGTGGACGTCCGGATGATGATGGAGCATGGTACGCTTTTATCTTGGACGCTGCATGGGAACACAATTTGCAAAATAATATAGGAAACAAGACAGACCTGGGATTCGAACCCAGGTCTTGGACGTGAATGCCTTCTTCGCTTGCCAACTGAACCATGTTAACGCGTTTGTTATATAATAAGCGAATAAATATTATAAAAAGAAACGAAGGCGTTAGTGGAGGGCGCGCGAAAATTTAAATCAGCGAATCATAGTTTGCCACGCTTCATCATCTTCCCTGTTCCCTGAAACAAAACTCATTAAGCAACGGTTTTCATGGCGTTGCGTTAGACAGGTTTATAAAAAATAGCGACTAGCGCTATAGGATCAATAAATTAGGCGCGAGTGCATGGATCTCTTCGTCCAAGCTTCCTGAACCCATCCATGGCATTGTGGTGGTTGAATTTTACGTGATTAAGAAACCCCTAATTGGGAGCTCTGCAAACCCTAGACGGCATCAATGGCCAAATCACATATATTGCACAAAAACGAAATTAATTGGCATGGTTAGCATCAGAACATTATGAGGAACAAGAATCCATGAATCAAATGTTAAAAAAATGCTTAAAATATGAAACACGATGATCAATATTTTTCTATGCAGTTCATGTTCATTCTACCAATTCTTGGAGTCTGAATGGATGCTAACGATTGGGATCGCTTCAGGGAGCCTTGAGGAAGCCTTTGAAACAAGAATTAAGACATGAATCCCTCTCTAACCACGTTTTCAGAATTGCTTTATTTGACAAAATTTCAAAGTTTGTAAGGTATTCTTGAGCGCAGCTTTCAGTGTCTTTGCATTAGGTTTGTGATTCTCATTATGTATGGAAGCTATTAGGTCAACAAAACTGCATAAAATCCAAGGCATTCATTGTTTTGCATATTTGATTTCCTTAAGATCTTTTTGAATCTTTTTCATGTGCAATTTTGTTCAATCATGCCAAATCAAACCAAATCTTGCCATATTGGGATGTGCACGTGATATTGAGAGTAAAACATGCATGAAAAGATTTTTTAGGTCAAGTTTGATATTTTTCATGTATTTATATAATTTAAATGAATTAATATAAATAGAAATTCAAATAAATAAATAAAAAATGAGAAAATACTTCCCTTTGGGCCAAGTGGTCGTGCATAGGCTTGGAATGATGAATCATAGAAGAAAAATGGGCCCATTAGCAAATTTAGGTCATTTGAACCATTGTTGACCTTTCAAAATATCCAAACATTTCCCAACTTCCACAAGGCATAACTTGCTCAATGTTTAAGCTTTTCACATGTTCTTGGACATTTTGGAAAGTTCTTTGAGTCCTTTAACCAATGCCTTTGGTCCCATGTCATTTTGATTTACCAATCTCAAGTTATGGCCTTTGACTTAAAGTCCCTTTTTGTTGACTTTTAAAAATGACCTATAATGTTGAAATTGATAACTTTTTGTGAGAGCATTTCTTGGACTTGAAGTATGAAGATGAGTTGTAGGAAATGTCTTTCTCTTCAAAATGAGCTTTGGATGGAATTTTTCTGATAATCCATGTGAAAGTTATGCCTTGGTCAATTTCAGTTGACTTTTTCAACTGTCCAAATATAGTAACTTTTGCATCTTTGATGATTTCTGAGCCAAATTTTGAGAATCATGATCAAGCATTGATCAAATGATGTTTGTGGCTTCAAAATGATATGTTGACCAAAAATTTGAACTTTTGACTGTCAAATGACCATTTTGCCCCTACAGTTGACTGTAGTGCAATCTAGGGTTTTGACTGTGCAATTTTGAGCTGAATGCCTTGAAACTTGATATGAGGATACTTGACCATCTTTGTAAGCATATGAGACTTGATTGGGCCTTTGAAAACTTTCAATTCTTGATCAGAACACAAACCCTAGTTTTGACTGTATGAGAGACTGTTGAGCTGTGCAACCCTTGGGGAATTTTGTGACTTGACTTGGAAATTTCTTGAAGAATATGGGAGGGCAAATTTTGGGGTGCAACAGTTGCCCCTGTTCAATCTTCTTAGACCTGAGGATGCAGATTGGCTGACGTGCCTTTCGTAATCCGAGGGTAGAAGATGATTGAACACTAGAGTGCCCAGAAATTTGCGCTCACATGTTGGCAGTGTGATGGGGGAATGGGCTTATAGATGCCATTTAGAGATTGCTGGATAGGACGATGGGCTTATAGATGCCATCTGGATGTTGATCGCGTAGGAGATTCCTTAGCGAGAACCTGCATACCTGCAAAAGAAAAAATGAGTACCTGACACGTTGCAGGAGCTGATTTTAGATGCTTGGTATAAAGGTGTCCTAACTGGTTACAGGAGCTGAGTCTGGAGCTTCAAACAGCAATGAATGAACCTGGGATGGTTACTGCCTTAGCATGAATGGTAAGAGAACCTTGGGTGATTTTAACTTCAACAACGCTTGTTGAGAAAAAATCTTGGTGTGGATTATTATCTTTGCAGTATCGGGAAGAGAACCATAGGCAATTATAATCTGAAAGGAATGATCACCTCACACTCATCGTCGGAGAGGGAAACATCTGAAAAAGGAATTACCACCTCACGCACTTGCCGGAGAGGGGACCATAAGAGACTATCACCTCACACTCATCGTCGGAGAGGGAAACATCTGAAAAAGGGATTACTACCTCACACACCATCGGAGAGGGAACCATAGGAGACTATCACCTCACACTCATCGTCGGAGAGGGAAACATCTGAAAAAGGGATTACTACCTCACACACCGTCGGAGAGGGAACCATAGGAGACTATCACCTCACACTCATCGTCGGAGAGGGAAACGTCTGAAAAAGGGATTACTACCTCACACACCGTCGGAGAGGGAACCATAGGAGACTATCACCTCACACTCATCGTCGGAGAGGGAAACATCTGAAAAAGGGATTACTACCTCACACACCGTCGGAGAGGGAACCATAGGAGACTATCACCTCACACTCATCGTCGGAGAGGGAAACATCTGAAAAAGGGATTACTACCTCACACACCGTCGGAGAGGGAACCATAGGAGACTATCACCTCACACTCATCGTCGGAGAGGGAAACATCTGAAAAAGGGATTACTACCTCACACACCGTCGGAGAGGGAACCATAGGAGACTATCACCTCACACTCATCGTCGGAGAGGGAAACATCTGAAGAAGGAATTACCACCTCACGCACTTGCCGGAGAGGGGACCATAGGTTCTGCAGAGTCTTTATCAGAAAAATCTGTTGGGAGTCGATTTAGCTGGACTAGAGAAGGTCTTGAAATATCTTCAATTGGAATAAGTGTCAGAACGTCGCCATATCTGGTTCATATCTGGACTATATCTGGAAGGAGATCTGGAAGCAGTATCAGAACGTCACCATATCTGGATCATATCCGAAACTATATCTAGAAAGAATTCTGGAAGCAGCGTCAGAACGTCACCATCTCTGGATCATATCCGAAACTATATCTAGAAGGAATATCTGGAAGCAGCATCAGAACGTCACCATATCTGGATCATATCCGAAACTATATCTAGAAGGAAATCTGGAAGCAGTATCAGAACGTCACCATCTCTGGATCATATCCGAAACTATATCTAGAAAGAAATCTGGAAGCAGTATCAGAACGTCACCATCTCTGGATCATATCTGAAACTATATCTAGAAGGAAATCTGGAAGCAGTATCAGAACGTCACCATCTCTGGGTCATATCTGAAACTATATCTAGAAGGAAATCTGGAAGCAGCATCAGAACGTCACCATATCTGGGTCATATCTGAAACTATATCTAGAAAGAAATCTGGAAGCAGTATCAGAACGTCACCATCTCTGGATCATATCCGAAACTATATCTAGAAGGAAATCTGGAAGCAGTATCAGAACGTCACCATCTCTGGATCATATCTGAAACTATATCTAGAAAGAATTGCGTTAGTTGATAGTAATCATTTTTGTATTGATCTTTTTTCTGGAAAGGCAAAACATAATTGTATGCAAAATCATGATGCATGAACTATATGTCTTCAAAATTAATGAGATTCGAATAGTATGATGCATATGCATGCTATAATGTATGAAGATGTAATGTTTATGGACATATGTATTTTCGTCTTAGGAAAATAAATCCTTGACGAGTGCCGGGCAATCACTCCTGGGCTGATGTTGAAAGAATAGACTTTGCTTCCGCTGGGGAGGATAGCTGCAAGAATACCGGTAGGAGAAGATGACTCCGTTGAGGGATGTACTTGGCAAATGGATTACTGCGGGGAGAAAAGATACTCTAGCGACCATGCTGGGAAGCACTACTCTGTGGGAAGAGGGATGCCTTGCTGAGTGTTGATAATAGTTTGCTGGGGATAGGAAGACTTTGTCGACAACGCTCTTTCCGTGGCTTTTGGCTGAGGATAACCCAGTTATATCCTGTTGAGGAAATAACTCTTTAAATAAAGTCGGGCGACGCGTTCGTGCTCTGCGAAGGATAAGCTTCCAGAATCTACTGGGGATAAGCTTACTGCTTGGGGATATGAATTCCAGCTTTCCTGGGGAAACTAGATTGGACTCTTCTGGGGGGTTTTGGAACTGCGGTTATGCTCTTCGACGGAACCTATCCTGATATCTTGGAGGATAGAACAATCGAATTGCTTAGACCACCCTTTATTGCGCCTGTTTCTGTGGGGGAGGCACTTGTGGGGTACTGATAGTTATTGATGGACAAACCTTCTTCTGGTAGGCAGATGACAAGATGACAGGACATAGTCGTACGCTTTAATCCCTAACTTTTGCCTGGACCGCCTGTTCGGGTTTTCAGTCCACCGGGATACCCATTTTTGCTCAAGCCGCCTTTTCAGGTTTTCGACTTGCCGGGTGTACAGATTTTTTCATTTCATCCCTCACTTTTCCCGAACCCTTTTGGTTCGCCGGGAAGCCCTTATTTTTTGCCTAGGTATGTCAACCTAGCGGGTCTTTGATTATGCGTAGCATCTTTTCGACTATGTCCATGTTCTCAGAATGTAGGGAGTTGCCCCTGTTAGAAGTGTTTGGTTGCCCTGCTGCCAGAAGATGTCCGATTAGGCAAGATTCGTTACTGGAGTGCCCCAAGTGGCTCATGCGGAGATTTGCCCCAGGCTATTTGACTTTTGAGAGATTCTCCGAATCTTGATTGGATTGCCCCAGATGATGGACCATGGTCATGCCATGCCCCTTGATTGGAGATACTCTTGCTTATTAGACTTTCATTGTGCGAATTTCCCTGCTGTTCAAACAAAAAGTCATATGCAAACAAAGTTATGTTAAAAATGCAAAGCCTATGTCTGTCTTGAAGATTTTGAAAATGCATTCTTTTTCATAAAACAAGTGAATGTTTGTAAAACGTGATGTCAACTCCGTATTTACCGTAAGCCTTAAGGAGTCAGGATACCTTTCGTAACAGTATGCTTTCGAACTAACCCATGCTTCAGCTAGGACTTTTAAGGGTTATAACGTGGCCTGGTTCACGGTTTAAGAAACAAAGGATAAAGGCTCAAAATTTATTTGTACCCACCCGCTCTTCTTGATGTTCTCCAAACCTAAACTCAGTTGATCATACATTAGACCTTGTTCGAGTCTTTGCTCTGATTTTTCGGTGATGGTTCGGATATTGACAGTGTATTTTGATTAGGCAGTCATTTCCTTTTTTGTTGAGGGTTTGTAGGACCTCTTTTTGATTTCGTTATCCCTATTTTTTTTGCCTGAACTGTTTCCTTTTGTGGAATTACAGTCAGCGGGATGCCCCAGCTTTGTAAGTCTCCTTCATTGATTTTGACTTAATGGGCTTTTTATTTTTTTGAGATAATGACTGCCTTTCTTTTGATTGTTCTGAACCATCACTGTCTTTCTGTTTTGTAAGGACTCCTTTGGTGCCATTTGTTATGCACCTGGATCAACTGAGAGAACTACCCTGCCCCAGGTTATGATTAAGGGTTTTAAATTTCGAAAAGAAAAAACTCCTACTTCTTTGGCTCAGATGGGTTGACGAGGGATTATCTTCCTTATAACTCCAGTGTTTAGGATTTGAAACAATGCCTGTACCTCATCAGCGGGGTCCGTTCAAAAGCATACTGTAGAGATTGCGGTATCGTTTTCGTCATCCTCCCTCAAGAGGCTTAGAATTTTAGATCAAGAGTTGACATCAGAAAAAATATGAAAATAATTGGCATTTAGTGAATACGAATATATTGATTCAAAATAGACATAAGCGATACATTAATGGAATAACAATGTTTTAACATGAATAAATGTTTGAACGGTCAAAAGAAAAACACAACTTGAACATTCGAATGAACAAAAGTTTCCTAGTCTCGGAGCTTGTCACTTCAACTGGTGAGCCTTGGAGGAATGGTAGAAAAATTCAGCCTGTCCATCTTGTGTGAACTCCAATGCCCCTTCATCGATCAGGTCTTGGATTTTGTTCCTCAGATCCCAACATTCATTGGTATCATGTCCTGGGCTAGCAGAGTGGTAGGCACACCTCTTATTGGGATCATAGGCAGGAGATGCTGTGTTGGGGTTCCGGGGATGAGCCCTTAATGTGATCAGATTCAACCTCAATAGGCGTTGCAAAGCTTGATAAAGCGACATGTTGAGCGAGGTGAATTGCCTTCTGGGCTTGTCTGGCTGAAGCTGGTGAGGTTGATGCTGAATTTGTGGCACTGGAGCCATTTGAGGAGCTTTCCCCTTATCCTCTTGTCTCGAAGATGATCGGATGATAAATGGCTTTTTACCCTTAGATGTTTGCCCCAATTGGTTACCCTGAAGCAATTGGTTGACGAGAAACCAGAGCTCATCTTGTCTTTGAGCTAAGCCTTGAATGGCATTCCTCTGCCCCAGCATCTGGGCTTTCATAGCATCCATCTCAGCTTGTAGGTGTTCCAGCTTTTCATCCTCAGCACTGCCCCTGACGAAGGTCTCCGTGAGAAGTATCCTTAGCTCCTCCTGCCCCTTGGATAGATTTAGGAGGATTTCCCCGAACCGAGTCTCTTGAGCAAGAAAGTCCTGGTTATCTTGTTGGGAAGCCATGGCTGAAATAAACAGCGAGAAGGGTAAGTGACCTGCAAAGAACGGGTACCTGTAATGCAATGATATGTATGATATGCATGCAATGTTTTCAAGGATCTCGCGGGGTAAACAATGAACTTGTTAGAATCTGAAACCGGTAGCTTGACTGAAGGCACTGCATATTGTTGAGAGTCCTTCATCAAGGGTCAAAGGCTCACCATATCCAGTGGGTCATAGCCCCTGACAACTTCGGCTAGAGGAAAATAAATCCTCTTTGCCCCTTGCTAGATGTTTGATTCATCATGACCTGCATCGCAAGCCCTTGAGGTCCTTGAAATGGGTTAGGATGTATGCAATGGTATGATGTCATGCTATGCATGGGGTGATGTAGGTAAACCATGTTGTGAGTCCCAATTAAGGACTATAAACAAACCCTGCAAGAAATTCAGTATACTTTGTTATGAGTCCCAATTAAGGACTATAAACAAAACCTGCAAGAAACTTAGCAAACCCTGTTATGAGTCCTAATTAAGGACTATAAACTAAAACCTGCAAGAAACTTAGCAAACCCTGTTATGAGTCCTAATTAAGGACTATAAACAAAACCTGCAAGTAGTTCATGTGTCAGATAGATAACAAGCATGCAAGTAGTCAAGTACGAAGGCACACAAGTCACACAAAAGAGCCCTTAGGGTTTAGGCCAGCATGAGGTCTAGGTATTAACCTCTTGAAGTTGGTGGGTTCAACCTGTCCTAATCAAAGTAACCGGGTTCTAAGGGTCCCAATATCACGGGATTGCTTTCATTGTTCATCGTTTCGATTTAGCCACTGAACTGGCGACCGAAATATTCCAGGAAAGCAACCCTCAATTGAGTGTAGTATCGAGTATCAACCAACCTCGGACTGCACCAAAGTCAGTTATCTCACTACCCTAAAGAGGCCAAGATAGTTCAATTAAGGTTCCTAAGGTCTGTTGATGCTTCATGACACCACGCGGAGGCCCCGTACTCTCCTTGACTGAACTCAAGGGTTACAGGTACACACCAAAGTGCCACATCAACGTAGCAGACTGTTTCAACCATGTCGGTATACCCCGCACAGTTCCCTCACAGCCTTGTTGCTACTTTCTAAGAAAGGTATCCCCCAGATCCGGGTTAGGATCTATAGAACTCCCAAGCAACCCACAATAATAAAGCAAGCAAAGAAGACAATTGAAAACACAGTGATCTTAATCCTAAGGTACACCTCACTTTATAAGAGTCCCCTGCAGAGTCGCCAGTTCTGTGATCGGTGGATCTGGAACTGACTGTTTAACGCTGGTTCGCGAAATGTCGCGGAAGCAAGAGTCGCCACCGTCTTTTATTTTCTCCAAATGGAAAGGACAAAAGCACAGAAAAATTCCTTTAAAGAGATTGCTCTCGGTTCGGGAGGTAGGTTATAGAAAGGGAAGGTGTTAGCACCCTTTCCATCCATGGTTATCCATGGGCTCTTAGATACTTGCTCAATGTGTTTTCAAAATTGTTTGTTTGCTTTTCAACTGTGGGTTTAAAAAAGTTTCTTTGAAAAATTTCAGTTCGACTCATACGTCAGAGTGTTTGAAAAATTGTTTTGAAAGCTTTTGAAAAGGTGTCGGTGTGAAAAGATTTTGTTTGTTTTTGAAGAGAGCAAGTATCTACGAGAACCTACCTACCCTAAGGATTTCGTCTGTGTAAATGTCCTTAAAAGTAATGCCATCCCACCATTGATAGGTAGGTAGCACCACCGTTGGAGGTGTTCGGGTCAATTCGAGTTTTAGGGACATGGTGATCACCGGAGCAATGGGAAGACACCTTAGAAGCTACCCTCATGCCAGGTTCCCGGATCATGAGGACTTACTAAGACATCCTCTACTCGACGATCACCTTTCGAAAGGCAACAGTGAGGCGTACCCTAGGGGTGGTGTGTGCGAATTTGTGTGTCAGTTTCATTGATATTTATCTTGTCATGTTCATTGTGATCTACGCTTGATTTTAATTAGGGCCATTCATTCTTGCATGCTTATTTAACAGCTTAATATTTGCGGAAAAGTAAATCTACAACTATTACAAATGGCGCGGGTCCACATCGCCAAAATTAAACCGGACCCGATTTGACGGAAAGTAAATAAAGCAAAAGAAGTAAAGGTGCGAGAAAGTATAAATTGTTACAACGCTTTGGGAGAATTACATAATTATAATAAGCGACATAAAATAAACGTGCGAAATTAACAATTAAAAATATGGGCGTTGGACCCTTTTACAAAGAATTAAAGTTAATGAATTAATTAATTAGAATTAATGTGGAATTAGAATTAAAGATTAAAAGAAAATATTTTTGGTATTTTATGTTTTTTAAGATTTAAAAGAAGAAGTATTTATTAGAATGAAATTTGAAATGTAAACCCTAATTCTAGTGTTTTTTTAGATTTATTATGAAAATATTAACATTTTAACTAATTTAAACCTAAGTTAATTTACATGCATTTTTTAATTTATGAAAATAAATAAAATAAATATTATTATTGTAAAAAAGGAAATTAAAAGGAATAAAATTAACAATTAAACCTAAATTCTATATTTTGGTATTTTTTGTTATTAAAAGCAATTAAAATTGTAACCTAATTAAAACTAATAATTACATGTTAAATTATTTATAAAAATATTAAAATAAAATAATTTATTATATTTTTATCTTTTTCTGATTTTTTTGTATTTTTTATGTATTGTAAAAATAATGAATTAAACTAAAACAATAAAACAAAATAAAAATAATAATTAAAAAAGATATGAGAAAAATAAAAACACTTGCAAACCAGGGTGGGGGTGTAGTCCCAATTTGTGAGGTGCTGATGGTGAAATTCTGGCCCAATAAAACATGGCCTGTTTGACTTTTGTCCAAGCGTATGGAACAGTTGACCTGAGTGTAGCGTGTTCTTTGATTCTTGTCCATTGATCTAATTTCACTAAGTACGTGGACGTCCGGATGATGATGGAGCATGGTACGCTTTTATCTTGGACGCTGCATGGGAACACAATTTGCAAAATAATATAGGAAACAAGATAGACCTGGGATTCGAACCCAGGTCTTGGACGTGAATGCCTTCTTCGCTTGCCAACTGAACCATGTTAACGCGTTTGTTATATAATAAGCGAATAAATATTATAAAAAGAAACGAAGGCGTTAGTGGAGGGCGCGCGAAAATTTAAATCAGCGAATCATAGTTTGCCACGCTTCATCATCTTCCCTGTTCCCTGAAACAAAACTCATTAAGCAACGGTTTTCATGGCGTTGCGTTAGACAGGTTTATAAAAAATAGCGACTAGCGCTATAGGATCAATAAATTAGGCGCGAGTGCATGGATCTCTTCGTCCAAGCTTCTTGAACCCATCCATGGCATTGTGGTGGTTGAATTTTACGTGATTAAGAAACCCCTAATTGGGAGCTCTGCAAACCCTAGACGGCATCAATGGCCAAATCACATATATTGCACAAAAACGAAATTAATTGGCATGGTTAGCATCAGAACATTATGAGGAACAAGAATCCATGAATCAAATGTTAAAAAAATGCTTAAAATATGAAACACGATGATCAATATTTTTCTATGCAGTTCATGTTCATTCTACCAATTCTTGGAGTCTGAATGGATGCTAACGATTGGGATCGCTTCAGGGAGCCTTGAGGAAGCCTTTGAAACAAGAATTAAGACCTGAATCCCTCTCTAACCACGTTTTCAGAATTGCTTTATTTGACAAAATTTCAAAGTTTGTAAGGTATTCTTGAGCGCAGCTTTCAGTGTCTTTGCATTAGGTTTGTGATTCTCATTATGTATGGAAGCTATTAGGTCAACAAAACTGCATAAAATCCAAGGCATTCATTGTTTTGCATATTTGATTTCCTTAAGATCTTTTTGAATCTTTTTCATGTGCAATTTTGTTCAATCATGCCAAATCAAACCAAATCTTGCCATATTGGGATGTGCACGTGATATTGAGAGTAAAACATGCATGAAAAGATTTTTTAGGTCAAGTTTGATATTTTTCATGTATTTATATAATTTAAATGAATTAATATAAATAGAAATTCAAATAAATAAATACAAAATGAGAAAATACTTCCCTTTGGGCCAAGTGGTCGTGCATAGGCTTGGAATGATGAATCATGGAAGAAAAATGGGCCCATTAGCAAATTTAGGTCATTTGAACAATTGTTGACTTTTCAAAATATCCAAAATTTCCCAACTTCCACAAGGCATAACTTGCTCAATGTTTAAGCTTTTCACATGTTCTTGGACATTTTGGAAAGGTCTTTGAGTCCTTTAACCAATGCCTTTGGTCCCATGTCATTTTGATTTACCAATCTCAAGTTATGGCCTTTGACTTAAAGTCCCTTTTTGTTGACTTTTAAAAATGACCTATAATGTTGAAATTGATAACTTTTTGTGAGAGCATTTCTTGGACTTGAAGTATGAAGATGAGTTGTAGGAAATGTCTTTCTCTTCAAAATGAGCTTTGGATGGAATTTTTCTGATAATCCATGTGAAAGTTATGCCTTGGTCAATTTCAGTTGACTTTTTCAGTTGTCCAAATATAGTAACTTTTGCATCTTTGATGATTTCTGAGCCAAATTTTGAGAATCATGATCAAGCATTGATCAAATGATGTTTGTGGCTTCAAAATGATATGTTGACCAAAAATTTGAACTTTTGACTGTCAAATGACCATTTTGCCCCTACAGTTGACTGTAGTGCAATCTAGGGTTTTGACTGTGCAATTTTGAGCTGAATGCCTTGAAACTTGATATGAGGATACTTGACCATCTTTGTAAGCATATGAGACTTGATTGGGCCTTTGAAAAATTTCAATTCTTGATCAGAACACAAACCCTAGTTTTGACTGTATGAGAGACTGTTGAGCTGTGCAACCCTTGGGGAATTTTTTGACTTGACTTGGCAATTTCTTGAAGAATATGGGAGGGCAAATTTTGGGGTGCAACAAGCCCTTTATCTTTCGCACGCACATAGTAGAGTAGCCGGTTAGCGATTCTGGTCTCTTATGCACGGGTTTCTGGTACACAAGTTGGTAACCCTTTTTCTTTCCCAGATTATAAGTCTCGGGGGATCGAACCGTAGTTCTCCCTACCAAGTTCAGCACCAGATACCACTTAACAGGCTCAGAACTGGTTGTTACATATGTTTTTGTAGGTACTGCAACTATTGGATTAAATGACCTGGCGAGGGTCACCGAACTTAATTAGCGCATTCCCTATTATATCTTGATGCTTATCATTTTTTTCTTTTTTTATTAGGACAAGTCACTTATATTCATCGGCTCCCTATGTAGTTTGTGGATAAGACGATGCTGATTGCTAGTTAAACTACTCGGGGTTGATCCAAAACTAAGATTTAAGGCTTTGATATCATAACCACTCAAACTGATTTGCATAATCTGGAAGATTTAGGTGTCAAGACGATATTATTTTTGTCGACTCTTTTTCAAAAAATCTAACGCAACCTAATTGTGAACAACCTATAAACTTTTCGAATGTACCGAGCTAATGCGTCGAGTAAAAAAAACTTTTTATGGTTCAAGAAAAGTGTTGAAGTACGAATAACTTACGAAAATGATTTTTTATTGAATGGAAAGGGAAATAATAGAAATTCGAATAACTTACTAGGAAAATAGAAAACATAACATAGGTAATATAGGTTTCCTCCCCTACACTTGAACTGAGCATTGTCCTCAATACGAAAAATAAAGTGAGAAAATAAAACGAGCAAGAAACTTAAAATAATAATAAAAATGCAAGGAATAGAGAAAACACAAATCACTCCTCATTGTCGTCTCTGACGTTACTGCTGCTGGATGCTCCACCTTGTGCTCTCCCTCATCGTGTCCTCACTCCACCTCTTCTGGGTCTAGGAGGTTCCTCGCCAGTGTTGTAAACATAAGCATGCAGGCCTTCAACACAGAATGGCAAGTGCCACATTTCATCAGTTAGGTTAGAAATGTTGCGATGGTTCCAGTAAGTGTTATCGCGTTGATCACGCTGCAACTCTTGCATCATCTGCATCAGTTCTTGTTGACACTGACCTTATAGTAAAAGTGATGCATAGGTAGCTTCGATGGTGGCTGGATAAGGATCATTTCCTGCTTGTTCTTGTTGTGGCCCTTGTTGATTAACTTCTGGTACTGCATTTTCAACACCTGCTTGATTATCGTGCATGTGTGCTCCAGTGGCTAATGGTTGCAAATCATAAATCCAATTTGCGGCGATGTCAATTCTTGTTACATACGTATTCGGAAGAATAATACTTGGGACGACCTTGTACTGCACCACCAGGTTGTACCTTCCATCCCTTCTTGCTTTGACAAGATGACCAAACTGGAAATATTCAATATCAAGAAACTCAGCTTGCCAAAAAGGTAGTTGAACCAACCTGGTTTGCAAATTTAGATAGTTGGCAATAGCAGTGACTAAACCTCCTATACATAAAGGTTTATGTGCTTGCGCTCCTTGATAACAGAGACTAGATGTGGTTGAGAAGGAATGGAGCAACATTTATTCTAAGATCGAGATCAAGGGTGCAGTGCAGAAAATGCATTTCCCTAGCGTTCACTTTCTTGTTGTTCGCTCACCCGAACACTGTATTGGCTAGAACACGGTGGAAATAACGGATGCATGGTGTTGTACCCCAAAATTTTCCCTCCCATATTCCTCAAGATTTGTTAAGAATAATCCTCAAACTGTTCAAGATGACTCAAGGGTTGTACAATCAGACCACCTCCTAACACAGCTGAAATTAGGGTTTTGGTTCTTTCAAGGAATTTGGGGTTTTCAATGGTTCAATCAAGTCTCAAAGGCCTATACATTCTCAAGCACCTACATGTCAAGTTTCAAGACTCACAGTGCCAATTTGCACAATCAAAAGCCTCATTTGACCTACAATCAACTGCAAGGGCAAAATGGCCATTTTGCAGTCAAAAGTCAGAATTTTTGGTCAACATCTTATTTTGAGTCCACAATCATCATTTGATCAAGTCTTGATCATGATTCCACAAGGATGGCTCAAAAATCATCAAGATGCAAAAAGTTACTATTTTTGGACAGTAGAAAAGTCAACTGTATATTGACCAGGGCATAACTTTTTCATGGTTCATCAGAAAAATTCCATCCAATGCTCATTTTGAAGGGGATGACATTTCATACAAACCATCTTCACATTCCAAGTCCAAGAAATGCTCTCACAAGAAGTTATCAATTTCTACATTATAGGTCAATTTCAAAAGTCAACAAAAATGCACTTTAAGTCAAAGGGCATAACTTGAGATTGGTAAATCCAAATGACATGGGACCAAAGGAATTGGTTATAGGACTTCAAGACCTTTCCAAAATGTCCAAGAACATGTTCATATGATCAAAATTGAACAAGATATGCATTGGAGAAGTTGGGAAAGTTTTGTAAAAATTGCAAAAGTCAATTTTGCTCAAAACACCTTGTTTTTGCTAATGGGCCTCAAATCTCTTCTTGAAACTTCATCCATGGCCTATGCACGACCCATCAAGCTTAATTGAATTATTTTCTTATTTTTTATTAATTAATTGGATTTTTAATTGATATTAATTCATTTAATTAATTTAAATTGTAGGAAAATACAAAGATTTGGTTTTTCAATCTTTTTGTGAAGCAAATATGGTCAAGATATGCTGGCAATTTCGTGTGCAAATCAAAGATGCAAAAATCTCCAAAATTGGCAACTTTTTCCAATCATGAAAATGCAAAAAGATTTGATTTTCAATCAAATATTCAATCATCAATTCCATGGATTTTTGTTCAAGATTGTGACCTAATTTCATTCTCCTATATATATTCAAGCAAACCCTAATGCCATGGACGTGAAAAAGTTGCAGACAAAGGCCATAGCATATTGCAAAATTTCAAGAAAATTGCAAAACTGATTTCTATATTCCAGTGCGATTTAAAGACTTTTGTTGATTCTAATCTATTGCAGGAGGTTCCCAGAACGTGTGGCAATCAAATTCCAGCTTCATAGCTCCAAGAATCACCCTATACAGAGTCACGATTTGCATTTTATTTTGAGAATCGTACAGCTTAGTTCATGCATCATTAACATGATTTTGGGTTTGATTTGTGCTGCTAGGGACTGTACAAAGCTAATGGTATAGCTCAATTGAATTATAACACCATAAATCACAAGATGCCATAGTTGATTTTTTAGGGTTCATAAGCTTTGAATTGGGGCTTTGCAATCCAGGAACAATTAGGGTTCATAAGGCATATGGTTGGAATCGTTGAGACCAGACGAACATGATTCTATCCTCGCGAAATATTTATGTACCATGTATCTCTATTCGCTATTTTTCGTCAAGATGAATAGTGGGGGTTAAAAACCCCCTCTATCTAATGTTTATTTTTTGCAGAACAGCGAAGAAGATGATGAGGTGTTAACCTCTGAGTGGTTAATTCAAATAAGCGCGCATTTTATGTTGTTTACAGCTTAATGATTTATTTCCCAATATATTATTTGTCTCTTATGCTAATAACGACTAAAGCGTGATGGTGGAGTGGTTGGCCAAGCATCCAATAGGCGTTGGGACCTGGGTTCGAATCCCAGGTCCCCCAAAACACTTGTTTCTATTTTTCTTCATATAATTACATGCAGGTTTCATAATGTTGTCCACCATATGCCTCAATCATCCATGCGCCAAATGGCTTGCAAAGCAAATCTGAAGGCCAAAGATGAAGGACCATCATACTCCCAGTCAATGCACGTGTGGACAATCACCAAAGTCAAAGCAGGCTTGAGGTTAATGGGCCACAAATTTCCAGACTTACCTCCTAAATGGGCCAACACCCCCCTGGTTTCTTTTTATTCTTTTATAATTTCCATTTAATTATTTTTACTTTTAATTATTAATTATTATTATTAATATTATTTAAGTAACCAAATTAATTATTTTCATCATAAAATCAGAAAACTAAAATATTATTATTTATTAATTTCACCCTTAGTTTATTATTTTTGGAAATAAATAAATAATTAATCTATTTAGTTAATTAGGGTTAATTTTAACTTTTTCTCAATAATTTAAAATCAACATAGAATTAGGGTTTTCTTGACAATTTTAATTTCTTTTATTTATTTTCCTTAACACATAAAAAACTCAAAAAAATTTCTTTTTATTAATTAGTTTTAGGTTTAATTTAATTCAATGCAAAAAAGACAAAAAACTTCTTTCTTTCTCAAAAAAGTGTCAAAACACTAAGGACTTCTCCGATTCAATTCTTTTCTCGCGCGTGTTTATTTTGATTCATATTTTTGACCATATTTATGTAATTGTTCCGAGGATGTAATAGCGTTAATTAGGACTTTTTATCGCTTTCCTTTATTTTCCCGCAATTTACTTTTTCAAAGGGTTTGTTTTTGGCGATGTAAATACCCGACGCCTTGTAATAGCGTAGATTTACTTTCCGCACAACTATTAGTTGTTAGATGTATGTTAATTAGGCTATGCATGACAAGACTTATCTGAAAATTAAAATCACAACTTAGCTCACCATAACATGCACAAAGATAACTTAACTGAATCCTGACACACTCGCACATGCCACTCCTAGGGTACGCCTCACTTGGTTGCCTCGACGTGGTCATTGAGTATAGGGTGTTTTAGAGGTCGCCCTCTTGTCTAAAGATCCAAGTTGCCTCGAAACGGTTTCCTCGGATAAAAAGGATCTAGGACATTAGGGTTACCGCTAAGGCGTCCTACTATTGCTTTGGTGACCACATGTCCCTATAATCGAATTGACCCGAAAAACTCCAACGACGGTGCTACCTACTTCTCAATAGTGGGATAGTACTGTCTAAAGGACATTTACACAGCTTAATTTCTTTTGAGTAGGTAGAGGTTCTTAGATACTTGCTCTTTCAAAATAAAAACAACTTTTCGCACTTACACTTTTCTGACAAAAGTTTTCCAACAAACACTTCATACACTCTTGAGGACAGATACAAGAGTTAAATCGAAGTTTTCAAACAAACTTTTTTTCAAAACCCACAAACACAAGAAAAGCAAAACATTTTGAAAACATAGTGAGCAAGTACCTAAGAGCCCGTGGATAACCACGGATAGAAAGGGTGCTAACACCTTCCCTTTCTATAATCTACCTCCCGAACCGAGAAACATCTCGAAAAGGAATTTTGTTGTGCTTTTGTCCTTTCCTTGTTGGAGAAAATAAAAGACGGTGGCGACTCTTGCTTACCGCGACATTTCACGAACCAGCATTTCAAAACAGTCAGTTCTATTTCCACCGATCACAGAACTGGCGACTCTGCTGGGGATATTATAAGTGAGGTATACCTTAGGACTAGATCATTTATATTTTCAATTGTATGCTTTGAATGCTTTAATATTGTGGGCTTGCATCGGAGTTTCATAGATCCTAACCCGGATCTGGGGAATACCCTTTAGGTAAGTAGCAGTAAACTGTGAGGGACCTGTCCGGCGTAGACCGACACGGGTGAAGCAGTAGCTACGTTGGTGTGACACCTTGGTCTGTACCGATATCCCTTGTGTTGGAACGAGGAGAATATGGGTCTTCTGAGGAGTCATTAAGCACCAACTGACCTTAGAACCTTAAATTGACCAACTTGGCCATAGAACAGTAGCAGTATGCTACACTCATTGAGGCTAAACTCTCGTGATGGTTCCGGCCGCAAGAAATGATTGCTAAGCTGGAGTTATGACCGATCGAGGGTGGTCAGTGATATTGAGATCCTCTAGAACCCGGTTACTATTTTCTAGGACAGGTCTTAACCAACTGAAACTGAAAGAGGGTAGTACCTAAACTTTATGTCAGCCTGAAATCTAAGGGCTCTTTTGTGTGACTTGTGTGCCTTTGCCATGTTTGCCTTTTGAGAATACTCGTGATGTGCCTTTATCATAACATCATAACATCATAACACTGCATACATCCTGCATAAGGACTAACTCATTTCAAGGATCTCAAGGGTTTGTGATGCAGGTCATGATGAACCAAATGTCTAGCAAGGGGCAAAGGGCATTTATTTTCCCTTAGCCAAGGTTGTCCAGAGATCAAAACATGAACTTGAGTCAGGGGCTATGACCCACTCGATATGGTGAGCCTGACTCTTGAAGAAGGACTCTCAACAACATGAAGTTCCTTCAATCAAGCTACCATATTCAAATTCTAACAAGTTTCTCTGTTTACCCCGCGAGATCCTTGAAAACATTGCATACATATATCATACATATCATTACATTACAGGTCACTTATCTTCTTCGCTGTTTATTTCAGCAATCATCATGTCTACTGAACCTTCCACTGAACAAGCTATCAAGGCCCTCCAGGCCCAGAATGCCCAGTTCCAAGAGTTGGTTATGAGCCTAGCCCAGGGTCAACAGGATTTGAAGACTCTGATTCTGAAAGAGAGGAAGAAGAGGACCGTCTTATTCAACACGGGACGTAGATTTGGCAATGGACTACAGAATGAGGCTGAGCTGACTACTTCATCTGTAGGCAAAGACAGCCCACAAGAGAGAAGGGTTCCTAGTCCTGTGGTCTCCGACAACGAGACGGATTATGATGAAGAACAATACCCTCCTGCTGAGGATAAGTACAAACAGCTGGAAGATCGTTTGAGCGCCATGGAAATACAGAAGGTCTCGGTCTGGACTTCGGAGACCTAGGTTTATCCTCTGGGGTGGTGATTCCCCATAAGTTTAAGGCACCTGCTTTTGCCAAATATGACGGAGCTTCCTGTCCTAAGCTGCACCTCCGGTCGTATGTAAGGAAGATCCAACCTTATACAGCTGACAAGAATTTGTGGATCCATTTCTTCCAGGATAGTCTTTCAGGGACTCAACTAGAATGGTTCTATCAGCTGGATGGAGCCAGTATTCATAACTGGGAGGATTTGGCTACTGCGTTCTATAAGCAGTATCAGTATAATTCCGACCTCGCTCCTACGCGTACCCAACTCCAGGGTATGTCACTAGGGACGGGTGAAGGATTTAAAGAATATGCTCAAAAGTGGAGAGACCTTGTCGGAAGGGTGCAGCCACCCTTAACTGACCGTGAGCTTGTGGATATGTTCTTGGGGACCCTGTCTGGGCCGTTCTTCAACTATTTGATTGGAAATTCTTCAGCCGGGTTTACCGACCTTATCTTGACTGGGGAGAGGATCGAAGCTGACATCAAAAGTGGGAAGATTCAAGAAGCTACACCTTCCGATGCTCAGAAAAAGCCATACAATGGAAAAAAAAGAGTCCAATGTTGTGTCTGGTAAAAAGAGTCGTCATGATCAACATGTAGGGGCAACCCAGATCTCCGATCCCACGCCTGTTCAACAAAGACATAGGCGTAGGGTAAGATATCAAGAAAGGCAGTATACTGACATCAACATGCCTTTGTCTCAAGCGTTACAACAATTGCTGAAGGTGAAACTGATCACACTAAAGGATCCTCCTCAAAATCCTGATACTTCCTCTTCCAAGTATAACCCGAGTGTGAGATGTGCCTACCATTCTGACAGTCCTGGACATGACACCAACGACTGTTGGAGTTTGAAGAACAAGATCCAAGACTTTATTGATGCCAAGGAGATCAAGTTTGATCACTGATCCTACACCAAATCATTGAGAATGTCTTTTGTTCATTAGAATTTTCAATTTGTAATTTTCTTTTGATTGTTCAAACATTTATTCATGTCAAACTTTATTACTTTATCAATGCATCGCATATGCCTGTTTTGAATCAATCCATTTGTATCCACTATATTCAAATTGCTTTCATTTTTGTGTGATGCTCAACTCTCGATTAAAAAATGCTAAACCTTTTGAGGGAGGATGACGAAAACGATACCACGATCTTTACAGTATACTTTTGAACAGACCCCGCTGATGAGGTACAGGCATTGTTTCAAATCCTAAACAGTGGAGTTAAAAGGAAGATAATCCCTAGTCAACCCCTTTGAGCCAAATAAGTTGGAGTTTTTCTTTTCACAAAAATTAAAACCCTTAATCATAACCTGGGGCAGGGTAGTCTTCTCAGTTGATCTAGGTGCACAATGAATGGCATCAAAGGAGTCCTTCCAAAACAAAAGACAGTGATGGTTCCCTATAATCGTCAAGACAGACAGTCATTATCTTTCGAAATAAAAGCCCAATAAGTCAAAACCTATGAAGGAGACTTACAAAAAACTGGGGCATCCCGCTGACTGTAATCACAAAAGAAACAATTCAGGCAAAAAGACAGGGATAATAAAATCGAAAAGAGAGAGGTCCTACAAACCCTCAACAAAAAAATAAATGACGGCCTGTTCAAAATAAATTGTCAACATTCGAACCATCACCGGAATATCAGAGCAAAGACTCAAACAAGGTCTAACGCACGATTAGCTGAGTTTAGGATTGAAGAACATCACGAAGAACGGGTGGGTACAAATATACTTTGAGCCTTTATACTTTGTTTCTTAAACCGTGAACCAGGCCACGTTATAACCCTTAAAAGTCCTAGCTGTAGCATGGGTTAGTTCGAAAGCATACTGTCACAAAAGGTATCCTGACCCCTGTAGGGCTCGCTGTAAAATCTTGAGTTGACATCACGTCTTACAAAAATTCACTTGTTTTATTGAAAACTGCATTTTCAAAAAACTTCAAAACAGACATAAGCTTTGCATTCTTAAAATAATATTGTTTGCATATGACTATTTGTTCAAACAGCAGAGAAATTTGCACGACGGATATCTAGTGAACAAAAATCTTCTCAAGGATCACCTCAAGTAGGAAAAACACTTCCAATCCAGGGGCACGGCATGAGCATTGTCCATCATCTAGGGCAGTTAAGTCAAGATTCAAGAAATCTCTCAAGATGCCAAATAGCCAGGGGAAAATCTCCGCCTGAGTCACTTGGGGCATTGGACATGAATTCCCGCCACGAATCTTGCATGATCAAACGAAGATCTTCTGGTAATATGGCAACACAACACTACTGATAGTGACAACTCCCTACACTATGAGAGCGTGGACACGGTCAAAAAAATACTACGCATAATCAAAGACTTGCTAGGTCGACTAGCCTAGGCAAAAATAAGGGCTTCCCGGCGAACCAAAAGGGTTCGGGCAAAAATAAGGGATAAAAAATGAAAAATTTGTACACCCGGCAAGTCGAAAACCTGAAAAGGCGGCTTGGGCAAAAAGGGTATCCCAGTGGACTGAAAACCCGAAAGGGCGGTCCAGGAAAAAATTAGGGATCAAAAGCGTACGACTATGTCCCGTCATCTCATCACTTGCCTACCAGAAGAAGATTTGTCAATCGACAGTTATCAAGCACCTCCACAGGTACCTTCTCCCACAGAAGCTGGGGCAATAAGAATTGTTTGAACTGTACAAGCTGCTCTGTCCTCCTGGTACAAGGTAGATTCAGCTGAAGAATATGACCAAGATACCTCCACTCCCCGCAGAGTAAGACAAGATTCAGCAATACTCTCCCCAAGCAGAGTTGGTCTCCCATCAGCCCTAAAAAGGCATAGTATCCCCGGTAGTCTTAATATTCCTCAGCAGAGTATAAGAATGTTCCCCGGCGGAACACAAGATGCCCTCAGTGGAACCATTTCCCAATGCAGTCTAAAAAGCTTCCCCGTCAGAGTTGAATCAACTCCCCAGTAGATTCTGGAAGCTTGTCTCCTGCAGAGTACAAATATCTCTCCTCAGCCAAGTTCAGAAGGTCATCCCCACCAGAGTCTAACTGGGTTATCCTCAGCAAGTTGTTACAACGGAAAGATCATCCTCAACGAAGTTCTTTCTATCCCCAACGGAGTTCATCATCGAAATCCCCAACAGAGCTTATCAACGGAGCCCCCAGCGGAGTTATCGTTAAAATCTCAGCGAAGCATCTCTTCCCCATAGAGTAATTCCCTGCAGAGTAATCTCTTCGCCAGGTTTATGCCCCAACGGAGTCATCTTCTCCTACCGGTTTAATCTTGCAATCATCTTCATTCATCCTCCCAGCGGAAACGAAGAACTCTACTCTTCAACATCAGCCCAGGATTTAACAAACTCCCCGACATTTGTCAAGGATTTATTTTCCCAGACGAAAATACATTCAAAAACATATCACATTTCACATTTACATACATGATAAAGTGCATATGACACGGCCTCATTTATTCTGGAAAACATCATGACATCATGCATCTCATACATCATGACATTGCATACAACTAACTCTTTACCTTTTCAGGAAAGATCAATCAACAGATAAAAGTCATTACCTTTTGGAGTAGCAGTCGTCAAAGATTCCTTTATCATCCGGCTGAGGTAGTAATCGTCCAGATTCCTTCATCATCCCGTTGAGGTAGAAGTCGTTCAAGATTCCTTCATCATCCCGCTGAGGTAGTAATCGTCCCAAATTCCTTCATCATCCTGCTGAGGTAGTAATCGTCCCAGATTCCTTCATCATCCTGTTGAGGTAGAAGTCGTTCAAGATTCCTTCATCATCCCGCTGAGGTAGTAATCGTCAAAGATTCCTTCATCTTCCTGTTGAGGTAGTAATCGTCCAAGATTCCTTCATCATCCCGCTGAGGTAGAAGTCGTCCAAGATTCCTTCATCATCCTGCTGAGGTAGTAATCGTCCCAGATTCCTTCATCATCCCGCTGAGGTAGTAATCGTCCAAGATTCCTTCATCTTCCTGCTGAGGTAGTAATCGTCCAAGATTCCTTCATCATCCCGCTGAGGTAGAAGTCGTCCAAGATTCCTTCGTCATCCTGTTGAGGTAGTAATCGTCCCAGATTCCTTCATCATCCTGCTGAGGTAGTAATCGTCCCAGATTCCTTCATCATCCCGTTGAGGTAGAAGTCGTTCAAGATTCCTTCATCATCCCGCTGAGGTAGTAATCGTCCAAGATTCCTTCATCTTCCTGTTGAGGTAGTAATCGTCCAAGATTCCTTCATCATCCTACTGAGGTAGTAATCGTTCTAGATTCCTTCATCATCCTGCTGAGGTAGTAATCGTCCCAAATTCCTTCATCGTCCTGCTGAGGTAGTAATCGTCCCAGATTCCTTCATCATCTATTTGGAGTAGCAATCGTCTCAGATTCCTTCATCACATCATTATCAAAAAGCCTCCTCTGGTCCAGTTAAGTCAATTCCTAAATATTTTTCTGACGCCAAATTCGTCAATGAAGACAACCTGTCAACAAAGACAAAACTACTTACCATCAACCTTCTTAAGTTCCAGATCAACACCTGTAACTAGCCAGGAAATATCTGTGGACGATGGATTGTAGATTAATACCTGAAACCAGACAGGACAACTATCTACTTGACCATCATGAAGCAACCCTACACCGGTTCCTTCCTTCCAGGATGCAGTTTTACACGGACTCATCATCAGGCAACCTTACACAGGTTCCTTCTTTCCACCTACCAAGTTACCATTCAAAAAACAATCTCCAGATGGCATCTATAAGCCCATCCCCGACAAGATTCTGTCACCTCTCCAGATGGCATCTATAAGCCCATCCTCCTATCCATCATCTCTCCAAATGGCATCTGTAAGCCCATTCCCGACATCACATTGTTGATATTACGCTATGCGAGTGCAAATTTCTGGGCACTTTAGTGTTCAATCATCTTCCACCTTCGGATCACGAAAGGCACGCAATCCAATCTACATCCTCAGGTTTAAGAAGATTGAACAGGGGCAACTGTTGTACCCCAAAATTTGCCCTCCCATATTCCTCAAGATTTGTCAAGAATAATCCTCAAACTGTTCAAGATGACTCAAGGGTTGTATAGTCAGACCACCTCCTAACACAGCTGAAATTAGGGTTTTGGTTCTTTCAAGGAATTTGGGGTTTTCAATGGTTCAATCAAGTCTCAAAGGCCTATACATTCTCAAGCACCTACATGTCAAGTTTCAAGACTCACAGTGCCAATTTGCACAATCAAAAGCCTCATTTGACCTACAGTCAACTGCAAGGGCAAAATGGTCATTTTGCAGTCAAAAGTCAGAATTTTTGGTCAACATCTTATTTTGAGTCCACAATCATCATTTTATCAAGTCTTGATCATGATTCCACAAGGATGGCTCAAAAATCATCAAGATGCAAAAAGTTACTATCTTTGGACAGGAGAAAAGTCAACTGTATATTGACCAGGGCATAACTTTTTCATGGTTCATTAGAAAAATTCCATCCAATGCTCATTTTTAAGGGGATGACATTTCCTACAAACCATCTTCACATTCCAAGTCCAAGAAATGCTCTCACAAGAAGTTATCAATTTCTACATTATAGGTCAATTTCAAAAGTCAACAAAAATGCACTTTAAGTCAAAGGGCATAACTTGAGATTGGTAAATCCAAATGACATGGGACAAAAGGCATTGGTTAGAGGACTTCAAGAATTTTCCAAAATGTCCAATAACATGTTCATATGATCAAAATTGAGCAAGATATGAATTGGAGAAGTTGGGAAATTTTTGTGAAAATTGCAAAAGTCAACTTTGCTCAAAACACCTTGTTTTTGCTAATGGGCCTCAAATCTCTTCTTGAAACTTAATCCATGGCCTATGCACGACCCATCAAGCTTAATTGAATTATTTTCTTATTTTTTATTAATTAATTGGATTTTTAATTGATATTAATTCATTTAATTAATTTAAATTGTAGGAAAATACAAAGATTTGGTTTTTCAATCTTTTTGTGAAGCAAATATGGTCAAGATATGCTGGCAATTTCGTGTGCAAATCAAAGATGCAAAAATCTCCAAAATTGGCAACTTTTTCCAATCATGAAAATGCAAAAAGATTTGATTTTCAATCAAATATTCAATCATCAATTCCATGGATTTTTGTTCAAGATTGTGACCTAATTTCATTCTCCTATATATATTCAAGCAAACCCTAATGCCATGGACGTGAAAAATCTGCAGACAAAGGCCATAGCATATTGCAAAATTTCAAGAAAATTGCAAAACTGATTTCTATATTCCAGGGTGATTTAAAGACTTTTGTTGATTCTAATCTATTGCAGGAGGTTCCCAGAACGTGTGGCAATCAAATTCCAGCTTCATAGCTCCAAGAATCACCCTATACAGAGTCACGGTTTGCATTTTATTTTGAGAATCGTACAACTTAGTTCATGCATCATTAACATGATTTTGTGTTTGATTTGTGCTGCTAGGGACTGTACAAAGCTAATGGTATAGCTCAATTGAATTATAACGCCATAAATCACAAGATGCCATAGTTGATTTTTTAGGGTTCATAAGCTTTGAATTGGGGCTTTGCAATCCAGGAACAATTAGGGTTCATAAGGCATATGGTTGGAATCGTTGAGACCAGACGAACATGATTCTATCCTCGCGAAATATTTATGTACCCTGTATCTCTATTCGCTATTTTTCGTCAAGATGAATAGTGGGGGTTAAAAACCCCCTCTATCTAATGTTTATTTTTTGCAGAACAGCGAAGATGATGATGAGGTGTTAACCTCTGAGTGGTTAATTCAAATAAGCGCGCGTTTTTATGTTGTTTACAGCTTAATGATTTATTTCCCAATATATTATTTGTCTCTTATGATAATAACGACTAAAGCGTGATGGTGGAGTGGTTGGCCAAGCATCCAATAGGCGTTGGGACATGGGTTCGAATCCCAGGTCCCCCAAAACACTTGTTTCTATTTTTATTCATATAATTACATGCAGGTTTCATAATGTTGTCCACCATATGCCTCAATCATCCATGCGCCAAATGGCTTGCAAAGCAAATCTGAAGGCCAAAGATGAAGGACCATCATACTCCCAGTCAATGCACGTGTGGACAATCACCAAAGTCAAAGCAGGCTTGAGGTTAATGGGCCACAAATTTCCAGATTTACCTCCTAAATGGGCCAACACCCCCCTGGTTTCTTTTTATTCTTTTATAATTTCCATTTAATTATTTTTACTTTTAATTATTAATTATTATTATTAATATTATTTAATTAACCAAATTAATTATTTTCATCATAAAATCAGAAAACTAAAATATTATTATTTATTAATTTCACCCTTAGTTTATTATTTTTGTAAATAAATACATAATTAATCTATTTAGTTAATTAGGGTTAATTTTAACTTTTTCTCAATAATTTAAAATCAACATAGAATTAGGGTTTTCTTGACAATTTTAATTTCTTTTATTTATTTTCCTTAACATATAAAAAACTCAAAAACATTTGTTTTTATTAATTGGTTTTAGGTTTAATTTAATTCAATGCAAAAAAGACAAAAAACTTCTTTCTTTCTCAAAAAAGGGTCAAAACCCTAAGGACTTCTCCGATTCAATTCTTTTCTCGCGCGTGTTTATTTTGATTCATATTTTTGACCATATTTATGTAATTGTTCCGAGGATGTAATAGCGTTAATTAGGACTTTTTATCGCTTTCCTTTACTTTCCCGCAATTTACTTTTTCAAAGGGTTTGTTTTTGGCGATGTAAATACCCGACGCCTTGTAATAGCGTAGATTTACTATCCGCACAACTATTAGCTGTTAGATGTATGTTAATTAGGCTATGCATGACAAGACTTATCTGAAAATTAAAATCACAACGTAGCTCACCATAACATGCACAAAGATAACTTAACTGAATCCTGACACACTCGCACATGCCACTCCTAGGGTACGCCTCACTTGGTTGCCTCGACGTGGTCATTGAGTATAGGGTGTTTTAGAGGTCGCCCTCTTGTCTAAAGATCCAAGTTGCCTCGAAACGGTTGCCTCGGATAAAAAGGATCTAGGACATTAGGGTTACGGCTAAGGCGTCCTACTATTGCTTTGGTGACCACATGTCCCTATAATCGAATTGACCCGAAAAACTCCAACGACGGTGCTACCTACTTCTCAATAGTGGGATAGTACTGTCTAAAGGACATTTACACAGCTTAATTTCTTTTGAGTAGGTAGAGGTTCTTAGATACTTGCTCTTTCAAAATAAAAACAACTTTTCGCACTTACACTTTTCTGACAAAAGTTTTCCAACAAACACTTCATACACTCTTGAGGACAGATACAAGAGTTAAATCGAAGTTTTCAAACAAACTTTTTTTCAAAACCCACAAACACAAGAAAAGCAAAACATTTTGAAAACATAGTGAGCAAGTACCTAAGAGCCCGTGGATAACCATGGATAGAAAGGGTGCTAACACCTTCCCTTTCTATAATCTACCTCCCGAACCGAGAAACATCTCGAAAAGGAATTTTGCTGTGCTTTTGTCCTTTCCTTGTTGGAGAAAATAAAAGACGGTGGCGACTCTTGCTTACCGCGACATTTCGCGAACCAGCATTTCAAAACAGTCAGTTCTATTTCCACCGATCACACATGGGTTGTGTATGTGAGTGGATAAAAGCTCAGCCCAGTCGCTGACCTGAGTATTAGTTAAACGTTCCCAAATTTCAAACGATCTTGCCTTCCAATCTTCTTCAGGCGGAATTCTATATTCCACACCTTCACCATGGTTGCAGTGAAGTATCTGGATCAGAGTCTCTTAATTCATGGTGTACTCTGTGTTGAATAATCTGAATAATTCTGAAAAATAAATAAATAAATAAAAATTAATTAATTAATTAAAATAAGTAAATCCAACTAGAAAATAAAAATAATGATGTTAATGAAAAACTAAAGACTGAATAAACACTCCTCCCATACACTTAGAGAAAACAGTGCCCTCAATGTTCTAAAGACATAAATCAGCCACCTCTAAAATGAAACATGTGATCTATATTTGTCGTAGAAAGATCTATGAAACCATAAAAATCTCTACGGAGGGCAGTAATATCTAAACGAATATCAGCAAGTTCCATTGTGATGGCGTCCATAGCAGCAACGATATCAGTCTAAGGATTATGGACAGTGGCGGTAGCAGGAGCTGATGGTGGGTCCCAAGCTCGATGGCGATCAAGTAAAGGAGGTGTCATAGGGTCAATCCCTTCCATATCAGGATCAGACTCGCCCAATCCTACTATAGGGTCATAATAATGGGGCGGTGTCAAAGGATCAGATCTTCTTCTTCCATGTCATTCTCAACTATACCCTCCAGGTCATAAATCCAGTTCTTCCTGTCATGCACACTGGACCGTGCAATGTCAGGAAGTGTGAAGTGGTATACCGGCTCATGATGTATTAGCAACTAAAACTGATTCGGCTCTAAATATCTGATCATCCCAACATTAAAACAAAGAGTAAGGTCTAGCGGGGTATAGTTACCAGCAGGGGTTAGACGGGATAGTGGCTCTCTCAAAAATATGGCTTTAGCGATCATAGTCACTAAACCACCAACACAAATCGGGCCATGAGGAGCCTGGGCTATACTCAGGAGATGAGCAATCATAAAAGATGCACCAACTACCGGTCTAGACTGAAACACACAGAACATGATAAACAACTCTTCCTTAGACACTAAGGTATCATTTTGAGGTTTTCCAAATAGAGTAAACGCCAAAATCATGTGGAAATACCTAATAGCGGGGTTATGAATCTCTAAAGAGTGCCTAGGAATAGAGCTCTCTTATATCAGATCAGATATCTCTTCCCAAAAGTGGTCAAGTTGGCTATCTGCATACTTGTCATCTAGAATCTCAATGACAACATCAACACTAATCGGGAAATCCAATAAAGCAGCAAATTCACGGACGGTGAACCTATAGGTAAAACCAAACAATCTAAATGAAACCAAACCTCTGGCCAACTCTAAACCAATATCAGGGTTGTAATGCAACGAACTGAGGAACTCCAGCGTCAGGTTGCGGTAGGCAGGCTGCTGATGATGAATAAAATAATCCCAACCAATCTGGTTAAACATGAAGCGGACACCATCCCTGATGCCCAATGCGGACAATATGGGTTCGTGCATAAAGATGGTGGAATACATCTCTCTCAGAGCAAGCAACTCATAACGCTTCTGATGAGCATCACCCACGAAGGTGACAGGCATAATGTCAGAAAATTCCATAGAGAAAATCAGTGAAGAAAAAGAAATGTGAATCCTGTTGGTTAATCTGAAAATAGTTTTAAATCATCATTGGCCTAGTGCCTAAAAATAGAAAAGAACAAAAGAACAAAAAAAAATTTAAAATTTTTAAGGAAAACATAAAAAAAAAACTTTTAGTAAATTTTTTTTTAAATAAAAGTGGTGGGTTGCCTCCCACAAAGCGCTTTGTTTAACATCGAAATCTCGACCTATATTGAAAATCGAAAATCTATTTTGGTGACTCAACCGGAAGCTGTATAAATCTCAAACTAGCTGAGTAGTCCATATTCTTGATGCAAGGGTAGTGCTTCAAACATTGCCCGTTTACAATAAACAGATCGTTGGTTTTGCCTTAGATTTTTACAATGCCACTTGGGAGTATTTTAATAACTTCAAAAGGTCATAACCATCTAGAGCGAAGTTTCCCTAGAAATAGTTTAAGTGTGGAGTTAAATAGGAGTACTACATCGCCCTCGTTGAATTCTTTCCTAGAGATGCGTTTGTCGTTCCATTTCTTAGTTCGCTCCTTGTAGATTTTGGCATTCTCGTATGCATCTAGCCTAAGTTCTTCCAATTCATGGATGTCTAGAATTCTATTTTCTCCAACGGCTTTGTAACTTAGATTCAGGGTTTTGATGGCCCAATAGGCTTTGTGTTCCAGTTCTAAGGGTAGATGGCATGATTTACCATAGACCAGTTTGAAAGGTGTGGTTCCAATGGGTGTCTTGTACGCTGTTCTGTATGCCCATAATGCTTCATGTAGTTTAGGCGACCGATCTTTCCTAGATGTGGCAACAGTTTTCTCAAATATTTGCTTAATCTCCCTGTTAGAGATTTCCACTTTCCCGCTTGTTTGTCGGTGGTAAGGTGTTGCTACGCGGTGTCGGACTCCATTATTTGCTAAGAGTTTATTGAAAATCTTGGAAATGAAATGAGAGCCACCATCACTGATGACTAATCTCGGAACACCGAATCTTGGAAAAATTATGTTTTTGAATAACCTAATCACTACTTGTGCATCATTTGTTGGAGAGGCTACAACGTCTACCCATTTGGATACATAATCTACTGCCACAAATACGTAATTATTTCCAGAAGACGATGGGAAAGGTCCCATAAAGTTCATTCCCCATTGTGATAAGGTGGCAAAACCGACTGTTAATACTGGTTTGTGTTTTTGTTCGCAAATGTCGCGGTAAACAAGAGTCACCACCGACTTTTATTTCATCTGACAAAGGAAAAGGAAAAAGAATAGAAAAAACCTTTTTCGAGATATTTCTGAGTACGGGGGGTAGATTACAGAAAGGGAAGGTGTTAGCACCCTTTCTATCCATGGTTTTCCATGGGCTCTTAGGTACTTGCTCATTTTTTAAAATTTCTTGTGTTGGTGTGATTTGAAAAAGTTTTTGTTTAACTTCGTGATAACCCTTGTATCTGTCCTCAAGAGTGTGACGAAGTTGTTTTTTTGAAAATTGTTTTGAAAGTGTTTGTGTAAAAGAGTTTTTGTTGTTTTGAGCAAGTACTCAAGAGTTTCTACCTACTCGAAAAAGACTATTAATTCTCGTTTCCTTTAGACAACGATATCCTACTATTAAGGAGTAGGTATCCCCATCGTTGGAATTTTAAGGGACATTCGAAGGGACAATTATGGTCACAAAAACAATGGTTAGGAAACCTTGGTAGCTACCCTAAAGTCCTAAAGATCTTTGTAAGGCAACATTCAAATGGGTCATTTTTGATCTTTTGGGACTAGAGGACGACCATTAAAATTCCCTATGCTTCATGACCGTTTACCGAAGGCAACCGAAGTGAGGAAAACCCTAGGAGTGAGCATGTGCATGTGTTATTTTTCAGTTTATTTATCTTTGCACAATTAGGGTTATCTACCGTTTTAATTTCATTTGTCTTTCGCTTACAATCCTATTATCCATACATCTAGAAGTTTATAATAGCAGAAAGTAAAATGCGAGAAATTAAAGTCCTAACTATTACAAGGCCTAGGGGAGGGGGGTACATAACCAAACTTGGGGAATAAACAGTAAGTAAAAAGCGGTAAAATAAACCCTAATCAAAAACTATTACAAACCTCGAAACAATTACAATAATTGGAATTATAGATAAGTAAATGCGTGCGAGACGAGTTAAATACGGGTATAAATTAGAAGCCTAAAAAATCTAATTAATTAAAAAAATATTTTTGTATTTTTTATTGAGAAAATCAAATATTTGCGAGTTAAACCTAATTTTCTAATTAATTTTTATTTAACAAAATAATCAATGTTGAAATAATTAAAATAATTAATTTTCAAAAATAATTTTAATTATAAAAAACTCTAATTCTGTTTTTATGATTTTCTGATTTTTTTTTTAAATGATTTTTGTCTTTTTTGTAAAAATAATTAACAAATAATCAAAACAAGAGAAATAAAGAAAAGAAAAAAATTGGGCCTGTTAATGTTAGCAATCTGGGGGGGGTGAAACTGAAATTATACTAGGCCCAAGATGCTAGCCTAGTACTCAGCGTGAGATCCAGTGCATCTGGTCTTCAGGAGGTCCACCATGTGACTGCTTGCTTGAGGCGTCAGATCTGACAGGAGATTGATCCAATGGATGGATCTGAGGTGCATGATAGGCACTTGGAATGTGTGGAGTATAGGATCCTGCAAAGCATGTTAGGAAAATAATAAAATGCCTGGACCTGGGATCGAACCCAGGTCCTTCCTCTTACCAGCGCTACCCTTTTTCCATTCGTGTTGTCGTGTTTATTTGTTGATATAATAACATAATAACATCATAAAAGAAATAACATGTTATGCCTCAGGAAGCTGCACTTTTTCAAATCCTCCAATAGTTATCGTCCATATCACTGTCTCCTCCCCAGACTGTCGTCTTTGATGCCAAACCCTTTACCTACGGACAAAACTGTCACTAAAGGCTATAGTGACAGTTTTTATCCATAGCTATACACCTGCAACAATTAAAAACGCAATACAAGCCAAATCAATCCTAACTAACGGCATAAATTAATTAGAAATTATGCCCTGAGTTCATTGGTACCCTTGATCTGTCCTAATTTTGCCTCTATAGAGAATCCCTAATTTTAAGCTTTCAAACCCTAGCAATGGCGTAAGCCCGTTCCTGCGCTAAAACAGATTCCAAGCATGATAATAAACACATTTATGCAAACGAATTCAATTTAAAACATGTAAAACCAAGAAAACGAATTTAAGTTATAAGGGTGCAAACCGTGATCTGTATCTTACGATTCTGGATGCTTTGTGACTTGAGAGTGATTGGAATGGCTTCAAGGACCTTCGTGGATGATCACTGATGCTCCAAAATTCCTTGAATTGGCCTGTAGGATGAAATCCAATATGCACTTTTCTTTGGAAATTTGAAACTTTGTTTGAATCTTTTCAGCAAGCTACGACTTTTTCCATCCATCCTTATGGTTTAGAATGCCCTCAATTAGATCTTCCATGTTCATGTAAGAAGCTTTGACCCCAAAAGGTGTTTTTATTGACTTTTTGAAATGGCCTATAATGTTTGAATTCATATCTTTTCATGAGTGCATTTTTTGAATTTGAGGGATGAAGATGAGTTTTAGGGAATTACATCCTCTTCAAAATGAGCATTGAATGGGAAATTTATGATAAAGTATGAGAAAGTTATGCCTGGTCAATTGGGTTGACTTTTTCTATAGAAACCCTAATTTAGCAACTTTTGAGTTTTGATGAATTTGGGGCATTCCTTGAGGAATCATGATCAACCCTTTATCAAATGATGGATATCACTTCAAAATGTTGATGTTGACCAAAAATCTTGAAGTTTGATTGTATGTGGGTCACAGTTGACTTTTGACCTAGCATAGTTGATTTTCAGGCATTTGAGCAGTTGACTGAGAAAATTTCTTGTGCAAGGCATGAAACTTGGCATGGATGATCTTGAGAAAATATTAGGGCAATGGAAATAATTTGAGACCCTTGGAACTCAAACATCTTGATGAAAATGGAAAATCCTAGTTTGAGGCTCATTGTCTTAGGAGGAGGATTTGTCTGGTCAATCCTTAGGCATCCTTGGGCAAATTGAGGACCTCAATAAGCATGTTTTGAGTAAAATGAGAGGGAAAATTTTGTGGTACAACAGCTGCCCCTGTTCAATCTTCTTAAACCTGAGGATGTAGATTGACTGGTCTGCCTTTCGTGATCTGAAGGTAGGAGATGATTGAACACTAGAGTGCCCAGAAATTTGCACTCGCATGAAGTAAAACTGATTGGTGATATCGGGAATGGGATTATAGATTCCATTTGGAAATTGACAGAGAATCGTTAGAGATAGGCTTAAAGATACCATCCAAAAAAGATATCGGTTGCCTAAGAGATTCCTTCGTGAGAAACCCTGTACCTGCTGTTGAGGAGAACTTCACCGGGGAATGTTGGTTTATGTCCTGGGGAATAGAGTTTAGGAGCTTAGGTTGTCCTCTACTCTACTGGGGGATCATCTCTTGATCGAGGAGGTGGAAGTAAACTGCATGTCTGGTCAGGGTCCAGGCTGCACAGCGGCTTACTGGGGAAATGTGAAATCGTTCGTGTCTGGTTGGGTCCAGGTCTTACAGTGTTGTAAATTGTAGTTTGGAGATAAGAGAGAAGGAACCTGGATAGTAAGGTTGCTTCAAAATGAAAGCCTGGACAGTAGGGCTATGAGAAGGAACCTGGGTCGTAGGGTTACTTAGAGATGAAAGCCTGGAAAGTAGGGCTATGAGAAGGAACCTGGGTCGTAGGGTTACTTCGAGATAAAAGTCTGGATAGTAGAGCTATGAGAAGGAACCAGGATCGTAGGGTTACTTTGAGATGAAAGCCTGGATAGTAGGGCTTATGGGAAGGAACCTGGATAGTAAGGTTACTTCAAGATGAAAGCCTGGATAGTAGGGCTTATGGGAAGGAACTTGGATAGTAGGGTTACTTCAAGATGAAAGCCTGGATAGTAGGGGCTTATGGGAAGGAACCTGGATAGTAGGGTTACTTCAAGATGAAAGCCTGGATAGTAGGGCTTATGGGAAGGAACCTGGATCGTAGGGTTACTTCGAGATGAAAGCCTGGACAATAGGGCTTATGAGAGGGAACCTGGATAGTAGGGTTACTTCAAGATGAAAGCCTGAATAGTAGGGCTTATAGGAAGGAACATGGATAGTAGGGTTACTTCAAGATGAAAGCCTGGATAGTAGGGATTATGGGAAGGAACCTGGGTCGTAGGGTTACTTCGAGATGAAAGCCTGGATAGTAGGGCTATGAGAAGGAACATGGGTCATAGGGTTACTTCGAGATGAAAGTCTGGATAGTAGGGCTATGAGAAGGAACCTGGGTCGTAGGGTTACTTCGATATGAAAGCCTGGATAGTAGGGCTATGAGAAGGAACCTGAGTCGTAGGGTTACTTCGAGATGAAAGCCTGGATAGTAGGGCTTATGGGAAGGAACCTGGATAGTAGGGTTACTTCAAGATGAAAGCCTGGATAGTAAGGATTATGGGAAGGAACCTGGATAGTAGGGTTACTTCATGATGAAAGCCTGGATAATAGGGCTTATGGGAAGGAACCTGGGTCGTAGGGTTACTTCGAGATGAAAGCCTGGATAGTAGGGCTATGAGAAGGAACCTGGGTCGTAGGGTTACTTCGAGATAAAAGCCTGGATAGTAGGGCTATGAGAAGGAACCTGGATCGTAGGTTTACTTCAAGATGAAAGCCTGGATAGTAGGGCTTAGGGGAAGGAACCTGGATAGTAAGGTTACTTCAAAATGAAAGCCTGGATAGTAGGGCTTATGGGAAGGAACCTGGATAGTAGGGTTACTTCAAGATGAAAGCATGGATAGTAGGGGCTTATGGGAAGGAACTTGAATCGTAGGGTTACTTCAAGATGAAAGCCTGGATAGTAGGGCTTATGGGAAGGAACCTGGATAGTAGGGTTACTTCAAGATGAAAGCATGGATAGTAGGGCTTATGGGAAGGAACCTGGATAGTAGGGTTACTTCAAGATGAAAGCTTGGATAGTAGGGCTTATGGGAAGGAACTTGGATAGTAGGGTTACATCAAGATGAAAGCCTGGATAGTAGGGCTTATGGGAAGGAACCTGGATAGTAGGGTTACTTCAAGATGAAAGCCTAGATAGTAGGGCTTATGGGAAGGAACCTGGGTCGTAGGGTTACTTCGAGATGAAAGCTTGGATAGTAGGGCTATGAGAAGGAACCTGGATAGTAGGGTTACTTCGTAATGAAAAGCCTGGGTAGCAGGGCTGCTTCATTTGATCACGTAGATTAGTTGACCTGTTTGGTTCTGGGAATTGATTTTCCATTAGCTGTCTGCAGATATGACATGTATGACTGCTAGGATTGTCAACGATAATTGTCTTTCCTGAAAAGATAGTAGGGTTAATTATATGCGATGCATGAAATGCATGGTGGGATGATGTTCTCAAAATAAATGAGATTGTGTTGTATGTGATATGTATGTGCATGTCATGATGTGTGAACATGAGATGCTATTGTGACATATCTGAGTCTGGGAAAATAAATCCCTGACTGTTGCTGGAGAGTATTAGAAATAGCATTCTTGACTGTTGTAGAAAATTGTGGTCCTTCTACTTCCGCTGAGGATGGTGAACGGAGATGACTATGCTGGAGATTTGCTCCTTTCTGTTTATGAATACTCTGCCGAGGGAGAGACTCTGCTTGAGAATAACTCTACAGGGGACTAATTTTATTGAAAGGTGAACTTCCGTAGCTGAAGGGATAAACTCTGTCAGGGATTGAGCTTCTGTATTCAGAGAAATAAACTTTGTTTGGGAGAAAACTTTATGACCCGCTTGCGATTATGAAATTCGGCTGGGAATATAGATGTCAGATTTCTGAAGGAACCTGGTTGGGGAAAGTACCTCCTGTTTGGGGAAACTAATATTAATGCTTTGATTGCCTCTACTTTATGGGGAGTACAGATGTCACGGGGTCGTATGTACTAATGACTTTGTTTCAAAGTTGTCTCTGCCCCGATACCTGCTGGACAGAGTAACTGTCGGGTTTGACATTTTTTTTAGTTTTTGCCCATGTTTCTTAAGTTACGAGCAATTGTCTTTCTGTTTCCTATGCAAATATTTGGGAACAGAAATCATATTCAAATGCCTATGTCAAGAATAAATCATTGGACGTTTTTTCAAAACAAAACAGAAAGAGAAAAACAAATGGTTTTGTAAAAAATGACTTGTATTAATTTTCGAAGTTGGCCTATAACAGGCGTTTTTGTACAAGGAAGCTGACGTTCTAGTAAGAGAACGCCGCCGTAAAAATGGAAGCTATACAATATTGTGTACAACGAAAAGAAAATAGCTATTTGCAACAATCCATTGAGTTTCAATTCTGCTATTGTTGTTATGTCTTCGAGCGTCTCATCACTTTGTTGCTTGTTCGAAGCTGATTAGATTGATCGGTGGCGTTCGAGCTTGACAGTTGATTCTGAGGTCTGATCGCAAGGTGATTCAATGGGAAATAGTGATACGCTTTTACATCCCTAACTTTTTCCTGGACTGCCCTTTCGGGTTTTCAGTCCACCGGGATACCCCTTTTTGCCCAAGCCGCCTTTTCAGGTTTTCGACTTGCTGGGTGTACAGATTTTTTCATTTTCATCCCTTACTTTTTCCCGGACCCTTTTGGTTCGCCGGGAAGCCCTTACTTTTGCCTAGGTCAGTCAACCTAGCGGTTCCTTAATCATGCGTAGTATCTTTTCACTATGTTTGTATTGACAGGGTGAGGAAGGTCGTCACCGTCCATGGTGGTTAGAATCATGGCTCCACCTGAGAAAATTTTCTTGATCACAAATGGCCCTTCGTATGTGGGAGTCCATTTGCCCCTGGGATTACCTTGTGGCAGTATGATGCGCTTGATCACTAGATCCCTGACTTAATACTCTTGGCATCTGAATTTTTTGTTGAAAGCCTTGATCATCCGTTTTTGATACATTTGACCATGATAGACAGCAATAAGTCTCTTCTCATTGATCAGATTCAGTTGATCAAGTTGAATATGGATCCAGTCGTCTTCGTTCAAACCTGAATCTTTCATAATCCTCAGAGAAGGGATCTGGACCTCAATGGACAGGATAGCCTCTATGCCATATACCAGAGAGTAGGGTGTTTCCCCTGTTGACGTCCGTGCGGAGGTGCGGTATCCATGAAGAGCAAATGGTAACATCTCGTGCCAGTCTTTATGTGTCACTGTCATCTTCTGTATGATCTTCTTGATGTTCTTGTTATCCGCTTCAACAGCACCATTCATCTTCGGCCGGTAGAGGGAAGAGTTATGATGATGTATCATGAATTATTTACAGAGCTCGGTGATCATTGTTTTGTTGAGATTCGTACCATTGTCAGTGATGATTCTTTCTGGCACACCATACCGACAGATTAGGTTATGCCTGATAAACCGCGCCACAACGTTCTTCGTAACGGTAGCAAAGGAGGCAGACTCAACCCATTTTGTGAAGTAATCGATGGCCACCAGGATGAAGCGATGCCCATTAGAAGTGGTAGGTCTGATTTCTCCGATCATGTCAATACCCACATTGCAAAGTGCCAAGGAGCCGTCAAGACATTCAAGGGAACCGGAGGCACATGTACCTTATCAACATAGATTTGGCACTTATGACAAGTTCGGGAGTGCTGATAACAATCTGCTTCCATAGTGGACCAGTAGTATCCTGCCCGTAGGATCTTCTTAGCCATGTTATGTCCACTGGAATAGGTTCCAAAGGTACCTTCATGTAAATCTATCATAATCCTCTCTGCTTCACTCTTGTCTACACACTGCAGTAAGGTAGAGTCATGGTTGCGCTTGTAGAGGATTTCATTATTGAGGAGGAATTTCATGGTGAACCTTCTCAGAAACTTCTTATCATTTACAGATGCTCCTTCGGGATACTCTTGAGTCTCGAGATACCTTTTTACTTCGTGAAACCAATGTTTGTCTGCTACCTCTTCAGTATCAATCTCACAGTAGTGTGCTGGTTCATCCAACCTCCCAATGGTGATTCGGGGAGCTTCGTTGTCCCACCTGACCTTGAACATAGAAGACATGGTAGCTAGCGCGTCCTCTAACTGATTCTCCTCTCGTGGGAAATGTTCAAAAGTTACCTCCTCGAAGTGTGGGAGCAACGTTAATACGTGCTCTTTGTACGAGATGAGATTTGGATGCTTCGTATCCTACTCTCCTTTGATCTGACTTATTACCAAGGCTGAATCCCCGAAAACATCCAAGAACTTGATCCTAGGGTCGATAGCAGCTCTGAGACCCATGATGCAGGCTTCATACTCCGCCATGTTGTTTGTGCAGTTGAAACATAGTCGGGAAATGAAAGGAGTATGACAACCCTCAGGAGAAATGATTATAGCACCAATGCCATTACCGAGTGCGTTTGAAGCTCCGTCAAAAACCATGGTTCATCGAGATCCTTCTTCAGGTCTTTCATCCGGTCCAGGTTCTTCGTAGTCAGTCACTAGCATAATATTCTCGTCCGGGAACTCAAAATTCATGGACTGGTAGTCATCCAGGGCCTGATGAGCCAAATGATCAGCGAATACACTTCCATTGATTGCTTTCTAGGTTGTATATTGAATATCGTATTCGGTTAAGATCATTTTCCATCTTGCTATTCTTCCGGAGAGAGAGGGCTTCTCGAAGATGTACTTGATTGGATCCATCTTGGATATCAACAAAGTAGTGTAGGTCAGCATATATTGTCTTAGTCAGCGAGCAGCCTATGCCAAAGCGCAACAAGTTTTCTCGAGCAGTGAGTATCTTGTCTCACAGTCGGTAAACTTTTTGCTAAGGTAGTATATTGTATGCTCTTTTCGACCAGACTCGTCATGCTGCCCCAGCACACACCCCATTGAAATGTCTAGCACTAATAAGTACAATATCAAAGGTCTTCCTTCAACCGGAGGCATCAGAATTGGTGGTTCTTGAAGATATTCCTTGATTCTTTCGAAAGCGGTCTGGCATTCTTCATTCCACTTTACCACTTAATCTTTCTTCAGGAACTTGAAGATTGGCTCACAAGTAGCAGTCAGATGTGAAATGAACCTGGCGATATAATTTAAGCGTCCCAAGAAACCTCTAACCTCCTTCTCAGTACGGGGAGCTGACATCTCTTGTATGGCCTTTACTTTTGCAGAGTCTACCTGAATACCTTTGTCACTGACGACGAAACCCAGAAGCTTACCAGACCTTACCTCGAAGGTGCACTTGTTCGGATTCAACCTCAACTTGTATGTCTTCAACCTGTCGAACAATTTTTGCAGATGATCAAGGTGTTCTTCCTCGATTTGGGATCTGGCTATCATGTCGTCAACATAAACCTCTATCTCATGGTGGATCATGTCGTGGAACAAGGCGACCATGGCTCGCTGATAAGTTGCCCCAGCATTCTTCAACCCAAAAGGAATCACCTTGTAGTAGAAGGTGCCCTACTGTGTGACGAAGGTTGTGTTCTCCATGTCTTCAGGAGCCATCTTGATCTGGTTGTAGCCAGAGAAACCATCCATGAAGGAGAAGATTTTGTGTTGTGCGGTGTTGTCAACCAGAACATCAATGTGGGGCAGCGGGAAGTCATCCTTGGGGCTTTCCCTGCTCAGGTCTCTGCAGTTCACACACATCCGCACCTTACCGTCCTTCTTTGGCACCAGAACGACGTTAGCAACCCACTGCGGATAGGAGGTGTTAGCTAGGAACCCAATGTTGAACTGCTTCATGACCTTTGCTTTAATCTTCTCTGATATTTCAGGGAGCATACGACGTACCTTCTGTTTAACCGGAGGACAATCTTCTTTAGTTGGCAGACGATGTACCACAATATTAGTGTCTAAATCAGGCATGTCTTCATATGACCAGGCGAAGATCTCAACATAGTTGTGCAACATCTGTATCAACCGCTATTTGAAATTACTCTTCAGATTTGTGTCGATCTTGACTTCTTTTCTGTCTACCTCTGTGCCCAAGTTTATCGTCTCAACTGGCTCTTCGTGAGGCTGTATAGCCCTCTCTTCTTGTTGTAACAGTCTAGCAAGTTCTCCAGGAACCTCACAATCGTCCTCACCTTCGTCCTCGACTTGGTTGATCGGATTTTTGAAGTCATAACTGGAAATAGCAGAACTGCTATCAATGGGATCCAGAGTGGATATAGATCTTCATTTTGATATGTGAGTGTGTGTAAGAGCATAGTTGTATTGATAAAGTGAAAAACAGAAAAGAAAAATAGAGAGCGCAAAATTTGTATGCAAGAAACGTCCAATATTTTATTGATGACATATGAAAATGACATATAATAGCCCTCACAAACAAAACCATTGTGCCTCGGGCAAGACACAAGGTTGTAGAGTTTAAATTGTTTGTTACAAATTCGAAAAAAACAAGTAAGACAATTACTGCTGAACAAAGTAAATTGGCACAAAATCTCTGGCCGTCCAGTTACTAGGTCCACCGTTGTTAGTCGGGTAGATCCAGCTGTCGATATCAGAATTATTATCACTGTCTTCAATAGCATTGACCCCACGATTGCTGATGTGTAGGGGAGGTCCTCCAGCGCGTCGAACAACCCTTTGAGTTCCTGAAGTAAAGCCCAAACCAAATTTTTCATTTTTATGAGTAAAATCAGCGATTTGTCCCCAAATGGTACACCCACCTTCTTCAACTATTGCACTGGCGTTCTTGAGAGAAGCCATCTTCAAAGGAGGTTTGGTGCTGGTGATAGTTTCGGTTGACGCCATAATCTGGGGAACCTCTTCAAAGTTTTGACAAGGAGTCTCTATGAATTCCCTTTCCATCTCCACATACCTGGAAGAATTCAGGTGGCTTACCATATACTCCTCTTCACCATGCACAATGATAATCTTCCCCTTCACTGGATACTTCAGCATTTGATGTAGTGTAGAAGTAACGGCCCCAGCTTCATGGATCCAAGGCCGACCCAACAAACAAGAGTATAATGGCCTGATATCCATCACGTAGAAGGTGGACCCAAAGGTCTGAGAGCCCACTTTGATAGGGATGTCCACCTCTCCATGCACCATTCTTTTTGACCCGTCAAAAGCCCTCACCACAATGTTACTGGGCTTTAAGGTCAAGCTTTCACAATCTAGCCGATCAAGAGCCTTCTTAGGCAGAACATTCAGTGAAGATCCAGTATCCACCAGCACATGAGCCATAGTAGCGCCCCTGCATTCGATCGAGACATGCAGAGCATCATTATGCTTTCTCCCCTTTGGTGTCAAGTCGGCATCTGAAAAACCCAAGCCATTATCAACAGTCAAACTGGCCACACAGTCCTTGAATTTGTCAGCGGAGGTTTCTTGCGGCACATGCGCAGTTTTTGTACCCCAAAATTTTACCTCCCATTTATCAATACTTTTCTCACAAGACTTCTTGGACTCAAGACAGGATTAGGGTTTGGTCAGCTCAAGACATCACCTTGCACTGATAACCTAAAATTAGGGTTTGAGTTTGCACAAGGAATTTTGGATCACCAATGCTTCATGTGACTTTCATACACCATCTTGGACCCCTAAGTTTGCTCATGTTAAGTTTCAAGCCTTGAACCACTTTTTTGATCAGTCAATTGGACAACTGACCTAAAACTCAATTGTATTGGGGAAAAAGTCAACCATAGGCAATTTACGGTCAAACTTCATGATTTTTGATCCACATCAACATTATAAACTCATATGTACCATTTAATCAAGTTTGGATCACAACTCCTCAAGAAATTTGATCAAATCATCAAAAGGGCAAAATGGTCAAAATTAGGGTTTTGATTGAGAAAGGGAAATTTCTGATTTTTAACCTAGCCAATGACCAATTGAGTTCAAGCATGATTTCAAGGGTTTAATGGCATCATCTTGACCTAATCACATAGTTCAAAAGATCTCAAGTTCATTGGATTGACAAATGAATTTTCCAATCAACTGATCAAAAGTCAACTGTACACTGAAAAGTCAAACTTTGACTTTTTGGTCAAAACCAAGTGCCAAGGGTCATAATTCATCAAGATATGTCAAAATATGAAACTTTTTCACCAAGAAAACCAATTTTGAAAATTAGGGTTTTGAATTTGAAAATTTTCATAACTTGGAATTTTTCTAAGTATGGAAATTTTCTTATTTTTTCCCAACTTTTCACCACTTTTTCACCATGATGCAATTTGATTCAAAGAAAGCTTCCAACATGAAAGTTGTAGCCCTCCATGAAATCTACAACTTTTCTTCACAAAAGTTTCCCAAAAGATCCTTAGATCTCAAGTTATGAATTTGTGAACATAGGTCCATGAACTAAATAACTTAGTGAAATTTTGCCCTAATTTAGGCAGGTTTTGGACCCAACTTCGTGGCCATTTTTCACCTAGTTCCAAGAGGTATCTCAAAATTAATTTCAAATATGGATTATAGAGCATATTGCAAGCTTTCCAAAATGTCCAAGAACTCCCCAAGATCATTTTTGGTTAGGGAGAATCGAAGAAGGGAAGTTGGCATTTTATCACTTTTGATCAAGCCATTTTTACAAAGCATCAAGTTGCAAATCAGATCTTTGATGTTTGAATCTTGCTTTATAGGTCCTAAACTCATTCTACACTCCATAATTAAATTCAAACTCAGAAGATAAAGGCTTTATCTTTGCTTTTGAGACTTTGTACAAGTTACATTTCCATTTTTGGCCAAAAATGCACAATGCCATTTTCATAAAGAGAAGCTTTTGTAACTTTATTAATCTTGAGCCTTGGACCTGTCTCTTTGATGCAAGCAACTTAAACAGCACTCAAGCAGTTGGTACAAGTTCATTCCAGGCTTCAAGCAAGCAAGGACAAGCATGTAGCATAAGTCACTTCACTTTACTTCAAAAGCAAGAAAGTTGGTGAAAAGGTCAAAGCTTGCACATCTGATGAGAAGCTGACTTTGTATCCATTCTATACAAATATACAAACTTCTCACAATGCAAAAGACGCTTGCTTAACATCTAAAACTCTCTCAAACTGAAAAACTCCAAAATTTTGTCCAAACACAGCATTTCTGCAAAAATCATTGCCAACTAATTTTTGGCTCGTGCGTTTTGTGGCTTGACACTTGAAACACCTCATACACATCATACCAAATCTATTCAAGCCCTTACCCTGGTTCTGTAACCCCTGTTTCAGCCATTTCCATTTTCAACCTTGAAGCTTGCAGCTTGACTTGTGCAGGAAGTTCTAGCCATCCACAAAGCAAGCTAGGCATTGGAATAGCTTGAAGGAAGTTAAAGGAAGCTCACACAATCCTCAGGCCTCCATTAAAGTCCCTACATTGCTCTATCCAAATCTAGCTGAAAGAGGTATATTTCTTAAACTCTATCTCTGTATTTAGGCATCCTCAAGCCACGATTTGTGAAGAAAAGATGTAGTCTATAACATGGTGAAGCTGTACATATGCATACTTTTCATTTATATTAACTATGCTGTGAGAATTTGAAGCTTGAAGTTCATAAAATTTTTAGGTCACGAATTGGGGATGCCAAAATTCTCCCTGATCTTTGAGAGTTAGGTTACAAAATTTATATTGTTAGAATCATGAGCTTAAATGCTACATGTTTCAGGTTATGAGATTTTGTTTAGTGCAAGCATTAGCAAGTTACAGTTTGAACCATGAAGCGCACGCAGAAGAGATGGCTGGAGGACAGGGATGAAGCCTTGGGCTTTTTGGCGCCTTAGGCCTTTTTGTTTTTGCTATTCACACCCTCCTGACCCACTATTTGCACCCCCTTGCTTTATTTATTATATTTTTCATGTTTCTTCATATTTTTATATTTATTGCTTTTGATTATTTTTTCTGAACATTAAAAAATCCTAAATATAATTAAATAATTTTTTGCAATTTTATTTTATTTATTATTATTTTTTACTTGAAAAAAAATAGTTTATTATGATAAATAGATTTTATTTTCTTAAATAACTTGTAAATATATTTAAAAATACTATACATTTTTATTATATTATTTATACACATAAAATATTTATTTTCATGCATATTTAATTTTTAATATTGACATATAATATTATTTATTATTTTCTTATACAAAAAATGCACAAAATAATAAAAGGAAACATTATTTTCTTTTAATCAAAAAATTAGGGTTTCACCCTTCCAAAAAACAAATAATATTTTTTTCCTTTTTTCTAGGGTTTAATTAATTTATTTTCTCATACATTAAACAAATACAAAACATTTTTAACATAAATATATTTGCATTGCATTTTAATATTTGTATATTTATTTAATTCGCACAATATTCGATTGGGTTGTAATAATATTTTTAGGTTTATATTTGTGCAAAATCCCCATTCAAAACTTGTATCCCCCCTCCCATAATAATTGTTGTAATAGCTTAGTTTATTTTACGCAATTTATTACTTTCATATACCATGTTTAGTAAACTAGGGTTTGCATGACAAGAACAAAAACAAAACAAATAGAAAAAACCTAATGCAAGACAAAAGCATGAAAAATGACACACTTTGCACACAAGCACCCTTAGGGTTTCTCCCACTTGGTTGCCTAAAATAAAATGGCCATGTTACGCATGCGAAGTATCTTGGCAAAACAAAACAAAAATAAGATCATAGTCCCTCAATGACACTATACAAAGGTTGCCTAAAACAAAATAATCTTGGTCCCTCAAACATGCTAAGATACTTGGCAACATTACTATCATGGTCATACGATGACCCACGCCCGTCCCATTAACATCCAAAGATAGGATTGCTTACCAAATCAATGGTAAGACAACCATGTCAAAGGAATGAAAATGCACAAGAAAGACATTTGAGTAGGTAGATAGCTTCTAAGTTACTTGCTCCTTTTCAAAAAATCCTTGCTATTTTAAAAAATAAACACACACACATTTCAAAGCATCTTACAAAACATTGAAATATTTTTCAAAATACAAACATCTTTGTATACATTCTTACAAACGAGAATCATTACAAAGATTGCCTAAACAAATGGCCTCTTTTCAAAATACTTTCAAAATCACACCAAACACCATTTCAAACAAAACAAAGCAAGTGATCTAAGCAAGTAACTAAGATCCCATGGAAAACCATGGATGAAAAGGGTGCTAGCACCTTCCCTTTTCATAATCTACCACCCGAACTCAAGAAAACATCTCAAAGGTCTTTCCTGTGCTTTTTACCCTTCCTTTTGGATAAAATAAAAGTCGATGGTGACTCTTGCTAACTGCGACATTTGCGACAAAACGCAAAACCTCAAGTCAGTTCTCCCACTATATCACAGAACTGGCGACTCTGCTGGGGAATATTATAAAAGTGGGGTTACCTTAGAGTTTAGACCACATTTACTTGCTTACCTTGTTTGATTTGTTTGCTTTACATTTTGGTTCTATTGTTTGGGTTTGAATCCTCCACCCGGATTTGGGAAACATTATAGGTAAATAGCAATACGTTGTGGAAACTGTGTGGGGTATACCGACATGGTCTAAGCAATAGCTATGTTAGTGTGACATATTTGTGGGTACTGGTAGCCTTTGAGTCAATCAAAGAGAATACGGGGCTGCTGAGTGATGTCATGAAGCACTAACGAACTTCTAGAACCTTTACTTGACCAACTTGTCCTTTTAGGATGTAGTGAGATGACCGGCTTTGGTGAAGTCCAAAGTTGGTAGATACTCGATACTACACACATTAAGGGTTGGTTTCTTTGAATATTTCGGTCGCCAGTAAAGAGGCTTGAACTGAAACAATGAACAAGGAAACAATCCAGTGATATTGAGCTCCTTAGAACCTGGTTACTATTGCTAGGACGGGTTGAGCCAACTAAACTTTAAGAGGGTACTTACCTATGAAACCCCATGCAAGCCTAAACTAGGAACTTGTGTGATTTGCTTGTACACATATACTTGTGCATAACATAATGGACATCATGAGCATCATTTGCATCCACTAACCATTTCAAGGATTTTGGAAATTCATTTTTGTTCCTGTTTTGTAGGTTATGGATTCACTTCGCAGGAAAACTAACCAAGTCAACCTTGTAAGAATTCCTCCACAACTCAAAGAGCTATCTTCAAGGATTCCTGAGAATTCTCCATTCACCGAGAGACATGGTCGTCTACTCAACTTGGCAACTTCCAACATAGAGGAAGACATGATGAAGGTTCTCTTCCAGTTCTTTGACCCTTTGCATCACTGCTTCACATTTCCTGACTACTGGCTTGTTCCTACTTTGAAAGAATTTTCTCAACTGTTGAGAATTCCTATTCTCAATCAACTACCTTTCAACGGTACGGAAAGAGATCCAAAGCCAGAAGAGATTGCTCAAGCCCTACACTTGAACTCATCTGATGTCACAACCCATTGGGAAACTAGAAGTGGTGTCAAAGGCTTCTTGGCAAAGTTCTTGTTTAAGAAGGCCCAAAACTGTTGGAACTCCTTGGACTTGCAAGCTTTTGAGGAGATTGTAGCTCTTCTCATCTATGGGATGGTCTTGTTCCCTAATCCTGACCAACTCATAGATGTGAGTGCTGTCAAAATCTTCATGTATCGCAACCCGGTGCCTATATTACTTGGGGATATCTTACACTCTTTTCACACTCGTACAATGAGGAAAAGAGGTGTTCTCATGTGTTGCATTCCTCTCCTGGAAAGATGGTTTATTTCTCATGTTCCCCAATCAGTTTTGAAGAATGAGCAAGGTTTGAGGTGGTCACAAAGGTTGATGACACTTAAACATTCAGATATTCATTGGTGTTCTCGATCCAAAGAGAATGTTATTATGTCGACCGTTGTGGGGAATTCCCTAATGTCCCTCTACTTTGCATTAGGGGAGGCATCACCTACAACCCGTTCTTGGCTCTAAGACAGTTTGGTTATGCCCGGAGGGATGGCCCACATAATATGTTGATTCAAGGTTTGTTTTTCGATAACGACGATCAAGGACTTCGCCAAAGGTTCATCTGAGCTTGGAGGATGCCAAATAAGGTAGATAGCAAGACTTTGGGACACAAGAATTCCATCCCTCTTGAGCCTTACCTCAAGTGGGTACGAACCCGCGCTCAAAGTCTTATGATGCCTTACCCCTCCATTCTCCCAGTGATTATAGAGCCTGTTAAGGAAGGAGAGGTTCCATACACCATCCTACATCCTGACATGCCGACATCACTCGAAGATCTACAAAGGGGTTGGATACAACTCAAAGAAGAACGCGATACTTTTGAAGCCCAACTCTACGCAAGCGAGAAGAAGGTTTTGGAACTCACTCGGTTACTTTACGAAGAGCAGACTCTCAACAACTACATTGCACCAAAGAGGATGCACAATGTATTTTTATCTTAGAATTTTGTATTATTTTGCCCTAGGGGCATTGATGTACTCAAATTCTATTAATATAACGTGTGTTTCTTTTTTTGTTTGAAACAAATTTGAATTTTCAAATCCTTGAAAACATTGCATGAATACATATCATTCATCATGAGCATAAACAGGTCTTTGCAACAAGTTTCCTCATCCTTCTACTATTTATTTCAGCAAGATGGATCTTGAACAAACGGTCAAAGATTTGCAAGCTCAGAATTCACAAATTCAACAGTTACTCTTGACCTTGGCCAAGGGGTAGGAGGAGCTAAAGACTCTGCTAGAAAAAGAGAAAGAGAAAAAGAAGAAGAAGCCAACTGGTGTGGTTATCATGGACAGAAGGTTTCAGGGACATGCCAGAAGGACCTTAGAATTTCCAACTACCTCTGATGAAGGGGAAAGAAAAGGAAAAGAAACGGAAGTACCATCAGATTCCGAAGCAGAAGAAGAAGAAGAGGAGGACTACTCTGAACAACAATACCCTCCGGCCGATGACAAATATAAACACCTGGAAGAGCGTTTGATTGCTATGGAGATACAGAGAGTACCGGGTCTGGATTTTGAGGAGTTGGGGCTGGTGTCAGGAATTGTAATCCCGCCAAAGTTTAAAGTGCCATTATTCGCCAAGTATGATGGGGTGTCTTGCCCTAAAATGCACCTCAGATCTTATGTCAGGAAGATTCAGCCGCATTCTGCTGACAAAGACTTATGGGTCCACTTTTTCCAGGACAGTTTATCAGGAACACAGCTTGATTGGTTCTACCAGTTGGAGAGGGCTGATGTCCATAATTGGGAAGACTTGGCAGAAGCTTTCTATAAACAGTATCAATACAACACTGATTTGGCACCAACCCGTACTCAACTCCAGAGTATGGCTATGGTATCAAATGAGGGCTTCAAAGACTACGCCCAAAAATGGAGGGATCTAGCCGGAAGGGTGCAACCACCTTTATCTGAAAGGGAGCTAGTGGACATGTTCTTGGGAACTCTATCAGGCCCTTTCTTTAATCATCTGATTGGAAGATCCTCTGCAGGGTTTACCGATTTGATTTTAACTGGCGAGAGGGTGGAAGCCGGTATAAGAAGTGGGAAAATTCAGAAAGACGTGTCTGCCTCTGCTGCTATAAAAAAGCCCTTCACTGGAAAGAAGGAAGTGTTTACTGTCTATTCACAGAGGAATCAGGGAAGAACCAAGCACCGACCAATGGTGGGGGCCGTTATGATTCAAAAGCCTGCATCAGACCAACTTAGAAATAACCAGCCGAGAAATAATCAGCCAAGGGTGGAAATGCCAGTACGAAAATTCACCAAGATTAACATGACTCCAGCTCAAGTCCTACCACATCTTCTGAAGTTAAATCTAGCCATGCTAAAATAGGACCCTAAAAATCCCAATACTGCGTCTCCTCACTACCATCTGAATTCCAAATGCGCATACCATTCTGAAAGTCCAGGGCACGACACCGACAACTGTTGGGCTATGAAGAACAAAATTCAAGACTTGATCGATACGAAAGAAGATGAGTTTGAAGCGCCTGAGAAACCGAATGTTATCTCCGCTCCGATGCCTAGGCATGGACACAATGCCAATGCTATCGAGGAAGATCTATTTGTTGCCACCGTGGATGAATTGTTAACTCCGCTCCTGATCATCAAGTTGAATTTGTTGAAGGCTGGTATATTCCCAGGATGTGACAAAGACTGACATATTTTCCTATCCTCATCATTTGGCTGCCCTCTGTTGAAAAAAGGTATCCAACAATTGATTGATAACCAAGAAATTTTGTTTAAGAAGGCTCCTATTTCACCCGTTCCAGTTAAAGAAGTTTCTATAATAACCATCTACGCCAATTCTTCCAGGGTCCCTAAAAGACCCGTTAGGATTACATCTGCTCCAATGACTACTCCACTTAAGATAACAATGCCCGGGTCGGCCCCTTACAAATCAGATAATGAAGTACCATGGAATTATGGTGGAGAAATCTACTACCATGGTGTCAAACAGATTGAACAGACTGCTGAAGAAGAGAGCTCCAAGGAGGACAATTCCGACATCAGTAACATTGCCGGAACAAGAAAAATTACCTGTAGTGGATGAATTTTCTCTCCATAGATTGCCCCTCCAAAGGCGGTCTTTGGACCCGTGGGGGTTCCGAAGATTACCTATGTACCAGTGATTGTACCTGCAAGCGTACCTACCAACGAAGACAATACAATTCCTATCCCTACTTCCACTGCTAAGAATAAAGGAAAGAACGTTCAAGAGGAGCCTGTCCTGACAAAGGCTCAATCACTAGCTATTCCTGAAACATCCAAGAAGGAGATGGAAGAAATCCTGAGGATCATAAAGAAAAGTGATTATGATGTGGTTGAACAATTGGGGTAGACCCCCTCTAAAATCTCTATGTTAGCATTACTGCTATGCTCTGAGGCACATGCTAAAGCTTTGGTAAAATTTCTGAAGACGGCCCATGTGCCACAAGAAACCTTTGTTGATCAGTTCCAAGAATGTGTGGCTAGTTTAACAACTGATAATGGTCTAGGATTCTCCGACGCAGATCTAACATCAAAAGGGAGAAAACACAATGATGCTTTGCATGTCTCGGTGGAGTGCAGAGGAACAACCCTAGCCCATGTCTTGGTAGATATTGGTTCATCTCTGAACGTCTTACCAAAGAAAGCCCTTGATAGGTTGGATTGCGATAGGCTGACTTTAAAACCCAGCAATATAATTGTGAGAGCATTTGACGGCTCTAAGAGGATGGTCCATGGGGAGGTGGACATCCCGGTCAAGGTGGGTACTCAGACCTTCAATTCAACATTCTATGTGATGGACATCCGTCCTTCTTACTCTTGTCTTTTGGGACGCCCCTGGATTCACAACGCCGGTACTGTCACCTCCACTTTACATCAGATGTTAAAGTACCCTGTCCAAGGGAAGATCATAATTGTCCACGGGGAAGAGCAGTACATGATTAGTCATCTGAATTCTTTCTGATATGTAGAGTTGGATGGCAAATTCATTGAAACCCCTTTCCAACATTTTGAAGAAGTCTCTCAGGAAATAGCGGCGACCAAGGCAGTATCCTCGATTCCTTTAATCACAAGACCTCCACCTCGGATGTCATCTCTAAAGGATGCAAAGGCAGTAGTGGAAGGAGGGGGATGCACCATCTGGGGGCAGCTTCCGGACATTCCATACAAATCAGACAAATTTGGCTTGGGGTTTACTTCGACTGCTCAGAAGACTGTGCGTCGCGCCTGTGCCGGAGGGCCACCTGTGAAGATTACCAACCAAGGGGTTAATGTAGTGGAAGACGGTGAAAAAGATGGCAGCTTGGAAGATTGGATATTTCCTACTGTCAGCGGAGGACTGTGTAATTGGGAAGCCAAAGACTTCATCCCAATAACTTTCATATCTCAGTAATTTATCTTTTACATTTCTGTTGGACTTGTAATAATTCACAAACAATTTGTACATTTTAAACCTTGTGTCTTACCCGAGGCACAACGGTCCATTTGTAAGGGTTCTTATTTCATTTTCATATGTCATTCAATGAATCATGGATGCTTTTGCATATATAAACCTTTTGTGCTCATTGTCTTTCTTTTACATTTTATTATTTTAAGATGGCTATCCCTTACACACACCCACACTCACAAATGCAGGTACCCTTCCATTCCGGATCCCATGGGTAACGATACTTCTATAGCCTTCAGTGACTCTGAAGATCTGATCTACCAAGCCAAATACGAAGGTGAGGAAGATTGTGAGGTGCCACGGGAATTGGCCAGACTATTACAATAAGAGGAAAGAGCTATTCAGCCTCATGAGGAGCTGTTGGATACAATCAACTTGGGTACCGAGGATGATAAAAAGGAAATCAGAGTGGGTGCCAATCTAGAGCTGAGTGTCAAGGAGCGCCTAATTTAGCTATTGCATGATTATGTTGAGATATTTGGCTGGTCATACAAAGACATGCCAGGACTCGATGCAGACATTATGGTACACCATCTACCCACTAGAGAAGACTGTCTACCAGTGAAGCAAAAAGCCTGTCGCATTAGACCTGACATGTCAGAGAAGATCAAAGCAGAAGTTATGAAGCAGTTCAATGCTGGATTTCTGGCTGTTACTTCCTATCCACAATGGGTTGCTAACATTGTTCTCGTGCCTAAAAAGGACGGCAAAGTGAGAATGTGCGTGGACTATAGAGATTTAAACAGGGCCAGCCCTAAAGATGATTTTCCACTTCCACACATCGACATCCTAGTTGACAACACAGCCCAGCACAAAGTATTTTCTTTCATGGACGGATTCTCAGGCTATAACCAGATCAAAATGGCACCTGAGGACATGGAGAAAACTACAGTTGTCACACAGTGGGGTACGTTCTGCTACAAAGTGATGCCATTCGGACTGAAGAATTCCGGGGCAACCTATCAACGCGCCATGGTAGCTTTGTTTCATGATATGATACATCATGAGATAGAGGTCTACATAGATGACATGATAGCCCGATCACAAACTGAAGAAGAACACCTTGATCACTTGCAAAAGCTATTTGTCAAGTTGAAGGAGTACAAACTAAGGTTGAACCCGAACAAGTGCACATTCGGAGTCCGGTACGGTAAACTCTTAGGTTTCATTGTCAGCAACAAAGGCATCGAGGTTGATCCTGCCAAAGTGAAAGCGATACAAGAAATGCCTGCTCCTCGCACTGAGAAGGAATTCAAGGGATTCTTGGGACGCCTAAACTACATTGCTAGGTTCATTTCTCACCTAACATCTACTTGTGAACCAATCTTCAAACTGTTGAAGAAAGATCAGGTAGTTAGATGGAATGATGACTGTCACATTGCTTTCGATAAAATCAAGGAATATTTACAAGAGCCTCCTGTCTTGATGCCGCCAGTTGAAGGAAGACCGTTAATCATGTATCTGACCGTCTTAGAGAACTCAATGGGGTGCGTATTGGGGCAGCATGACGAGTCTGGCCGAAAAGAGCATGCTATTTATTACTTGAGCAAAAAGTTTACCGATTGTGAAACCAGATATTCACTGCTCGAGAAAACTTGCTGCACTCTGGTATGGGCTGCTCGCCGGCTAAGACAATATATGTTGACTCATACCACTCTGCTGATATCTAAGATGGATCCGATAAAGTACATCTTTGAGAAGCCTGCTTTGTCTGGAAGGATAGCTAGATGGCAGATGATCTTGACAGAATATGACATACAGCACACTACCCAAAAAGCTATAAAGGGCAGTGTGCTAGCTGATCATCTAGCCCATCAATCTGTAGTAGATTATCAATCCATGAAGTTTGACTTCCCTGACGAAGACATCATGACATTGGACAATGTTGAAGAATTCAGACCATATGACGGACCTGAACAAGGATCCCGATGGACACTGTACTTTGATGGGGCATCCAATGCACTTGGTAACGGTATCGGTGTTGTGCTCATATCTCCGGAAAGATTCCATACTCCTTTTACCGCCATACTTTTCTTCAACTGTACGAACAACATGGCAGAGTACGAAGCATGCATTTTTGGACTCAAGGCTGCCATAGACTTGGGAATCAAATATTTAGTTGTGTTTGGGGATTCAGCTTTGGTCATCAGTCAGATCAAAGGAGAGTGGGACACTAAGCATCCAAACCTCATCCCTTACAACGAACATGTTCTGACATTGCTACCACATTTTGAGCAGATTACCTTCGAGCATTTCCCGCGAGAAGAAAATCAGCTAGCAGATGCTCTAGCTACAATGTCATCCATGTTTAAACTTAATTGGGATAACGAGGCTCCCCAGATCACTATTGAACGGATGGGCGAACCCACACACTGTCACGAGATTAATACCGAAGAAGTAGTGGACCAGCATTGGTTTCATGAAGTCAAACGGTATCTCGGGGCTCAAGAATACCCAGAAGGAGCATCAGTCAATGACAAAAAGTTCTTAAGGAGATTCTCAGCTAAGTTCTTCCTAAGTAATGGCATCCTGTACAAACGCAATCATGATTCTATTCTGCTCCGTTGTGTGGACAAGATTGAAGTTGAAAAGATCATGGATGAATTACATGAAGGTACCTTTGGCACTCACTCTAGCGGGCATACGATGGCAAAGAAAATTCTACGGGCAGGCTATTACTGGTCTACCATGGAAGCAGACTGCTATCAACACTCCCGGACTTGTCATAAATGTCAAATCTATGCAGACAAGGTGCACGTGCCTCCGGTTCCTCTAAATGTCTTAACAGCTCCTTGGCCTTTCGCTATGTAGGGAATCAATATGATTGGGGAGATCAAGCCTACAGCCTCCAATGGACACCGCTTCATTCTAGTGGACATTGATTATTTCACAAAGTGGGTCAAAGTAGCTTCATTCGCATCTGTCACTAAGAATGTTGTTGCCCGCTTCATCAAGCAGAATCTCATTTGCCGGTATGGTATCCTGGAAAGGATCATCACTGATAACAGTACAAACCTTAACAATACTATGATCACCTCCTTGTGCGAGCAGTTCAAGATTCAACACGACAATTCATCCCCCTATCAGCCAAAGATGAATGGTGTTGTCGAAGCTGCGAACAAAAACATTAAAAAGATCATACAGAAAATGATAGTCACCTACAAGGATTGGCATGAGATGTTACTGTTTGCTCTCCATGGGTACCGTACCACGGCTCGCACATCAACTGGGGTAACACCTTATTCTTTAGTTTATGGCATGGAGGTTGTTTTACCTCTTGAGGTTCATATCCCCTCTTTAAGAATCATGAAGGATGCAGGTTTGAGTGAAGACGATTGGATCCAGACCCGACTTGACCAATTGAACTTAATTAACGAGAAGATACTTACTGTTGTTTGCCATGGTCAGACGTATCAAAAGCGGATGATTAAAGCTTTCAACAAGAAAGTCAGACGCCAAGTGTATCAAGTTGGAGATCTAGTGATCAAGCGCATCATCTTGCCACAAAGTGATCCCAGGGGCAAATGGACTCCTACTTATGAAGGACCATTTGTAATCAAGAACATCTTTTCTGGTGGGGCAATGATCTTAACCACCATGGACGGCGACGACCTGCCGCACCCTGCGAACATAGATATAGTCAAAAGATACTATGCATAAGAGACCCGCTAGGTTGACACACCTAGGCAAAACAAGGGCATCCCGGCGAACCAAAAGGTTCGGGAAAAAATTAGGGTTAAAATAAAAATTTGTACACCCGGCAAGTTGATAACCCGAAAGGGAGACTTGGGAAAAAAAAGGGTTTCCCGGTGAATTGAAAACCCGAAAGGGCGGTTCAGGCAAAATTTAGGGAATTAAAGCGTATGACTATGTCTCGTCGGATCACTTTAAGGACAATCTCTTCACGGGCCAACTCGGAGCTCCTGATCAATTCAATCATCTTTGGACGAAGAAACAAATGGACAAGATACTCAGAGATACGAAGGCTATAGCAGAATGGGAACCCCATGGGGTTTTTTACACATAGCTATCTTTCTTTGTATAAATTTTATTTATTTTTATGACATCATCCTCTTACTAGGATGTCTGTCTCCTTTGTACACAAATACTTATTCAAAGTAAATACAAAGATATCTCTTTAAAGTGCAGAAAACCATTTATCCTTTTCTTTTTGCACTTGTATTTTATTTGCAAAAACGTCCAATGATTCATTAATGAACATATGCATTTGAACATAATTACTGTTTACAAATAAACAGGATGGAAAAGAACAATTACTGACAGGTTGAAAGATTAGGAAAACATCTTCAGGCTATTCCATGAGCAATCCATACAGTACGTCGTTAAGATCCCCAGCAGAGCCAAAACTTTGAACTACAGATCCCCAGCGGAGCTGAAACTTCAAACTATTAATCCCCAGCGGAAACCTTCCATTTTCTTCAAATTCCCCAGCAAGTTATCTTGAAGCCTGAAAATCATCCAGACAACAACTTCTGATAACTCCCCAGTAGAATGGCAGACAACCCAAACTCCTGAACTTTTTCCAAACAGGAATAAGCTTTTTCCCCCGCAGATTTTTCTTTGCTCCCCAACAGAATGAAGATTCTCATTCTTAATTCCCAACAGAAGTCATAAAAATTCTCTGGATTCCACCAAGCAGATATCTCAAGCTGTATTTGGCATTACTCTCACAACGGGATTTTTGTCAATACTCCAGCTTCAAGACATGAAGAATCCCTATATCCCCAGTGAAGTCGCCAAGAATTTCTTATCCTCGGCAATCAAGGATTTATTTTCCTCAACAATACAGCAAATCAGCTTACATGCGCATACATTACATCCATATATCATAAACATTGATAAGACACATAGATTGCATCATACATTTCATGCAACATAACTTTATGTGTCAACTAACATTTTTACCCTTTTCAGGATAAGGTTAACAGCTATCATTAACAATGTTCAAAGATTTCAGATACAGTACAAATACGCTCCAAACAGGGATGCCATTCTGATACTCATTCAGATTTCAACATCAAGATACAGTGCAGATACACTCCAGACACAGAAGTCATTCTGTCACTTATTCAGATTCTAGTACAGATACACTCCAGACATGAAAGTCATTCTGTCACTTATTCAGATTCTAGTATAGATACGCTCCAGACACGGAAGTCATTATGTTACTCATTCAGATCTCAACTTCAGATACAGTTCAGATACGCTCCAAACACGGAAGTCATTCTGTCACTTATTCAGATTACATTCCAGATACACTCCAGACACGGAAGTCATTCTATCACTTATTCAGATTACAATCCAGATACGCTCCAGACACTGATGTCATTCTGTCGCTTATTCAGATTTCAAATTCTAGATACAGTACAGATACACTCCAGACACGGAAGTCATGCTGTTACTCATTCAGATTCAAGTACAGACACGGCTCGGATACGCTCCAGACACGGACGTTATTCCATTGCTCATACAGATTCAGTCTCCAGATACAGTTCAGATACATTCCAGATACGGACACCATTCTGATACTTATTCTTTCGACTTACAACTAACAATTCGACAAGAATTATTGGATGGCATCTACAAGCCCATCTCCAACAAGATTCTATCAACTCTCCAAATGGCATCTTTAAGCCCATTCCCTCAACTACACTTTGTCGAGTGCAAATTTATGGGCACTCTAGTGTCCAATCATCTTTTACCTTCGAGTCACGAACGGCAAAACTCGCCAATCTAACTCTTCAGGTTCAAGAAGATTGAACAGGGGCATCTGTTGTACCCCAAAATTTTCCCTCCCATTTATCAAGACTTTTCTCACAAGACTTCTTAGACTCAAGACAGGATTAGGGTTTGGTCAGCTCAAGACATCACCTTGCACTGATAACCTAAAATTAGGGTTTGAGTTTGCACAAGGATTTTTGGATCACCAATGCTTCATGTGACTTTCATACACCATCTTGGACCCCTAAGTTTTCTCATGTTAAGGTTCAAGCCTTGAACCACTTTTTTGATCAGTCAATTGGACAGCTGACCTAAAAATTAGTTGTATTTGGGAAAAAAGTCAACCATGGCCAATTTACAGTCAAACTTCATGATTTTTGATCCACATAAACATTATAAACTCATATGTACCATTTGATCAAGTTTGGATCACAACTCCTCAAGAAATTTGATCAAATCATCAAAAGGGCAAAATGGTCAAAATTAGGGTTTTGACTGAGAAAGGGCAATTTCTGATTTTTAACCTAGCCAATGACCAATTGAGTTCAAGCATGATTTCAAGGGTTCAATGGCATCATCTTGACCTAATCACATAGTTCAAAAGATCTCAAGTTCATTGGATTGACAAATGAATTTTCCAGTCAACTGCTCAAAAGTCAACTGTACACTGAAAAGTCAAACTTTGACTTTTTGGTCAAAATCAAGTGCCAAGGGTCATAATTCATCAAGATATGTCAAAATATGAAAAATTTTCACCAAGAAAACCAATTTTGAAAATTAGGGTTTTGAATTTGAAATTTTTCATAACTTAGAATTTTTCTAAGTATGGAAATTTTCTTATTTTTTCCCAACTTTTCACCACTTTTTCACCATGATGAAATTTGATTCAAAGAAAACTTCCAACATGAAAGTTGTAGTCCTCCATGAAATCTACAACTTTTATTCACAAAAGTTTCCCAAAAGATGCTTGGATCTCAGGTTATGAATTTGTGAACATAGGTCCATGAACTAAATAACTTAGTGAAATTTTGCCCTAATTTAGGCAGGTTTTGGACCCAACTTCATGGACATTTTTCACCTAGTTCCAAGAGGTATCTCAAAATTAATTTCAAAAATGGATTATAGAGCACATTGCAAGATTTCCAAAATGTCCAAGAACTCCCCAAGATCATTTTTGGTTAGGGAGAATCGAAGAAGGGAAGTTGGCATTTTATCACTTTTGATCAAGCCATTTTTACAAAGCATCAAGTTGCAAATCAGATCTTTGATGTTTGAATCTTGCTTTACAGGTCCTAAACTCATTCTACACTCCATAATTAAATGCAAACTCATAAGATAAAGGCTTTATCTTTGCTTTTGAGGCTTTGTACAAGTTACATTTCCATTTTTGGCCAAAAGGGCACAATGCCATTTTCATAAAGAGAAGCTTGTGTAAATTTATCAATCTTGAGCCTTGGACCTGTCTCTTTGATGCAAGCAACTTACACAACACTCAAGCAGTTGGTACAAGTTCATTCCAAGCTTCAAGCAAGCAAGTACAAGCATGTAGCATAAGTCACTTCACTTTACTTCAAAAGCAAGAAAGTTGGTGAAAAGGTTAAAGCTTGCACATCTGATGAGAAGTTGACTTTATATCCATTCTATACAAATATACAAACTTGTCATAATGCAAAAGATGCTTGCTTAACATCTAAAACTCTCTCAAACTGAAAAACTCCAAAATTCTGTCCAAACACAGCATTTCTGCAAAATCATTGCCAACTAATTTTTGGCTCGTGCGTTTTGTGGCTTGACACTTGAAACACCTCATACACATCATACCAAAGCTATCAAAGCCCTTACCCTGGTTCTGTAACCCCTGTTTCAGCCATTTCCATTTTCAACCTTGAAGCTTGCAGCTTGACTTGTGCAGGAAGTTTTAGCCATCCACAAAGCAAGCTAGGCATTGGAATAGCTTGAAGGAAGTTCAAGGAAGCTCACACAATCCTCAGGCCTCCATTAAAGTCCCTACATTGCTCTATCCAAATCCAGTTGTAGGAGGTATATTTCTTAAACTCTATCTCTGTATTTAGGCATCCTCAAGTCACGATTTGTGAAGAAAAGATGTAGTCTATAACATGGTGAAGTTGTACATATGCATACTTTTCATTTATATTAACTATGCTGTGAGAATTTGAAGCTTGAAGTTCATAAAATTTTTAGGTCACGAATTGGGGATGCCAAAATTCTCCCTGATCTTTGAGAGTTAGGTTACAAAATTTATATTGTTAGAATCGTGAGCTCAAATGCTACATGTTTCATGTTATGAGATTTTGTTTTTGTGCAAGCATTAGCAAGTTACAGTTTGAACCACGAAGCGCGCGCAGAAGAGATGGCTGGAGGACAGGGATGAAGCCTTGGGCTTTTTTGCGCCTTAGGCCTTTTTGTTTTTGCTATTCACACCCTCCTGACCCACTATTTGCACCCCCTGGCTTTATTTATTATATTTTTCATATTTCTTCATATTTTTATATTTATTGCTTTTGATTATTTTTTCTGAACATTAAAAAATCCTAAAAATAATTAAATAATTTTTTGCAATTTTATTTTATTTTTTATTATTTTTTACTTGAAAAAATAGTTTATTATGATAAATAGATTTTATTTTCTTAAATAACTTGTAAATATATTTAAAAATACTATACATATTTATTATATTATTTATACACATAAAATATTTATTTTCATGCATATTTAATTTTTAATATTTACATATAATATTATTTATTATTTTCTTGTACAAAAAATGGACAAAATAATAAAAGAAAACATTATTTTCTTTTAATAAAAAAATTAGGGTTTCACCCTTCCAAAAAACAAATAATATTTTTTTCCTTTTTTCTAGGGTTTAATTAATTTATTTTCTCATACATTAAACAAATACAAAACATTTTTAACATAAATATATTTGCATTGCATTTTAATATTTGTATATTTACTTAATTCGCACAATATTCGATTGGGTTGTAATAATATTTTTAGGTTTATATTTGTGCAAAATCCCCATTCAAAACTTGTATCCCCCCTCCCATAATAATTGTTGTAATAGCTTAGTTTATTTTATGCAATTTATTGCTTTCAGATACCATGTTTAGTAAACTAGGGTTTGCATGACAAGAACAAAAACAAAACAAATAGAAAAAACCTAATGCAAGACAAAAGCATGAAAAATGACACACTTTGCACACAAGCACCCTTAGGGTTTCTCCCACTTGGTTGCCTAAAATAAAATGGCCATGTTACGCATGCGAAGTATCTTGGCAAAACAAAACAAAAATAAGATCATAGTCCCTCGATGACACTATACAAAGGTTGCCTAAAACAAAATGATCTTGGTCCCTCAAACATGCTAAGATACTTGGAAACATTGCTATCATGGTCATACGATGACCCACGCCCGTTCCGTTAACATCCAAAGATAGGATTGCTTACCAAATCAATGGTAAGACAACCATGTCAAAGGAATGAAAAGTAATGAAAATGCACAAGAAAGACATTTGAGTAGGTAGATAGCTTCTAAGTTACTAGCTCCTTTTCAAACAATCCTTGCTATTTTCGAAAACAAACACACACACATTTCAAAACATCTTACAAAACATTGAAACATTTTTCAAAAGACAAACATCTTTGTATACATTATTACGAACGAGAATCATTACAAAGATTGCCTAAACGAATGGCCTCTTTTCAAAATACTTTCAAAATCACACCAAACACCATTTCAAACAAAGCAAAGCAAGTGATCTAAGCAAGTAACTAAGAGCCCATGGAAAAACATGGATGAAAATGGTGCTAGCACCTTCCCTTTTCATAATCTACCCCCCGAACTCAAGAAAACATCTCAAAGGTCTTTCCTGTACTTTTTACCTTTCCTTTTGGATAAAATAAAAGTCGATGGCGACTCTTGCTAACCGCGACATTTGCGATAAAACGCAAAACATCAAGTCAGTTCTCCCACCGTATCACAGTAGTCTTGAGAAATGCAATCAAAGCCTTTGCATAGGCCTTAGAACATAACAGCAGAGACAACATTGATATCTTTGAAGGGGTCTGCCCCAGCTGCTCGACCACATTGTAGTCGCTTTTCTTGATTATCTTTAAAATTTCCTCTATTTCTTGCTTAGAGGATTCCATAACAACCTTTCTAGGTGCCTTTGTTCGGGCAGGCTCACCTATAGCTTCTTTGCCTCGAGTTCCAGATGACTCATTGGCAGGGGTAATAATTGGAGTAAGAATGGAAGTAGTAACAGAAGTACCGGTAGGAACCACAGATGGAATAATAACATGCTTAACAACAATCTTCAGGGAGATCTCGGGAGAGAAAACCTTTCCACTTCAGGTAACCTTGATGGTCCCGATGATACTACTGATATCGGGATCAGCCTCTTCGGTCTTCAAATCCTGTTTAATGCCATGGTAGTAGATGTCAGCATCGTAGTTCATAGGAACAACTTTGTCCGAGGAGTACGGTACAGGGCCATGAAAAGTGATTATCAATGGAGAAATTCTTGGAGCAGGTGTAATCCTAACATGTCTTTTAGAGGAGACCTTGGAAGGATTGGAGGAAATGGTTATAATGGCAACATCTTCATACGGAACAGTCGGAATCAGGTTCTTTTCAAACAAAATCTCTCTGTTGTCCATCAGGCGTTGAACACCTGCTTTCAGCCAATAGCAACCAGAGGGCATAGATGAACACATGTGGCAACCTTCACCATAACCTGGAAATAGACCGGCCAGCAACAAATTCTTTTTGACAGTCATGAGAGGGGTGGAAACTTCATCAACAAAGGTAACAAACAGATCAGTATCGATGGCATTAACTCCACGGTTGTGCTTGGGCATGGGAGCAGTTATGACATTAGGCTTCTCCAGAGCATCAAAATCAATCTCCTTGGCTCCAATTAGATCTTGTATCTTATTTATCAGAGCCCAGCAGTCATTTGTATTGTGGCCAGGACTCTCAGAATGGTAAGCACACCAAGCATTTGGATTGTACCGAGGAGATGTGGTGTTAGAATTCTTGGGAGCCTCCTTCAAGGTTGCCAAGTTGGATCTTAACAGATGGGGTAAAACTTCAGTCAATGTCATATTAATTCGGGTGAACTTCCTTTACGGTCTTTCTACCCTCTGCTGATTGTTTCGTTTTTGGGCAGCTACAAGCCTAGGTATCATCAAAGCACCTACCGTTGGACAGCGTTCAGCTCTGCTCTGACCTCTTGGGCTATAAATGGCATTGACCTCCTTCTTACCCGTAAAGGGCTTCTTCACTGAGCTTGACGAGGTATCTTTCTGTATTTTGCCACTCCGGGTCCCAGCTTCTACCCTTTCTCTGGTCAATATCAGCTCGGTGAAACCAGCTAAGGAGCTACCAATCAAGCGATTGAAGAATGGACTAGATAGCGTCCCAAGAAACATGTCAACCAACTCCCTATCAGACAAAGGGGGTTGGACTCTCCCTACCAAATCTCTCCACTTCTGCACATAGTCCTTAAAGCCTTCACTTGCATCCATGGACATACTCTGCAGTTGAGTACGGGTAGGAGCAAGGTCAACATTGTATTGATACTGCTTATAAAAAGCAGCAACCAAATCCTCCCAATTGCAGACATTGGTTCCCTCCAGCTGATATAACCACTCGAGTTGAGTTCCAGACAGACTGTCCTGAAAGAAATGGACCCACATATTCCTATCAGCAGTGTGAGGCTGAATCTTCCTCACATAGGAATGGAGATGAAGCTTGGGATAAGACACCCCATCATATTTCGCAAAAAATAGAGATTTAAACTTTTGTGGGATGACTACCCCAATACCAAACCCAGCTCTTCAAAATCCAACCCTGGTATTCTCTGGATCTCTATTGCGCTCAGCTGATCCTCTAACTGTTTGTATTTATCCTCAGTGGGAGGATACTGTTCATCATTGTAGTCTGTGTCATTATCAGAAACTTTAGGGCTAGGGTCCTCCTCCCTTGTCTCTCTCTCTTGATTCTCCCCTTCTTTGGATGAGGAGGTCAGATCCACCGGTTGCTTCAATGGTCCTTTGAATCTTCTGCCCAGATTAAGAACACCAGAGGTCTTCTTCTTATTCTCCTTCAGAATAAGCGCTTTCAGATCTTCCTGCCCTTTTTTCAAAGCAACGAACATTTGTTGAAATTGGGAATTTTGTGCCTGGAGATCTTTAATGCTTTGTTCAGAAGACATTATTGCTAAAATAAACAGCGAAGAAGATAAGAAACCTGTAATGGTACTTATTTATGCAATGTCATGGATGGTATGCGTATGCAATGATTTCAAGGATTCTTAAATACTCAAATTTTTTAACCAAAAGAAACACACGTTAATTGTATTAATAAGTTCTAATTATTACAAAGAGTTCCCTTTAGGCTTACAATTAAACAAAACAAAACTTAAAGCCAAAAGAAGATTAGTTCTCCCATGAGCGCATCCTCTTTGGTGTAATGTATGCGTTTATATTCCTCTCTTCATGAAGTAGCCTGGTGAGTTCCAGGACCTTCTTCTTGTTGGCATAGAATTGAGTTTCGAACATATCCCGCTCATCTTTAAGCTGAACCCAGGATTTTTGTAACTCCTCATGATCAGTTGGCATGTCAAGATGGAGAACAAGATAAGAAGTATCTCCTTCATCAACTGGTTCCACAACCGTTGGTAGGACAGTAGGGTAAGGCATCATAAGACTTTGGGCATGGGCTCGTACCCATTTGAGATAAGGCTCAAGAGGGATGGAATTCTTGCGCCCCAGTGTCTTGCTATCAACTATATGTACCATGCCCCAAGCTCGCATGAACCTTCTACAGTAACCCTGAGCATCGTTCTCATAGTCGAAGGCGATTCCTTGGATAAGTGTATCATGAGGACCATCCCTTCTTGCATAACCAAACTATCGCAGTGCCAAATAAGGGTTATAAGTGTTTCCTCCCCTAATGCCTGAGAGAGGGACATTAGGGAATTCACCATAGTGATCGATGATAGTAACATCTTCCAAGGACCGTGAACACCAATGAATGTCTGAATGTGTAAGGGGCATCAGCCTATGAGACCATTTCATACACTGCTCATTCTTCAAAATAGACCTAGGTAGGTGTGAAATAAACCACCTAGCCAATAGAGGGGTGCAACACAGGAGGGTCCCCCTTCTCTTTAGAGTGCGAGCATGCAGAGAGTGTAGAATATCACCAAGTAATGTAGGCACCAGATTATGAGACATAAAAACCTTAATCGTATTCACATCTACGAGTTGGTCTGCATTAGGGAACGGTACCATTCTGTAGATGAGGAGTGTCAATACCTCTTCAAAAGCTTGTAAATCTAGGGTATCCCAAAAATGGTGAGCTTTCTCGAATAGAAATTTAATCGGGATTCCTTGGACACTTCCCCTAGTTTCCCAATTTGTCACTACATCAGACCGTTGTAAGGACAGAGCTCGAGCAATCTCTTCAGGCTTTGGATGTCTTTCCGTACCGTTGAAAGGTAACTGGTCAAGAATAGGTACCCCCAATAGCCGAGAAAATTCCTCCATAGTAGGCACTAGCTGATAATCCGGGAAGGTGAAGCAGTGGTGCAAAGGATCAAAGAACTGAAATAGCACTTTTAACAATTCTTCATCGGGTTTTGAAGTGACCAAGTTGAGCAGTCGACCATGTTTTTCAGTGAACGGAGAGCTTTCAGGAATCCTTAATGCTAAGTCCTTTAGTTGATGAGGTACTTTCACAAGGTTAATCTGGATAGTAATCATGTGGGCGGATGCCATGTCCTACAAAACAAAGCAAAGATGAGACCTAGAAAATCCTTGAAATGGTTAGTATGATATGCCATGCTTATGATGTCATGATTATGCTAAGAAATCACATGTATAGCAAGCAACAAACAAGTCACACCAAGTCCTTAGGTTTAAAGCCTGCATGAGTTTTAAGGTCATACCCTCTTGAAGCTGGATTGGTTCAACTTGTCCTATAAATAGTAATCGGGTTCTAAGGGATCTCAATATCACTGATATTTCCCCCAAGCTTCATTCAATAGGCGATTGACTCGCAACCAAACAAAACTCAGGAGTCAAACCTCAATGAGTGTAGCATCAAGTATCTGTCGACCTTGGGAATACCCCAAAGCCGGCCATCTCGCTACATCCTACTAGCCAAGTTGTGCAATTAAAGGTTCTAAGGTCAATTGATGCTTTATGACACCATGCAGCGGCCCCGTATTCTCCTTGATTGACTCAAGGGCTATCGATGCCAACCAAAGTGTCGCATCATGTAGCTACTGCTTCAACCGTGTCGGTATACCGCACACAGTTCCCTCACAGTTTATTGCTACTTACCTAAAAGGAATTCCCCCGATCCGGGTGTAGGATCTTCAATAATACCCAAACAAAACCCTCGAATATAAAGCAGGCAAAGTAAAACAAGAAAGCAATTTTAAGAATGGCCTAGACCCTAAGGTATACCCCACTTATTTAAATCCCCAACAGAGTCACCAGTTTTGTGATACAGTGGCAGAACCGACTGTTAATACTGGTTTGCGTTTTTTGTTCGCAAATGTCGCGGTAAGCAAGAGTCGCCATCAACTTTTATTTCATCCAACAAAGGAAAAGGAAAAAGAACAGAAAAACATTTTTCGAGATGTTTCAGAGTACGGGGGGGGGGGGGGGGGGGGGGGGGGTAGATTATAGAAAGGGAAGGTGTTATCACCCTTTCTATCCATGGTTTTCCATGGGCTCTTAGGTACTTGCTCATTTTCGAAAATTGCTTGTGTTGGTGTGATTTGAAAAAGTTTTTGTTTAACTTTGTAATAACCCTTGTATCTGTCCTCAAGAGTGTGACGAAGTTGTTTTTTTGAAAATTGTTTTGAAAGTGTTTGTGTAAAAGAGTTTTTGTTGTTTTGAGCAAGTACTTAAGAGTTTCTACCTACTCGAAAAAGATCGTTCGTTCTCGTTTCCTTTAGACAATGCTATCCTACTATTAAGGAGTAGGTAGCCCCATCGTTGGAGTTTTAAGGGACATTCGAAGGGACAATTACGGTCACAAAAGCAATGGTTAGGAAACCTTGGTAGCTACCCTAAAGTCCTAAAGATCTTTCGGAGGCAACATTCGAATGGGTCATTTTTTATCTTTTAGGACTAGAGGACGACCACTAAAATTCCATATGCTTCATGACCGTTTATCGAAGACAACCGAAGTGAGGCAAACCCTAGGAGTGAGCATGTGCATGTGTTATTTTTCAGTTTATTTATCTTTGTACAATTAGGGTTATCTACCATTTTAATTTCATTTTTCTTTCGCATATAATCCTATTATCCATACATCTAGCAGTTTATAATAGCAGAAAGTAAAGTGTGAAAAATTAAAGTCCTCACTATTACAAGGCCTCGGGGAGGGGGTTACATAACGAAACTTGGGGAATAAACAATAAGTAAAAAGCGGTAAAATAAACCCTAATAAAAAACTATTACAAAGCTCGAAACAGTTACAATAATTGGAATTATAGATAAGTAAATGTGCGCGAGACGAGTTAAATACGGGAATAAATTAGAAGCCTAAAAAATTTAATTAATTAAAAAAATATTTTTGTATAAAAAACCCTAATTCTATTTTTGTGATTTTCTGATTTTTTTTTAAAAATGATTTTTGTCTTTTTTTGTAAAAATAATTAACAAATAATCAAAACAAAAGAAATAAAGAAAAGAAAAAAATTGGGCCTATTACTGTTAGCAATCTGGGGGGTGAAACTGAAATCGTACTAGGCCCAAGATGCTAGCTCAGTATTCAGCGTGAGATCCAGTGCAGCTGGTCTTCAGGAGGTCCACCATGTGACTGCTTGCTTGAGGCGTCAGATCTGGCAGGAGATTGATCCAATGGATGGATCTGAGGTGCATGATAGGCGCTTGGAATGTGTGGCGTATAGGATCCTGCAAAGCATGTTAGGAAAATAATAAAATGCTTGGAACTGGGATCAAACCCAGGTCTTTCCTCTTACCAGCTCTACCCTTTTCCATTTGTGTTGTCATGTTTATTTGTTAAAATAATAACATAATAACATTATAAAAGAAATAACATGTTATACCTCAGGAAGCGCGCGCTTTTTAAAATCCTCCAATAGTTATCATCCACATCACCGTGTTCTCCCCAGACTGTCGTCTTTGATGCCAAACCCTTTACCTACGGACAAAACTATCACTAAAGGTTATAGTAACAGTTTTTATCCATAGTTATACACCTGCAACAATTAAAAATGCAATACAAGCCAAATTAATCCTAACTAAGGGCATAGATCAATTATAAATTATGCCCTGAGTTCATTGGTACCCTTGATTTGTCCTAATTTTTACTCTATAGAGAATCCCTAATTTGAAGCTTTCATGCCCTAGTAATGGCGTAAGCCCGTTCCTGCGCTAAAACTCAAATCCAGGCATTCAAACAGATTCCAAGCATGATTATAAACACATTTATGCAAACGAATTCGATTTAAAACATGTAAAACCAAGAAAACAAATTTAAGTTATAAGGGTGCAAACCGTGATCTGTATATTACTATTCTGGATCCTTTGTGACTTGAGAGTGATTGGAATGGCTTCAAGGACCTTTGTAGATGATCACTGATGCTCCAAAGTTCCTTGAATTGGCCTGTACGATGAAATCTGATCTGCACTTTTCTTTGGAAATTTGAAACTTTGTTTGACTCTTTTCAGCAAGCTACGCCTATGTCCATCCGTCCTTAGGGTTTAGAATTCCCTCAATTGGATCTTCCATGTTCATGTAAGAAGCTTTGACCCAAAAGGTGTTTTTGTTGACTTTTTTAAATAATCTATAATGTATGAATTCATATCTTTTCATGAGTGCATTTTTTGAATTTGAGGGATGAAGATTAGTTGTAGGGAATTGCATCCTCTTCAAAATGAGCCTTGGATGCGAAATTTTTGATAAAGTATGAGAAAGTTGTGCCTGGTCAAAATTGGGTTGACTTTTCCTATAAAAACCCTAATTTAGCAACTTTTGAGTTTTGATGAATTTGGGGCATTCCTTGAGGAATCATGATCAACCCTTGATCAAATGATGGATATTACTTAAAAATCTTGATGTTGACCAAAAATCTTGAAGTTAGACTGTATGTGGGTCACAATTGACTTTTGACCTAGCACAGTTGATTTTCAGGCATTTGAGCAGTTGACTGAGCAAACTTCTTGTGCAAGGCATGAAACTTGGCATGGATGATCTTGAGAACATATTATGGAAATGGAAATCATTTGGGACCCTTGGAAATGGAAATGGAAAACCCTATTTTGAGGCTCATTGTCTTAGGAGGAGGATTTGTCTGGTCAATCCTTAGGCATCCTTGGGCAAATTGAGGACCTCAGTGAGCATGTTTTGAGTAGAATGAGATGGAAAATTTTGGGGTACAACACCCATATGTCAAATATCTCTACTTCTAGGATACCCTTTTGAGGCATCTCATCGCTCCTAGATATGTTACCAGTGCATTGACACCGGTCACATTTTGTAATTGCAGCATGGACATCTTTCCATAGACTGGGCCAATAAAGGCCAGCTTGTAGGATTTTTGCCCAAGTCTTTGAGGTGCTAGCGTGTCCACCATAAGGGGATTTGTGACAATGAGATATTATGCTCTCTATTTCACTCTCAGGAACGCATCAACGGAAAATATTATCTGGGTCTCGCTTGAATAGTAAGGGCTCGTCCTAATAATAGTGTTTGAGATCATGAAAGAATTTCTTCTTCTACTGATAAGTTAAATCAGGTGGAAGGAATTTTGCTGCTAAGTAGTTAACATAGTCAGCATACCAGGGCAGTGAAATTTGAGTAGATACTACTTTCGATACTTCAGTTATCTCGTCATTGTTGCAAAATTCAAGGTATTCTTCAACTGAGTTTTCAGACCTCATCTGGGCTACCAGGTGTTCATATGGAAAATCTTCATTGATGGGTATCCCTTCAGGTTTAATATTTTCCATCCTAGATAGATGGTCAACAACAAGATTCTCAGCTCCTGATTTATCTTTGATTTCCAAATCAAACTCTTGTAAGAGTAAGATCCATCTTAATAATCTTAGCTTGGCATCCTGTTTAGATAATAGGTATCTCATAGTTGCGTGATCAGTGTAGATAATAATCTTTGCGCCTACTAGATAGGAATGAAATTTATATAATGCGAAAACGACTGCCAAGAGTTCCTTTTCTGTAGTGGCATAGTTTATCTGTGCAGAATCCAAAGTCCTACTTGCATAGTATATTGCATGGAGTTTTTTTCTCTTCTTTGCCCTAGGACTGAACCTACTGCATAATCGCTTGCGTCGCACATTATCTCGAATGGTAGATTCCAATCAGGTGGTTGTATGATAGGTGCAGATATGAGAGCTGCTTTTAACCGTTCAAACTCCTTCAGGAAGTCATCATCGAAGATGAACTCAGCTTCTTTCATTAAGAGGTTAGTCAAAGGTTTAGAAATTTTCAAGAAATCTTTTATGAAGCGTCGATAGAAACCGGCATGGCCTAAGAAACTTCGTATTTCTCTTACGGTTTTTGGGGGTTGGATACTTTCTATTACTTCAATATTAGCTTTGTCTACTTCGATCCCCTTTTCAGAAACTACGTGTCCAATTACAATTCCTAGTTTTACCATAAAATGGCATTTCTCCTAGTTTAACACTAGGTTTACCTGTACATATCTTTCCAGTACCCTTTCCAGGTTTGACAGGCATCCTTCAAAACTTTGCCCGCATACAGAGAAGTCATCCATGAACACTTCCATGATATCGTCTATAAACTCGGCAAAGATGGACATCATACATCTTTAGAATGTTGCAGGCGCATTACATAGTCCGAACGACATTCACTGATAAGCAAACGTACCATAAGGACACATGAACATTGTCTTTTCTTGGTCATCAGGGTGGATAGGAATTTGAAAGAATCCTGAATAACCGTCTAAATAGCAGTAGTAAGAATGCTTAGCCAATCGCTCAAGCATTTGGTCAATAAAAGGTAGAGGAAAATGGTCTTTTCGAGTTGCTTTATTTAGTTTTCTGTAATCAATGCACATTTTGGCTCCACTCACGACTCTTTCTACTATTTATTCTCTCGCTTTATTTGTCGTGACTGTGATTCCTCCTTTCTTGGGTACACAGTGGACTAGACTAACCCATTGGCTATCTGAGATTGGATAAATGATACCAGCATTTAGAAGTTTAGTTACTTCATCCTTGACTACAGTGCTCAAGATCGGGTTAATTCTTCTCTGATGTTCTCTAAAATATTTACAGTCTTCTTCCAGCATAATGCGATGCATTATGGTGGAAGGACTTATTCCTTTAAGATCAGCAATGTTATATCCTAAAGCAGAGGGATATTTTCTTAAGACATGCAATAGTTTTTCCGTCTCAGTTTATCCTAAGTCCGCATTGACTATCACGGGTCTTTTAAGTTCGGGATCTAGGAATTCATATCTTAGGGTTTTGGGTAAAACTTTAAGTTCCAAGTTGGGTTTCTTCGGACAAGGCATATGATTTGGTGTCAGTTCTAGGCATTCACTTAAACCTTCATCTTGATATTCGGGACACCAATCATCATCTTCAAAAATTAGGGGCATTAGAATCTTCATAGTTTCATAATGAGTTTCTTCTCCTGACTCCATCTCTTTGACACATTTGTCTATTACATCTAACAAATAGCATGTATCAACTATAGTTGGGGCCTGTAGGAATTGTGTCAGGATAAACTCAACTTTCTCTTCTCAAACTTCAAAAGTTAGCTTTCCTCTTTTAACATCTATAATAGCTACAACATTGGCTAAAAATGGTCTTCCCAATATTATAGGGGTTACGCTGTTGTTACACGGTGGCAGAACCGACTGTTTATATACTACTGGTTTTGCGTTTTTCATTCGCAAATATGCGGTAAGCAAGAGCCGCCACCGTCTTTTCTTTTACCCAAAAAAGGAAAGGGTGAAAAGAACAGAAAAATACCTTTTTGAGATGTTTCTGAGTAAGGGGGTAGATTATGGAAAGGGAAGGTGTTAGCACCCTTTCCATCAGTGGTTTTCCACAGACTCTTAGAGTTTTGCTCGTTTTTAAAATGCTTTGTGCTTTGTGTGTTTGAAAATGTTTTGAAAAGATGCCTTAGTGCGGCGATTTGCTTTGTGTTTAATTCTTGTATCGGTCCTCAAGAATGTTAACAAAGCAAATGTTTTGAAATTGTTTTTGAAAAGTAGTATTTGTGTGTAAGTGCAAAAAGTATTTTTGAGCAAACTCCTAACAGCTATCTACTTTATTACTCAAAAAGGGTCGTTCTTTTCCTCCTATCCTTTAGAAAGCGCTATCCTACTATTAGTGAGTAGGTAGCCCTATCGTTGGATGTTGAGGGACAATCGAAGGGACGTTTTACAGTCACGAAGGCAATTATGGAGATGCTTTAGCAATTTTGTTTTAGGGACTAGATCATTTACCGAGAAGGCAACTGTAGGGTCATCGGGTGACTATGATCTTTTAGATTTTTGCGGGTCTTTGCTAAAGCATTCCTGCCTCATGACTGTTTTTTAAAGGCAACCAAAGCGGGCGTACCTTAGAGATGCATGTGTGCAATTGTGTTGTGTTTCAATTGTTTTTTTGTCTTTTTGTTAAGTGTGCTAACGTTTGATTATTAGTCTTATCATACAATCCTAATTACTAGAAGCTAATAAGAAAAGCAGTAAAATGCAGAATATAGAGGTCCTACGCTATTACAAGGCTTCGGGACAGTTACATAAAAATGCAAGAAACTAAAAGTGCGGAATTTTAAATCTAAAGCTATTACAACTGTGAGCAGTTACAATAAAATAAAATGCGCGCAAATTTGAAAATAACGTCTAAAAATCCTAAGAATAAAATATTTTTTTTAATTTTTAGTATAAAAGAAAATAAGCCTAAGTCTATTTAATTTTAATTTAAAAAAATGTTAAAATAATTAATTAATTAATTGACAAAATTAATTTAATATAAAAAGGTTAAGCCTAATGTTTTTTTAGTGATTTTTTATTTTAAAATTAAAATAAAAAGAAGATCAATAGAGAAATAACAACAAAAAGAACAAAAAATAAAATATGAAGGAGTGGGGATCCTTCGATCCTGGGGGGACCAGAGCTTCGATTCAGAATAAAAGGGTTGCCTTCGATCCTGAGGAAGGCGGCTTTCAATTTGGAGAAAGTTGGAGTTTTCGATCCAGGAGGGATCGGTGTCCTTCGACCCAAGAGGACATGATTGTCTTTCGATCCAGGGGTGGATGCTATGAGGATAATGAATCTGTAATTATGCTGGCAAAAACGAAAGGCGTGACCTGGGTGCTAAGCCCAGGCCTTTCGATCCTGCACGTTGTGGCCTCATTTATGCTAGATCTGTTACAAATGTTAGAAGCAAACGAAAACCAATACGGACATTTCCCTTACCAACATTGGTGTATGAGTCTATGTTGATGGGCGTGGATTCGAATCTGGTATTCTTTTGGAATGGGGATGCCTGCAAAAAGTGTATTTTGATTGGGAGGCTTCTTGGGATTTTTGAGCAACGCGTGTGTGTAGTCTCCTCGTGTGCAGTATGCATGTGTGTTCTCTTTTTCGTTTCCTCTATGTCCTCTCCTTCGTTCGCCCTTTCATTTGCTCTTTTTTTCCCTTGGCACTGTATGCTTGCCCTTGTATTTATAGGAGAATGATGGTGTCTTGTAACGGGAAGAGACAGCCATTTAACATGCTTTTAAGACCATGAGACAAGAATCATACATATTAAAAGCATTCCTTTCTTGAAACGTTCATGTCTCTTGGATGAACCTGGACACTTGTCCCCTTCGAATACCCTCCAGTCATTCGAAAATCCTTTGCCCAAATACCACTCGAAGGGTATTTGTTGAAATGTCAATCGAAGGGTCTTTCCAAAAGGCCAATTGAAGGGTCTTACCAAAAGTCCAATCAAAGGGTCTTACCAGAATTCCAATCGAAGGGTCTTGCCAGAAGGCCAATCGAAGGGTACTTGGTTAACATGTATGTCGAAGCTTCCTTGTTTGAGATGCTAAATCTAAGGATTCCTTGCCATGCCAATCAAAAGGCTTGGCCATGAGACCAATCGAAAGGCCTTGTATCCATGCCAATCGAAGACCTTGTTGAAATGCCAATCAAATGATACTTTGTTAAAATGCCAATATAAAGGCCTTGTTAACAGGCCAATCAAAGGACCTTTGTCCATGCCAATCGAAGGGCGCTATGCAGATTCCAATTAAAGGCATTTTAGAGATTCCAAACGAAAGGCATTTTGGAGATGCCAATTGAAAGGAACTTTGGAGAGGCCAATCGAAAGGAACTTTGACCAACTTCAAAAAAAATTATTTTTCTTCAGGCAAGTGTTTGTAACCACCCATGTAAGAGAAGATCTTGTAACAAATGAGAGGGCAAATTTTGGGGTACAACAGCTGCCCCTGTTCAATCTTCTTAAACCTGAAGATGTAGATTAGCTTATCTGCCTTTCGTGATCTGAAGGTGGAAGATGATTAAACACTAGAGCGCCCAGAAATTTGCACTCGTCTGAGATGATACTTGACTGTGTAGATAGTGTTGGGAATGAGCTTATAGATTCCATTTGGAAAAGATGAATGGAGATCTTCGGAGATGGGCTTAAAGATGCCATCAGAATGTGATGGAGATTCGTCGGAGATGGGCTTAAAGATACCATCCAGAAGACTATTGATTTCATGAGACATTCCTTTGTAGGAATCCCTATTCCTGCTGTTTGAGGAGGAGTCCGCTGAGTAATGTTGATCTCTGTCTTGGAACATAGAGTTTTAGGAGCTTTAGTCGTCTGTTACTCTATTGGGGGAGTCGTCTCTTGATTTGAAGATACGAAAGTGAACTTCTATCTGGTCAGGATACAGGCTTCACAGTGACTTGCTGAGGATGATAAGGCTGACTGTTATCTCTTTGTGCTCCAGGCTTCACTGGGGAAATGAGATTAAACTGTTATTTGGTCGCATCAAGGCTTTGCAGTTTGAAGAAATTAAGATGTTATCTGGTCGGGTCCAGGCTTCAACTTGAGTCTGAGATGTACCTTTATCTGGTAGGATCCAGGCTTCTGTAATTTGAAGAAATTAAGCTATTATCTGGTCGGGTCCAGGCTTCAACTTGAATCTGAGGTATACTACTATCCAGTCGAATTCAGGCTTCACATTGTCTTCAATTGGTATGGCAATCAGAGAGATCTTAGTGTCGATCTGACTGAACCAGAGAGGGTCTTGGATTAACTTTGACTGGATAAGAATCATAAAAATCTTAGGATCGATTTAACTGAACCAGAAAAAAGTCTTGGAATATCTTCAACTAGAATAAGAATCAGGGAGATATTAGTGTCGATCTGACTGAACCAGAGAAGGTCTTAGATTAACTTTGACTAGATAAGGATCAGAAAAATCTTAGGATCGGTTTAACTGAACCAGACGAAAGTCTTGGAATATCTTCAACTGGAATAAGAATCAGGGAGATCTTAGCGTCGATCTGACTAAACCAGAGAAGGTATTGGATTAACTTTGACTGGATAAGAATCAGAAAAATATCAGGATTGATTTAACTGAACTAGATGAAAGTCTTGGAATATCTTCAACTGGAATAAGAATCGGGGAGATCTTAATGTCGATCTGAGTGAACCAGAGAAGGTCTTGGATCAACTTTGACTGGATAAGAATCAGAAAAATCTTAGAATCAATTTAAATGAACCAGGCGGAATTCTTGGAATATCTTCAACTGGAATAAGAATAAGGGAGATCTTAGCGTCGATCTGACTGAACCATAGAAGGTCTTGTGAGGACATTCTTCTGAGGAAAATCCTGGAATAGCCCTTTGTTAGACGTAGCTTGTTGATTTGATCTTTTCCCTGAAAGGTAAAGATTTAGTCGTACGCACTGTCATGATGTATGAAATGCATTATGATGATGTTCTAAAAATAAATGAGATTGTATTGTACGCAATGTATATGCATATGTCATGATGTATGAATATGGGATGTTATTGAGATGTTTCCCAGTCTAGGAAGATAAATCTCGGATTACTGCTGGAGAGTTTTAGTAAGCTGGATCCTTCATTTCCGCTGGGGATGATGAATGGAGATGATTCGCCGGGGATTTCCTCTTTCTGTTTGAGGATAACCTGCTGGGGATTGACTCTTCTTGAGAGTTGATTCTACTTGAGAATAAATCTGTGGAGAGAGATGCTTGTTGGAAGATTTTGTCGCTATAGAGAAATAAACTCCGTTGGGGAATGAACTTCCGTAGTTTGAGAAATAAACTCTACCCGGGAGGAGGTTTTATAACTGTTTGAAATTATAACACTCGGCTGGGGAAAACAGACTTCAGTTGGAGAATGTAATCCATGCTTAGGAAGATAGATGTCACGGGATTGTACGCTGAGGATACGGTGATGACTTTGCATCAGGACGTTTCTGCCCTTGTACCTGCTGGAGATCTTGTGGGTGGATCTATGTCGTGATTGTACTTGAACATGTATTGCATGAGTTCCAGAATGACATCCGTCTCTGGATCGTATCTGCATTGTACTTGAAACATGTGTTGAATGAGTGTCAGAATGACATCCGTCTCTGGATCGTATTTGCACTGTACTTGAAGATGGTCTGAATAAGTATCAGGATGATATTCGTCTTTGGATTGTACCTGAACTGTTGCTAGGAGATAATCTAGACTAAGTATCAGGATGACATCCATCTTGGATCGTACCTGAACTGTTGCTAGAAGATGATCTGAATAAGTATCAGGATGATATCTGTCTTTAGACCGTACCTGAACTATTGCTAGGAGATAATATGGACTAAGTATCAGGATGACATCCGTCTTGGATCGTACCTGAACTATTTCTAGAAGATGATCTAAAAAAGTATTAGGATGATATCCGTCTCTGGACCGTACCTGAACTGTTTCTAGGAGATAATCTGGACTAAGTATCAGGATGACATTCGTCTTGGATCGTACCTAAACTGTTGCTAGAAGATGATATGAATAAGTATCAGGATGATATCCGTCTCTAGACCGTACCTGAACTATTGCTAGGAGATAATCTGGACTAAGTATCAGGAAGACATCCATCTTGGATCGTACCTGAACTGTTGCTAGAAGATGATCTGAATAAGTATCAGGATGATATTCGTCTTTGGACCGTACCTGAACTGTTGCTAGGAGATAATCTGGACTAAGTATCAGGATGACATCCATCTTGGATCGTACCTGAACTGTTTCTAGAAGATGATCTGAATAAGTATCAGGATGATATTTGTCTCTAGACCGTACCTGAACTGTTGCTAGGAGATAATCTGGACTAAGTATCAGGATGACATCCGTCTTGGATCGTACCTGAACTGTTGCTAGAAAATGATCTGAATAAGTATCAGGATGATATTCGTCTCTGGACCGTACCTAAACGGTTTCTAGGAGATATTCTGGACTAAGTATCAGGATGACATCCGTCTTGGATCATACCTAAATTGTTGCTAGAAGATGATCTGAATAAGTATCAGGATGATATCCGTCTCTGGACCATACCTGAACTTATGATAGGAGATAATCTGGACTAAGTGTCAGGATGACATCTGTTTTTGGATCGTACCTGAATCGTTTCTAGATGATAATCTGCTTAATTCAGAATGCTTCCGTTGGGAATTCTTGTTTTGCTGTTTTTAGAATAAATTCGTTGAGGAACACTGATTTTGTTTGATTGTATGTGATTCGTTGTTGAAATTCATGTCTAATGCCCCAAGTGATTCAGGTGGAGATCTGCCCCTGGTTGTTTGGCATTTTTGAGAAATTCCTTGAATCTTGACTTGGCTGCCCCAGATGATGGACAATGATCATGTTGTGCCCCTTGGTTGGAAGTGTTTTTCCACTTGAAGTGAACCTTTTCATTGAGAAAGTTTTTATTCACTAGATATTCGTCATGTGAATTTCTCTGTTATTCGAACGAATAGCCATATGCAAACAATGATATTCGAATAATGCAAAGTTTATGCTTGTCTTGAAGTTTGAAAATTCATTTTTTTCAGTAAGACAAATTTTGCAAGAGAGTGATATCAACTCAAGATTTACTGCAAGTCTTATAGCAGTTAGGATACCTTTTGTAACAGTATGCTTCTGAACTAACCTACGCTTCAGTTAGGACTTTTAAGGGTTGTAGCCTGGCCTGGTTCACGGTTTAAGAAACAAAGGATAAAGGCTCAAATTTTTTTGTACCCACCTGTTCTTCGTGATGTTCTTCAGTCCTATGCTCAGTTAATTGTGCATTCAGATCCCAGTTGAGTTTGGCATCTTGTCCTTGATGTTCTGGTGATAGTTCGGATACTGACAGTTTATTTTGAATAGGCAGTCATTTTTGTAACCTTCTTTTTGTTGAGGATTTGTAGCGATCTCCTTTTTTCATTTTGTTATCCATGTCTTTTGCCTGAACTGTTTCTTTTTGTGATTACAGTCAGTGGGATGCCCCAGTTTTTTTCTTAAGTCTCCTTCATAGGTTTTGACTTAATGGGTTTTTATTGTGAGAGATAATGATTGTCTGTCTTGACGATTATGCAGAACCATCACCATCTTTAGACTTGGAAGGACGTCTTCGATGCCATTCATTATGTACGAAGAGGAAGATTACGACTGAATGCGCGTCTGAATTAACTGAGAAACTACCCTGCCCCAGGTTATGATTAAGGTTTTTAATTTATGTGAAAATAAAACTCATACTTCTTGGGCTCAAAGGGGGTTAACTAGGGATTATCTTCCTTATAACTCCACTGTTTAGGATTTGAAACAATGTTTGTACATCGTCAGTAAGGTCTGTTCAAAAGCACACTGTATGGATTGTGATATCGTTTTTGTCATCCTCCCTCTAAAGGCTTAGAGCTTTTGATCGAGAGTTGAATACCACAAAAGGAAAGCAGTTTAACAGTTTAAATAAAATGACAATGAAATCATTCAAGACAATGCATTAATGGGAAAACCAAAGTTTGGCATAACAGTAATTGCTTGAACAAAAAATAAAATTATAAATAAAAAGTGAACTGGACATTCTCAATGATTTGGCCTAGGAGCAGTGATCACTTTGTGAGTCTCTGGAGGGTCGAATTCAACCTCTTTGGCGTCAATCATGTCCTGAATTTTGTTCTTCAGAGCCCAACAGCCATTGGTATCATGTCCCGGACTGTCAAAATGGTATGCACACCTTTCGTTGGGGTGGTATCTAGGAGCAGAAGTGTTTGGATTTTGCAGAGGAGCCTTTAGCGTAATCAACTCTGCTTTCAACATGTGTTGTAGCGCTTGGGCTAGTGACATGTTGATTCTGGTGAATTGTCTCTTAGGTGTGACCTCTTTATGCTGGTTCACCTGTTGGTGTCGTGGCATGGGTGTAGAGTTAGAGACTCGTATTGCCCCCACAGATTGATTATGGTTGTCGGCCTTATTACGACCCTTCTGGCCATATGCAACATTGGCTTCCCTCTTACCAGCAAATGGCTTCTTCTCAGCATTAGAAGATGTAGCCATCGGGATCTTCCCACTTTTGATACCCTTTTCGATCCTTTCTCCAGTCAGAACCATTTCGATGAACCCGGATGAGGAACTCCCAATCAGCAAATTGAAGAATGGTCCTGTCAGAGTGCCCATGACCATGTCTACCATTTCATGATCATTCAGAGGAGGTTGTACCCTTCCAGCTAGATCCCTCCATTTCTGGGCATATTCCTTGAACCCTTCTCTTGAGCTCATGGACATATTCTGCAGTTGTACTCGAGTTGGTGCCAGGTCAGCATTGTATTGGTACTGCTTGTAGAAAGCAGCAGCCAAGTCTTCCCAGGTATGGATTTCAATTCCTTCTAGCTGATAGAACCAATCCAGTTGAGCGCTAACCAAACTTTCTTGGAAGAAATGGACCCATAACTTTCGATCAGCAGTGTGAGGCTAGATCTTTCTGACATATGACCTCAAGTGAAGCTTGGGACAGGAAACACCATCATATTTTGCGAAGATGGGGACCTTGAACTTAGGTGGGATGACCACCCCTGGAACCAGACCTAATTCTTCGAAATCCAGAACGGGAACCCTTTGAATCTCCATGGCATTGAGCCGATCCTCCACTTGTTTTTATTTTTCATTAGTAGGAGGATACTTCTCCTCATCATAGTAAAATTCATCTTCTTCAGACGCTGGAATATTGTCTTCTTCCTCTAATTCCTCGTCATCTTCCTCTTGATTATCCCCTCCATTTGATGAGGTTGTGGAATCTAGAGCGCAGTTAGCTTGTCTTCTCCTTCCCCCACTCGAAACACGAATTGGTTTCTTTGCCTTCTTAGCCTTCTTTTTGACGAGCAGAGATCTCAGGTTTTCCTGCCCCTGGGTCAGAGTCAGGAACATTTGCTGGAACTGAGCATTTTGGGCCTGAAGGTCTTTGACTATTTGTTCGAGAGCCATTTCTTTACTTGATGAAATAAACAGCGAATAAGATGAGGACCCTGCTTTGAAACCTGTTTATGCAATGACATGTATGACATATGTATGCAATGTTTTCAAGGATCTCACGAGGTAAACAAGAAGATGTCAGCAGTTAAAGTTCGTAGCTTTGATTGAATAAATTTGTATCGTTGAAGGTCCTTCTACAAGAGTCAAGCTCACCATATCAGTGGGTCATAGCCCCTAACTCAAGTTGTTGAGTTTTGATCTTTTGACGGCATTGGCTAGAGGAAAAAAATCCCCTTGCCCCTTGCTAGACGTCCGATTTGTCATAACCTGCATCACAAACCCTTGAGATCCTTGAAATGGTCAAGGAAATGTTGTGGCATGATGTTATGATGTATATGCTATGTGTTAAGAAAAAATGTAAGGTTATGTAAGCAAGTAAACCCTGCAAGAAATCCAAGTTATTGGATAATGATTGTGAACAAAATCCTGCAAGGAAATCAAGTTGTCTGATAAAAACCCTGCAAGTAGTTCAAGCTGAAAGCAAACAAATCACACAAGTAGACTTAGGTTTAGGCTTTCATGGTGTTTATAGGTAAGTACCCTCTTGAATGTTCAGTTGGCTCAACCTGTCCTATCAATAGTAACCAGGTTCTAAGGAGCCTCAATATCACTGACCTTCTCTTCAGTAATTATTTCAGCTCCGCACTGAAGTATTGCGGCCGAAAAATCCTAAAAGTCCATCCTCAATGAGTGTAGTATCGAGTATCAACCAATCTTCGGTCGGAACCAAAGTCGGCTATCTCACTACTTCCTAATGGCTAGGATGAGTCAATTAAAGGTTCTAAAGGTCAGTTAGCGCTTAGTGACACTATGAGGAAGCCTAATGTTATCCTTAACTTACTCAAGGAACATTAGTATAATCCAAAGCATCACGCTAACGTATCCACCACTTTATCCATATCGGTCTACGTCGTATAACTTCCATGGTTTATTGCTACTTACCTAATAAGGTGCCCCAGATCCGGGTGTAGGATCTTTTAGTAACAACCCAAGCAAACCCTTAAAAGTAAAGCAAACAAGCACAAAAAGAAATTTAAAGATGAACTAACTCTAAGGTAACCCCACTTTTTATTTTCCCCAACAGAGTCGCCAGTTCTGTTACACGGTGGCAGAACTAATTGTTTATATACTACTGGTTTTGTGTTTTTCGTTCGCAAATGTGCGTTAAGCAAGAGTCGCCACCGTCTTTTCTTTTATATAACAAAAGAAAGGGTGAAAAGAACAGAAAAATACCTTTTCGAGATTTTTCTGAGTAAGGGGGGTAGATTATGGAAAGGGAAGGTGTTAACACCCTTTCCATCCGTGGTTTTCCACGGGCTCTTAGAGGTTTGCTCATTTTTAAAATGCTTTGTGCTTTGTGTGTTTGAAAATGTTTTGAAAAGATGCCTTAGTGCGGCGATTTGCTTTGTGTTTAATTCTTGTATCGGTCCTCAAGAATGTTAACAAAGCAAATGTTTTGAAATTGTTTTTGAAAAGTAGTATTTGTGTGTAAGTACAAAAAGTATTTTTGAGCAAACTCCTAACAGTTATCAACTTTATTACTCGAAAAGGGTCGTTCTTTTCCTCCTATCCTTTATACAGTGCTATCCTACTATTAGTGAGTAGGTAGCCCTATCGTTGGATGTTGAGGGACAATCGAAGGGACGTTTTACAGTCACGAAGGCAATTATGGAGATGCTTTAGCAATTCTGTTTTAGGGACTAGATCATTTACCGAGAAGGCAAATGTAGGGTCATCGAGGGACTATGATCTTTTTTATTTTTGCGGGTCTTTGCTAAAGCATTCGTGCCTCATGGCTGTTTTTTAAAGGCAACCAAAGTGGGCGTACCTTAGAGATGCTTGTGTGCAATTGTGTTGTGTTTCAGTTATTTTTTGTCTTTTTGTTAAGTGTGCTAGCATTTGATTATTAGTCTTATCATACAATCCTAATTACTAGCAGTTAATAAGAAAAGCAGTCAAATGCAGAATATAGAGGTCCTACGCTATTACAAGGCTTCAGGACAGTTACATAAAAAATGCAAGAAACTAAAAGTGCAGAATTTTAAATCTAAACCTATTACAACTATGAGCAGTTACAATAAAATAAAATGCGCGCGAATTTGAAAATAACGTCTAAAAATCCTAAGAATATTTTTTTTTTTAGTATAAAAGAAAATAAGCCTAAGTCTATTTAATTTTAATTTTAAAAAAATGTTAAAATAATTAATTGACAAAATTAATTTAATATAAAAAGGTTAAACATAATGTTTTTTTAGTGATTTTTTATTTTGAAATTAAAATAAAAATAAGATCAATAAAGAAATAACAACAAAAAGAACAAAAAATAAAATATGAAGGAGTGGGGATCCTTCGATCCTGGGGGGACCAGAGCTTCGATTTAGAACAAAAGGGTTGCCTTCGATTCTGAGGAAGGCGACTTTAAATTAGGAGACAATTGGAGTTTTCGATCCAGGAGGGATGGGTGTCCTTCCACCCGAGAGGAGATGATTGTCTTTCGATCCACGGGTGGATGCTATGAGCATAATGAATCTATAAATGTATGCTGGCAAAAACGAAAGGCGTGACCTGGGTACTAAGCCCAGGTCGTTCGATCATATGCAATGTGGCCTCATTTATGCTAGATCTGCAACAGATGTTAGAAGCAAACGAAAACCAATACAGACATTTCCCTTACCAACAGTGGTGTATGAGTCTGTGGTGATGGGCGTGGATTCGAATCTGGTATTCTTTTGGAATGGGGATGCCTGCAAAAAGTGTGTTTTTATTGGGAGGCTTCTTGGGATTTTTTAGCAACGCGTGTGTGTAGTCTCTTCGTGTGGAGTATATGTTGTACCCCAAAAATTTCCCTCCCATATTTCTCAATGCATGTCAAGTAAGGTCCTCAAATTGCTCAAGGAAGCCCAGGGGTTGACAAGACAAACTCCCCCCTAAGGCAGTCTACCCCAAATTAGGGTTTCATTTTGCATCAAGATGTCTGAGTCCAAAGGATCCCAAATGCTCACCATTGTCCTAATATGTTCTCAAGACTATACATCTCAAGTTTCAAGCCTTGCAGAGGAAATTTGCTCAGTCAATTGCTCAAAGGCCTGAAAATCGACTGTGCTAGGGCAAAAGTCAACTGTGGCCCACATACAGTCAAACTCCAAGATTTTTTGTCAACATTCTCATTTTTAGGTATTATTCATCATTTGATCAAGGGTTGACCATGATTCCTCAAGGATTGCTCACAATTCATAAAAACCCAAAAGTTGCTAAATTAGGGTTTTATAGGAAAAGTCCACTCAACTTTGACCAAGCATAAATTTCTCATACTTTATCAAAAATGACCCATCCAAAGCTCATTTTGAATAGGATGCAATTCCCTACAATTCATCTTCAGCTCCCAAGTTCAAAATATGCACTCACAAGAAGATATGAATTTGGACATTATAGGTCATTTTGAAAAGTCAACAAAAACACCTTTTGGGTCAAAGCTTCATACATGAACATGGAAGACTCAATTAATATGAGACAAAGAGGGTTGCTTAGAGGACATCTTAAGATTTCTAAAAAGTCCAATAACACATCTCTAGGGTCAAAATTGAAGGAGTTATGCATTGGCAAAGTTGACCCTTTTTGCAAAATTGCCAAAAGTCAAATGTGGCCAAAATTGCATTTTTTTTTTGCCAAATAGGCCCAACTTTTTATGCTTGCACTGAGTTTGTAATGTGACCCACGACCCATGAGCCCTTCCATTTATCATTCTTTTATTTTTTTCATTTATTTTGGTTTTATTTCAATTAAATCAAATAAAATCGTGAAAATATCAAAAACTAATCAAAGCTTGATATTTTGTGCATGTTTAGGTCTATTATACAGCTGGAGATGGAATCAAATCGTGCAAAGTTCACATGGACACAAAAGATTTCATTTTGCTTGATTTGGGAAGATTTGTACATATAATCAAATCATGAATCAATGATCTTAATTGGAAAAGATTTGATACAAGTTTGCAACCCTAATTCCTTCTAGGGTACATAAGGAACATGTTCAGATCAAAAACAAAGAGATTGGAGGCTTGCAAGACAGAAAGAAAAGTTACAAAAATTCAAGAAAAGTTGTAAATCGATTTTCAGGATTCAGGCTATCTCAAGCCATTCTAAGAATCTCTATCGCTTGCTGGATATCCCTGGATCACATTGCAACCATTAGCAAGCTTCCTAACATCCAGAAACACGCTGTAAGTTTCACACGACTTCCACATTTTCTTGAAATTGAATTCAATAATTCTGGCATAGTTAGCATGTTTTGTTGGCATATCCTTAATCCATGAGTTATTTGCAAGCTAATGGTGATACTTAATTGCATTTTCATTAATTGTACAGCAAGATGTCATAGTTAGGGTTCTTGCTTCGTTTTTAGGGTTTTTGGATACAGGGACAATTGGCCATGGATAGTGGTACCATGACGCCCGTGAGGTTGCAACGAGTTGATTGGTACCACTAATATTAATTTATCATGCAGGGACAAGATTTTGGAGAAGCACAGGGTTGTACCTACGCCCTTTGTCCGTAGGTAAAAGTTCTTGTCTAAAACGACAGAAGCCATGAGGACGATGATGGCGTGGCAGGTGGTGAATGGGCCATTTGAATTTCGTGCATTTTTTAATTCAGCCATTTGTTTTATCATATTATATTTCTTTGTTATTATTCATACAAATAACCAAGCCAGCTCAGCTGGCCAGCGCGTAGTGGAAAGATGTCTAAGGGCCTGGGTTCGATCCCCAGGTCCCCATATTTGCCTTATGTTGTTTTTCTTTGCATAATCAGGTGTGCTGATACCCCATGAGTCCACCATACACCATTAATATCCATCCAACAGATCTTCAACAAGGCAGATCCAATGCCTTATCCCTGAGAGTCCACCATGGGCATCAGTCAAGCGTGCACACAAGATTGAAAAAGTCAAAGCAGGCCAGGTGTTATTGGGCTCAAAATTGCAAGTCTCACCCCCCCCCCCTTCTTGCTAGCAACAACCAGGCCCATTCTTATTTCTTTTCTAATTTCTTTTATTTAATTTAATTTGTTTAAATTATTTTCTAACCAAATAATTTCTTTTTTTTCCCAAAAAAATCATAAAATCAATTTCACAAATTTAGATTTAGGTTTTTTATTTTATCAAATCTAATTTAATATTAGTTTTAATTTAATTTAGGATTAATTCTAACTTTTTCATATATTTAAAATCAATTAGACAAATTAGGGTTTCGCTTTTGATTTAATTTTTATTTCTTTCATAAAATAAAAGAACACAAAAAATGGGTTAATTTAATCATCTTTCTTAATTTAAATTAATTAGTAATTAGGTTTTTATTTATTCAATTAAATCTTATTTTTTCAAAACAATCAAAAACAACAAAAAAATGATTTTTCTCTTTAAGTTTCAATTAGGTTTAGATGGGGTCAAAACCCTAATTCCTTTTCATTCAATTCATCGCGTGCATCTTATTATTTTTACGATATTAATGTAACTGCTCACAGTGTGTAATAGTTTAATTAGGATTTCCTTTTTATTTATCGTTTTATGGGTTTTTGGCTATGTAATTAATCCCCCACCCCGAAGCCTTATAATAGCGTAGGTTTTATTTCTCACATTTTAATTCTCGCAAATATTAACTGTTAGATGTATGATAATAGGATTGTATGACAAAACTGTATGTTAATTTAAAATGGCTAGCAAACCCTAAATGTGCAAAGATAACAACTGAAATAAAATCACTCGCACATGCGTACTCCTAGGGTATACTCTCACTTCGGTTGCCTTCGGTAAACGGTCATTAAGTATAGGGTGTCTTAGTGGTTTCCCTTCTGTCTAAACAAAGATCAAAAGTCTCGTCTGAAAATGTTGCCTTGGAAAGGTTGCCTCGGAAATGTTGCCTCGAATATGATCTTAAGACATTAGGGTTATTACTAAGACATCCTAACATTGCTTTAGTGATCGTACGTCCCTTTAGAATTGACCCTTACAACTCCAACGACGGTGCTACCTATTTCTCAATAGTAGGATAGCATTGTCTAAAGGAAACAAGAATAGAAACAATCCTTCTTCGAGTAGGTAGATGCTAGTAGGTACTTGCTCAAAATAAACTTTTTCACACTTACACTTTTATAAACAAAGTTTTCAAAAACACTTTGTAACACTCTTGAAGACAGAAGCAAGGGTTAAAACGAAGTAAAACAAAAAACTTTTTTCAAAACAAGCACACACAAGCAATTTTAAAGGATGAGCAAGTATCTAAGAGCCCGTGGAAAACCATGGATAGAAAGGGTGCTAATACCTTCCCTTTCTATAATCTACCCCCCGTACTCAAAATCTCGAAAAAGGAATTTTTCTGTGCTTTTCCCCTTTCCAGTTGGATAAAATAAAAGTCGGTGGCGACTCTTGTTTACCGCGACATTTTGCAAACACAAACACAAAACACAAACCAGCATTTTCAAAACAGTCGGTTCTGCCACCATATCACAGAACTGGCGACTCTGCTGGGGACTTAAATAAGTGGGGTATATCTTAGGACTAGTTCATCATATTTGCTTCTCTTGTTTGTTTTGGTTGCTTTACTTTTAAGGGTTTTTGTATGGGAGTTACTATAGATCCTAACCCGGATCTGGGGACACCTTTTAGGTAAGTAGCAATAAATTGTGAGGGAACTGTACAGCGTAAACCGATACAGTTGAAGCAGTAGCTATATTGATGTGGCACATTGGTTGGTACCGGTATCCCTTGTGGAGAAACGAGGAGAATACGGGGCCGCTACGTGTGTTGTTAAGCATCAACTGACCTTATAACCTTTAATCGACCAACTTAGCCACTAGGAAGTAGTGAGATAGCCGGCCTCGGTGTAAAGTTGAGAACTGGTTGATACTCGATGCTACACTCATTGAGACCATACTCTCGAGATAGTTTCGGCTGCAACAAAAGATTGTGTGAGCTGAAACCATGACTTATGGAGGATGGTCAATAATATTGAGAACCTCTAGAACCCGGTTACTTTTGCTAGGATAGGTTGAAACCAACTGAACTTCAAGAGGGTAACACCTTTGACCCCATGCAAGCCTTAAACTTAAGGGCTTTTGTGTGACTTGTTTGCCTTTGCCATGCCTGTTATCTGCTATACCTGTTGTTTTCTATCATGACATCATGCATCATAACATAGCATGCATATTTCATTATACTAACCATTTCAAAGACCGAGGGGATTTATCTTTGTTCTGTTTTGCAGATTATGGCTTCCGTGCCTAGAAACACCATCCGAGTTAACTTTGTGCAAATACCTGCGCAACTCAAAGAGTTAGCCTCAAGAGTTTCTGAAACTTCTTCGTTCTATAAGAGACATGGTCAGATTCTTAGCTTGGTCACCTCAAAGTTTGATGAGCAGATGATGAGTGTGCTTTTCCAATTCTTCGATCATGTGCATCATTACTTCACATTTCCAAATTACCAGTTGGTTCCCACTTTGGAAGAGTTCTCACACTTATTGGGCATATCCATCCTTGAGCAGGTTCCTTTCACGGGTATGGAAGAGACTCCTAGACCAGAAGACATTGCTTCAGCTCTGCATCTAAAAAGGGTTGATGTAGTATCCAATTGGGAAACACGAAGCGGGGTTGAAGGTTTCTTAGCTAAGTTTCTGATAGATCAAGCTCAGCTATTCTGGGATAGTTTGGATTTTCAGGCTTTCGAAGATATCTTGGCTCTCCTTATCTACGGTTTGGTTCTCTTCCCGAATCCGAATTCCTTTGTAGATGTGAATGCGGTTAAGATCTTCCTGTCTCGCAATCCTGTGCCTACTCTACTGAGTGATATCTTGAATGCCCTCTACACTCGTACTGTGCATAGAAGAGGGACTCTTATGTGTTGTATGTTGTTGTTGTCGAGGTGGTTTATTTCGCACCTCCCTAAGTCTGTGTTGAAGAATGAAGAAGGTTTGGGATGGTCTTACAGGATAATGTCACTTGCCCATACAGACATTCTTTGGAGCTCCCGGGTTATGGAAAGCACTGTTGTCATTGATTGTTGTGGGGGATACCCTAATTTCCCATTGCTTGGAATCAGAGGGGGAATAACCTACAATCCTTGTCTAGCTTTGCGACAGTTTGGTCGTGCTCAGAGAGATGGTCCCCATGAGCTACTTCTTACGGCTATCGCATTTGACTACAAGGAAGACGTTGACGAGCATCGCCGGAGGTTTGTACGAGCTTGGGCATGGTGAACAGATCTGACCCCCAAGAGTTGGGACCAAGGACTTCCCTTCCTATGCAGCCTTACCTACAATGGGTCCGAGCTCGTGCCCAGAAGCTTGGTATTCCCTATGAAGCTGTATTTCCAGTGATTGTGGAACCCACCAATGAAGAAGGCATTCCTTATACAATTCTTTATCCTTACATGCCCACTGATCCTGGGGCATTGCAGAGGTCTTGGATTCAGCTGAAAGAGGAAAGGGACACTTACCGGGAGAAGTACCATGAGCAAGAAAGGAAGATCTTGAAGCTCACCAGGCAGCTCGAGGAGGAAAGAATGATCAATGACTACGTCAGCATAAAGGAGAAGCGTCCATGGGATTTTTTATTTTTGATTTTCTAGTTTAGATCTGTTTTTCATTTATTTCTTTGTAACGCCTTAAAGGCATTGTTGAACTTTTTACAAGATTAATCTAATAAAGTTTGTTTATTTCTTGGTTTGCAAATTTAAATCTCCCAAAGTCTTTGAAATCATTACATACGCATCCCATTATCATGCACATCATTATAGGTACCATTACAGGTTTCTCATCTCCTTCGCTATTTATTTCAGCAAAAATGTCTTCTGATCAAGCCATCAAAGATCTTCAGGCACAAAACTCCCAATTCCAGGAGATATTGTTAAGCTTGGCTAAAGGGCAAGAGGATCTAAAAGCTCACATTCTGAAAGAGAAAAAGAAGAAGAAGAAGAAGGTCGTTCTTCTAAATATGGGTAAAAGGTTTGGGGATAGGTTGAAACAGCAAGCTGATCTGACCTCTTCATCCAAGGAAGGGGAGAATCAAGAAGAAGAAAAGGGCCCCAGCCCTGCCATCTCTGATGATGATACAGATTATGATGAGGAGTATTATCCTCCTGCCGAGGATAGGTACAAGCAGTTAGAAGACCGTCTGAGTGCTATGGAAATTCAAAAGATCCCTAGTTTGGATTTTGGAGAACTGGGACTGGTATCAGGAGTAGTGATCCCTCATAAGTTTAAAGCTCCAGTTTTTGCCAAGTACGATGGAGTATCCTGTCCAAAACTCCATCTCCGATCGTACGTCTGGAAAATCCAACCCCACACTGCTGATAGAAATTTGTGGGTGCATTTCTTTCAAGATAGTCTATCAGGGACTCAACTTGAATGGTTTTATCAGTTGGAAGGAGCCAATGTCCGAAACTGGGAGGACCTTGCTGCTGCTTTTTACAGGCAATATCAGTATAACGCCGACCTTGCTCCCACTCGTACTCAGCTTCAGGGTATGTCTATGGGTGCAAGTGAAGTTTTTAAGGACTATGCTCAAAAGTGGAGAGACTTGGCTGGAAGAGTCCAACCCCCTTTGTCTGATAGGAAGTTGGTTGACATGTTTCTAGGGACGCTATCTGGTCCATTTTTCAATCATCTGATCGGCAGTTCGTCATCTGGGTTTACTGAGTTGATTTTGACTGGGGAGAGAGTAGAAGCTGGTATCCGAAGTGGTAAGATACAGAAAGATACTTCATCAAGTGCAGTAAAGAAGCCTTTCACCGGTAAGAAAGAAGCTAGTGCAATATATGACTCGTGGAGCCAAAGCAGACCTGAAGACCGTCAAGCAGTAGATGCAGTAGTGATATCAAGACCCACGGTTGCTCCACAATGCAACAATCAATAATGGGTGGAAAGGCCACAGAGGCAGTACACTCGGTCAATATGACCTTGTCTCAAATTCTACCACAATTATTGAAGACCAGTCTGGTAACTCTGAGGGAGGCCCCGAAGAATCCCAACACCACATCTCCGGAATATAACCTGAATGCCCGCTGCGCCTATCACTCCGAAAGTCCAGGTCATGATACAAACAACTGTTGGACCTTGAAAAATAAGGTGCAAGATTTGATTGAAGCCAAAGAGATTGAGTTTGACGCTCCGGAGAAGCCCAACGTCATAACTGCTCCCACGCCCAAGCATGGTCATGGAGTGAATGCTGTGGACGATGATTTATTTGTGACCTCCGTGGAAGAAATTTCTACTCCTTTGATGACAGTTAAGAAGAATATGTTGTTAGCCGGTTTATTTTCGGGCTGTGGCGAAGGTTGCCACATGTGTTCAATTTTACCTGCTGGTTGCCACTTATTAAAATCAGGTGTTCAGCGCCTGATGGATAATAAGGAGATCCTGTTCGAGAAGTCTATGATTCTGTTGGTTCCAATTCAAGATGTTGCCATCATAACCATTTCCTCCAATCCTTCCAAGGCTTCCTCGAGAAAGCCTGTTAGGATTACATTCGTCCCAAGAATTTCTCCGTTAATAATTATTGTCCCTAGTCCTATCCCATACACTTCGGATAAGGTTGTCCCATGGCACTATGGCGCTGACGTGTATTACCATGGAGTTAAGCAAGACTTAAAGAGTGAAGAAGTTGATGTTGATATTAGCAATATTGTCGGGTCCAGCAAGGTCACCAGAAGCGGAAGACTCTTTTCTCCCAAGATTTCCCCTCTGACTGTTCACAAACCTGTTTTCATTCCGTCTGCTGGTACATCAGCTACTATCCCAGTTCCTATTCCAGTTATCACCCCTGTCGCTGAGCCATCTGGCACTCGGGTCAAAGAAATCACAGGTGAGCCTGCCCGGACGGAGGCACCTAAGAAGATCATTGTAGAAACCTCTAAGCAGGAGATAGAGGAAATTCTGAAGATTATCAAGAAGAGCGATTACAACGTAGTCGAGCAGCTGGGGCAGACCCCGTCAAAAATCTCCATGTTATCCTTGTTATTGTGTTATGAAGCCCATGCAAAGGCTTTAATTGCTTTCCTCAAGACTGCGCATATGTCGCAGGAAACTTCAGCCAATCAATTTAAAGATTGCGTAGCTAGATTGACTGCCGACAATGGGTTGGGTTTCTCAGATGCAGATCTGACTGCTAAAGGAACAAAATACAATGACGCTCTGCACGTCTCAATCGAGTGCATGGGCACTACTATGGCCCATGTACTGGTGGATATCGGGTCCTCATTGAATGTTTTTCCAAATAAGGCATTATACCGTTTGGACTGTGAAGGTTTGATTCTGAAGTCGAGTAATATTGTGGTCAGGGCTTTCGACGAGTCAAAAAGGATGGTGCACGGGGAGGTGGACGTCCCTGTTAAAGTTAGCTCTCAGACTTTTGCATCCACTTTCTACGTGATGGATATTATACCATCGTATTCTTGCTTGTTGGGTCGTCCTTGGATTCATAAGGATGGGGCGGTTACTTCCATGCTCCATATCTTAATTCCTTTCTCTATGTGGAGATGGATGGGGAATTCATCGAAACCCCTTGTCAGAACTTTGAAGAGGTCCCCCAGACTTTAGCATCAACTGAAGTTGCTGCTGACAAACCTCCGATGAAGATGGCTTCCCTCAAGGATGCCAAGGCTGTAATTGAAAAAGGTGGGTGTGCAAATTGGGGTCAGCTCCCTGATTTCACACACAAAACTGATAAATTTGGTTTGGGCTTTACTACATGGACTCAAAGGGCTGTTAGGCACGCACGGATTGGAAGACCTCCTCTGCACATCAGTAATCAGGGAGTTAATGCGGTTGAGGACGGTGAAGAAGATTCAGATATCGACAGCTGGATCTACCCTACAACCAATGGTGGATTGAACAATTGGACGGTGAAGGATTCCATACCTGTTTCTTTTATTTCACAGTAATTGACTTTTGTTTTAAGATTTGTAATAAACAGTTTGAAACTTTACATCCCGGTGACTTGCCCGAGGCACCTTGGCTTTGCTTGTGAGGGCTTATTATTTGTCATTTTCATATATCATCAATAAAGCATTGGACGTTTCTTGCATTACAAATTTCACGCTCTTTGTTTTTTTCTTTTCTCGCTTTATCAAAAAATAGCTATTCTCTTACACACACTCACGTATCACAATGCAGATCCATATCCACTCTGGATCCCATTGATAATAACTCTGCCACTTCCAGTTATGAATTCGAAAATTTGATCAACCAAGCCGAGGATGAAGGTGAGGATGATTGTCAGGTACCCGGAGAACTTGCTAGACTGTTGCTATAGGAAGAGAGGGCCATACAGCCTCATGAAGAGCCAATGGAATCAGTGAACTTGGGTACAGAGGAAAACAGGAAAGAGGTCAAGATAGGTTTAAATCTGGATCCTAGTGTCAAGCAACGGTTGATACAGATGCTACGTGACTATGTTGAGATCTTTGCTTGGTCTTATGAAGATATGCCCGGTTTGGACACTGATATTGTGGTTCATCGCTTGTCGACTAAAGAAGACTGCCCTCCGGTAAAGCAGAAGGTTCGCCGTATGCGTCCTGAGATGTCTGCGAAAATCAAAGTTGAGGTCATGAAACAGTTCGACACGGGATTTTTAGTTGTCACTTCTTATCTACAGTGGGTTGCCAACGTTGTTCTGGTGCCTAAGAAGGATGGTAAGGTACAGATGTGTGTGGACTATAGAGATCTGAACAGGGAAAGCCTCAAGGATGATTTCCCACTTCCACGCATTGATGTTCTGGTCGACAATACCGTGCAGCATAAGATCTCCTCCTTTATGGATGGTTTTTCTGGTTACAACTAGATCAAGATGGCCCCCAAGTACATGGAGAAGACAACCTTCATTACACAGTGGGGCACCTTCTGTTACAAGGTAATGCCTTTCGGGTTGAAGAATGTTGGGGCAACTTATCAGCGCGCCATGGTCGCTTTGTTCCACGACATGATTCATCATGAGATTGAGGTTTATGTTGATGACATGATCGCAAGGTCCCAGACCGAGGAAGAACACCTTGATCATCTCCAGAAACTGTTTGATAGGTTGGAAACGTATAAGCTGAGTTGAACCCGAACAAGTGCACCTTCGGGGTAAGGTCTGGTAAGCTGCTGGGTTTCCTCGTTAGTGATAAAGGTATTCAGGTGGATCCTGCCAAGGTTAAGGCTATACAAGAGATGCCAGCTCCCCGCATAGAAAAGGAAGTTAGAGGCTTTTTGGGACGTCTGAACTACATCGCCCGATTCATTTCACATCTGACTACTACTTGAGAGCCAATCTTCAAGCTGCTGAAGAAAGATCAAGTGGTAAAATGGAATGATGAATGTCATACCGCTTTCGAAAGGATCAAGGAATACCTCAAAGAGCCACCAATTCTGATGCCTCCAGTTGAAGGAATACCTTTGATCTTATACTTGACAGTGTTGGATAATTCAATGGGGTGTGTGCTGGGGCAGCATGACGAGTCTAGCCGAAAAGAGCACGTTATTTACTACCTTAGCAAAAAGTTTACCAACTGTGAGACCCGATACTCATTGCTCGAGAAAACTTGCTGCGCTTTGGCATGGGCTGCTCGCCGGCTGAGACAGTATATGCTGACTCACACCACCTTGTTGATATCAAAGATGGACCCAATCAAGTATATCTTCGAGAAGCATGCCTTATCCGGAAGAATAGCAAGATGGCAAATGATCTTAACCGAGTATGACATCTAATACACAACCCAAAAAGCAATCAAGGGGAGTGTATTGGCGGATCATTTGGCGCATCAGGCCGTGGATGACTACCAGTCCATGAATTTCGAGTTCCCGGATGAGAACATCATGTTGGTGACCGACTGTGAAAAACTTGGACCGGATGAAGGATCCGAGGAGGGATCCCGATGGTCTATGTATTTTGGTGGAGCCTCAAACACGTTGGGTAATGGCATTGGCATTGTGATTATATCTCCTCAGGGTTGTCATACTCCATTCACCGTCCGATTATGTTTTAACTGGACCAACAATATGGCGGTGTATGAAGCATGTATCTTAGGTCTTCGAGGTGCTATTGACCTGAGGATTAAGTTCTTGAGTGTATTCGGAGATTCTGCTCTAGTGATCAGTCAGATCAAAGGCGAGTGGGATACGAAGCACCCAAATCTTATTCCTTACAAAGAATATGTGCTGACATTGCTCCCGCACTTTGAGGAGATAACCTTTGAACACTTCCCGAGAGAGGAGAATCAGTTAGCGGACGCGCTAGCTACCATGTCTTCTATGTTCAAAGTCAGGTGGGACAATAAAGCTCCCCAGATTACCATCGAGAGGTTAGGCAAACCCGCACATTGTTGTGACATTGAGACTGACGAGGTAGCAGATAAACCCTGGTTTCACGAGGTAAAGAGGTATCTTGAGGCTCAAGAATACCCCGAGGGTGCATCTGTTAATGATAAGAAGTTTCTGAGAAGGTTCGCTGCAAAGTTCTTCATTAGCAATGGTGTGCTTTATAAGCGTAATCATGATTCAACCTTACTGCAATGTGTGGACAAAAGTGAGGCAGAAAGGATCATGGCAGAGTTACATGAAGGTACCTTCGGAACTCATTCCAGTGGGCATACTATGGCAAATAAAATCCTACGGGCAAGATATTTTTGGTCTACTATGGAAGCCGATTATTATCAGCATTCTCGAACCTGACATAAGTTCCAAGTCTATGCTGATAAGGTGCATGTACCTCCAGTTCCTCTGAAAATATCTTGACAGCTCCTTGGCCTTTCGTAATGTGGGGCATCGATATGATAGGTGAGATTAGACCTACTGCGTCTAACGACCATCGTTTCTTTTTGGTGGCTATTGATTATTTCACGAAGTGGGTCGAGGCAACTTCCTTTGCTACAGTAACCAAGAACGTCGTGGCACGGTTCATCCGACACAATCTGATCTGTCGATACGGTGTACCAGAGAGGATCATTACGGACAATGGTACAAATCTCAACAATACGATGATCACCGAGCTCTGCAAACAGTTTAAGATACAGCATCACAAATTTTCTCCCTATTGGCCGAAGATGAATGGGGCTATTGAAGCAGCTAACAAGAACATCAAGAAGATTGTGCAGAAGATGACGGTGACATACAAAGACTGGCATGAGATGTTACCATTCACTCTTCATGGGTATCGTACCTCAGCGCAGACGTCGACAGGGGCGACACCCTACTCTTTGGTGTATGGCATGAAGGCAGTTCTACCCATCGAAGTCCAGATACCCTCTCTCTGGATTATGAAGGATGCAGGTTTGAGCGAAGATGATTGGATCCAGACCCGGCTTGATCAGCTGAACTTAATCGATGAAAAGAGACTTACTGCTATTTTTCATGGTCAGACGTATCAAAAGCGGATGATCAAGGCTTTTAACAAGAAAGTCAGACGTCAGGAATATCAAGTCGGGGATCTGGTGATCAAGCGCATCATACTGCCGCAAGGTGACCCCGGGGGAAAATGGACCCCCACATATGAAGGGCCATTTGTGGTTAAGAACATTTTCTCGGGAGGAGCTATGATTCTAACCACCATGGATGGTGACGACCTTCCTCACCCCGTCAAAGCAGACATAGTGAAAAAATACTACGCCTAATCAAAGACCCGCTAGGTTGACCGGCCTAGGCAAAAATAAGGGCTTCCCGGCGAACCAAAAGGGTTCGGGCAAAAGTAAGGGATGAAAATAAAAAAATTGTACACCCGGTAAGTCGAAAACCTGAAAAGGCGGCTTGGGCAAAAAAGGGTATCCCGGTGGACTGAAAACCCGAAAGGGCGGTCCAGGCAAAAATTAGGGACCAAAGCGTAACACTATGTCTCATGGGATCATCTTGCGACCAGACTTCGGTATCGACTATCAAGCTCGGACGGCGCCAATCAATCTGATCTATCTTCGACCAAGTAGCAAAGTGATGAGACGCTCGAAGATATAAAGGCAATAGTAGAGTTGGAATCTAGTGGGATTGTTTCACATAGCTGTTTTTAATTCTTTTTCATAAAATGTATAATTCCCTCGGCGGCGTTCTCTTACTAGGACGTCAGCCTCTTGTACAAAACGCCTATTACAGGCTAACTTCAAAAATCAATACAATTCATTTTCACAAAGAAATTTCAAATTGTGTTTTCTTTTTCTGTTTTGTTTCGCAAGAATGTCCAATGATTCATTTTGATATATGCATTTGAAAATGATTGCTGCTCATAAATATTTACATGTGAAACAAAGGACAATTACTGGTAATTCCAGGAACAGGGGAAAACAAGAAATGTCTAAACCTTACAGTTGCTCTACCCACCAGGTACAGGGATAGATCCAGCTTAAGAATATGACTAAAGGTGCATACACTCCCCGCAGAGTAGGAAGTACCCAAAGACAGTGGTGACAACTCTCCCCAGCTGAGGTTCATAATCGCGAATGAGTTGGCAAAATTCTCCCCAAGCAGAGTTTATATATCACCAACAATAGAAGTTCACCATCAGTGGAGTTTATTTCTTCCACAGGCAGAAATTCAATCTCCGACAAGGTTCATTATCACCATCAACGGTAATTCATCCCCAGTGGAGTTATTTCTCCAAATCAGCAGGTCGTCCGACAGAGTATCTCTCTTCCTCGCAGAGTCATTCTCCCACAGGTTATTCTCAAACAGAGTCTCTCCTGGTGGAGTACTCTCGAAGTAGAAACGGACGTAAGTCTCCAGTTAATCATCTTCGGTCGTTATCCCCAGCAAGAATGAGGAACTCAACTCCTTAAATTCTCCAACAGCAGTCTAGGATTTATCTTCCCCAACCGAAGAATATCACAAAAACATTGCATATTCATACATTGTGGCATACGCATGTGCATTATACAGCACAATCTCATTTATTTTGAGAACATCATTACCCAATACATTTTCATACACCATGACATTACATACGACTAACTCTTTGCCTTTCATGGAAAGATACAATCAAGTTATCACAAGTTTTCTTTGGGTCAGTCAAATCGATACTAAGATTTCTGTTCCAGTTCAAGCTATGAAGCCCAGAAATCGACCGGATAATATCTTGATATCTCATAATACTATGAAGCCTGGAATCGACCACGTAGTGGTATGTCTTAAATACAAGCTTAAAGCCCGGAAATCGACCGGGAAACAACTTAATCCTCAGCAAGTTATTGTGAAGCCTGGAAATCGACCAGATAGCAATACAAGATACCATGAAGCATGGAATCGACCAGATAGTGGTATAAGACACCGTGAAGCCTGGATCATGACCAGATAGTGGCAAAGGATACTGAAGCCTGGGACACGACCAGATAACAGTATAAGACACTACGAAGCTTAGAATTCGACCAAATAGCAGTTACTCGGCCAATTACTATGAAGCCCGGAAACTGACCGGATATTAGTAGGCCTTAAAATCAAATGGAAGCCCGGATGCGACCGGATAACCACTTTATTCCTTCAGAAACCTGGAGCACGACCAGATAAGAATTGAGAAATTGCAAAGCCTAGAGAACGACCAGATAGCAAGTTTAATCTCATCCCCCCAGTAAGTCACTGTGAAGCCTGGAGCACGACCAGATAGCAGTCGGTCTTATTTTCCTCAGTAAATTACTGTAAAGCCTAGAGCACGACCAGATAGCAGTTCATCTTCACCTCCTTGACTAAGATATGATTCCCCGGTAGAGTAACGGATAACTGAAGTTCCTAAAACTCTATCTCTCTCAGGACAGAGGCCAGCATTCCCCAGCGAAGTCCTCCTCTACAACAGGTATACGGGCTCTCGCAAAGGAATCTCTTATGCGATTGACACTTCTTCTGATGGCATCTTTAATCCCATCTTCCGACATCAACCTCCAAATGGCATATATAAGCCCATTCCCGATATCGCCAAACCAATACCACTTCAGGCGAGTGCAAATTTCTGGGCACTCTAGTGTTCAATCATCTTCCACCTTTGGATCACGAAAGGCAGACAAGCCAATCTACATCCTCAGGTTTAAGAAGATTGAACAGGGGCAGCAGTTTTACCCCAAAATTTTCCCACCCATATTTCTCAATGCATGTCAAGTAAGGTCCTCAAATTGCTCAAGGAAGCCCAAGGGTTGACCAGACAAACTCCCCCCTAAGGCAGTCTACCCCAAATTAGGGTTTCAGTTTGCATCAAGATGTCTGAGTCCAAAGGATCCCAAATTCTCACCATTGTCCTAATATGTTCTCAAGACCATCCATGTCAAGTTTTAAGCCTTGCAGAGGAAATTTGCTCAGTCAATTGCTCAAAGGCCTGAAAATCGATTGTGCTAGGGCAAAAGTCAATTGTGGCCCACATACAGTCAAACTCCAAGTTTTTTGGTCAACATTCTCATTTTGAAGTATTATTCATCATTTTATCAAGGGTTGACCATGCTTCTTCAAGGATTGCTCACAATTCATCAAAACCCAAAAGTTACTAAATTAGGGTTTTGCATGAAAAGTCCAATCAACTTTGACCAAGCATAACTTTCTCATAATTTATCAAAAATGACCCATCAAAAGCTCATTTTGAAGAGGATGAAATTCCCTATAATTCATCTTCATCTCCCAAGTTCAAAATACGCACTCACAAGAAGATATGAAATTGGACATTATAGGTCATTTTGAAAAGTCAACAAAAACACCTTTTGGGTCAAAGCTTCATACATGAACATGGAAGACTCAATTAAGATGAGACCAAGATGGTTGCTTAGAGGAAATCTTAAGCTTTCTAAAAAGTCCAAGAACACATCTCTAGGGTCAAAATTGAAGGAGTTATGCATTGGCAAAGTTCACCTTTTTTGCAAAATTGCCAAAAGTCAAATGTGGCCAAAATTGCATTTTTTTTTTGCCAAATGGGCCCAACTTTTTATGCTTGCACTGAGTTTGTAATGTGACCCATGAGCCCTTCCATTTGTCATTATTTTATTTTTGTCATTTATTTTGATTTTATTTCAATTAAATCAAATAAAATCAAAATAAAATCATGAAAATATCAAAAACTAATCAAAGCTTGAGATTTTGTGCATGTTTAGGTATATTATACAACTGGAGATGGAATCAAATTGTGAAAAGTTCACATGGACACAAAAGATTGCATTTTGCTTGATTTGGGAAGATTTGTACATAGAATCAAATCATAAATCAATGATCTTAATTGGAAAAGATTTGATACAAGTTTGCAACCCTAATTCCTTCTAGGGTACATAAGGAACATGTTCAGATCAAAAACAAAGAGATTGGAGGCGTGCAAGACAGAAAGAAAAGTTGAAAAAATTCAAGAAAAGTTGTAAATCGATTTTCAGGATTCAGGCTATCTCAAGCCATTTTAAGCATCTTTATCGCTTGCTGGATATCCCTGGATCACATTGCAACCATTAGCAAGCTTCCTAACATCCAGAAACACGATGTAAGTTTCACACGACTTCCATATTTTCTTGAAATCGAATTCAATAATTCTAGCATAGTTAGCATGTTTTATTGACATATCCTTAATCCATGAGTTATTTGCAAGATAATGGTGATACTTAATTGCATTTTCATTAACTGTACAGCAAGATGCCATAGTTAGGGTTCTTGCTTCATTTTTAGGGTTTTTGGATACAGGGACAATTCGCCATGGATAGTGGTACCATGATGCTCGTGAGGTTGCAACGAGTTGATTGGTACCACTGGTATTGATTTATCATGCAGGGACAAGATTTTGGAGAAGCACAGGGTTGTACCTACGCCCTTTGTCCGTAGGTAAACGTTCTTGTCTAAAACGACAGAAGCCATGAGGACGATGATGGCGTGGCAGATGGTGAATGGGCCATTTGAATTTCGCGCATTTTTGAATTCAGCCATTTGTTTTATCATATTATATTTCTTTGTTATTATTCATACAAATAACCAAGCCAGCTCAGCTGGCCAGCGCGTATTGGAAAGATGTCTAAGGGCCTGGGTTTGATCCCCAGGTCCCCATATTTGCCTTATGTTGTTTTCTTTGCATAATAAGGCGTGCTGATACCCCATGAGTCCACCATACACCATCAATATCCAGCCAACAGATCTTTAACAAGGCAGATCCAATGCCTTATCCCTGAGAGTCCACCATGGGCATCAGTCAAGCGTGCACACAAGATTGAAAAAGTCAAAGCAGGCCAGGTGTTATTGGGCTCAGAATTGCAAGTCTCACCCCCTTCTTGCTAGCAACAACCAGGCCCATTCTTATTTCTTTTCTAATTTCTTTTATTTAATTTAATTTGTTTAAATTATTTTCTAACCAAATAATTTCTTTTTTTTTCACAAAAAAATCATAAAATCAATTCACAAATTTAGATTTAGGTTTTTTATTTTATCAAATCTAATTTAATATTAGTTTTAATTTAATTTAGGATTAATTCTAACTTTTTCATATATTTAAAATCAATTATACAAATTAGGGTTTCGCTTTTGATTTAATTTTTATTTCTTTCATAAAATAAAAGAACACAAAAAATGGGTTAATTTAATCATCTTTCTTAATTTAAATTAATTAGTAATTAGGTTTTTATTTATTCAATTAAATCTTATTTTTTCAAAACAATCAAAAACAACAAAAAAGTGATTTTTCTCTTTAAGTTTCAATTAGGTTTAGATGGGGACAAAACCCTAATTCTTTTTCATTCAATTCATTGCGTGCGTCTTATTATTTTTGCGATATTAATGTATCTGCTCACAGTGTGTAATAGTTTAATTAGGATTTCCTTTTTACTTATCGTTTTATGGGTTTTTGGCTATGTAATTAATCCCCCACCCCGAAGCCTTGTAATAGCGTAGGTTTTATTTCTCGCATTTTAATTCTCGCAAATATTAACTGTTAGATGTATGATAATAGGATTGTATGACAAGACTGTATGTTAATTTAAAATGGCTAGCAAACCCTAAATGTGCAAAGATAATAACTGAAATAAAATCACTCGCACATGCGCACTCCTAGGGTATACTCTCACTTCGGTTGCCTTCGGTAAACGATCATTAAGTATAGGGTGTCTTAGTGGTTGCCCTCCTGTCTAAACAAAGATCAAAAGTCTCGTTCGAAAATGTTGCCTCGGAAATGTTGCCTCAAATATGATCTTAAGACATTAGGGTTATTACTAAGACGCCCTAACATTGCTTTAGTGACCGTACGTCCCTTTCGAATTGAACCTTACAACTCCAATGACGGTGCTACCTATTTCTCAATAGTAGGATAGCATTGTCTAAAGGAAACAAGAATAGAAAAAATCCTTTTTCGAGTAGGTAGATGCTAGTAGGTACTTGCTCAAAACAAACTTTTTCACACTTACACTTTTATAAACAAAGTTTTCAAAAACACTTTGTAACACTCTTGAAGATAGAAGCAAGGGTTAAAACAAAGTAAAACAAAAAACTTTTTTCAAAACAAGCACACATAAGCAATTTTAAAGGATGAGCAAGTATCTAAGAGCCCGTGGAAAACCACGGATAGAAAGGGTGCTAATACCTTCCCTTTCTATAATCTACCCCCCGTACTCAAAATCTCGAAAAAGGAATTTTTTTGTGCTTTTGTCCTTTCCAGTTGGATAAAATAAAAGTCGGTGGCGACTCTTGCTTACCGCGACATTTTGCAAACACAAACGCAAAACGCAAATCAGCATTTTCAAAACAGTCGGTTCTGCCACCGTACCACAGTATATATGTGTGTTCTCTTTTCCGTTTCCTCTATGTCCTCTCCTTCGTTTGCTCTTTTTTTTCCCTTGGCACTGTATGCTTTCCCTTGTATTTATAGGAGAATGATGGTGTCTTGTAATGGGAAGATACATCCATTTAAACATGCTTTTAAGACCATGAGACAAGAATCATACATATTAAAAGCATTCCTTTCTTGAAACGTTCATGTCTCTTGGATGAACCTAGACACTTGTCCCCTTCGAATACCCTCCAGTCATTTAAAAATCATTTGCCCAAATACCACTATAAGGGTATTTGTTGAAACGTCAATCAAAGGGTCTTGCCAAAAGGCCAATCGAAGGGTCTTGCCAAAAGTCCAATCGAAGGGTCTTGCGAGAAGTCCAATCGAAGGGTCTTTCCAGAAGGCCAATCGAAGGGTACTTGGTTAACATTCATGTCGAATCTTCCTTGTTTGAGATGCTAAATCGAAGGATTCCTTGCCAATCCAATCGAAATGCTTGGCCATAAGACCAATCGAAAGGCCTTGTATCCATTCCAATCGAAGACCTTATTGACATGCCAATTGAATGATACTTTGTTAAAATGCCAATCGAAAGGCCTTGTTAACAGGCCAATCGAAGGAACTTTGTCCATGCAAATCAAAGGGCGCTATGCAGATGCCAATCGAAAGGCATTTTAGAGATGCCAATTGAAAGGCATTTTGGAGATGCCAATCGAAAGGCACTTTGGAGAGGCCAATCGAAAGGCACTTTGACCAACTTCAAAATTTGTTATTTTTCTTCAGGCAAGTGTTTGTAACCACCCATGTAAGAGAAGATATTGTAACAAATGAGAGGGCAAATTTTAGGGTACAACAGTTGTCTTCTTTAATGTCCATAATGATGAAATCTGTAGGGATGTAGAATTGACCTATGCGTACCAGAATGTTTTCTAGAATTCCCACGGGGTATTTGACAGAGCAATTCGCTAGTTGTACTGACATCTTGGTTGGTCTTAATTCTCCCATGTCAAGCTTTTTGGATATGGACAGGGGAATAATGCTGATACTAACGCCTAAGTCGCATAAAGCTTTGTCTAAGACATACTTACCTATATTACAGGGTATAGAGAAACTTCTGGGATCCTTCAGCTTCTGAGGCATTTTGTTCTGAATGATTGTGCTACACTCAGCAGTGAGTGTAATTCTCTCGTTATCCTCTATCTTTTTCTTATTTGACAAGATTTCTTTGAGAAACTTAGCGTACGAGGGCATTTGAGTGATAGCTTTTGTGAATGGTATCGTGATGTTTAATTGTTTCAGAAGTTCAACAAATTTTTTAAATTGCCCCGCACTTCTAGTTTGAGCAAGTCTTTAATAATACGGGATTAGTGGTTTGTAAGGCGGCGGAGGCACATAAGGTTTTCTTTTTCTTCTGTCTCTCCATCACCTACCTTCTCCTTCTCTTTTGGTTCACTTTCCTCCTCGGTTGTTTTTATAGAACTTTGGGACATGGCTGGGTTTTCAGCTCTAGGATCAATTGGTCCATCGTATTCAGTTACACTTTGCATTATAATAGCATGAGCATGTCCTTTTGGATTTGGTTGTGTAGCGAATGATTTTTAAATCAGATTCGCCACTATCAGTTTTTATCCTAGGGAAGGGCATCTAATAGGAAAACCTAATTCGCAGACAGAGATTCTAGGTTTCGGACTTCATTAGACGAAAGGAAGGTGTTAGGCACCTTTCATCTACCTTGTTCACAAGGATATTAGGTTTTAGGTTTAGGTTCGGGTAAAATAGGGTTTTAAATTTTAATTAGGGGAAGTGTTTAAATATTTTTATAGGGGAACTCGCTACGATTTTTGATCATATGCCTACGTATCCTCTTAAGAGGAATCAGAGTCTCAATTTGTAGTTCGTATGGGGTTGGTGTTTTTAGGGGTTTACGAACATATTTTGAAACACCTCGCACTCAGTCGGGAGTGGTGATTGTAGAGATTTTGACTGAGTGCGCAGTAAGTCAAAACTAGTTTGTAACCCTTTTGCAAAAAAAAACAGTTGATTAGTTTAGTTTATTGCAAAAATAGTTTGATGATTTGTTTGTGTTTTTTATCGTATTAATTGCAAAAATTCTTGATTAATGCATGATCGAAATATTTTAATGCAATAATATAGAAATTAATATACTTGAGTCTTTAACTAAAAATAATTTATTTATGATAATATAAATAATATTTACAATTGATGAATAAAATAAAAATTAATATTAATAATAATATGATATAAAATTAATATTACCAATAATAATTATTATTAAATAAAGAAATAAATAGTATAAATAAAAAAATAGAAGAAAATATAAGAATTATAAATAAAAAATATAGAAAGTAAATTAATTAACCAGGGGGTCAAATTTTAGTTATAGAGTAAAATTGAGGGGATGCTAAAAGCAGACTGGGCTAGGCCCAAATATAAACTCTAAAGAAGGGTGTATCTTGCTTTGTGTTTTAGTAATCCAGTGAAAGGTGTGTGTAAAGGAAATAGGCTTGGCCCAAAACGTTTAGGAGGAGGTTCGGCTAGATTGAGTGAGGCGAGGGGCATGGAAGTTGTCGTGGTGACTTGGCCTATGGCCGTCCGATGAAGATCTGATGGACAAAATAATGGATGCACGCTTATTATTATGGGTGTGTGTGCATTGAATTAAACGTAATATAAGTTTTTTGTTTAACAAACATCCATTTATTTCATTTTACAGCAAAATCCCCTTTCTCTCTCTAACGACCCTCACCCTTCACCCTCTTTCTTCTTCAAACCCTAAAGGTTACAACCCCAAACCCCCAAGTTTCAGATCCCAAACAATCAAGAAAACATTACCACAACATCAATCGCAGCGAAATCGTAAAGCTAAATGCAAAATAACCTTTCTCCGCCGGGAAACTTTTATCCTTGGTCCGGTTCCTTCTTCTGATCTTCTTCTTTGTATTTTTGGCAGGTAACGGTGGTGACGGCGGATGGAAAAGCTCGCGGCGGTGATAGTGATTATGGTTTCAGATATTGAAACCCTAATCGCTCATTCTTCTTCTTCAACAGCAAATTGGGCTCGTCACGTTCTTCTGTTTGCCTTCGCGTATCGGTCTTCAAGCTTCCTCTTCAAATTCACGGTTCGATATTCGAGCTTCCCCCTGTTCTTTCGTATTCGTCCTCTCGCAGTTTCTGTCCCCTTCTCTGTATACTCAGTTTGGTATTTATAGGTCTTCCGATTAGGGCTTTGTAGAAATTACAGTTATAATTTTTAGCTTAGATTAGGGAATTAGAGGAAAGTTAGGGATTGGATTTCTGTATAATTGATTCGCAATTTGTAATCTTTGATTTGATTGTGATAATTGATTTAATTCGGATGGAAATGGTTTGGTCCGTAGATTTTGTTATAATTTTAGACAAAGATTTGATTTAGTATTATTACTGTCAAAATTTGATTTTATTTTGTTTCTGCAACTTTAGTTTAGGGTTTGATTTGTACAGTATCCGTTAATGCCAAAAAACATGCGCAATCTTTGGTTAATTTACACAGTACTTGTTTATGACTTGGGCCTCTTTTTGTCCAGCTTATGTTTTAATGAATTTGGGCTTGTGTTTTTTTATTTGTGTCCAGCAACATTATATATTTTTGTTATAGTAAAAATGTTTTTTTTGGTATAACCAGGCCCAATTGGCCTTCTTTTTTATCGGACCCAATACTAGTTGTTTAAAGTACAAAAAACTATTACTAAATAAATTTTACAAATAACATTTAATGTAATGGAAACATTATTATCATGGATAAATGGTTTAACGACAATACTAGAGAATCATAACGTCATGACAAAAGTTTTTTTTAATAAAATAATGGTTTTAATAAAACAGTAGCAACGTCATTTGGGCTATTTTTTTTTAACTTTAATGGGCCTAATTTGAATTATAGTATAATTGCATTCTTATAAAAATGGGCTTAATTAGTATAACTTAGTAATTCAATAATAAATTAAATGGGCTTAACTAATTTAATAACTAAGTAATTATCTTCTCTGAAATAATTTTCATTTTCGAATCTCAGGGGCCATAGGCCAACATACTTCGCGAATGGATTTATGAGTCTTTCTGATTCAGAAAGCCCCATTTTTCTGAATTTAAAATACACCCCTAGTTTTGGATAAGGATGGGACATCAGATACTGTTGTACCATCTTTAAATATTTCTTCTATTTTAATCTCGAAAAATGAAATTATCGAGGTAGGACAAATTTGGGGTACGACAGCTGCCCCTATTCGATTATCTTCCAGTCGAATAGCGTGAGAAAACTTGAGTCTTGCGCATTCTGATTGGAAGTTTATTGAATACTTGAAATATCCCCAAAATCTGTCCGACAAACATAAGGTTACACTGATATAGCATACCCTTACGAGTCTTTGGGAAAGTAGGTAAAGCTGATGATATATCCCTTACCAGGGTTTGATAATGAGGCAGAGAGTCCTTGATCTTAAAAGCGCAGTTTCGTATGTCTTGGCTTATTCACCCATTTAGAGGATGAACAACACTTGATGGTGCATGGCTGCTTGAAGACTGAGGCCATGGGTTACATTTGCGAATCACTGCATGACGTCTGAGCCGATGTTTCGAGCGTGAATACATTGCGGCTCAAAGGCTATGTATTTGAGTTCGGAGAACGCATTGCGGCTAAGAGGCAATGTGTTAGTTTGGATAATACATCACAGCTTAGAGGCAATGTGTTGAGTTTGGGTAATACATTGCGGCTTAGAGGCAATGTGTTGAGTTTGGGTAATACAATACGGCTTAGAGGCAATGTGTTGAGTTTGGATAATACATTGCGGCTTAGAGGCAATATTCTGAGTTTGCAAATACATTGCGGCTTAGAGGCAATGTGTTTGTGTTTTAAGGATACATTGCGGCTTAGAGGCAATGTGTTGAGTTCTGAGAATGCATTGCGGCTTAGAGGCAATGTTCTGAGTTTGCAAGAGGTAATGTGTTTGAGTTTTGAAGATACATTGCGGATTAGAGGCAATGTGTTGAGTTCTGAGAATGAATTGCGGCTTAGAGGCAATGTTCCGAGTTTGCGAATACATTGCGGCTTAGAGGAAATGTGTTAAGTTCTGAGAATGCATTACGGCTTAGAGGCAATATGTTGAGTTTCGAGGATGCATTGCGGCTTAGAGGCAATGTTTTGAGTTTGCGAATACATTGCGGCTTAGAGGCAACGTGTTTGAGTTTTGAGGATACATTGCGGCTTAGAGGCAATGTGTTGAGTTTGTGAATACATTGCGGCTTAGAGGAAATGTACTGAGTTTTTGTTCGTTACTGCATGAAGACTTAGGTAATGGGCTGAATGCGTCACGGCATGGAGACTTAGATAACAGGTTGGATCGTAGGAGAAGTATTTGGTTATGGACCCTTGGATGATTAAATCGAGGGTAGTATTGTTTGTTTGCTGCATGATACATGCGTATGATGTCTGATATCGAGATGTTTGAATGTATGTGAAATTTATGATGTTTGACATCGACGTGGGACCCTGAATATATGCGTAATGTATGCAAGAATGCATAGTGTATGTATGATCGAGATATTCAAAATATGTGTATGTATGCAATGTGTGTAAGATGTGTGTATGCTTTGAAATGTTATGAAGACTATTTTTATCATTCTCTCCTTTAAACCATTGGCTTAGAGTTACTGATCCCTGGCGTTGTGTGTTGTCGTAGTATGGTTGATCTTGAACACAATGAACAATGTTAGCAAAGTTTGAACATTGGTTTTGTATTGTGAGCGCGTGTGTAGACGTAGACATAAGTAATGGCATGTGCGTAAGTGTAGACGTAGATATTGGTATATGCGTAGACTCTTATGTTGTAAGCGTAGGTGTAGACACGGATATGCGTATAAAGTTTGTATTATTGATGCAGGAGTAGACATGTGCGTGGACGAGTGCAAACGTAGTCCTCGTGTTGCAAGTGTAGGCATAGATGTTGTAGACTTCGTGTACGGACGCGTAGATGTAGGAGTAGGCACAGCCATGTGCATGGACATAGACGTGGATTTTCCTTCAATATTTTTCTAACCAAAATGTTTTCCGATGTTTTGTCAAATGCTTTTATTTTGTTAATTCCCCAAAATGGTTTCAAGGCAATATTCATGAGTAATAAACGTAGTATTTTGTAAACAAAACTGAGAAAAGAAAAACATAATTTGAAAGATGTAAAGAAAACAAATGTTTTATTGATATGCCTCTGAGTAGGCGAGAATACAAGATGTAATCCCTAGAAAGAGGTAATTACAGAAAGTTTTAAAACAATAAATGGCAATGAAAAATGATAACCGTTACTGTTGTTCCCCCATATCCTTTGATGATCTTATCTCCTTTGCTTCTGAGTTATATGATTCCAATCTATCCTTCCCTTCATGGTTCATAGTCGTAGTTCTTAGATTGCAGCCTTTTTGTTCTTTATTTCTTTGTATGAAATCCCTAACTTTTGCCTGGATTTCCCTTTTGGGTTTTCAATCCACCTGGATAATTTTCCTATTATATGCCCCTAATTTTTCCTGGATCGCCCTTTATGGTTTTCGATCCACTGGGACGCTCCTTTTTTCCTAATTCGCCCTTTTGGGGTTCGAACTTAGCGAGCTTTTTATACATAGTATTTTTTGACTGCGTCTGAATTTGCCAGATGCGGTAGTTCTTCCCCATCCATTGTTGTGAGGATGAGACCACCTCCAGAGAATGTTGTTTTGACTACATATGGACCTTCTTAGTTGGGTGTCCATTTACCACATGGATCGAGGTGAGGTAGTAGAATCTTCTTGAGCACTAGATCCCCTTCCTTGAATATTCGAGGGCGGACCTTCTTGTCGAAGGCTCTCTTCATTCTCTTTTGATGTAGTTGACTATGACACAAAGTTGTCAATCGTTTTTCTTCAATAAGGTTGAGCTGGTCAAGTCGTGTATGCACCCACTCTGCTTCTTCCAGCTTTGTTTCCCTCAGGACCCGAAGTGATGGTATCTCAACTTCCACCAGGAGTACCGCTTCCATGCCATATACTAGTGAGAATGGAGTCGCGCCTGTCGATGTGCGTACAGAGGTACGATAACCATGTAGGGCGAAGGGAAGCATTTCGTGCCAATATTTGTATGTCTTCACCATCTTCTGGTTGATCTTCTTAATATTTTTGTTGGCTGCTTCGATGGACCCGTTCATCTTTGGTTTGTATGGTGAGGAATTATGATGCTCGATGTTGAAGTCGTCGCACAGTTCCTTCATCATCTTGTTGTTTAAATTAGACCTGTTATCTTTAATTATCCGACTTGGGACACTGTACCTGCATATGATGTTCTGTTTGATGAAGCGTGTAACCACTTAACTTGTTACGTTGGCATAGGACCCTGCTTCTACCCATTTGGTAAAGTAGTCGATGGCTACTAATATAAAGCGGTGTCCGTTGGATGCTTTCGACTCAATCATGCCAATCATATCAATTCCCCACATTGAGAATGGCCAAGGGGAGCTCATGACGTTCAGAGGATTCGATGGTACATTTATCTTATCAGTGTAGATCTGGCATTTATGACACGTCTTTGTATAGTGATAACAATTATCTTCCATTGTTAACCAGTAATACCCTGCTCGCAGAATCTTTCTAGCCATGGTGTGCGCATTTGTATGAGTTCCGAAAGTACCCTCGTGGATTTCTCTCATTAGTGAATCTGCTTCTTGCTTTTCTACACACCTGAGTAGTACCATGTCGTAGTTTCTTTTGTATATGTTGTACCCCAAAATTTTCCCTCTCATGTTTGTCAATACATGTCAAGTGAGGTCCTCAAATTTCTCAAGGAAGTCCAAGAGTTAACCAGACAAACTCTCTCCTAAGGCAGTCTACCTCAAATTAGTGTTTCATTTTGCATCAAGATGCTTGAGTCCAAAGGATCCAAAATTATCACCATTGTCCTAATATGTTCTCAAGATCATCCATGTCAAGTTTCAAGCCTTGCAGAGGAAATTTGCTCAGTCAATTGCTCAAAGACCTGAAAATCGACTATTATGGGCAAAAGTCAACTGTGGCCCACATGCAGTCAAACTTTAAGATTTTTGGTCAACATTCTAATTTTGAAGTATTATTCATCATTTGATCAAGGGTTGATCATGATTCCTCAAGGATTGCTCACAATTCATCAAAACCCAAAAGTTGCTAAATTATGGTTTTGTAGGAAAAGTCAACTCAACTTTGACCAAGCATAACTTTCTCATTCTTTATCAAAAATGACCCATCCAAATCTCATTTTGAATAGGATGTAATTCCCTACAATTCATCTTCATCTCCCAAGATCAAAATATGCACTCACAAGAAGATATGAATTTGGACATTATAGGTCATTTTGAAAAGTCAACAAAAACACTTTTTGGGTCAAAGCTTCATACATGAACATGGAAGACTCAATTGAGATGAGACCAAAAGGGTTGCTTAGAGGAAATCTTAATCTTTCTAAAAAGTCCAAGAACACCTCTCTATGGTCAAAATTGAGAGAGTTATGCATTGGTAAAGTTGACCCTTTTTGCAAAATTGCCAAAAGTCAAATGTGCCCAAAATTGCATATTTTGTCAAATGGGCCCAACTTTTTATGCTTGCACTGAGTTTGTAATGTGACCCACGACCCATGATCCCTTCCATTTGTCATTCTTTTATTTTTGTCATTTATTTTTATTTTATTCCATTTAAATCAAATAAAATCAAAATAAAATAATGAAAATATCAAAAACTAATTAAATCTTGATATTAGGTTCATTACACAGCTGGAGACAAAATCAAATCGTGCAAGGTTCACATGGACACAAAAAGATTGAATTTGTTTGATTTGGAAAGATTTTGCACAAGGATTAAATCATGAATCAATAATCATAATTGAGGGATATTTGATACAGAATTGTAACCCTAATGCATTCTACTATACATAAGGAACAAGTGCAGAGCAAAAACAAGAGGCTGGAGGCGTGCAAAGGAGAGAACGATTTACAAAAAATTCAAGAAAAAGTGAAAACTTATTTTTGAGTTGCAGATCACCTCAAGGCATTCTAGTTATACCAATCGTTTGCTGAACATCCCAGGATCGTGTTGCAATCGCTAGTAAGCTTCCTCACACCTTGAAACGCCTTGTAAGAGTCACACAGTTTATCACTTTTCTTGAATTCGAATATCTTAATTTTGGCATCTTTAACATGATTGATTGGCATATTCTTAATCCTTGAGATGTTTGCAAGCTAATGGTTATATCCAATTGTATTTTTATTGACTGTACAGCAACGTGCCATGGCTAGGGTTCTTGTTTTATTTTTAGGGATTTCTTGTACAGGAACAATTGGCCAGTGATAATGGTACCATGATGCTCGTGAGGTTGCAACGAGTTGATTGGTACCATTGGTTTTCATTTATCATGCTTGTATGAGATTTTGGCAATACACAGGGTTATACCTACACTCAACGTCCGTAGGTAAAAGTCATGAAATTTACAGCGACGGTGGGAGGAAGAAGAAGAATATGTGGCGCTGCATGGTTTGCCAGTTTGAATTTCGCGCGTTTCAGAACTTGGCCTTTTGTTTTTATCATATAATATTCATTTGTTATTATTTATACAACTAACATAGCCAGCTCAGCTGGTAAGCGTGCAGTGTGATAATGCTCAAGGACATGGGTTCGACCCCCAGGTCCCAACATTGCTTCATATTATTTTGTCCTACATAATCAGGTGTACATGTATCCCCTGCGTCCACCATACATCATCAACATCCAACCATCATATCATCAACATACCAGATTAAAGGCTTCTCCCATGAGGGTCCACCATGCGCTGGAGTCAAGCGTACACACAGGATCTGACAAAGTCAAAAAGGGCCAGAGCTTGTTGGGCTTGAATTTGCAAATGGCACCCCCCTTCTTGCTAAGAAACCAGATCCATCTTTCTTTATTTTATTTATTTATTTGTTTTAATTCTTTTAATTTGCTTAATTGTTTTAACAAAATTAATTTCTTTTTTTTCACAAAAAATCGTAAAATCAAGTTTCACAAAATTTAGAATTAGTTTTTTTTATTTTATCAAATTTAATTTTAATGTTAGTTTAATTTAATTTAGGATAATTCTAACTTTTTTATATAATTAAAATCAATTAGAAAAAATTAGGGTTAACTCTTGATTTAATTTTCATTTCTTTCTCAAAATAAAAAATATAAAAAATAGGTTAATTTAATTATTTTTCTTAATTTAAATTAATTAGTAATTAGGATTTTAATTTTTATTCAATTAAACTTTATTTTCTCAAAATAGCACAAAAACCACAAAAAATGATTTTTCTTTTAAATTGCAATTAGGTATAGTGGGGTCAAAACCCTAAATGTCTCGCTTTCGATCCATCGCGCGTGTTTATTATTATTTTTGCAATATTAATATAACTGCTCACGGTATGTAATAGGTTAATCTAGGATTTTCTTTATTTATCATTTTTACAGGTTTTTTGGCTATGTAATTAATCCCTACCCCGAAGCCTTGTAATAGCGCAGGTTTTATTTTCTCGCATTTTAATTCTCACAAATATTAACTGTTTAGATGTATGTTAATAGGATTGTATGACAAGATTGCATGATAATTTAAAACGGCTAGAAAACCCTAATGTGCAAAGATAATAACTGAAATCAAATGACTCGCACATGTGCACTCCTAGGGTATACTCTCACTTCGGTTGCCTTCAGTAAACGATCGTTAAGTATAGGGTGTCTTAGTGGTTGCCCTCCTGTCTAAACAAAGATCAAATATCCCGCTCAGAAATGTTTCCTCGGAAAGGTTGCCTAGAAAATGTTGCCTCGAATATGATCTTAAGACTCTAGGGTTATTACTAAGACATCCTAACATTGCTTTAGTGATCGTACGCCCCTTTCGAATTGACTCTTACAACTCCAACAACGATGCTACCTACTTCTCAATAGTAGGATAGTATTGTCTAAAGGAAACAAGAACAGAAATAATCTTTTTTCGAGTAGGTAGATGCTAGTAGGTACTTGCTCAAAATTAAACTTTTCACACCAACACTTTTCAAACAAAGTTTTCAAAAACAACTTTGTAACACTCTTAAGGACAGAAACAAGGGTTAAAACAAAGTAAAGTAAACTTTTTGAAAACAAACACACACAAGCAATTTTCAAAAGATTAGCTAGTACCTAAGAGCCCATGGAAAACCATGGATGGAAAGGGTGCTAACACCTTCCCTTTCTATAATCTACCCCCCGTACTCAAAATCTCGAAAAAAGGAATGTTTCTGTGCTTTTTTCCTTTCCAGTTGGATAAAATAAAAGTCGGTGGCGACTCTTGCTTACCGCGACATTTTGCGAATACAAAACGCAAAACACAAACCAGCATTTTCAAAACAGTCGATTCTGCCATCGTATCACAGTATACCACTCCATTACTCAAAAATAATTTTGAATCTAACCTTCGCAAGGTTCACTTGTCGATGATAGAGGCATTTTCTGGAGATTCCTGCCTTTCTTGGTACTTCTTGATGTCGTAAAACCAAGGCTTATTGTCAGGTTCTTCCTCAATAGCAAGGAAGTGTGCAGGCTCTTCGAAATGTCTGATCGTAATACGTGGTTCATGATTCGGCCAAGTGACTTTGAACATAGCTGACATAGTTGCCAGAGCGCCCGCCATTTGATTTTCTTCTCGTGGGATATGACTGAAAGTGATCTCTGTGAATTCCGCAGCTAACTTTAAAACATGATCCCGATATGGAATCAGTTTAGGGTGTTTTATTCTAAAATCGATGGCAGCTTCCAGTCCTAGTATACAAGCTTCGTATTCAGCAATGTTGTTAGTGCAGTCAAAACACAACCTTGTAGTGTAGGGTTTGTGATAATTCTTTGGAGATGTCAATACTACCTGTAGCGGTAGAAATGTTCAAGACTAAGTCATTGGATTGACTAGACTTTGTACAAATCAAAATAAAAATCGCCATCGCGCTTTATTGTTTCCAAAGGAATGGGAAAAGAGCGAATAACCCAAAAAAAGAGGGAAAGATTCAAGGTAAGGGGGTTGGTTATGCAAAGGGAAGGTATTAGCACCCTAAACATCTACGGTACTCCACAGGAACCTCTTTGTAAAAATCTTTATATTTTGGCTATAAAAAATGTGTTATATATAAAATGGATGGTGGAGGTGAGAAAGGAAATATATTTTTTATGATTTTTGCACCCGCCGTGGTTGCGAACCTTTAGTGCCTACGTACCACCTTTCATGCAATAGGGGATCAGGGTACACGTAGTTCCTCTTTTAAAAATCTAAAACACAAGCGCGTTGGTTGATTTTAAGAGATAAGACATCATCATCATTGTTCGTGTGGAAAACATACTTACTACCCACAATCATGAGAAAGGAAAATTTGCATCATCTCGGAGTGGAGGATATGGCTTGGATTTTAAAATCAACAATGCCTCACTCAACACCCAAGTGGAAAATATCTCACTTCACTACATATTGTAGAAGTATAGTTATTTGCATCACTACAAGGATTGACAAGAGTCCAATCTTTTAAGAAAAGTTTTAAAGATAAAAGCCAAAGTGGCAAAAGTGGTTTGAAATGAGATTGGTTGACTTTTAGTCTTCTCACAAAAAAAAGTGTCAAAGTATTATTAAATTGATTGAAGTTCATTTATGAAAATGATTTTCGAAAATGCATGGACATAAGTCCAAGTTTAGAAATAATAAGGGTTTAAAAAAAAGAAAGGAGAAGATTTTTGAAATTAAAGAAAATGGGAGGAGAAGAAGAGACTATCCTAAAGCATAAGGTAAAAGCTAAGGATAAGGACCATTTAACCAACAAGAAGCCAAAAACTTGACACTATGAGTCAAGATAGAGTTCTCATTCTTTGGATTGAAACCAAGCAAGCAAAGATACTAGACCTCTTCAAGTGTATTAAGTCTTCACAAAGATTGGGCAGAGTAACGGTTGTATACGGGTGAATTCCAGATTACAAACAAAGGATGCAATCATAAAAACCTGCACACAAAAACAAACAAGCAACCCAATGTCTTGAGGTAAACCTCAAGAGCTCCAGACAAAATAATCAGATAAGATCACAAGGTCTCCAAGATAGACCAAGGTTTCTAATCCTAAGTCCAAGAAAAAGTCCATTGCTCCATAATGCCAAGGATAGTAACCAAATAGTCCAAGTACCATTAAGAGTTTTTTAGGGTTTATGTTGATTATTAAGTATCTTATAAGAAAGAAAAAGAAAAGCTCAAATGAGCAAAGTAAAAATGACAAGAAAATAAATGCCCAAGTGAGCAAAGATGAAAATGGCATGAAATGTAAATGCAAAAAGTAAATTGGGCATAAAGCATAAAAGAATAAAGAACATAAAATAAAGCAAGTTAATAATTAGTGGTTAGTTGGATGATCATCTTGAAACTTTCATTTGGAACTCATTAGAGGATTGGTAGAACCAAAGCCTCCACACAACAAGTTGCATTTGCTTTTTGTCAAGTATATCATCCATTTGGAATTCTCATAAGTACCATTTAATGATCAACAATGTTTAAGTGATCCGCGTTGAGCAAAGGTGTTGTAGATCCATTAGAGGATTGGTATAACCAAAGCCTCCACACAATGAATCTTAAGGTTATTAGATCAAAGAGATCAAATTAACATACTTGGGCTTGCAATCATAAGTTTGCCCCACGAATGATCATTTATTCGAATCGGGACAAAATTTAGCGTTATGTTAAGCAATCGTAAGTGGACTTATATAGAAGTCGCACCTATTTTGAGGTCGATCAATAGCAATCTATGCACCTTTTGTTTTGAGACATGATATAGAGATCATGCTCCAACAACATTTAGTGCAATTAGAAAGGGATGAGATGAAGAGGAATTAGGGTAAAAAGAAAAACCACATTTGAATTAATATTTAATCAAACTATTATTAAAATCATTCATCCATTTTTGTGGAGTTAAACTCAACACCATGGATCCAATGATGTTAATAAAGCCATGATCTAAAAATCAACCCAAGACAACCAGAAAATATTCACAAAATAATAATATAATTAATATGTTCATTAAAGGGTTTAAAAATGTTTTTAAAACATGGAAAATAAAGAAGAAAATGCCAATTATATTCAAATTAATCAAGAAATGAAAAATAAGACCATCGGAAAAGAGGCCAAGTAATTTTACAAAATTTTTGGGAAATTTCAAAAGTCAGAAACTATTTTTAAAAATTAAAATAAATGGGTAAAATAAACAAAAATAGTAAAAAATAGCAAAGTCAGAAACAAAAATAAAATAAGGTCACCAATATTTGTCAAAATATCATTAGATCATTCCATAATTTTTTCAGAATTAAAAAATGTGTAAAAGTATTTTTAAACATTTAAAACAAATCAAATAAGTGTAAAATTCATAAAAAATACCAAAACACAAAAATAAATTGTGAAAAAATAGAAATCAGAAAGAGGATAATCAAAAATATTTTTCATATTTTTTAGACTAAAAATGAATTTTCTATGATTTTTTGAAATTTAAAACAATTAAAATATAAAAATCAGAAAAAGAAAATAAAAGAAAAAGATGTGGACCATTGGATGAGAGTCAAAATGCGCTAGTAATCAAATCCAAGGGATCTGGCGCGCTATGCATATCATGGTCTTTACTGAATAATGTACAGAATCAATAAATAAATCAGGATTTGAAAATCACAAATATCACGCTTTCATTGGTTAGAAGATGACACGTTGGTCATCTTCAACCTCCAGCCCTCAAAAATTGCAGGTCTCTCCAACTGTAAAATCATAAGCTCAGACTTATGCCATTCGTTTCGTCTCTTCAAGACGAAGACAACCATACCCTCGCACCATTTTTATATAAACTGTAACTCAAGCAATTTGGAAAGAAAGTTTTGAAAAGGGATTTGAAAATTCATGGTCAAAACGTGCTTCCAGATGAAAGTAACTGTTGCGACTAGAACCAGGGCAATGAGAGCAACACAATAATACCAAAGTTTTGAAGAATTGATGAAGGAATCTAACTATTGAAGTTGAGTTGCAGAGCTCTGAAGCTGGACTTCTATGGAGCAATATAGGGCACGATTCTTGAATGTGATTATATGGTTAGCTTCAGGGAAGATCAAGGAAGGTGAATTGATGGAGAAAATGGATTGAAAAAGGCTTGAGAATAGGATTCGAAGTAGCTGAATTCTGAGTTGTGAAGCAAGTTTGGCAGGGTGATTCTGGATATCTAAGTTTGGGAAATTGAATGGGGAATGACCCTCTATTTATAGGGAATCAAATGGAATGCTCAAGCGTGTGGAATGATGCAAATTGGAGGGAAATCGTGTGAATCTGATACACGAGCAAAGTGTGATCTGATTTGCATCAAAACTCATCAAATCCTTGTGTTTTAAGGCTCTAATCCACTTTGGCAACTTGGTTAAACATGTTTAGATCACAAACACATGCTTATTTGATGTTTAAAGGCCAAAACATGGATTTCAAATTCTGACTCATGGTGAAACTTCAGTTCCAAGTTACCAAGTTCAACCCAATGGCATTTCCACCTCAGAGGGTCTTAGGGCAAGATTCTTGATGCTTTGGAAAGATGAGGTTACAAACTTCGCAATGGAAAAAGAATGGAATCAAATGGATGCTTGAGCTGAAAGTTACATGGAGTCAAAGTTGAGGAAAAAAAGTTGACTTTCCATACTTAGAAATATTTCAAACTCTTCTTTAAAAATGACCTATAATCTCTTCCTTCCAAACATGGCCTTGCACTTAGAATTTGCTCTTGATCAAAAAATATGGAATGAAGTAGATCTCTTGAATGACATTTTTCAATTTGAACCAATCAATATCTCCAAAAATTGAGCAAGTTATGACTATTTGAAGTTGGCCAAAAATCATGAAATAACCTATAATCTTTTGCATTCTTAAGGTAACTTCCATCCATTTTTTTACTTTGCATATAAAAGAAGGCATTAAGTACACATCCTTGGGGTCATCATGAAAAAAGAATGGGCTCAAGGTGATAAAAATTGACCAAGTTATGACCATTTGAAATCATATATAGGAAAATGGGAATTCATCTGGGTGACTTGTAATTTTTCTCCTCCATTAAGTTCCTTCCACATGAAAACTCCTTGGAAATTTTGAAGTTTTTTATTGGTAACTCTTTAAAGTGAAGAATGTTTTTTGGAATCACTCAAAAATACCAAAAGATGAGCAAGATATGCCCCTTTGAAGTCCAAAACCCTAGCCTATAGATCAAGAGAAAGCTTGGTGGAACTTTGCCAAGTTTGGACAAATTTTTTGTGCCAATACTCTTCCTTTGTGAATAAATATTATTGAGGATAATGATGAGGACTCATGGCCGCCAAAATTACTCTCATACCAATTTCAAAACAACTTCATGGGTGAGGTTTGAATCTCTCAAGCTTTTACTAGGGCATGGAAATAAACTCATGAACCCATGATGCAACTTGCTAGACCTCATTGCCTTTACCTACATTATTAGAAAGTAAGACAAACCAAAATTGCATTTTGTTAATTAGAGAGAAAATCAAAGCAAAATATCCATGAACACAAGAGAAAACAAATTAAGGTGCTTGGTAACTCCTCATAGAGCAAAGTTAAAGATAAGTAGAAGAGCCAAAAAAACCCTAATGTGATTTTGTGTTGGTTGAAACAATATGGTATGATGAAGGGATCTTAGGGGCAAAATTTTGGGTACAATACTACCCCTACACTGTGACCTAGTGCATTTGAAGCCCCGTCGAACATGAGTGTCCAACGCACCCCTGGCTCGGGTCCTTCGTCAGGTCCTGGTATTTCATAGCCAGCTATGAATATGACATCCTCGCCGGGAAAGTTAAACTTCATAGGCTGATATTCTGACAGCGGTTGGTGAGGAAGATGATCAACTAGTATACTACCTTTGATGGCCTTCTGTGTGACATATTAGATGTTGTATTCTGATAGTATCATCTTCCATCGTGCAATTCTTCCGGTAAGAGCTGGCTTTTCAAACACGTACTTTAGAGGATCCATTCTTGCTATTAACCACGTAGTGTGGGTCAACATATATTGTCTCAACCTCTTGGTAGCCCAAGCCAATATGCAACAAGTTTTCTCGAGGAGTGAGTACCTAGTTTCGCAGTCCGTGAATTTATTGCAGAGGTAATAAATCGCATGCTCATTTATACCTGTTTCATCCTGTTGTCCCAAAACACAACCCATTGATCCTTCGAGCACTGCCAAATACATGATGAGTGGTCTTCCGGGGACTGGCGGCATTAAGACTGGTGGCTCTTGCAGATATTGTTTTATCGTCTCGAAGGCAGTTTGACAATTATCATTCCATACTACCGTCTGATATTTTAGTAATAACTTGAATATTGGCTCGCATCTAGTTGTTAGATGCGATATGAACCTTGAGATGTAATTCAATCGCCCTAAGGAACCACGTACTTCTTTTTCTGTCCTTGGTGCGGGCATCTATTGTATAGCTTTTACTTTGTCGGGGTCCACCTCGATACCCCACTAGCTTACAATAAAACCTAACAATTTGCCTGATCTGACGCCAAATGTGCATTTATTCGGATTTAACCTCAGTCTGAACTTACGCAGCCGCTCAAATAACTTTTGCAGATGTATGATGTATTCCTCCTCCGTATGGGATTTGGAAATCATATCATCTATGTATACTTCAATCTCCTTGTGGATTATATCATGGAATAACGTGATCATTGCCCTCTGATAGGTTGCCCTTGCGTTCTTGAGACCAAATGGCATTACTTTGTAGTAGAAAGTTCCCGAAGGTGTCATGAAGGTAGTTTTTTTCCATGTCTTCGGGCGCCATTTTGATCTGATTATAGCCCGAGAAATCGTCTATAAATGAGAATACTGAGGCTTGAGATGTTTTATCCACTAGGACATCTATGTGGGGTAATGGGAAATCATCCTTTGGGCTTGCCCTGTTTAGGTCTCGATAATCTACACACGTGCGTACTTTGCCATCCTTCTTGGGTACTGGTACAATGTTAGCTATCCAGGGTTGATAATCTACCACTTCTAGGAACCCTGCATCGAACTGTTTGAGAACCTCTTCTCTGATTTTGCTGGACATATCTAGACGAGTTCTTCTAAGTTTTTGTCTGACTGGAGAACACCCTTCTTTGAGAAGTAGTCTGTGTACCAAGATGTCTGTATCCAACCTTGTCATGTCCTTGTAGGACCAGGTGAATATATCCACATACTCATGTAATAACTTAATTAGCTTGTCTTTAACGCTCTGTTCCAACATTGCCCCTAGCTTGATTTCTTTCGGATCTTCCTTTTTGCCTAGGTTAATGGTCTCAATAGCCTCTTGATATGGTTGTACGCTGTCAGCCTTTCGCTCTATTTCCCTTGCCATTTCCTTGGAGAGTTCAAGATCTTTGTCATCTTCCTCTTCGGCTTGGTTGATAGGAGCATCAAAATCATATCGGGTCGTAGCAGTAACGTTATCGGTAATTTTGGGCATGGATCTGCACATTTATCATGTTTTGGTGCATTTTTTAGTGCTTAGAATTTGAAAATGCGTATGCAGAGAAAGTATTGCCATTTTTAAATTTAATAGATAAATGCAAAAGAAAGACATGGATCTTAATTGAAAACAGAATATAACTTTTATTAATTGTAAATATTGTCTGAAACAAGAACAGGGAAAACCCTTACAAGCAACCCCTATGCCTCGGGTTTGACATAGGTTCTTTCAAAACAAGAAACATTACTTAGGAAAGAAAAATATCTCTGGAATCTCCATAACAGTCCATCCTTTGAGTTCTTCTCCTGGGGATCCCTCTTTGATGAAGTCAGTTACCCTTTTGGTATTGATTTTGCTTGATATCATCGCCATGTGTCCGCCATGCTCTGTTCCTTTGTTGACAAAAGTCTCTTGGGTCGGAGGGAAACATGCTTTGCCTTTTAGAGTAGCCTTCGACGAGTCATAGCCCAAACCAAAGCGATTCTTCTTCTCATGAATTTCTGGGAGCTTTCCCCAACGTTTCGATGTATCACATCCCATAGTCGTTTGCAGATATCTCCATGGTGTTACTTTAGTCTTGTTACCCTTATCGACTGCTAATGTCACCATTGAAGCAATTTCCAAGGCTTGGAATGGGGTAGCTATACAGTCTTCGTCGGCAATGATATATCTGTACAATTCAATGTGGCTCACGATGATGTCTTCCTCTGAGTCAATTATGATTAACTTCCCTTCCACTAGGAACTTCAATTTTTGATGCAGGGTCGAGGTTACTTCCCCTACCGCATGGATCTAAGGTCTCCCCAGTAAGCAAGTGTATGCTGGTTCGATATCCATGACCTGGAAAGTGATATTGAAGATATGCGGCCCAATCTTAACTGGAAGGTCCACCTCTCCTAACACCGAGCTTCGAGAACCGTTAAATGCCTTTACTATCATAGAACTTGGTCTCATTACCACGTCGTCTATTGTTAACTTTATGAGACTTGACTTTGGAAACTCGTTAAGAGAGGAACTGGTGTCAGTAAGAACCCTGGACAAATGGGTAGTACCTATTTGCATGGTAATGTGTAGTTCCTTGTTATGAGCTCGGCCTTGTGGCGGTAATTCACTGTTGCTGAAACCCATGTAGGATTCGGATGTTAGATTTTCTACGACGTTGTCAAATTGATTCACTGAAGTTTCCTTTGTAACATGAGCTGAACTTAACACCTTCATCAAAGAATCCCGGTGTGCTTCAGAGTTGATGAGTAGCGAGAGTATGTATATTTTTGCTAGTGTTTGGTGAAGCTGATCCACCACTCTGTAGTCACTTTTTTTTCCAAAAACTCTTCTGCCTCTTGATCAGTAAAGTCTTTGCTCGGAGATTCTGTTTCTTGATTTGTATCAACCACTGCTTTTCCTTTGTCCTTCGTTGGAATCACATCCGTCTTTTTTGATAGTTCGACTCCAAAAATTCGACCACTTTAGGTCATACCTCATGTCCCTACTATGTTTGAAATTGCAGGTCCCTGACTTGGGGATGGCCCACTTTCTTGCTCCACTCTGTTGATGTACACGGATGAGTCATAACTCCATGGTATTGCCTTGTTATTTTCATAAGGGATAGGTGACGGTCCCTTAATTACCATCATGGCTTTTGGAGTGGTGGATATTAAGAGAGCCAACTTAGGTGCCCTTCTTGTAATCTCTGTTGATTCTCCCCACGGGATGACTAGAGTTTTCTTGGTAAGACTTGGGCCCTGACATGGGATTACCAGTGGCTTTTTTTCTCCAATCGTGGCTACATATTTTTCCTTAGGGTACAGTCTGAATTAGATTATCCCCTGATCCACTAGCTTTTGCAGAGTTATTTCAAAAGCTTCATTATGCTCTAACAAGAATCCACATTCGAACAGATATTATTTCAACAAGTTGATAGGGTTTTTTTCCTTTATGGTTGCCCCAAAGTCGGTGACCACCTCAATTGCATTTATTGTTGGCCCATCTTGTAGAGGCATAGGGTTTGATTTGATGTTAGGCTTCTCAAAGGTGATGTCTTGAGATTCTAACAAATCCTGAACCTTATGCTTGAATGCCTAACATTGTTCTATGGTGTACCCCAGAGAGTTAGCATGGTACTCACACTTGGCGTCGGTATTGTATCTTTGTTGGAGTGGCCCGACTGGAGGAGCTAAAGGCTTGATTTCCACCAAGGACGCCTTAACCAATTGTTTTAATAACTGGCTTGGTGGCATGGGCAGTGGATCAAAATTTCTGGGTGGCCTCTTAAATTTGTCTTTCCTTTGTCCTTGTGGGATCACCAATGGTTGTGGTGCCCTTGGTTGTGAGGCTACGACATTGACTTCTCCCTCCTTTCTCCTTGGGAAGTTTGAAGCAGGTCTTTTTGAATTGTAGGGAGCATTTGATGATCCCCCAGATATCTTCCCACTCTTTAACCCAGTCTAGATTCTTTCTCCAATAGTCATTAAGTCTGAGAATCTCGATGAGACACTTCCCACCATTTTCTCATAATAAATCCCTTGTAAGGTTCCCATGAACATGTCCACGAGTTCATTTTCCAGCAGTGGTGGTTGTACACAGGATGCCATCTCCCTCCATCTTTGAGAATATTCTTTGAAGGATTCTTCCTTCTTCTAGGACAGATTTTGGAGTTGCATGCGGGTAGGCGCCATGTCCAGGTTATATTAACAAGATCTTCACAGGTTCGGATATGTGTTTGTTCCAATTGCATGTACCAGTCTAAAGATGCCCCACTCAGACTGTCTTGGAAATAGTGGATCATTTGCTTCTGATCATGGGCATGGGCATGCATCTTCCTGTAGTACATACGAAGATGATTCCTTGGACAAGTGAGCCCTTTGTATTTTCCAAAGTCGGGTACTTTGAATTTTGGCGGTATCACTATATCAGGAACTAGACCCATTTCCAGAGCGTCTACTTCGAAAGCATCAAAACCCTCCACAGCTTTTAACCTTTCCTCCAAGGCTTTATATTGATTCATTACCAGTGGATTATCTGTAACATGAGTACCAGTCGTCTTTAAGGGTGCCTGGTGAGCATCCTCTGGGTCATGATCTCCGTATTGTAAGTCTAGGTAATTATCTGCATTATTGGTTGGAATTTGTAGGGTATGTGATGCCCCTACTTTTGATGGTGGTGGGATGAACCCTTCAGTTTCAACCTCTTGCTGGGCCATGGCGGACTTTTAGGGTCCTGCTTCCGGCTCTTTTCTTGGTTGGTGACCGCTCGGTGCACCAATGGTTTGGGATACCTCTTCAAAAGCTACCCTGTGAATTTGGTCCTTCCTGTCAATAATGTTCTTTAAAGCTAGAAGAACTTGACTAAAATCTCCTTTCATTGAACTTACATCACCCTTTACTTGGTCAAGATCCTCTTTGAACACAACTTGAGTCTCGTCGATTTATTCCATTGCTTTTTGTTGATGGGCCCTTGTTTGATTTGAAGGCCAAGGAGGTGGAGGTCTTCTTTTACCAATGGCTTAACTGGAGAGATTATTTAAGAAAAATGAGTTTTGATATGACATGTAGATGTTTTATAAATGCATGCGTGTGAATGGATGTGCATGAACATGAAATGATTTCTTGTTTTAAATGTCTTATTCACTTGGGTACATGCTTGTATTTTACTTATTATTTTACTTGGCAACTAGCTTTAAAATAGGCACGACGTCGAGATAGGGAAACAAAATGCCTTTATTAAAAGTAACATAATCCAGATATTGAAAAATATTACAACTTGAAATCAAAACTTGTTTGCATAAACATAAATAAAGGGAACTAAATCTTCTAGGTGCGCATGCGGATGTGTGCTCTGAAGCCATCAACATTGCTCGGAAAAGCTGGAGAAAGTCTTCAACGTCCTTCGGAAGAGGAACCATTACACTCTCTGCATCTTTTAAACTTCTAGGGATGTCTTCGATGAGATTGTTGGCTAGGAAGACGAGCTTTTCATGTTTGTCTTTGTAGTACATGTATTCCTGATAAAGATGTGGGATTATCTTATGGTTATCTCTCCCAGCTTGGGCGATCTTAGTATACTTCTCTTCCCAATACATCTTTTCACCTCTCATTTCTGTATAAAGCCTTCGTTGGATGAGGAAATCCTTTTGAAGACCCTGCAGCTCTAAGCACACATGCTCATATTCTTGAGTTCTCTGAGTCAGGAGTTTCTCTGCCTCTATCCTTTCAAGGCGTGCTTTGACCTCTGATTCTTGGCTGTCTTGAAGTTCAGTGGCGAGGTATTTTACTTGCTCTTCTTGATCTAAGGAAACCTGTGCCAAACTTTGGATTTGGGCTCTTAGGTTTTCCTCTAGTACCTTCTTGTCATGTGTTTCCTTTTCATACCATCTAGTTAACCTTCTGATTTCAGCGGCGGCCTCTTCTAACCTTTAGTTGTGGGAATCTAGGTTGAATGTTGCACTCAACAGCCCTTCAGTTGTACGCTTTCGTTTGAGACTTTCTTTCTCCAATTCCTTTTGACTTTTCTCAATTTGCTCATCCTTTGACTCAAGTATAAGTTGCATATGTTTCTTTTCTTTGGTCAGGTTGAGGATATTGGGTTCCAGTGCTTCTTTTTCTTTTTGAGCTTGCTTTAAGGCGCTTTTCAGATTGTCACCTTCTTCCAAAGATATAGGTTTTATCTCTAGGACCTCTGATTTGTACTCTGGATCTTTTTCGAATGGCAGCTTGATAATTTGCACCCTATCCCGGACCCATTTGGTGTAGGGTTCTCTTGCTATGGCATTCTCTCTTTCGGATTTCCTCTTGTTAACCTTGTTCCAAGCTCGAATAACCTTGTTGAGAAACCCTTGGTCTTCTATACCCATATTATGGATGATAATTGGTCGGAGTTGTTTGTCCGAAGGATTGTCTTCCAAAGGATACCCTAATTGTCGTAGGCCCAAAGTAGGGTTGTAATTAATACAACCTCGTGATTCAATTAAAGGGACATTAGGAAAGTCCCCACAACTAATAGTGATATCACCAATATCTAACTTCCTTCCATACCATAATATAGATTTTATAGTGAGAGATCTTAATTTCTGTGGCTACTCGTATCTGGTCAAGCCTGAGATCATATAGTCTTATTTGTAAAGATGAGTCATGAACCAAGTATATAGAAGCGGGATGCAACAATTTAGCATGCCTTTTCTCTTTTCATACATCATATGCAAAGTGTAATAAATGTCAGCGAGCAAAGCGGGAGTAGGATCCGTATTAAAGACTTTCGCACCCCAAAATATGCTAATGGCCGCAGGGTCAATGTAGTCCACAGTCTGAGGAAATAAAATTACACCAAATACCAACAGCCCTAAACAATCAACACAAGATTCCCACTCCTTATAATTAACAAATTCTAGTGCCTTAGCTTCCAAGTATATCCTTTTGATTCCTTGTATTAGACCTTCTCTTCGGTAATTTTGCACCAACTCAGGGTAGGGAATCCCTAAGTCTTTTGCCAAAATTTTGACTTCAATAGTTTGTCCAATACCCACATAGGCCTTTTCTTTGGAAAAATTCAGAATTTTGTCGAATTCTTCCAGAGCCGGTGCTAGCTGGAAGTCTTGGAAGGTGAAACATCTCAATGGAGGGTCATAAAACTGAATTAAGGCAGAGACTGCATCCATCTGAACCTCTACTTTAGCCAAGTAAAGGGTGTCCCCATAGCAGCGAGCGTACATCTTCAGAGCTCTCTCAGATGATTTCCCCTTTATAGTTTTGATTTCAGAAAGTTCAGGCTTGTAGGCATTGACACAGACAAGTTGTTTCCCTCTGGTATCCATTTTTAAGACAGTCACCAAAAATCTTACTTTTTGTTATATTTTTTTTATTTCGTACCCTGTGAATAAGACAAATAAAAGAAGCAAATGACGAATATGAGATATATATGAATGCATGAATATATAAGTGTTGGGTTGAGTAACGGGATTTTGTAACCGGTTTTTTTTTGTGATGGGTACCCCTATAAGGTAGGCTCCTTAATTTTGACCTACAGTTAGTCTACCTTCCCAAATGGTTTCCTTAAGGGTATCATGAATAACACCAGAGGGAAAAGGCACAAGGGCCTACCTTAGGTGGAGCCTCCTTGCGGATCGAAACTTTCATCTCAAAGTCGTGAAAGGTCTCGTCATGAGATTTTAGGTTAAGGTCGTTACAAAGAATCATGGGTGACCTTCCAAAGTCCTACTCGTCAAGAGGATATCTCTCGATAAGTATTCCTTTTTCGGAAGTTCACCGACTCTAGGCGAAGTTGTCACATAAACTCGCAGGGATGATTTACCCCCTAAGCTAATAGATGAACCTTATTTCTAAGGGTTATATTGGAAATATTTTTGAGATAGAAAAATCCCGCCACGCAGTAAATATATGATGATAAGAGAAATTGACAGTAAATAAATAAATGCGAGAAAGTAGACAAATGCAATAAATAAATAAATCAAATAAAAATAGAAACCCAAAAATACCTAAACCTAGGGTTAAGGAGAGTCCCCAGCAGAGTCGCCAACTGTAGCGATTGGTTATTAAATCAGAGTCGCCATTATCAATTTTTATACTAGGGAAGGGCATCTAATAGGAAACCCTAATTCGCAGACAGAGATTCTAGGTTTCGGACTTCATTAGACTAAAGGAAGGTGTTAGGCACCTTTCATCTACCTTGTTCACAAGGATACTGGGTTTTAGGTTTAGGTTCGGGTAAAATAGGGTTTTAAATTTTAATTAGGGGAAAGTGTTTAAATATTTTTATAGGGGAACTCGCTACGATTTTTGATCGTATGCCTAGGGATCCTCTTAAGAGGAATCAGAGTCCAATTCGTAGTTCGTATAGGGTTGGTGTTTTTTAGGGGTTTACGAACATATTTTGAATCACCTCGCACTCGGCCGAGAGTGGTGATTGCGGAGATTTTGACTGAGTGCGCAATAAGTCAAAACTAGTTTGTAACCCTTTTGCAAAAAAAACACTTGATTAGTTTAGTTTATTGCGAAAATAGTTTGATGATTTGTTTGTGTTTTTTATCGTATTAATTGCAAAAACTCTTGATTAATGCATGATCGAAATATTTTAATGCAATAATATATAAAATAATATACATGAGTATTTAACTAAACATAATTTATTTATGATAATATAAATAATATTTACAATTGATGAATAAAATAAAAATTAATATTAATAATAATATGATATAAAATTAATATTACCAATAATAATAATTATTAAATAAAGGAATAAATAGTATAAAGAAAAAAATAGAAGAAAATATAAGAATTATAAATAAAAAATAGAAAGTAAATTAATTAACCAGGGGGTGCAATTTTAGTTATAGAGTAAAATTGAGGGGGTGCTAAAAGCAGACTAGGCTAGGCCCAAATATAAACTCTAAAGGGGGGTGTATCTTGCTTTGTATTTTAGTAATCTAGTGAAAGGGGGTGTGTAAAGGAAATTGGCTTGGCCCAAAATGTTTAGGAGGAGGTCCGACTAGATTGAGTGAGTCGAGGGGCATGGAAGCTGTCATGGTGACTTGGCCTATGGCTGTCAGATGAAGATCTGATGGACAAAATAATGGGTGCACACTTATTATTATGGGTGCGTGTACATTGAATCAAACGTAATATAAGTTTTTTGTTTAACAAACATCCATTTATTTCATTTTACAGCAAAATCCCCTTTCTCTCTCTCACGACCCTCACCCTTCACCCTCTTTCTTCTTCAAACCCTAAAGGTTACAACCCCAAACCCCCAAGTTTCAGATCCCAAACAATCAAGCAAACATTACCACAACATCAATCGCAACAAAATCGTAAAGCTAAATGCAAAATAACCTTTCTCTGCCGGGAAACTTTTATCCTTGGTCTGATTCCTTCTTTTAATCTTCTTCTTTGTGCATTTGGCAGGTAAAGGTGGCGACAGCGGATGGCAAAGCTCGCGGCGGTGATAGTGATTAGGGTTTCAGATATTGAAACCCTAATCGCTCCTTCTTCTTCTTCAACAGCAAATTGGGCCCGTCACGTTCTTCCATTCGTCTTCGCGTATCGGTCTTCAAGCTTCCTCTTCAAATTTGCGGTTCAGTATTCGAGCGTCCCCCTGTTATTTCGTATTCGTTCTCTCGCAGTTTCCATCCCCTTCTCTGTATACTCAGTTTGGTATTTATAGGTCTTCCGGTTAGGGCTTTGTAGAAATTACAGTTATAATTTTTAGCTCAGATTAGGGAATTAGAGGAAAGTTAGGGATTGGATTTATGTATAATTGATTAGCGATTTGTAATGTTTAATTTGGTTTTGGTAATTGATTTGATTCGGATGGAAATGGTTTGGTATGTAGATTTTGTTATAATTTTAGACAAAGATTTGATTTAGTATTATTACTGTCAAAATTTAATTTTATTTTGTTTCTGCAACTTTAGTTTAGGGTTTGATTTGTACAATATCCGTTAATGCCAAAAAAACATGCGCAATCTTTGGTTAATTTACACAGTACTTGTTTATGACTTGGGCATCTTTTTGTCCAGCTTATGTTTTAATGAATTTGGGCTTGCATTTTTTTATTTGTGTCCAACAACATTATATATTTTTGTTAAAGCGAAATTTTTTTTTTGGTATAACCAGACCCAATTGGCCTTCTTTTTTACCGGACCCAATACTAGTTGTTTAAAGCACAAAAAACTATTATTAAATAAATTTTACAAATAACATTTAATGTAATGGAAACATTATTATCATGGATAAAATGTTTAACAACAATACTAGAGAATCATAACGTCATGACAAAAGTTTTTTTAAAAATAAAATAATGGTTTTAATAAAACACTAGCAACGTTATTTGGGCTATTTTATTTTAAAACTTTAGTGGGCCTAATTTGAATTATAATATAATTGCATTCTTATAAAAAATGGGCTTAATTAGTATAACTTAGTAATTCAATAATAAATTAAATGGGCTTAATTAATTTAATAACTAAGTAATTATCTTCTCTGAAATAATTTTCATTTTCGAATCTCATGGGCCACAGGAAACATGCTCCGTGAACGGATTTATGAGTCTTTCTGATTCAGAAAGCCCCATTTTCCTGAATTTAAAATACACCCCATAGTTTTGGATAAGGATGGGCCATCAGATACTGTTGTACCATCTTTAAATATTTCTTCTATTTTAATCTCGAAAAATGAAATTATCGAGGTAGGACAAATTTGGGGTACGACAAGTTGAGGTTGACCTGGAAATGTACCAGCAGGTGCATCAGTAGGTGCTTGTTGTTGGGCCACTTGCGAAATCTGGGTTTCAAGCATTTTATTATGGGTGGCTAAAGCATCTACTTTGTTTACTAACTGTTTGATTTGCTCACTAGTGTGAATATTTTGGTTTAGAAATTCCTTTCTAGTTTGAGCTTGGGTAGCTATAAAATTTTCCATTAGAATTTCGAGGTTAGACTTCCTAGGCATATTAGGAGCAGCTGCAGGTGCTTTTTGATATCCTGGTGGTACAGTAGGTGCTTGCCCAGGCGCATACAACACATTGGTGTTCTTATATGAGAAATTTGGATGATTTTTCCATCCAGGATTGTAAGTGTTCGAGTAAGGGTTTCCTTGAGCATAATGTACTTGGTCGGGGGGGGGGGGGGGGGGGGGGGGGGGGTTCTGCTAAGATTTGACATTCAGCGGCAGCATGTCCAGGTACTCCGCATATCTCGTAATTCGGAGTTATAGCAGCCACGGTGGCTGGAGGTACTGCGGTTAAGCTATCTATCTTCTGGACGAGAGCATCTACCTTAGCATGGACGTTATCAAGACTGCTGGTCTCGTACATACCGCCTTTGTCGGTGCTTTCTCTACGGGAGCTTTGTCTGCTTGACCTCTTTCACTCCCCCACTAATAGTGGTTTTGAGCCATACTTTCTATGAGAGCATAAGCAGCAACGTAGGATTTATCCATAAGTGCGCCACCTGCGGCGGCGTCTATCGTTAATCTCGTATTATAAAGGAAACCATTGTAGAAGGTATGGATGATTGACCATTCTTCTAGGCCATGATGTGGACAGAGCCTCAGCATGTCTTTGTATCTTTCCCAAGCGTCAAAAAGAGACTCGTTGTCCTTTTGTCGAAAATAGCTTATTTGGGATCTTAGCATAGTTGTCTTACTTTGTGGGAAATATCTTGCAAGAAAGACTTTCTTCAACTCATCCCAAGAGGTAACTGAGTTAGCTGGTAGAGACTGGAGCCAGGCTCGGGCTTTGTCTCTTAGGAAAAAAGGGAAAAGACGAAGTCTTATTGCCTCTTGACTGACTATATTGTTCTTAATTGTATCTGCGTATTGCAGAAACATCGATAAATGTAGATTAGGGTCGTCCATTGACCCTCCAGAAAACTGGTTTTGTTGTACAGCGATAAAAAGGAAGGTTTGAGTTCAAAGTTATTAGCCTCGATCGAAGGAGCAGCAATATTGTTATGTGGTTCTTCCTGCGAAGGAATAGCATAAGATTTGAGCGGACGTGGCTGATCACCCATGCCTGGTTCTTCAACTGGTCTGGCAGGGATAGAAGATTGAGAGAGGGATTGATTTGTACGAGATACTCGTACTCGGCGTCTTCTAGTAATAGAGCGCTCGGGTTCGGAAATTGGTAGCACTAAGCCTTCACCTTTAGAGCGAGTGCTTGACATACAATTGGGAATGGTGCCTTAGTCTCTACAACGTAACTAAAAGAGTTACGATATCGACTTGTTAGTTTCCGACAACGGTGCCAAAAACTTAATCGCGACTTTGTGAGTCTTAAAGAATCTAGACTGCAAATATACAGTCCTACCGCGTGTAGCTTTAAAGATTATCGAATCCCAAATAACTAAATGTCAAATTACCGTCATCTTAAATTATTACGCAAATCTAAAACTAATAATATAATTATTATTTAAAATAATACTTAAAATTATACTAAAAATAAATCGAAGTGAAGAAAAAGCACCACAGAATATAGAACATGATCTTTTATTCTTTCTGTTTTAAAATTAATATTATAAATAAAATTTATTTTAAAATAAATATTATTTTCACTTTTTAATATATAAATAATTATTATTTTTTCATTTATATTATTTAATTATTATAATTTATACTACTTTCAAAATATTTATAAAATTAATTTAATAAAAATGCAATATCTTATAATAATATTATTATATTTTTTTAATATATATGTAAAATCTTTAAACCACAATTATTTTGAAACGAAACAAACAGTTTATTAGAAGACAAACCTAAACTTTCATCCATTCTCACAAGAAAAACTACCTTTATTTAATTAATAAATAACCTAGATAAACAAATGGTGCATCAAAGCAACACAAAATCTAAAAATAATGATTTTCAATTTTCATCAGTTATTATCCAGATATATTGAAATATGTGTTTGGCAGATATCACTTTAAAGACATAAAAGAAGAATCATGATAGATTCAGATGAAGAGAAAAATGATTATTTGTCATCTTTGATCTGAATTTGGAAAGCGACGGCCAGGATGAATTGTGGTCACGGATGTAGTATTGTATTGGGACCACCGTACCGAATAAAGGAATACTGTAGCGAATAATAATGCAATGAGGATAGTACCACGCGCTTCACGTGCTCCAATCATATGGATTCTAAGTGGAGCTTGCAAAACGGACTATTCGATCCACTTCAGGCCGTCTGTAACGGATTCAAATCTTTGGCAGATCGGATTAAAAATCTAAAATTTAAATGGATTATAATTTAATGGTTGAAATCCGATTTTTTACGGATTACGGTTATTGAAATCGGTCTAAATAATAAAAAATAATATTTTTTATCAAAAATAATAATTTTTTAAATAAATTAATTAATTATAAACTAAAAAATTAAAATATATATGATTATTAATCATTAAAAAATATAAATCAATTATATTTATAACATCTAAGATAAAATATTATAAAAATAAATTATTTTAATTAAATAAACAAGATAAAAATTGAGATATTAATAGTATAATATATTATAAAATGGATATTAATTATATAATATATTATAATTTTTTATTAAAATAGACATTGACATTTTTATTTTATTAAAAAATAATATAGACATTAGTTGATAATATATTATAATTTTTATAAAAGATTTAAAAAAAAAATAGATGAGATATCTATAATCCGATCGAACTGATTTAATTAATATTAAATTTTTAACTGATCAAGCTTAAAAGTTCAGATGATAAACGGATTCTAATTTTTTTTATCCAAACCCAAATTTTTTAACGGATTTTTGAGCCGGTGCGGTTAGTCCGGCCTGTTTTACCAGCTTTAATTCTAAGTGCGAGTAGGTTTGCTTTTGTCGCAAGAGTGTGGATCTATAACGATAATACCGCGCGTGGGCTATGAATATTATATCGGACAATGATTCTTGTTTCTGATCTTGTCTTTTTTTCTTGTTATGCAAAGACAAAAAAACTCTTATGACATTGCGACCAAATATTATACACCTACGTGACCCAACATCAAATACTAACAAATAAAATAATGTATTAAATAAGTTGGTTAAACATTACAAAGATATAAGTTCATGTAGCAAAATAAAATATTTTATTTATTTAATCTAGTGTATATATTAGATTGATAAGTATTTAAGTGGTATTCACTTCGTTTCTTTTTCATTTAATTGTTATTTTTTAATTTTTGACATATATTAAGACAATTAATAATTATTATTATTTTTAAATAGTAATTATTTTTTTCTATAATATCTTTAATTTTTAATAGTTTATTTAATTTTTTCTCTCTTTATAATAATGATTAGAGATAATTTTGACAAAACTATATTACCTTGAATTTTAGGATTTAGGGTTTAGGATTTAGGCACTCAGATAGTGAGAGGTCATCACCTTCTTATTTTCTTTATCTTTTTTTGTATATGTGATTTCTATATTTGGCCAAAAAGAATTTGGACAAAACTCTTGCGGTGATTGATTGATGTGTTGCTCTAAATTAAAATATATAATTGTTGTTGTTTGAATCCTTTGATGTTGTGATGATATGTGGTTGTGTCCCTTGGTAAAAAAAATTAATAATTGAATTTTGGTATTATTTTTCATGTTTGATTTGTGATGTTTGTGTCAGTATATTTTAGAGTTAAGGCGAGGGTTTTGGAGAAAAATATTGCCAGTTGTAATGAGGTATTTTTAGAGTTAAGGTGAGGGTTACGAGAATTTTTGTCATTTGTAGTTAAATACCTTAGTAGAGTTGTCACCCGTGAACTTTGAATTAATTAACATGTTTGGAATTGATTCTAAAATTGTCGAATTGAGTTCAGAGTCATATTTTTATTTGTTTAGAGTCCTTTGATAAGTTTAAAAATGGAGTTGAAAGGTATATGACCTTAGAGTTGAGTTTTGATGACTCTGATGTATTTTTAAAGTTAGGAGAATTAGCTTAGTTGAGTTACCACTCGCCTTGTGATTAGGCAGGATTGAGTAATGATAATTTAAAATTCAAAAGTGACACAAACCAATATTTATTGGTGTGTATGTGGGTGGTTAGAACTCAAATAGGGGAGTTTTTGAATTGTTCAATAGGGAAGAAAAACAAAGAAAATCGCAAGTAGACATAGAAGAAGATTGACTGTCTTGTTTTGTGCGTAACTTGAGTTTCGTAATTCTGTTTGGGGTACCGTCAGTTGTATTAGAAAAATAACGCGATAATATTTCTTTTTAAGTGGAGAAATTGGTTTTAGGAGAACTACACCAATAGTAGTTTGTTGGTTTTTATACTAGAGGCATAGTCGATTTCAGTCACATGTTGGTCGTCTTGCTTCACGCATAACTTGAGTTTCATAAGTCCATTTGAGATACAATCAGTTGTGTTAGAAAGAGAGTTCAAATATATTTTAGACTAGAGAGTTTCATAATTTTATCACAAGTCTAATTTTTGGTGCTATTTTAAAGTCAGACAAAACACTCTTCCCGATGCGAGTATCATTTCTTGTTGTTTGATTAAACTGAACCAATTGGGGTATTAAATCCTAAAAATAAAAATCATAGTCTTAAATGATTCACTAATATTTATGAAACATATTTATTTTCTTGATTCCGATTCTGTTTTATATTTTAAATAATTATTCGAATCTGTTATCCAGTTCGTTGAGTTTTTGGGCAATTTTGAGTCCAATGAGTTTTTGAGCAATTTTGAGTTAAGTGAATTTTTGTTACTCATTTAATGTCTAAGAGTCAGTGAGATCCAGTGTTTAGAGAAGTCCAGTGTTTAGAGAGAGCCAGTAACAGTCTCATTGTTAAGAGAGAACACAGTTTCAGAGAGAAATTGGAGACGTTGATAATTCTATAACACAACTCAGACATCCAAACTTTTGGCACTACATACATTTTGGAGGAGGATTTCATAGCATCTCGCATTTACATTGTAATAATTTTTGGATGAGAATTAATGTGTGTGATTTGAGTTATGTTATGACTATCTTGCTATTTAATTTCATCGCTAACATTTATAAAGTTATTCTCACTCATCTTATTTTGTTGTTGTGTGGATTGTTATGTCTATGTTGCGGATACAAGTAGTGAGTAATAGATGTTGTATTGAGGAATGGCATGGGTTTCCTTTTCCTTTATTTATTTTCTGAGTTTTGTTTAGTTCTGCGGTATCGCTCTGATATGTAACACTGGGACGAGATTTATTTTGAGATCTATTTTGTTTCTTTGAGATTTATGGGAGTAATTTCCCTTATGTTTGAGTTCAAATTCTTTATTTTGAGATATTTAGTTAATCATGTTTTTGACAATTATACACGACGTATTTTTGAAAAAGATTTGATGTTATAATTATTAGAAGATGATGACTGAATTGCACTATGAAGCTCTGAAAGGAATATGCATACAAACTCAGAAGCAAATCCAAGTAACACGCCCGAAGAAAAGAAGTTCTGATGTTATAATTTATGAGACACCAAGCTGCAAGCTATACTCTGATAAGTAAAATTCTAAAAGAACAAAGAAGCTTCAAACATATCTATCATATTCAAAAGTTCTGATTACAAGAAGTCAAGCTCAAGATACTCTTAAGGACTGTAGATCCAACATTACATTTATGACAAAATATTACAGGATCAAAAGTAACGGCTAGAACTAGACATGATCTGTATTTTTGGAAAGAATATTAACACCTCAAATAATCAACCTTCCAAAAGTAAGTTTTTATGTCTCCAACGGATCAAAAACTTCTTCTATATAAAGAAGACAATGAAGATGGGTCAAATACAATACTCATGTGCATATCAACAAGAGCAATCAAAACTCTCTCATATTTTTATCTCTTGAATTATCTTTGTGCTACAACTTTGTGTAAACATCACAGTTGTGATATAGCTTATTAGAAGCATTTGTAAACACATTATATTTGTTTAAAAGATATAATTCCTTTAGAAACCAAGTTGTGGTTTGATCTCAAGAAGACATTGACGGTTGTCTTTGTGTTTTATAAATCATTTTTGATTAATGGATTAAGACCTCAATTGAGAGAGGCGAAATCACATTGGTGGGTGGACTGGAGTAGTTTGAGTTCAAACGAACCAAGATAATCAGTGTGTCTTATTGCTTTAATTTTTGAAAAACCCAATTCAAACCCCCTTTCTTGTGTTTTTCTATCCTTCAATTGATATCAGAGCGCCTGGTTCTGGGTGCTAACACTTAACCATGTCATAAAAAAATTCTAAGAAAGAAAAACACTATGGTGGAACCAATATAGAACACAACAACGACAACCATGATAAGAAGGACAAAATCAACGGCAGACCTCCAATCTCTGATGGAGAGTACTTCGATTACTGGAAAGACAAAATCAAGAGTTTCTTTCTAACTCATGACGTTGATCTCTAGGACATGGTAACTGATGGCTACATTCATCTAGTCGATGCAAAAGGTCAGAAGATCGACAAAAAGAAGATGACAGATGAACAAAATAAAGAATTCAGAAACCATCACAAATCCAGAACAGTCCTTTTGAGTGTCATCTTATATACTGAGTATGAGAAGATCACTAACAGTGATACTGCTCAGAACATGTATGCATCTCTAAAAATGACGCATGAAGGCAACACACAAGTCAAAGAGACTAAAGCTCTTGCACTTACTCAGAAGTACAAAGCCTTTAAAATGGAAGAAGATGCAACTACTGAGACAATATTCTCATGGTTTCAAATTCTGGTTGCTGGTTTGAGTTCTGGACAAAGGGTACTCTATAGTAGATCATGTAAAGAAAACTGTCAGAAGCTTACCTAAGAAGTGGAGACCTATGGTCAAAACCTTAAAGTTAGCCAAAGATCTGAACACTATATCTCTAGAGGAACTAATCAACTCCCTAAGAAGTCACGAGATAGAACTAGAAGAAGATGAGCCCCAGAAGAAAATTAAGTCCCTTGCCCTTAAATCTAATAAAAATATGAAACTAAAGCCTTTCAGGCAGAAGAAGAAAGCTCTGGCGGATCCTCATCAGAAGAAGACAAATTATCTCTTCTCTCCATAAGAGTCCATCAGCTATGGAAGCACAGACAAAGGAAATTTAGAAACCCTAGGAGATCAGGTAATTACTTTGAATCATCCTCAGGATACAGAAAGTCTAGCAACAAAGACGTTGTCTGTTACGAATGCAAAGAGCCAGGTCACAACAAAAGTGACTGCCTCAAACTTCAGAAAGAAAATCCGAAAAAGAAGTTCTTCAAAGAAAAGAAGAAAAGTCTTATGGAAACATGGGATGACTCAGAATATTCTAAAGCAGAATCTAAGTCAGAAGACGAACGAGCCAATATAGCACTAATGGACAACGTATCAGAAGACACAGATAGATTAGAATGTGAACCAGACTCAGAAGAGGTATTTTCAAAATTCTCTAGATCTCAATTAGAAGATAGTCTGTCTTAAATTCTTGAAAGATATCAGCAACTTCGAATCAAATACAAAAACCTGAAACACGGTATAGTATCTAAAACTGAAGAAACTAGAAAACTAAAAACAGAAAACTCTGAGCTAAAAGAAATCAATTCTAAACTTAAAAATGAAAAATCCTTCATTAAAAATGAATTACAAAAAGCTCAGAAATAATATGTTTTAGAAGCTTCAACTAGTTTTGATAACATCATAAAAGAATATGATAACAACTTTTAAAAATTTCTAGCTAGAAACATAGATAGAAGCAAGATGACCTCAATGATCTATGGAGTTAGCAGAAACGACAGAAAAGGTGTAGGATATGTGAAACCAAAAGGGGAAGAACCATATCAACCAAAACAAGTTGATGACATGGTCTTAAAACACGCACCCTGTGATACAGTGGGAGAACTGACTTGAGGTTTTGCGTTTGTGTTCGCAAATGTTTCAATTTAGCAAGAGTCGCCACTGACTTTTTATTTTATCCTAAGGAAAGGTCAAAAAGCACAAGAAAGACCTTTGAGATGTTTTCTTGGGTTCGGGGAGTAGATTATGAAAAGGGAAGGTGCAAGCACCCTTTTCATCCATGGTTATCCATGGGCTCTTAGTTACTTGTTTAGATCACTTGCTTTTGCTTTTTCAATTGTTTGAAATGGTGCTTTGTGTGTGTGGTTTTGAAAATGCTTTGAAAAAGAGGCCATCGTTGTGGCAACCTTTGTAATGATTCTTGTTTGAATATATACAAAGGTGTTTGTCTTTTTGAAAAGATATTTCAATGTTTGAAAGTTTGTTTTTTGGGAAATTGTGTTGTGAAATGTGTTTGAAAATAGCAAGCATGTTTTGCAAGTTTTGACCAAGTAACTAAGAGTTATCTACCATATTTTACTCAAAGATATTTCCTATATGTTTTTAACCCTTTTGACAGTGTTGTTTTACCATTGCATTTGGTAAACAACCTTGTATTAGGATGTTAAACGGGACAGGCGCGGGTTATCGTATAAACCATGATAGCAATTGTGTCAAGTATCTTTGGCAATTTTTCGAGGGACTAGATCATTTTTATAGGCAACCAAGATAGCGTCATCGAGGGACTATGATCTTTTGTTTTGTTTTTGTTTTGCCAAAGTACTCAACATGCATAACATGGCCCATTTTTAAGGCAACAAGTGGATGTAACCCCAGGGGTGGAAGTGTGCATTGTGTATTGATTTTCATGCATTTTTGTCTTTGCATTAGTCAAGCTACTTTGTTTGATTTTTGGATTGTTAGCATACAAACCCTAATCTCTAATCATGGCATAATTGAAAGCATAAAGTGCGAGAATTAAAATTCTAAGTTATTACAAAAGTGTCCGGGGATGGGGGTACAATTATTTACAAATGGGGATGAGTCTCATAAGAATAGCAATGTCCAAATGTCAAGTATTACAACCAAATCGAATTGTCGCAATTCAATGTAAAGTCATAACAAATTATAAAATAAAGAAAATCAATCAATTGTGAAATGCATGTATTTACTTGAAAATAAAATTTATTCTAACAAAGAAAGATTAAATGTTATTATTACTTTTCTTTTTGTATTTTATTAATTATGTAAATAAAAAGTTTAAAGGAAGAAAATTAGTTAAATAAAATTAAATGTTTTTTGGTATTTTCATTTAATGTATGAAAATAAAAAAATGATTGAAACTAATTAAGAAAAATTAAATTATTAAATAATATTAGTGTTATTATTAATAAAAGAAAAGAAAACAAATTAATTTTAAATGAATTAATTAAAAAAACATTTGTTAGCATTTGTTAAAAAAGGGTGGGCTTAGGATTTGAAGTGGTGAGGCCCAAATGAAAATAAAAGAAGTGAGCTAAAAGAAGGGGTCAGAATGGAGTAAGGGGGTAAGCCAGTAATCCGTGTATGGGCTTAGACGCTTGGGCCAGGAGGGCCCAGTTCACAAATCTTTGTTCACATTTTGTTAGGGTTTGAACAATTAGGGTTCATGCGCTCCTTGTGGTTACAGCGGCGCCGCTTGCTCATTCTTCCTCCTCTTCATCTTTCTCAGTCAAACGGTTCTGACCTTCCCTAAGCCCTAGCCGCCGGAGCAACCTTCCTTCACTCTCTCATCTCCTCACAATGATCCATGGCTTTTGATTGAACAGTATGATTCTTCCTCTTTTTGAGTTTTATAGTTTTCGTTGTTTATGTGATTTTACAGTTTGGCTAATCCATTGTATTGCATGGCTTATTGAGATGAAGAAACGTACCTTCGGGTTTTCTCTGTGACAAAAGAGAGTGGTGAGGCTTGAGGCACTCCTTGGTGGCTAGAGGCGGAGGGGAAGAGATGACGACGAGCTTTTCTGGTATCTTCTCTTATGAACCTTTAATGATAATGATTCCTTCTGAAACTTTGTTGTTTTTGTTGATGATGTTCTGAAACTGGAAATGTTGATGATGATCTGAAACTGGAAATGTTGATGATGATTGCTTTCTGAAACCTTGCTTGGCTATTTCTGAAACCCTTTTCCTCTCTCTTTGATATTTAATGTTGATGGTGAAATATTTCTGAAACTCTTTTGTTGCTTCTGAAACTTTTCCCCCTCTCTTGAATGTTAATGATGCTACTCTGAAACTTTGCTCTTTGTAAGCTTGGATTTGTTGATTTCTGAAGCTTTTGGTTGATGGTCTTTTTTGTTGAAACTTGAATATTGGTATGGATTGTTTATGATGATGCTTGTTCTGCAAGTTCCTGAAACTTTTGTTGGTTTGCTGAACTTGAACTTGAATGATGGTTCTGAAACTTGTATGATGATTGGTATGCTTGCAAGTTTCTTTGTGATTTAGGAATTGCATATTTGGTAGGCTTTTGTGGCTTGTTTGCAGTTTTGCTAGCTTTGCAGTTTGTAGAGTTTTTGTGATGGCTTGAAACTGTTTGGCAGACTTGGGGTATTTTGTTTGATTGTTGCAGGTTTTTGATGTTGTACAGTTTGGCCAGGCAGTTTGGCTAGGCAGTTTACAGTTTTGTTGTTTGGTAATGCAGTTTGGCCTGGCAGTTTACAGTTTTGTTGTGGTTTGGCAAGCTTGCAGTTTTGCTAGGCTTGTGGTGTTTTGTTTGATTGTGCAGGTTGGTTGGCTTGCAGGTTTTGATACTTGGTGAAGTTTTAGGCTTGGTTGTTGGCTTGATAGCAGGTTTTGGAAGTTTTTGTTTTGCAGTTTGGAACTGCAGGTTTGGTTATGGTTCACAGGGTTTGTGTGAAACTGTTTGCACATGTTTTTTGTGTTTGCTGCAGTTTGAGTTGTTATGCTCTTTGGCAGGCTTGGAGATTTTGTGAGTTTTCAGGCTTGGATAAAATGTTTTTTCTCCTTTCTCTTCTGACTTTATGCTGATATATATCCTTTTTTCTTTTGCCACTTGTGACAGCCTTTTTAGCCAAACTGTAAACTGTCACCAAAGGTGATATCTTTTTTCTCTCTTTCTCTCTCTATGAAAAAGCATTTTTTGCTTTTCTTATTTTTTTAAAAGTTTACCTATGTCTGCTGGAAAATGATGATAGGCTATGACAAGCCTTTTACTTGTCATTGGGTTTACCTCATGCTGTTTACTTTTGGCCTACTGTACTTTCTGCATTGCATACTTTTTGCCTTCAGTTTGCTTCCAGTTTGCTTTGTATGCGATATTTAGTAATGCAGCTTGATAGTTTTGTAACTCAGTTTGGGTTTTGCTTGCTATGCAGTATAGTTGGCACCTTGTTGCATTTAGTTGTTACATTGTCTGGTTGGATGACTTTGTAATGTTGTGCAGCTTGCCTTTGTATGCTTGCTTTGTACAGCATGTCTTGCATTTGAAACTTGTTGGATCCAGTTTTGCATCCAATTTGGCCTTGTAATGCAGTTTTGGCGCCTTGCTATGTTTTTGAATAATTTGCTTTTGTATGCTTGCATTTATACTTTTATTTTTCTCTTTGTGAACCAAGAAGAGCAATCTTCTTGTGATTTGTGAAGAGAAGAATAAAATGTGATGAAAAATAGCACTCTGATTCCAGACGGCAAACTTTAATGATGAATAATTTTCCTTGTTTGAAAATTCTATTTTTGTTAACTGTACTAATCTTGTTTTCTTTGTCTTTTTCATGTGAGCACAAATTGGGTGATGACAAAGCAAAGGAAGCAGAAGACTTTGAGCATGGGAGAAATGGAGCAATGGAGGCTTAGGCTTAAATTAGATAGATTTTCCATTAATTGTAACATTTATTTTTTCAAATACTATAAGTTGTAAAACATACAGTATTCAAATAATAAATTATTTTTGTAACAACATTTGGAATGAATGAAGAAAGCTTTTATGAGATCATCTGATAATCCAATAAAACCTTCTACTGTCAATATCTTGCAGTTCTTTCTTCAAGTCTTCACTGATTATTTAAGATTCTCAAATCAAAATAATTGAAATTGCATTCCAACAATTCTAATCCAGATAACTTAAATTCCAAGTAATCCAAAAACTTTGCAGTCTCGTAACCTTGCAACAGCATTCCAATCAAAATACGCATTGTGTATTCCAATAAGCAAGCAAGAATTTCATTCCATTAACAAGAAAACATTTTAACAGACGCACATTATCTAGTTTACCTGGATCAGACAAAACCTGAATATTCCAAATGACCATCTCAGTTCCTATCTCTTATCCCAGATAATCAGGCCTTGAGAACAAACAATAATCTTGAAAAAGTGCGAAAACATGTGACAGTTAACTGAATTTCTGAGAATTCAGTTTCTTCTAAGAAATGCGAGAGAAACCCTAATTCTTGATATGCTGCCAAAGAAAAGTTTGTTTGATCGATTCCTGAGCCAATCTTGAAAATCTGAGAAAACCCTAGGGTTGTGATTTCTTGTGAAAAAGGGAGGGAAAATTTTGGGGTACAACACACCCCTAAACTCACATTTCACATATGGATGCACACATTACATAAAATATACTAGTGAAGCATATTCTGTGAACTCTTATGATAAACCAAAATTCAATCAGAATTTTGGAAACTCTAACCGACAAGGACCCAAAAAGATATGGGTATCTAAGGATAAAATCATATATGTTGCAAATTTCTTTAACAGCAAAGTTGAAACACCAATCTTGGTACCCGAACTCTGGATGCTCTCGACACGTGACAGGAAGAAAGCATATGTCCAAAGTCTAGAACTTAAATCTGGAGGATACGTATGTTTTGGAGGCAATCATAAAGGAAAAATCATTGGTTCTGGAAATATTGGCGACAATACACTTCCATCTATAACTAATGTTCTCTTAGTAGATGGATTAATGCATAATATGTTGTCCATAAGTCAATTAAGTGACAACAGTTATGATATAATCTTTAATCAAAAGTTCTGCAAATCAGTTAGTCAGAAAGATGGAACAATTTTTTTTAATGGTAAGAGAAAGAACAACATTTATAAGATTAAACTTTCTGAACTAAAGAGTCAAAATATAAAATGCCTTATGTCTGTTAGCAATGAGCAATGGGTCTGACACAGAAGATTGGGGCATGTTAGTATGAGAAGAATATCTTAGATTAACAAACTCAATCTGGTCAGAGGACTTCCTAATTTGAAGTTTAGATCTAATGCTTTGTGTGAAGCGTGAAAAGGCAAGTTTGCAAAACTCTCTTTAAAATATAAAAATGTTGTTTCTACCTCTATACCATTAGAACTTTTGCATATAGATATGTTTGGACCAATGAAAACTGCATCCGTCAGTGGCAAGAAGTATGGATTAGTGATCGTAGATGACTATAGTAAATGGACATGGGTAAAGTTCTTAAGACACAAGGACGAGTCACACTCTGTGTTCTCTACTTTTTGTAACCAAGTTCAAAATGAAAAAGAGTTTAGAATTGCAAAAGTCAGAAGTGATCATGGTGGAGAGTTCGAAAATAAAAGTTTTGAATTTTTTTAATGAAAATGGCATTTCTCATGATTTCTCTTGTCCTAGAACTCCTCAATAAAACAAAATTGTAGAACGAAAGAATAGAAATTTACAAGAAATGGCCAGAACCATGATCAACGAGACTAATATTGTTAAACACTTCTGAGCAGAGTTAGTTAACACAACATGCTACATTCAGAATAGAATCTCCATAAGACCTATTCTGAAAAAGACTCCATATGAACTGTGGAAGAACAGAAAACCCAACATTTATTACTTCCATCCATTTGAATGTATCTGTTATATGTTGAACACCAAAGAATATATGAACAAGTCTGATTCTAAGGCACAAAAGTGTTTTACGTTAGGATACTCTAAATGCTCAAAAGGTTATAGAGTATATAACACAGAAATATGAATTGTGGAAGAATCCATTAGTGTCAGATTTGATGATAAACTTGGCTCTCAAAAGTTAAAGCAGGTTGAACATTTTGCAGATATAGAATTTCAAGTTACAGGTACTAAAGATAGATCTTCTAAAGACAAAAGCTCAAAAACTCAGTCCAATGCAGAAAAAGACATAAACACCAACACTACAAAAACTTCTGAAGAACCCATCCAGAAAAGACAATCCAAAAGTAGACTAGCACATCATGGAGATATGATTATGAGAAAGAAGGATGATCCAATTAGAACAAGATCTACATTCAGAAATACTAAAGAGACTTTCATGGGATTGGCATCTACGATTGAACCAACCTCCATAGATAAAGCAATTCAAGACAATGATTTGATACTTGCAATGCAGGAAGAACTAAATCAATTTACCAGAAACAATGTATGGGATTTAGTTCCAAAACCCAAAGGCTTCAATATCACTGAAACTAAATGGATCTTCAGAAAAAAGCCAAGTCAACAAGGAGAAGTCGTCAGAAACAAAACACAAATGGTTGCAGAAGGTTATAGTCAACAAGAAGAGATGGACTATATAGAGACCTTTTCTCCATTCGCCAGGTTAGAATCTATCAGACTTTTAATTTCATTCGCTATAAATAATGACATCACTCTCTATCAGATGGATGTCAAAAGTGCCTTTTAAATGGTTACATTGATGAAGAAGTATATGTGCACCAACCCCATGGCTTTGAAAACACAAAACATACAAAGTATGTTTATAAACTTAAGAAATCATTATATGATCTAAAACAAGCTCCCAGAGCTTGGTATGAAAGACTAAGTAACTTTCTTTTAGAAAAAGAATTTACCATAGGAAAAGTGGACACAAATTTATTCTATAAAACATTTAAAAACGATATTTTGATTTGTCAAATTTACGTAGATGATATTATATTTGGATCTACTAAAGCCTCGTTAGGCAAAGAATTTGCTAAGTCTATGCAGGCAGAATTTGAAATGAGTCTGATGAGAGAACTCAAGTTATTTCTGGGAATTCAAATTAATCAAACTCTAGAAGGAACCTTTACACATCAAAGCAAATATGTTAAAGAACTTCTGAAGAAGTTTGATATGTCAGAAAGTAAACCATCCAAAACTCCAATGCATCCTACATGCATTCTGGAAAAAGAAGAGGTATGCTAGAAAGTAGAATAAAAGCTCTACAGAGGTATGATTGGTTCTCTCCTTTATTTAACTTCTTCAGGACCTGATATTCTCTATAGCGTTTATCTATGTTCTAGATTCTAATCAGATCCTATATAATATCACTTAACAGCAGTTAAGTGAATTTTCAGGTATCTGAAAGGTACTACTAACCTTGGTCTTTGTTATAGAAAATCCAGAGAATATAAATTAGTAGGATACTATGATATAAACTTTGCTGGAGATAAAATAGAAAGAAAAAGCACTTCTGGAAGCTTCCAGTTTCTGGGAGACAACTTAATATCTTGGTCCAGCAAAAGATAATCCACCATTGCACTATCAACTATTGAGGTTGAATATATAGCTGCAGTTGGATGCAGTACTCAGATGCTCTAGATGAAAAGTCAGCTTGAAGATTATCATATATACGAGAGTAACATTCCTATCCTCTATGATAATACTTCTACTATTTGTCTTTCTAAAAATCCTATTTTACATTCTAGGGCTAACCATATAGAAATTAAACATCATTTCATTAGGGACTATACTCAGAAGGGGATTCTTTTCTTAAAATTTATAGACACATACCATCAATGGGCTGATATTTTTACAAAACCCCTAGCTGAAGATAGATTTAATTTTATTCTGAAACATCTCAGTATGGAATTATCTCCAGAATGAAAATGTAATTTCTGTATACTTAACCCTCAGAATGTAATTTGACTATATCCTCCCCAGACAACTATTCCCAGAGAGTTGCTACGGAACCTAAAACCGACCCGATTATAATTTGACTTTATCCTCCCCAGACGATTCGGCATCCATATCAAAAATTTGGTCAGGTAGCACCTCAAAAGATTCTCCATCTCTTTTATCCCCAGTCATGGTATAGAAGAATTAAATTCCCCAGTAGAAGGGTGAACGACAGATGTTCCTGAATTCTTCTCCCCAAGGCTGAAATCAACATTCCCCAACGGAGTTTTCCTTAAGCATCAAGCAAGTTTATTACCATCAGAAAATGAAGAATCACTCTCTTAATCTCTAGCAACAGCCCAAGATTTATTTTCCCCAGTTAGACGCTACTACAAGGATCCCCCGATATGCTTCAGAAACATATTACACTCATATATCATTTACAAAATACCATAACATATGCATACGAAACACATATAGCTCTCATTTATTTTGAGAGCATCATTACGCAATATGTTACATACATCATGTCATTACATGAAACTAACTTTGTCTTTTCAGGCCAGTTCCCGAATAGATAGATCTTGTCAACAGTTTATCATCTTTCAAAAACAATCAGTCAAAGATTCTCTTCTAGATACGGTTCAGATACGATCCAGATACGGATGTCATTTTGACACTTATTCCAGATTCTCTTCCAGATACGATCCAGATACGGATGTCATTCTGACACTTATTCCAGATACGGTTCATATACGATCCAGATACAGATGTCATTCTGACACTTATTCCAGATACGATTCATATATGATCCAGATACAGATATCATTCTGACACTTATTCCAGATTCTTTTCCATATATGGTTCAGATACGATCCAGATACGTATGTCATTCTGATACTTATTCCAGATACGTTTCAGATATGATCCAGATACAGATGTCATTTTGATACACATTCAATACATCTTCTAGATACAATTCAGATACGATCCAGATACATATGCCATTCTGACACACATTCAGTATATCTTCTAGATACGGTTTAGATACGGTCTAGATATGAATGTCATTCTGACGCACATTCAGTACATCTTCTAGATACGGTTCAAATACGATCCATATACATATGTCATTCTGATGCACATTCAGTATATCTTCTAGATACAGTTCAGATATGAACCAAATATGGATGTCATTCTGATACTCGCTCCAGACACAGTTCAATATACTTCTCAGATATTGTCGAACATAGACTCATTCTGATGCTCCTATCAACAGTACTTTGGATGACATCTATAATCCCATCTCTGAAGACACTCCATCAACTCTCCGAATGACATCTTTAATCCCATTCAAGCAATATTATCAACTAACAACATTATCTCCTGCACAGGCGAGTGCGAATTTCTGGGCACTTAAGTGTTCAATCATCTTCTACCTTCAAGTCACGAATAGCGGACATGCCAAATCTAACTATTCAGGTTTAAGAAAATTGAACAGGGACAGTTGTTGTACCCCAAAATTTTCCCTCTCTTATTTCTTTTAAGACATTCTCATGAGGTCCTCATAAGCTCAAGGTGGCTCAAGAATTGATCAGACAAATTCTCCTCCTAAGCAATGGGTCTACAAACTAGGGTTTTATCTTGCACAAGGAAGATTGGGTCCTTAAGGTCTCAAGTGGTTTTCATGGTTCTTCATAGGTCTTCAACAATACCCATGACAAGTTTCAAGCCTTTCATCACAAGTTTGCTCAATCAATGACTCAGATGATTGAAAATCAGTTGTATTAGTAAAAGGTTAACATACAGTCAAACTTCAATGAGTAAAGAGTTTCTCCCCCTTACCTTAAGGTTTTAAGATCAATGAACTTTTTTAAGTTTTTGGGATTTTTCGTCGCTCTCTCTCTCTCTCTTAGATCTCTCTCTCTCTCTCTCTCTCTCTCTCTCTCTCTCCTCTTCTCTCTCTCTTCTCTCTCTCTCTCTCTCTCTCTCTCTCTCTCTCTTCTCTCTCTCTCTCTCTCTCTCTCTCCTCTCTCTCTCTCTCTCTCTCTCTCTCTCTCTCTCTCTCTCTCTCTCTCTCTCTCTCTCTTCTCTCTCTCTCTCTCTCTCTCTCTCTCTCTCTCTCTCTCTCTCTCTCTCTCTCTCTCCTCTCTCTCTCTCTCTCTCTCTCTCTCTCATCTCTCTCTCTCTCTCTCTCTCTCTCTCTCTCTCTCTCTCTCTCTCTCTCTCCTCTCTCTCACATGCTAAAAGTCCTTCAAATTATCTATTTATTTAACCCTAAAAAATTCAATTGCTTCTCTCACCACTCTAAGCTACTCACACCTCCCTAAAATTTCATTTTATTTAAAAGAATATCTAATATTTTATCAAATAATAATTCTACCAAATATTTATTTTATTAAAAATCTGATCTTCTAATTATTTAATAAATAAACAATACTCTAAAATAATAATTCTCTAATTAATCTAAATAACTCCATTATCTAATTATTTCTATTAAAAAAATTATTTTCACTCTAAAATTTCTCTACTTTTTTAATTAATCCAAAATAATTAATTACTCGTAACACTCAACTATTCGATAATTAAATGATTCTATTTAATTAAATAAAACACACAGCAACCCAAATTAATATTTAAAATTAATAATAAAAATATCATAACAATATTAATATTATTAAAATTTAAAATTGAGGTGTTACAAGAAAAACATGAAGATCAAGAAAAAAAATCCAAAATATTGTCGTAGATGCAAAGAAAGAAATGCAATATGATGAGTAAGATGAAGAAGAAAATATTACCCTACTTGTCAAGAAGTTTAGAAAATTCTTTCAAAAAGGCAAGACTATATGATTTGGTAAATGAAGGAAAATTTTCAAGAAAAAAGAGACTTCAACATCAAATCAGAATTTCACTTGTTTTGAATTCGGTAAGCAAGGCCGCATGAGAGTAGATTGCCCATCACTAGCAAAGAAAAATGGCTTCAAAGGAAAGAAATAATTCAAATCAAATAAGACCAACATCACATGAAAGGACAACAAAGTAAGTTCATCTTTCGATTCAGGATATGAAGAATGTGTAAAATTAGCATTGATGGCCTCACACCATTTAGTTGATGAACACGGGGTTAATAATTTTGAAATTAATGATACACCTCCATACGATGAATTGTAAAAAAATAATCGTGAATTCTATGAGAAATATTTGACACTTTCTAGAGCATGTTCAAAACAAAAGAAAATAATTTTGTCTCTAGAATGCAAGAATGACACTAAAGTGGAATTAGACAAAGTCAAAAATTCAGGCAATAAATGTAAATTACATGAATCTAAAGTTGTTGAATTAAAATCATAAAAATATGAGAAAGGTAAATTTGGTTTGGAAAATGTACCAATTAGACAAAGATACTCAAATGATAAATATGGACTTGGTTTCTCTAAATTTAATAAACAAAAAACAAGTAAAACTATCTTTATTAATGCTAGTAATAAATTTAACAATTGTAAAACCAAAGAAAGTGAATGTTGTAATTCATCCTAAGAAATTTTATGTTAGAAATAATTCTTATGCCTATAAAACCACCACGTCCTTAAACTTGTATGTTTTTATAGCAATACAAAAGGCCATACCCCTAATGCTTTCTATATAAGAAACTTAGGTGTTTCTAATATAATGCATGGGTTAATAAAGGACCTAACCAACATGAATCCAAAGCACATTGGTTAGCTAACAAAGTTTAACTTGTTTTATAGTCATGCTTTTGAAGACCACTACCAACATGTGGTATCTAGATCATGGTTGCTCCAAGCACATGATCAGAGACAAGTAGATATTTCCATCTCTTACTCTAAAATATAAAGGATTTGTGACATATGTAGACAACAGAGGAATAATTCTTGGTATTTTCAAAGTTGGTACTCTTTCGTTTACTATTTGTTTCATTGTAGAACCAGAAATAGAGAAGATTACAGAAGTGGCAGTGGAGAAAAACTTCTTAGGAAATTCAATGATGCGACACCATGGATCAGAGGTTACAATTTCTGTGTCTCCTGAATCAGAGACGTTGATCTTGAACTGGTGTTGTTAATATCCATTACAGCGGACAAAAGAGGGAGAGTACCTGCATAGTTAGCACTCCAACGCCCAAGTCAGTTTAGGGTTCGAGAAAATCATTGTGAGAGTGGAGATTAGAAATTGTGTACTTGAAACCCTCTGTGAAGGTATTTATACCTCATGCTCAATTTAGAGGGCATAAGAAGTGGGTCTCATATTATTGGGCCTTCGCCCAACACATAACAATTGCTCCTAAGACTCGCCAAACACTCTAGATATTGAGGGAGTCTTTTAACAGTCATGATCCGCCTTCGGAAATGGTTGTCTAGCCGTCGACTGACATGCACTACTTTGGTTTCTCCAAATCATGATGGGGAACATGAGCATTACATACAGTTCCATCATTGAAATATTTTATTATTTTTCTTGATATGTGACATGAAACCGTGGAGAGTGGTGTGATGTTGCTTACTGTACACTTGAGTGTACTTGAGTTTGATTATGTTCCCAAGATGAAATCTAATTGTTGATATGCACTTGCCTCTTACTTTTAATTTGATCTGCCCGATTGTCTTCTCCTATATAAGGATAAAAGAAATATGGATACATTTTTTATAATCTTTTAGACTGAGTTTCTCTTATTTTCTTTGAGTCTTTCCTTTTTCTCTGAGAGTGTATTTACAAGAGTAATCATTGTCACGTATTTAAATCTTAAAAGCTTTGACTTCCATCCTTCTTTTTTGCTTTACTGCCTTCGACCTTAGATTTCAAGGTACCTTTTCTGCACCTTAGCTTTTTTACTTAAGCATTTATTGCACCTTTGTTACGATGATCGATATCCCTTTCATCATAGATAGTGACTCAGAGGGTAGTGTTTCTTCCTCTTCAAGAAGGAGGTGAAACCTAAATCGTATTATCTTCCCTCTGTTAGGGAGGATTTTGAATGAGAGATCATTTCTCTTATTGAGTATTTAGAAACAAAAGAAGTGTCTGAGGACTCCTTTTTTTAGGAAACTTCTTTCGACAACTTTCAGGAGCCCTCCCTTTAGGAAAATCCGGTGGGGTGAAGATTCTATCGAAAAATTGATGTTTCCCTCTGTCTTAGCTGAGGCAGAGATAAAAGCTGCCCAACAAAGGTGGGAATATGTCAGTAACTTTGTCAAAGTATAGTGAGGAATGAATGGTCGTGAGCCTAGCGATGCCAAAATCACACGTCATTTGGAATTTCAGGGACAGTCTAACATTGTGTCTTGGATCAATCCCGGTGATCACTTTAAAGCTTATGACTTGGCCTATAAGGGATTTCAGTTAGTTGAACCGAATAACGCCAATATATATCACTGTGAGGCCGCCAAAGTGATTGGAACTCCTTCCACCCTGAACACTATCACAACTATAGAAAAAACTGACATTGTGGTGGACAATTCCTCGGATTGGTTGATTCTGATAGTAGGCCTGCCATAAAGGATATGCAACTATTTTAAATGATGTTTGCTTTCTCTGTATGAATGTCTCTTCATCAGGTTGTATATATGTTACCCTTTTTCTGATTTTGAGGTGGCCATGATGAACTGTTTGAGAGTTGCCCCCTCCCAACTTTATTCGGGAGTCTGGACTTTCTTGAAGGTGTTCCAACTCTGCATTGAACGAGTGTCTTGGGAAAAGTACATATTCATCATTATTTATTATTTTTCACATAACTTTGATGATTTGGCACAAGTAAAATACTTAATAAATTGGCTTGGTGAAGAAACAAGTTACTCTTTGATTCTTTTGTTGCAGATACGGTGTTAAAAAAATCTCTTACGATAGTAAATGAATTTATATATGACACGACCCGAAATGAGCATTGTTGTTATCTGACTGGGATGTTAGAAGAAAAGGAAGTGGATCAATTGATACTCATAATGCACTATTAGTCTATCACAAATAGATGTAGGTACAATTAGACGTAGTGAATAAGAAAATGTTGGATCCCCTAAGGAGTTATTATCAGGTAAAATACGTGCAACAAACTATTGCATGTGATTATTGTGGTAAAGATCGTGAAAGTGGCCAGTTTAAATTAGGTGGATACATTCAAGAAGAAGTCAATTTCATGAGAAATTTTCAAATAAATAGCTCGATCTCAAGCACATGTAAACCTGTTGGAGGAATCATCTAAATTTTTAGAAGTGATAATCCTAGTAAGAATCAATCAAGGGTGGGAGTATAAAAAAAATATCAATATCAAAACCCAAGATCATCACACCAACAATACTCAAATCAACAACATAAGTACCCAAACAAGCAACAACAATGCTTGTTTCAACAAGAATAATACTTTTCCATAATTCTTTAAAATCTTTATTTAAAACCTACAAAAACATAAGTGTATTTTAAAAGAATTTGATGTTAAAAACATCCGATGGCAGACTCTCATCAGCTTCTAAATAGACTCTCATCAGCTTGTAAACCTTCTTTGATCTTGTCTCACTTTTGTACAGTTTCCATGCAATATTCTCTCTTGGCCACCAATACTTTCTACATATAAGAAATTTTGAAACTAAAGTTTCTGGCTCTGTATTTGTTTCCACTTATGCTTTGTGGATCTCCTGCATCGTGTACTCCACTTCTTTTTCCTTCTAAGCATATTAAGAGTTCAGGAGAGACTCTTCCTATAAAAGTTGTTTGCTATGATAATATAATGGACACTTGCCTTGATTTTTCGAGCTTCTTCCTCTTGATCTGGGAGTGTATTATTTAAGAGATACTCCCAGATGTCTTATATCTTCGCCATGCCTCAAAAAGCTTCTTTCTCTCATGATTAGAATGTAAACAAAGCTCTTCGAATCTATGCGATTTTGAATCTTCATTAATGTTTATGAACACTGGCCTAATAAGATGCTTCTGAACAGAGTGTGTCCAGAAAGAACCTTATCTGTGTGTATACTTTTAACCTTGTTATGTATGGGATTGTGATCTTCTATGTGTTAGCAAGATTGAGAACTTTTCTCCAATCAGATGTTTGTTGTCTGGGGGTTGTGTATTATCACTTGGAATAAATTAAAGGTCCACAACATTTACATTATAAGATTAAAATGATCAACTTGAAAGAAAAAAAATTATATATTAAAATAAGTTAGAGGACATGATGGGTAGTTTTGCATAAAATATTGGAGGATTATAAATATTATGCACAAATTGAGGCTTGCAACTTACAACCAAATTCAGCATAATCTATATTTACAAGCAGAAATCCTAAAACACAAACCCCGAATTAGGGCCAACCCTACACAAAGTAGAATTTCTCTATAATGAGGTCGACTTCAGTTCTGGCAGTAGTTTGTAGATTTAAGCCTTCAACGTTCTGCACCTGAATTCTGAAGTCGCGCAGTGTGTAGTTCAGACCGCATCAGCACGTTAAATAAATTTATTCTGAAGCATTAAACAAAACAAATTAACCAACTTTCAGTAAAAGATAAAAGTATTTGGGGGTTGTATATGCCGAATCCAGTAGAAAAAGTCAGAGTCTGTGTTCTTATACCGTACCAATCATCAGTTATGCAAAATATTCATCGAGTACAATAATCTTATTGTGCTTTTCTGTCTTGCGTCCGGTCCTGTTTCTCCAGGGGTAAAAGAGATAAAATCCACATCCTACATAAACCAAAATTGAAGCATGTGGGTACAATGATCATATCTCAATAGGTCCTTTATAATATATAATCAAGCCAACCCACTAGCGATTTTAATGCAATGTGAAAGAATAAGTAATGAAGAGCTTACGACACATTATTTGAAACATAAAATATCGGAAGCCTTTCCACTCCTGCAGGTCTCCATTTAGATCTTTCAAAAGATATTTCTTGGTCAGCCTCCGACCCAGTTGCTGTTAGAACAAACTGAAACGTACAATATAACATACCAATTTACTATCACTCATAACTATAACATGTTATTTTAGTATTGACTAACAAAACGAAAATGTGAAAAATTCGTAAGTCAAAACGCTGGGGTAACACTCACAACCAACACAGTGACACATACCAGTGGAAAAAGTATAGCCATAATCCCATAACTCACAAGAGGAGAGAAAAAGAATATAGCCAAAACGCATGGACTTCCTGTAATGGCACAAATCACTTATTAATCTAAAATATGAAGGGAATCATAGGATAAAGTATAATACATGAAAGAAAAATGTGTTCCATAGTTCAACAGTCTTCAACAAGAAAATGCTGTTAGACTGAATTTTAAACATCAACAAGCCTAGTAGGCAACAAGATATTTCGAGTTATTAGCATTCTGCTCTGTAAGTGCATAATTCTCAAAGTTGAAGATCCTCAGTCCCCATTCTCATACACCAAATCTATCCTTGCACAAACAACCCTTAGTATTATCAAATATTAAGAGAAAAAGAATTGTTCTTCTTAAGGTTTGTGAAATAGGTCGCTATATTTGAGAATTGAGAGGCGTCAAAAAAGAGATCACGTGATTTTGAACATATATTTTTTGTTAGTGAAACAAACAGGTGTTGTTTATAAAAAAAGATTGTCTTTAAAAATCTTACCAAAACCAGCAAAAAATGGCCAGTAAGATTGAAAGTAGTCCAGCCTTCTGTCAAGAGCCACTTCATTGAAATTCCATTTATACCTAATCAAAAAGCATACTTTAAAACATGTATCCAATTGGTGAAGGAGATCATTAAGCAAAGGTGTATAAGGTCCACATACTCGAAGCAGTAATATGCATACATCCAGGAAAGGAGTAAAAAATTGAGCACCTTCCCTATGAATGGTATGAAACCAGTTGCATAAACCTGCAAATAACATTAGAAATGCATGATTTTATACAACTAGGATAGATAAAACAAACTAAAAACAAGTTTATTGAATATAAGGTATAGATAATATATCTATCAATATGGGAACAAAAATTATAATAATTTATTACCTCAAGAAAGAAAACACTCAAAAGGAGTATCGAGTACACCTGCTCTCCTATTCCAATCATGACCCTGAGTTAAGCAAACAAAGTAGCTGAACCTTTTAGGTGTTGATTAACATGGTAAGAATTAATATCAATAAGAAAGAAAGAAAAAACATGCAGTATGAAGTAACTATTAATTAGATCTTTACCCTTCAAGGCCAGATGGTCTTTTTGCTTGAATAGCATTTTGCATAATTGGTGTGTTGTTTTGGCTGGAGACTTTGTCCACAGTAAACTTAGATCTTCCCATTGCAGCATACCCATACTTGGCAATGTCATTGTACCTAAATACACATCCTTAGCAATTTTTATAGGAATAAATCCTATCTTACAATGGGAGAGTGGTACTGATATATAGGGCAAGAAAACAAATACGAAAAAATACAAGCAAGAGTTCCCAGGAGTGGACAGAACTCCTAACAGCCCCAAGCTTTCAGCTAGAAAAGAAAAAAAATGTGCCCTCCTCCTTTATTTGTGATTCACTCTCCTTACACCAGATTCATTTTCTATTTCCTCTACCAGCTCACTCCCTCCAAACTCTCATACTCTCAGAAATCTTGCTAATTTGGTAAGCCTACAGAATAAACCCTTAGGACCTTAGCTTTTGGATCCTTGTTACCACAAAGTCTCATTTAGATTACAAAAACAAAACAATATACTAGTTCATGACCAGTTTATGAAAAATAAATTAGACATGGAAATCCAATCGACAGTACTTTGTTTGTGATTGCAATGAAAACATGACTATCAACTGAAACACTAGCCTATGGAGACAAACACTATTTCGCAATATTGATGTGTTTTGACACCTGGGTTGGGATTTGTAATCTAGAATCTCCAACAAGAACTTCAATTCAGCATTATTTTGGTTGAAAAAGAAGCAGTCCAAAATATTCATTCTGTAGGATTTGACACATGGGTGCAAAAAGAGATTGGACGGCTACACTATGTCTCTACTTTGTGGTGTTTAATGACCTTTCAAAGAATAAATCTTATTCTCTTAAAAAAAACTTCCATGATTTATGAAATTTCATTTCTTAGTAATAAAGGTGTAAAGAAATAAGTAATAACTTGACAGGTAAAAAGACAATGAAGGCCAGCACAATGCATCAGACATGACAAAAAAGACGGGCAGAATAAATCAGGGAATGAAAATTACCATAAGGTGCTCAGAACTATGCTAAATACATATAATGGGTAAAACCAAAGCCCCTGCAAGGAGACAATCACAAAAATTAGTTGGAAAACCACATTCATTCAAAGCCTTTGCATGGCAGTCTAGATATTGAAAGATATCTGGAATACATTTAACAATGAAAAATGAGAAAACTCTCTAGAGCAATTATGTAATTATCTCGACAAACACTAGCTTTTGAAACTTATATTTCTCGTAGGCATGCCATGCTTTTCTAAATCAACTTATGGGTCAGCGAGTCTGTTTAACCTGCCTGTAACATAGTATGTAGATCAACTTATTGGTGAAAATCTGATTCAGCGCAAATATTTGAACCGTATTGCTATCTTAGGCATATATTATATAAGATAACAAATAACCCAAAAGCTGTGATGCAGAAAGTACATGATCAGATCTGCTTCCAAAGTGATATTAGCTCAACATAATAAATTTTTTCATACATAAACAAAAATGCTGAAAATCCATGCAAGTTATAAAGGCAAACGAATATCTACTTGTAAGGAAAGGAAAAAGAATAAGAACAACCAACAAAGCAATTTTTCAGGTCAATGTACACTTCAAAAATAGTATATTATATACTTACATAAAAGAGTTGAATGAGTGCAAGACGTAAGAAAGAATAAAATTTCAAAGTTCCACCTAAGGCACACAATTTATGAGAAACAAGCTGCGAGCATTGATCAGGTAATATCCACCACAAAGCAGGAATGACAACCGAGTTTAGGACAAATATACTGCACAAAAATAAAAAGATGTTCAAATCACCAAACACATTGATTATGCATGTATCAACCAATAATTGTGAGCCAGAATTATTCCAATCATGGAGTGATAATGTCTCTCGGTGGCCATGAGTTGAATTCTCCACACAACAAGATAAAAACTAACAATTAACATTTATCAATTCAAAAAAAGAAACTCGTCCAATAATCTTCAATAAATCATCATGTCAAATAGGACCAGTTTCTTTCTATGTCACAAATTCTCATTCATTCTGTTGAAATAAATTTAAGCTAGTCAAAACCGATCTCTACTGATCACTGATCAGTTCACTCACCTGATCTGAGAATAGTCAAAACCAGTGAATAGGATAACAAGATACAGTACTAACAAACAACTAGCAACAAAAGAAACAAAAAACATGACAAAAATACAAGGGTCATTCTAACAAGCACCTTAAGGGCAATCCATAGATAGGGTTAGAAATTGATAGGTAAAACAAAAATAGTAAGTAAAAGTAGCAAATTGAAATTGAAATTGAATGAAGTGGAGAACAATAACCTTCCTAAGAAAATGAAACCATTGAGGAGAAAACACTGGCCTGTTCGCATCAAGAGATTCTTTGACCTACAAAACAGCAAAATCAAATTCAAATTCAAATTAAATTCCAAATTCAATTCCAATTTCAATTTCAATTTCAATTTCAAATTGGTGAAGTGAAAGATGAGTGTGAAAACTTACCTAAGACAGAGAATAACAACGCGGTGAAGGCAACAGGCTTCTCTCAAACCCTCCACCCATAGAACACCACAACACTTCACCTTTTCCATAATCTGCTTCATCATCAACGCTTTACTCTTACTTCACCTTCAAAATTCTCGTATTCATCATCATCAAATCAATGTTTATTTTTTTTATTAATAAGGACCGATAAACTAAATTTATAGAACAACGCAGTAAATTCTCCTGTTTTTTTTAAACATTAGTAACAAACTTTGATGAATATAAGGATTTGAAGTAATAACCTTAAAAGTAACACACTTTAATAAAGCTAAGTACTTGTAAAATCAATTATTTTAACTTGATTGGTTTTCTTTTTCTCCTCATTTTTAACTGTAATTTGACAATTCATGTATGCAAACGAAAAATTATATAATTAGGACTTTAAAAATATTAAAGAAAATTTAGTCCATAATTTTTTTTAAGTAATATATATATAGTTTTTTTAAGCTAAAGAACCGGTAAAAGAAAACCTATTTTGACTTTCAGAGTAGCCCAATAATTAATTAAGAGGTAAAAGTACTTCTATGCATTTAAGACATAAGTTATGTTTGAATTCATGAAACATAACTGAGCGGAGCAGAAAGGAATATAATTGAACAGAAAGGAATATAGTAAAATTGAATATAAATCTCACTTTATTATTTGATTATTTTATTAAAAATGTTTCATTTTATTACATACACTCCAAATTGGATAAAAAATAGAGAATTGGATGAAATAGATTTCATCATGTTTCATTGCACCCATCCATTATTTACAAATTCAAACAATTGAATATCATTAGTTACCATCACATTTCATTTTATTTCATCACACACCACCAATGCAAACATACCATTAAGACACAGTCATACTTTTTATACATCACTTACCCATATTAGACTTTGATCGTACCTGATCAGAAGGGATCGTCAATGACTCACGAGTTTGAGTTGAACAACGGTTGGAAGTGAAGTGGAGGGGGTGTACCTGCAAGGTACTCTGATGCCAAAGTGAGAATAGAGACAATCAGAGTGCAAGTACAAAGTGAGAGTGAATGAATACTTGATCCTCTCATGTGAGATGGTATTTATAGCCTCAGCGATGGGCCAAGATCTACGTATTGGGCCAGATAGTTAGGCTCAATAGCAAAGAGTGTCAGGGTTACGTGAGTAGTGGAGACCAGCACGTGGTCTCCTCCCTGGTCAAATGCTCCGAGATAATAGGAAAGTTAAGGACCCGTTATTCTCGGTGGGCAGGATGATGGTAGTGTTGGCCACGTCTCCCTGGTGGGCACGTGGAGAGACTCCCAACGGTTGATGAGTTGGAACGCAGGTCATTAGGCCATAGCAAAGGCGTTGGATTGGGCATGCTCAACGGTGGGTCAAATGTAGGTCCAGTCCAGAACATAAGCCTCCAAAGTTATTCTTCTTGGACGAAAGAGTGATGACTTAAGACAAGATTAATTGTCGGGGAAATGTTACCCAACAAAGAAGTTGTTAACTTTCTGTAGGGGATGACTTTGTGATCTTCCTCGACGCTCGAGATCGAGAATTATGAATAATCACCGTATTTCGGTCGGGGATGACTCTGTGATCGTGCCTTTCTGCTCGGTGATGAGGACATGCGTATGGCACGGTCGATTTGTTATGATGGACCTTTTTCGGTCGATTCGTTCGCTTCATGTCTTGATGTGGGTGCTCGTTTTGGATTCGCATTCGCAGGGAAAATGCAGAGCTTTCCCCGGGCTCGCATTATAGACGTGCCCGTAAGAAAGGTGCCACAATGATGTCGAGCATGTGTTTGTCAATGAAGACTTTTGAAATGGTGTCAGCGCGTGGTTTCACGCGTGGGATTTTAAGGTCGGTGGTGCATCACTTCACGTGCCACACATGGATGCTATTTAAAGCGCCACCATTTTCTAGGGAAGTCTAAGAGCCTAAGCAATTATGACCCCTAGCACGCTACTCCGTATGGTGGGTGTGATACAGTGGGAGAATTGACTTGAGGTTTTGCGTTTGTGTTCGCAAATTTTTCGGTTTAGCAAGAGTCGCCACCGACTTTTATTTTATCCAAAAGGAAAGGTCAAAAAGCACAGGAAAGACCTTTGAGATGTTTTCTTGGGTTCGGAGGGTAAATTATGAAAAGGGAAGGTGCTAGCACCCTTTTCATCCATGGTTTTCCATGGGCTCTTAGTTACTTGTTTAGATCACTTGCTTTGCTTTTTCCAATTGTTTGAAATGGTGCTTTGTGTGGTTTTGAAAGTATTTTAAAAAGAGGCCATCATTTTGGCAATCTTTATAATGATTCTTGTTTGCAAGAATGTATACAAAGATGTTTGTCTTTTGAAAAAATATTTCAATGTTTTGAAAGTTGTTTGGAAATGTTTTGAAATGTGTGTGTATTTGTTTGAAAATAGCAAGGATTGTTTGAAAGAGATCAAGTAACTAGGAGTTATCTACCCTACTCAAAAGTCTTTCCTACACATTTTTAACCCTTTGACATTGTTGTTTTACCATTGCATTGATAAACAACCCTATCTTTGGATGTTAAACGGGACGGGCGTGGGTCATCGTATGATCATGATAGCAATGGTGCCAAGTATCTTAGCAAGTTTTAGGGACTAAGATCATTTGTTTTTAGGCAACATTTTGATAGCGTCATCGAGGGACTATGATCTTTTTGTTTCAATTGATTTTGTTTTGCCAAGATACCTAGCATGAATATCATGGCCATTTTAAGGCAACAAAGTGGGTGAAACCCTATGGGTGCTTGTGTGCAATGTGTTGTCATTTTCATGCATTTTTGTCTTGTGTTAGGTCATGCTATTTGTTTGATTTTTGGTCTTTGCATACAAAACCCTAGTTTACTATCATGGTATATGAAAGCAATAAAATGCATAAAGTAAATCTAGACTATTACAACAATATTATGGGAAGGGGGTACAAGTTTGAATAGGGGGATATTTGCACAAAATAAAACCCTAATTTACTATTACAACTCAATTGAATTTATACAACAATAAATAAACAAACAAGTATTTAAATATGGAATAAATTGTAAATATGCAAAAATGTTTTTGTATTTGTTTTATTCATGAGAAAATAAATTTATTTATACCTTAAAAAATAAGAAAAATAAAATGATTATTTTTGAAAGGGTGAAAACCCTAATTTTTGTTTTAAAAGAAAATATTCTATATTATTTATTTATTCATTTTTCTTTAAGAAAAATAATAATAATATATACAAAATGTTAAAAAATGAATATTGTATGAAAATATTATTTTAAGTGTATAATATAATAAAATAAAATATTTAAGTATTTTAATATTATTTACAATTTTATTTAAGAAAATAAAGTATATTGTTATTTAATAAACTATTTTTATGCTAGGAAAATAATAAAAATAATAAAATAAAATGTGAAAAATTAAGAAAATATTTTTTGTGATTTTAAATATTTAGAAAAAATAAATAAAGTCAGAAAATATAAATTGTACAAAAAAAATATAAGAAATAAAAGAAAATGATCAAGGGGATGCAAAAAGTAAAAAGGAGGGGGGGGGGGTGCCAAAAGAAGCAGGCCTAAGCGCCAGGCCCAGACTCCACTTCATCCTTGACCTTTGTACACTTCCTACGCGCGTTTCTTCCTTAACCTGTATCTCTTGCATACGTGCATAAAAACGAAATCTTGCAACATGAAACTTGTAGCATTTTTAGTAACGATTCCATTGATATAAAAAACATGACCTAACTCTCAAAGATCAAGAAGAATTTTATCACCCCTAATTTCTGACCTAAAATTTTCAGCAACTTGAATTATCAAATACTCCTAGCTCAGTCAATATAAATGGAAGCTATGCATATGTACAGCTCAAGCACATTAAAGACTACATTTTTGCTTCACAAACCGAAGCTTAAAGATGCCTAAATAGAGAGATGGAAACTTGACAAATACCTTGTTCAGTTGAGTTTGGATATGACAATGTAGGTACTTTGAGTGAGGCCTGGAGTACTTGTGAGCTTGCTTGAAGTTCCCTCAAGCTATCCCAATGCTCAGCTTGCCTTGAACTTGCCTGAATCTCCCTGTAGAAGTCAACCTGCAAAGCTTCAAAATGAAAATGGTGATACTTGAAATAGAGATTACAGTTGCTGGATAGGGTCCTGGATAGTTCAGGTGTGATGTATGGAATGTGTTTGAAGTGGTTCCAAGCAAAACGCACGAGGCAAAATGGAAATGGCTTGGTGTTTGCAGAAGTTGCCTTGTTTTGGGCAGAAATGGGATTTTTGTGTTTGAGGGTGTTTAAGAGCTTATCAAATTGTGTCTTAGGCTTGTTACAATATGCTGAACTTGTTTGAAATGATACCAAGACTTGGTTTTATCAGATGGAAGAGTTGTGTGGACTTTTGCAAGTTTTCTTGCTTTTGAAGAAAAGTTGGAAGTGACTTGCCAAAGGCTGTACTTGCTAGCTCATGGGATGTAGAGGGTTGGTACACTTTTCCTTATGTTCATGGATCTTGTTTGCAACTAAATATCAGGTTCAATGCTCAAGGAATACAAAATTGCAAAAAGCATGCTTTATCAAAGTAGCATTGTTACCTTTATGCCATTTTTGGAATAATTCCTTGTGCAATGCTCCATAGCTCAGAACAAAGCCATTGTCCAATGTATTTGCATTCAATTTTGGAGTTTAAAAAGGATTAGAACCTGTAATGCAAGTACAAACATGATTCAAACTGATTTGCAACTTGAACCAATGTGAAAAATGCCTTGGACAAAAGTGATAATTTGCCATTTTCATTTCTTTGATTCTCCCTAACCACAAATGATCATGGAGAGTTCTTGGAAATTTTGGAAAGCTTGTAACATGCTTTACAATCCATCTTTGAAATTAATTTGAGATTCAACTTGGAACTAGGTGAAAAGTTACCATGAAGTTAGGTCAAAAATCTGCCTAAACTAGGGCAAAATTTCACTAAGTTAAAAGTTTTATGGACCCTTATTCACAAAATCATAACTTGAGATCCAAGCATCTTTTGGGAAAACTTTGTGAATCAAAGTTGTAGATTTTGTGGAGTACTACAACTTTCATGTTGGAAGTTTTCTTTTAATAAAATTGCATCATGGTGAAAAAGTTGATAAAAGTTGGGAAAAAATAAGAAATTTTCATAACTTAGAAAAATTCTAAGTTATGAAAATTTTCAAACTTAAACACTAATTTCCAAATTTAAGTTTCTTGGTGAACAAGTTTCATGTTTTGGCACATATTGATTAAAAATGACCCTTGGCACTTGATTTTGACCAAAAAGTCAAAGTTTGACTTTTCAGTGTACAGTTGATTTTTGATCAGTTGACTGGAAAATTCATCTGTCAATCCAATGTATTTGAGATCTTTTGAACCTTGTGATTAGGTCAAGATGGTGCCATTGAGTCCTTGAAACCATTCTTGAACCCAATTTTCCATTGGTCAGGTGAAAAATCAGAAATTGCCCTTCTTCAGTTAAAACCCTAAAAATGACCATTTTGCCCTTTTGATGACCTGATCAAATTTCTTGAGGAGTTGTGGTCCAAACTTGATAAAATGGTTCATATGAGTCTATAATGTTGATGTGGATAAAAAATTATGAGGTTTGACTGTAAATTGGCTATGGTTGACTTTTTCCCTAATACAGTTGATTTTTAGGTCAACTGTCCAATTGACTGGGCAAAAATGTGATTCAAGGTTTGAAACTTGGTATGGGCAATCTTAGGAGTCCAACATGAAGTATGAAAGCCACATGAGGCATTGAAAGTCCAAAAATCCCTGTGCAAACTCAAACCCTAATTTCAGGTCATCAGTGCAAGGAGATGTCTTGAGCTGAGCAAACCCTAATCTGGTCTTGAGCCCAAGAAGTCTTGTGAGGAGAATCTTGATAGAATGAGAGGGAAAATTTTGGGATACAACAACTTCCCCTGTTCAATCTTCTTGAACCTGAAGAGTTAGATTGGCGAGTCTGTCATTCGTGACTCGAAGGTAAAAGATGATTGGACACTAGAGTGCCCGTAAATTTGCACTCGTCAAGATGTAGTTGAGGAAATGGGCTTAAAGATGCCATTTGGAGATGTAATCGAATCTTGTTGGAGATGGGCTTGTAGATTCCATCCAAGACTGTTTGTTGTAAACCAGGAGAATGAACATCAGAATGGTATCCGTATCTGGAACATGTATTTAGAGGTTTGAATCTGAATAAGTGACATAATGGCTTTCGTATATGGAGCGTATCTGGACTGTATCTTGAATAGGTGACAAAATGACTTCCATGTTTGGAGTGTATCTGAGCTGGGGAAAATCAGAATGAGTAACAGAATGGCAACCGTGTCTGGAGCGTTTCTGAACTGTATCTGAATAAGAGATCTGAATGAGTAACATAATGAATTCCGTGTCTGGAGTGTATCCGTACTGTATCTGAATAAGAGATATGAATGAGTAACAAAATAACTTCCGTGTCTGGAGTGTATCCGTACTGTATCTGAATAAGAGATCTGAATGAGTAACATAATGACTTCCGTGTCTGGAGTGTATCCGTACTGTATTTGAATAAGAGATCTGAATGAGTAACAGAATGACTTATGTGTCTGGAGTGTATCCGTACTGTATCTGAATAAGAGATCTGAATGAGTAACAGAATGAATTCCGTGTCTGGAGTATATCCGTACTGTATCTGAATAAGAGATCTGAATGGGTAACAAAATGACTTCCGTGTCTGGAGTGTATCCGTACTGTATCTGAAATCGTTGAATATTTGTTAAAGGTAGCTGTTAATCTTATCCTGAAAAAGGTAAAATGTTAGCTGAAACACAGAGTTATGTTGCATGTAATGTATGATGCAATAAATGGGTTTTATCAATGTTTATGATATATGAATGTAATGTATGCGCATGTAAGCTGATTTGCTGTATTAATGAGGAATAATAAATCCTTGACTGTTGCCGAGGAAAATAAATCCTTGACCGCTGCTGGAGATTCAAAATCTTTGACAACTGAGGATGAGAAATCCTTGGTGACTGTTGGGGATGGAAAATTCCTGACAACCTCTGTGGGGATGTGAGAATCCTTCATGTCTTGAAGTTTGAGTATTGACAAAATCTGTTGTGAGAGTAATGTTAAACTGCTTGAGAAATTTGCTTGGGAATTCCAGAGAACTTTGAAGACTTCTACTGGGGGTTAAATAATGGGAATCCTTACTCGGCTGGGGAATATGGAAAATTCTGATGATTTCTGCGGGGAACCAAGAATGAGAATCTTCAATCTGTTGAGGAGTAATGAAAACTTTGGTGACATCATGCTGGGGAGTAATGAAGACCCTGACAACTTTACTGGGGAATCAAGAATGAGAATCTTCATTCTGCTGAGGAGTGAAAAACTCTGGAGAAGAAAGCTTCCTGCTGGAGAGTAAGCTCAAGACTATGGGGGAAAAAGCTATACTGCTGGGGAGTAGTTATCCTGCTAGGGAGATCAGGAGTTTGGGTTGTATGCCCATCTATTGGTGAATTATCCGAAGGTTGGGGATAAAAGTTAACTGTTATCTGGTTGATTTCCAGGCTTCAAGACAACTTGCTGGGGAATTTGGGGAAAACTGAATGGTTCCCACTGAGGATTGATAGTTGGAAATTTGATTCGACTGGGGAAGAAGGTTTCAGTTTTACTGAGGGTCAGTAATTCAAAGTTTTTGCTCTGTTGTGGATTGGGAGTTTGAAGTTTTAACTCTGATGGGGATTAAGGGTTTGAAGTTATGACTCCACTGGGGATATATACTTCAAGGTTTTAACTCCGCTGGGGACCTAGATGATGTACTGCAGGGGATTTTTCCTAGAATAGCCTAAAGACGTTTTCCTATACTTTCAACCTGTCAATAATTATTCTTTCCCATTTCGTTTATTCGTAAACAGTGATTATATTCAAATGCATATGCTCATTAATAAATCTTTGGACGTTTTCAAATAAAACACAAGTGTAAAAAAGAAAAAAAGGCAAATAGTTTTCTACACTTTGAAGTATCTTTGTATTAACTTTGTGTAAGTATTTTGTACAAAGGAGACAGACATCCTAGTAAGAGAATGTTGTCATAAAAATGAAAAAAATTTATACAAAGAAAGATGGCTATGTGTAAAAATTCCATGGGGTTCCCATTCTGCTATAGCCTTCGTAACTCTTGTCCATCTGCTGCTTCGTCCGAAGATGATTGAGTTGATCAGAAGCCCGAAGCTTGTCTGTGAAGAGATTGTCCTTAAAGTGATCCGATGAGACATAGCCATACGCTTTAATTTCCTAACTTTTGCTTGGACCATCCATTCGGGTTTTCGATCCACCGGGAAACCCTTTTTTGCCTAAGTCGCCCTTTCAGGTTTTCAACATGCCGGGTGTACAGATTTTTTTTATTTATCCCTAACTTTTGTCTGAACCGCCCTTTTGGGTTTTTGATTCACCGGGATGCCCCTTTTTTTGTGCCTAGGTGTGTCAACCTAGCGGGTCAATTATGCGTAGTATTTTTTGACTATGTCTGCGTTCGCAGGGTACGGCAGGTCATCACCGTCCATGGTGGTTAAAATCATTGCCCCACCAGAAAAGATGTTCTTGATCACAAATGGTCCTTCTTAGGTAGGAGTCCATTTGCCCCTGGGATCAATTTGCGGCAAGATGATCCGCTTGATTACAAGATCCCCGACTTGATATATCTGGCGTCTGACTTTCTTATTGAAAGCCTTGATCATTCGTTTTTGATACATCTGACCATGGCAAACAGCAGCAAGCCTCTTTTCATCAATCAAGTTAAGTTGATCAAGTCGGGTCTGAATCCAATCGTCTTCACTCAAACCAGCATACTTCATGATTCTCAAGGAGGGAATATGAACCTCGATAGGTAAAACAACTTCCATGCCGTATACCAAAGAATAAGGTGTTTCCCCAGTTGACGTGCGTGCCGTGGTACGCTACGCGTGGAGAGAAAACGATAACATTTCATGCCAGTTCTTGTAGGTGACTGTCATCTTTTGTATGATATTCTTGATATTTTTGTTTGCAGCTTCGACAACACCGTTCATCTTTGGCCAATAGGGAGATAAATTGTGATGTTGAATCTGGAACTGCTCGCACAAGGAGGTGATCATAGTGTTGTTAAGGTTTGTACCATTGTCAGTGATGATCCTGTCGGGAATGCCGTACCAGCAAATAAGGTTCTGCTTGATGAAGCGGGCAACAACATTCTTTGTGACGGATGCGAAGGAAGCTGCTTTGACCCACTTGGTAAAGTAATCAATGGCCACTAGAATGAAGCGGTGTCCATTGGATGTTATAGGCTTGATCTTCCCAATCATGTCGATTCCCCACATAGCGAATGGCCAGGGAGTTGTTAAGACATTGAGAGGAACCAAAGGTATATGTACCTTGTCCGCATAGATTTGACATTTGTGACAAGTCCTGGAATGTTGATAGCAGTCAGCTTCCATGGTAGACCAGTAATAGCCTTCCCGTAGGATCTTCTTAGCCATCGTATGTCCGCTAGAGTGAGTGCCAAAGGTACCATTGTGCAGTTCAGCCATGATTTTCTCAGCTTCAATCTTGTCCACACAATAGAGCAGAATGCAATCATGATTGCGCTTGTTCAGGATACCATTGCTCAGGAAGAACTTGGCAGAGAATCTCCTCAAGAACTTTTTGTCATTGACTGAAGCTCCTTCTGGGTATTCTTGAGCCTCGAGATACCTTTTGACTTCGTGAAACCAAGGTCGGTCCACTACTTCTTCGGTATTAATCTCGTGACAATGTGAAGGTTCGTCCATCAGTTCAATGGTGATTTGGGGAGCCTCATTATCCCAGTTAAGTTTAAACATGGACGACATTGTAGTTATAACATCTGCTAGCTGATTTTCTTCTCGTGGGAAGTGCTCGAAGGTAATCTGCTCGAAGTGTGGTAACAATGTCAAGACATGTTCTTTGTAAGGGATGAGGTTTGGATGCTTAGTGTCCTACTCTCCTTTGATCTGAATGATGACCAAAGCTGAGTCCCCAAATACAATCAAAGATTTGATTCCCAAGTCTATTGTAGCCTTGAGGCCAAAGATACAAGCTTCATACTCGGCCATGTTGTTGGTGCAGTTAAAGCAAAGTCTGGCTGTGAAAGGAGTATGGCAACCTTCTGGAGAGATGAGTACCGATCCAATACCGTTTCCAAGTGCATTGGAGGCACCATCAAAGTACAGGGTCCATCGGGATCCTTGTTCAGGTCCGTCATATGGTCTGAAGTCTTCAATGTTGTCCAATGTCATAATGTCTTCGTCAGGGAAGTCAAACTTCATGGATTGGTAATCTTCGACAGCTTGATGAGCCAGATGGTCAGCTAGTACACTCCCCTTTATCGCTTTTTGGGTCGTGTACTGCATATCGTATTCCGTCAGGATCATCTGCCATCTAGGTATTCTTCCAGACAAAGCAGGCTTCTCGAAGATGTACTTAATCGGATCCATCTTAGATATCAACAAAGTGGTATGAGTCAACATATACTACCTTAGCCGGCGAGCAGCCCATACCAAAGTGCAACAAGTTTTCTCGAGCAGTGAGTATCAGGTCTCGCAGTCGGTAAACTTTTTGCTAAGGTAATAAATGACATGCTCTTTTCGGCCAGACTCTTCATGTTGGCCCAGTACGCACCCCATTGAATTCTCTAGGACGGTCAGATACATGATTAGCGGTCTTTCTTCGACAGGTGGCATCAAGATAGGAGGTTCTAGCAAATACTCCTTGATTTTATCGAAAGCAACTTGACAGTCATCATTCCATTTAACTACCCGATCTTTCTTCAACAACTTGAAGATTGGCTCACAGGTGGATGTTAGGTGAGAAATGAACCTTGCAATGTAGTTTAGGCGTCCCAAGAAACCTCTGACCTCCTTCTCAGTGCGAGGAGCAGGCATTTCTTGTATAGCTTTGATTTTGGCAGGATCCACCTCGATGTCTTTGTTGCTGACAATGAAACCCAAGAGTTTACCGAACCTGACTCTGAAGGTACACTTGTTTGGATTCAGTCTGAGCTTGTACTCCTTCAACCTGACAAACAGCTTTTGCAAGCGGTCGAGGTATTCTTCTTCTGTCTGTGATCGGGCTATCATGTCATCTACGTAGACCTCTATCTCATGATGTATCATGTCAAGAAACAAAGCTACCATGGCGCGTTGATAGGTTGCCCCGATATTCTTCAGTCCAAATGGCATCACTTTGTAGCAGAACGTACCCCACTGTGTAACAAAAGTAGTTTTCTCCGTGTCTTCAGGTGCCATTTTGATCTGGTTGTAACCTGAAAATCCGTCCATGAAAGAAAATACCTTGTGCTGAGCTGTGTTGTCAACCAGGATGTCAATGTGCGGTAGTGGAAAGTCATCTTTAGGGCTGGCCCTGTTTAAGTCTCTGTAATCCACGCACATTCTCACTTTGCCGTCCTTCTTAGGCACGGGCACAATGTTAGCAACCCATTATGGATAGGAAGTAACAGCAAGAAATCCAGCATTGAACTGCTTCATAACTTCTAATTTGATCTTTTCAGACATGTCGGGCCTCATACGGTGGACTTCTTGTTTAACTGGTGGACAGTCTTCTCTTGTGGGCAGACGGTTAACCATAATATCTGTATCGAGTCCCAGCATGTCTTCGTAAGACCATGCGAAGATCTCAACATATTCATTCAACAGCTGAATTAAGCGTTCTTTGACACTTTGCTCTAGGTTGGAACCCACTCTGACTTCTTTTTTGTCTTCCTCAGTACCCAAGTTGATTGTCTCTAACAACTCCTCATGAGGTAGAATAGCCCTTTCTTCCTGTTGTAGTAGCCTAGCCAATTCTCCCGGCACCTCACAATCTTCCCCACCTTCGTATTCGGCATGGTAGACCAGATCTTCAGAGTCACTGAAGGCCATAACAGAATTGTTACCCATGGAATCCGGAATGGAAGGGTACCTGCAATTGTGAGTGTGGGTGTGTGTAAGGGATAGCCATCTTTAAACAAATAAAATGTAAAAAATAAAAACAATGAACACCAAAGTTTATATGTGAAAACGTCCATGATTCATTAAAATGGCATATGAAGATGAAAAATCAAACCCTTACAAATGAACCTATGTGCCTCGGGTAAGGCACAAGGTTAAAAAGTGTACGAATTGTTTGAGAATTATTACAAACCAACAGAAATGTTTGAAAGATAAATTACTGCGGTATGAAAGTAATCGGAACAAAGTCCTTTGCTTCCCAGTTGCACAGTCCTCTGTCAATAGTTGGAAAATCCAGTCTTCCAGGCTGCTCTCCTCTTTGCTATCCTCCAAAGCATTGACTCCATGATGGGTGATCTTCACTGGTGGCCCTCCGGCACGGGAGCGACACATAGCCTTCTGACTAGCCTAAGTGAACCCCAAGCTGAATTTATCTGATTTGAAAGGAAAGTCTGGAAGTTGCCCCCAGATTGTTGATCCGCCTTCTTCCACTACTTCTCTAGCATCCTTGAGAGATGACATCCGAGGCACAGGTTTGGTAATCATGGGTACAGAAGACACTGTCTTGGTTGCCGCAATCTCCTGAGCTACCTCTTCAAAATACTGAAAAGGGATTTCAATGAATTCGCCATCCAATTCTACATAGCGGAAAGAATTTAGATGGCTTATCATGTATTCCTCTTCGCTATGAACAGTTATAATTTTCCCTTGGACAGGGTATTTGAGCATTTAATGTAGAGTAGAAGTGACGGCTCCAGCATTGTGAATCCAAGGTCTTCCCAACAAGCAAGAGTAGGAAGGACAGATGTCCATCACATAGAATATGGAGTTGAAGGTTTCAGTTCCCACTTTGATCGGGATGTCCACCTCCCTGTGGACCATCCTTTTAGAACCGTCAAAGGCTCTGACAATTATATTGCTGGGTTTCAGGGTTAAGCCTTCACAATCCAGTCTATCCAAGGCTTTCTTCGGAAAGACATTTAAAGACGAACCAGTGTCAACTAGAACGTGTGCTAGGGTAGTCCCTCTGCATTCCACCGAGACACACAAAGCGTCATTATGTTTTCTCCCTTTTGAAGTTAAATTAGCATCGGAGAATCCTAGACCATTGTCAGCTGTTAAGCTAGCTACACATTCCTGGAACTGATCCGTGGAGGTTTCCTGTGGCACATGGGCCGTCTTCAAGAATCTTATCAAAGCTTTAGCATGAGCCTCTGAACAAAGCAACAGGGCCAACATAGAGATCTTTGAGGGGGTTTTCCATAGTTGTTCCATAACATCATAATCGCTTTTCTTGATTATTTTCAAAATCTCTTCCATTTCTTTTTGAGAAGTTTCAGGGATGACCAATGGCTGAGCCCTCGTCCTGACATGCTCTTCTTGGATCCCTTTCCCTCTATCATCAGCAGCAGCATAGGGGACAACCACATGAGTTACAACTTCTTCAATAATTGGAGTTCTCGCAGATATGTTTACCGGTGTAGTGGTAACCTTAGGAGCAGCTGAGGGTCCGAAGATTGCCTTTGGAGGGGCAATCTCCGGAGAGAAAATTCTTCCATTGTGGGTGATCTTTCTCGTTCCAACAATGTAACTTTCTTCAGTTGATTCAATTTGTTTAACACCATGGTAGTATATTTCTCCACCATAGTTCCACGATATTGATTTTTCATACTTGTACGGGACGGGCCCGGGCATGGTTATCTTCAAAGGTACAATCTTCGTAGCGGATGTAATCTTAACAGGTCTTTTGGAGACATTGGAAAGATTGGAAGATATGGTTATTATTGAAACAACATTGATAGGAGTCGGTGTAACAGGAGTCTTTTCAAAAAGGATTTCTTGGTTATCCATTAGGCGTTGGATGCCTAACTTCAACAATGGACAGTCGGTTGGTAAGAATGAACAAAAGCAGCAATCTTCTTCACAACCTTGGAAAATCCCAGCCTTCAGCAAATTCAAATTGATTATGGGTAGTGGAGTTATCAAATCATCAACAGTAGCAACAAAAAGATCCTCTTCAACAACATGTGCATTATGGACATGCCTTGGCATTGGAGCATGGATTATGTGATCGGTGGATCTGGAACTGACTGTTTAACGCTGGTTCGCGAAATGTCGCGGAAGCAAGAGTCGCCATCGTCTTTTATTTTCTCCAAATGGAAAGGACAAAAGCACAGAAAAATTCCTTAAAGAGATTGCTCTCGGTTCGGGAGGTAGGTTATAGAAAGGGAAGGTGTTAGCACCCTTTCTATCCATGGTTATCCATGGGCTCTTAGATACTTGCTCATTTGTGTTTTCAAAATGTTTGTTTGCTTTTCAACTGTGGGTTTTAAAAAGTTTCTTTGAAAATTTCAGTTCGACTCTTGTATCGGTCCTCAAGAGTGTTTGAAAAAATGCTTTCGAAAGCTTTTTGAAAATGTGTTGGTGTGAAAAGTATTTTTGAATTTGTTTTGAAATTAGAGCAAGTATCTAGAGTCGTCTACCTACCCTAAGGAATTCGTCTGTGTAAATGTCCTTTAAAGTAGTGCCATCCCACCATTGAGAGGTAGGTAGCACCACCGTTGGAGGTGTTCGGGTCAATTCGAGGTTCGGGATATGGTGATCACCAGAGCAATGGGAAGACACCTTAGAAGCTACCCTCATGCCAGGTTCCCGGATCATGAGGACTTACTAAGACATCCTCTACTCGACGATCACCTTTCGAGGCAAGGCAACAGTGAGGCGTACCCTAGGGGTGGTGTGTGATTCGTGTGTCAGATTCATTTATTTTTGTCTTGTCATGTCAAAGTGATCTATGCGTTTGTTTTTATTTTGCCATTCATTCTTGCATGTCATTATTTAACAGTTAAAAAATTTGCGAGAAAGGTAAAGTTCTAAACTATTACAAAAGGCGCGGGTCCACATCGCCAAAATTTCCAGGACCCGATTTGACAGAAAAATAAAGAATTAAAGTAAAGTGCGAGAAAGTATGAAATTACACGGCTTTGGGAGAAGTACATGAATATTTACAAGAAAAAGAAATAAATATGCGAATTGAAATAAAAATAGAAACGAGGGCGTTGGACCCTTTTTGATGAAATTTAAAATTATTAGCAAATTAATTAAATTAAAGAAAAAGAAATTATTTTTTGGTTTTTTTTGTATTTATGATTTTAATGAAAAAGATTAAATGAAATTAAAATATTAACCCTAATTCTACAATTTTATTTATTAGAAAAAATATTAAAGTTTAAACCTAAATTAACCTAATTAATTACATGCAATCTTGATTTATAAAAAATAATAGGAAATATTTAATTATTTAGAGAAAAGAAAAGAAAAGGGATAAAAATTAATACAAATCCTAATTCTACCAATTTTAAATTTATTAGAAAAACATTAAGATTAACCCTAGATTAAAACTAACTAATTAATGAATTTTATTTACAAAAATATTAATTAAATAAATATATTTTAAACTTGTCCTTTTCTGATTTTTTTGTGTTTTTTTATATTATTGTGAAAATAATTATTATAAAGAATTAAAAGAAGTGAATTAAAATAAAGAAAAGAAAAAATATAAAAGAGTAAAAGAATCAAACTCTAGGGGGTGCTGTCCCCAAATGGAGGGTTTGTTGTAGTGATTAGGCCCATTAAGACCTTGGCCTGTTTGACCTTTGCGCTGACATGCGTGTCTGTTGACTGAGGCTCACCATAGTCCTTGAATCTTGGCCTTTGATGGGGTGCAGTGGGACATGTGGCGCGTTGGATTGAGGGGCGCATGATAGGCGCCTGGGATAGAAGCTACACAAGAACATGTTTAATAGAAAAATATAAGGAAAGGGGTGGGGACCTGGGGCTCGAACCCAGGTCCTGAAGATTACCAACGCATATGCTTGCCAATCGTGCCACTTGCACTTTCTGTATATTAAATAACAAATAATCATTATAACATAAAACAACGCGTTAGTGCTTATTTCCGCGCGAACTTTCAAACGAACCAATCGTCGCTTGCCACTGCATCGTCTTCTCCATAGCTTTGTTTTTTCCTGAAATAAAAAAATAATGGGCAACGGTTTTGAACCGTTCCCTTATGCATCATTCCAAAAAATAGCGAATAGGCCATATGGCCTCATAAATTAGGCGCGAGGGTAGGTTTCTTTTCGTCCAAGCACGCTTGTTTCAGTGGTCCAGGTCTCGAGTGCTAATTTTTCCTTGACTAAGAAGCCCTAATTTTCCAAGTCTGAAACCCTAAAATATACCAATGGCATCTTTGCATACAGTGTATAAAAACTCAATTAAAATATAGAGTAAGCTTCAGAATCATGAGAGCAACACAAAACATGCATTAGAATTTGAAATCACGCCATAAATGGTAAAACACGATATATGCAAAAAAGTGAAAAAACTTGAGTTCTATTCACCAGTTCTGGGCGTTATGAATGTGGAAAACGATTCAAATATGTTGCTTGATGTCTCAGGAAGCCAATGGAACAGATATCTGGCCTTGAATCGTCCTAAAACTCAGTTTTCAATATTGGAGTTTTCTTGAAAAAAGTTCAAGTTTGCATATGGCTTTTCTGCGCAGCTTGGAGTCCTCTAGGATTAGGTTTGCATTCTATACTTATGTGTGAATGATTAGGTCAAAGAATTTGGTCCAAAAGATCCATGAATTGATGAATCAATATTTGATTTTTATGGCATTAGTTTTCAAATCTTTTTCATGCTATTTTGGTCTCAATCATATCCAATCATCATAATTCCTTCCATATTTGATTGTACACGAAATATTGAGATTATTTTATGCACAAAAAGATTCAAAAGGTTAGGTTTAGTATTTTTCACCTATTTATTTTAATTAAATGAATTATTAATGATTAAAAATCCAAATAAATAAAATAAAAATGATAAAAACTTCCCTTTGGGCCAAATGGTCGTGCACATGCCTTGGATGATGAATTGTGGAAGAAAAAGAGGCCCATTAGCATTTTTAGGTCATTTGAATCAATGTTGACTTTTCAAAATATCCAAAAATTTCCCAACTTCCACAAGGCATAACTTGCTCAATTTTTAATCTTTGCTCATGTTCTTTGACATTTTGGAAAGGTCTTTGAGTCTTCTAACCAATGCCTTTGGTCCCATGTCATTTTGATTTACCAATCTCAAGTTATGTCCTTTGACTTAAAGTCCCTTTTTGTTGACTTTTGAAAATGACCTATAATGTTGAAATTGATAACTTTTTGTGAGAGCATTTCTTGGACTTGAAATATGAAGAGGAGTTGTAGGAAATGTCATTCTATTCAAAATGAGATTTGGGTGGAATTTCTCTGATAATCCATGTGAAAGTTATGCCCTGGTCAATTTATAGTTGACTTTTTCAACTGTCCAAATATGGAAACTTTTGCATCTTGATGATTTTGGAGCCAAGCTTTGAGAATCATGATCAAGCATTGATCAAATGATGTTTGTGGCTTCAAAATGAGATGTTGACAAAAAATTTGAACTTTTGACTGTCAAATGACCATTTTGCCCCTACAGTTGACTGTAGTGCAATTAGGGTTTTTGACTGTGCAATTTTGTACTGTAAGTCTTGAAACTTGGTATGGGGATGCTTGACCATGTTTGTAGGCATGTGGGACTTGATTGGACCCTTGGAAACTTCATTTTCTTTGTCAGAAACAAAACCCTAATTTTGACTGTTAGGAGGCCCTTGAACTGTGCAACCCTTGGGGAGATTTTGAAGCATTGACTTGGCAAATCTTGAAGAATGTGGGAGGGCAAATTTTGGGGTACAACAGTTGCCCCTGTTCAATCTTCTTAGACCTGAGGATGCAGATTGGCTGACGTGCCTTTCGTAATCCGAAGGTGGAAGATGATTGAACACTAGAGTGCCCAGAAATTTGCGCTCACATAGTAGCAGTGTGATGGTGGAATGGGCTTATAGATGCCATTTGGAGATTGATGGATAGGATAATGGGCTTATAGATGCCATGCTAAGAGATGATGGAAGGTGGATGGGCTTATAGATGCCATTTGGATGTTGATCGCGTAAGAGCTTCCTTAGCGGGAACTTGCATACCTGCAAAAAAGAAAAATGATTACCTGACCTGTTACGGGAGCTGGTCTTCAAATTCTTTGTGTAGATGTGTCCTGACTGGTTACAGGAGCTGGATCTGGAGCTTCAAACGGTGATGAATGAACCAGGGATGGTTACTACCTCAACAGGAACGGTGAGAGAACTTTGGATGACTTTAACCTTAACAGTAATCGTTGAGGAAATCTTGGACGACTTCAACCTCAACAGTAATCATTGAGAATCTTGGATATCTTCTACTAAGTCTTTATCAGGAAAATCGGTTTGGGGTCGATTTAGCTGGACTAGAGAAGGCCTTGGACTGGATAAGAAACAGAAAATCTTAGGGTCGATTAACTGAACCGGTCTATTACTTGAATGTCTTCAACTGGGTAAGAAACAGGGAGATCTTTGGAGTCGATCTGACTGAACCAGAGAAGGCCTTTGACTGGATAAGAAACAGAGAAATCTTTGGAGTCGATCTGACTGAACCAGAGAAGGCCTTTGACTGGATAAGAAACAGAGAAATCTTTGGAGTCGATTTAACTGAACCGGTCTAGGTCTTGAATGTCTTCAACTGGATAAGAAACAGGGAGATCTTTGGAGTCGATCTGACTGAACCAGAGAAGGCCTTTGACTGGATAAGAAACAGAGAAATCTTTGGAGTCGATTTAACTGAACCGGTCTAGGTCTTGAAATGTCTTCAACTGGATAAGAAACAGGGAGATCTTTGGAGTCGATCTGACTGAACCAGAGAAGGCCTTTGACTGGATAAGAAACAGAGAAATCTTTGGAGTCGATTTAACTGAACCGGTCTAGGTCTTGAATGTCTTCAACTGGATAAGAAACAGGGAGATCTTTGGAGTCGATTTGACTGAACCAGAGAAGGCCTTTGACTGGATAAGAAACAGAGAAATATTTGGAGTCGATTTAACTGAACCAGTCTAGGTCTTGAATGTCTTCAACTGGATAAGAAACATGGAGATCTTTGGAGTCGATCTGACTGAACCAGAGAAGGCCTTTGACTGGATAAGAAACAGAGAAATCTTTGGAGTCAATTTAACTGAACCAGTCTAGGTCTTGAATGTCTTCAACTGGATAAGAAACAGGGAGATCTTTGGAGTCGATCTGACTGAACCAGGGAAGGCCTTTGACTGGATAAGAAACAGAGAAATCTTTGGAGTCGATTTAACTGAACCGGTCTAGGTCTTGAATGTCTTCAACTGGATAAGAAACAGGGAGATCTTTGGAGTCGATCTAACTGAACCAGAGAAGGCCTTTGACTGGATAAGAAACAGAGAAATCTTTGGAGTCGATTTAACTGAACCGGTCTAGGTCTTGAATGTCTTCAACTGGATAAGAAACAGGGAGATCTTTGGAGTCGATCTGACTGAACCAGGGAAGGCCTTTGACTGGATAAGAAACAGAGAAATCTTTGGAGTCGATTTAACTGAACCAGACAAGGTCTTGGAGTCTTCAACTGAGTCTTCAAAAGAAAAACCTTTAGGAGTCGGTTTAACTGGACCAGAGAAGGCCTTTGACTGGATAATAACCAGAGAAATCTTTGGAGTCGATTTAACTGAACCAGACAAGGTCTTGGAGTCTTCAACTGAGTCTTCAAAAGAAAAATCTTTAGGAGTCGGTTTAACTAGACCAGAGAAGGCCTTTGACTGGATAATAACCAGAGAAATCTTTGGAGTCGATTTAACTGAACCAGACAAGGTCTTGGAGTCTTCAACTGATTCTTCAAAAGAAAAACCTTTAGGAGTCGGTTTAACTAGACCAGAGAAGGCCTTTGACTGGATAATAACCAGGAAAATCTTTGGAGTCGATTTAACTGAACCAGACAAGGTCTTGGAATGTAGCTTGAGAACTTAACTGGATCTTTCCTGAAAGGTAAAGGTCAGTCATATGCAATGCATGATATGAATCAAGCAATGATGTTCTCAACATAAATGAGATTGTAAGATATGATGCGTATATGCATGCTATAATGTATGGGAATGCGATGTTTATAAATGTATCTTTTGTCTTAGGAAAATAAACCCTTGACGGGTGCCGGGAAGTCACTCCTGGGATGATGTTGAAGAATGGATTTTGCTTCCGCTGGGGATGTTGGTTGCAAGAATACCGGTAGGAGAAGATAACTCCGTTGGGGAATAAACTTGGCGAATGGATTACTCTACGGGGAGAAAAGTACTCTAATGATCCTGCTGGGGAACAATACTTTGTGGGGAGAGAGATACTTCGTTGAGTTGATGGTAACTTGCTGGGGATACCCTTGTTGTGCTGGAAGTGTTACTAGACTTCGCTGGGGATAAGAAGACTTTGTCGAGGACGCTCTTTCCGTGGCTTTTGGCTGAGGATAACCCAGTTATATCCTAGTAAGGAAATAACTCTTGAATAAAGCCGGGCGACGCATTCGTGCTCTGCGAGGATAAGCTTCCAGAATCTACTAGGGATAAGCTTACTGCTTGGGGAGATGGATTCCAACTTTCCTGGGGAACTAGATTGGACTCTCCTGGGGAAGTTTTGAACTGCTAGGGAAGTGACTCTGTTGATTGTTTGAAATACCGCCGGGGAACAACCTTTAGACTAAGACTGCTGGGGAATAATCTTTAGACCAAGACTACCGGGGATGCTTGTTTAAGAATGATGTGCTGGGGAATGTTGAGATCTGCTGGAGGACACCCAACTTCCTTAAGTTTGATACTATAGCTTCGCTTGGGGAGAGTGCACTGACTTGCTGGCTCACTCTCTGGGGGATTAAGATATCTGGTTACGTTCTTTCGCTGAACCCATCTTGGTACCCTGGAGGACAGAACAATTAGGTTGCTTTTAGGCAACTCTTTATTGCCCCTTGTTTCTGAGGTGGGGTGCTTGGTAGTTGTTGATGAACAACCCTTCTTCTGGTGAGCAAGTGACAAGATGCCGGGACATAGTCGTACGCTTTAATCCCTAACTTTTGCCTGGACCGCCCTTTCGGGTTTTCAGTCCATCGGGATACCCATTTTTGCCCAAGCCGCCTTTTCAGGTTTTCGACTTGCCGGGTGTACAGATTTTTTATATTCATCCCTTATTTTTGCCCGAACCCTTTTGGTTCGTCGGGAAGCCCTTATTTTTGCCTAGGTATGTCAACCTAGCGGGTCTTTGATTACGCGTAGTATTTTTTTGACTATATCCACATTCTCAGAATGTAGGGAGTTGCCCCTGTTAGAAGTGTCTTGTTGCCCTGCTACCAGAAGATGTCTGATTAGGCAAGATTCGTTGTTGGAATACCCCAAGCGACTCAGATGGAGATTTGCCCCAGGCTATTTGGTCTTTGAGATATTCTCCGAACCTTGGCTTAATTGCCCCAGATAATGGACCATGGTCATGTCTTCCCCTTGATTGGAGATACTTCTGTTCATTAGGCATTCGTCGTGCGAACTTCTATGCTGTTCAAACAAAAAGTCATATGCAAACAAAGTTATGTTAAAAATGCAAAGCCTATGTCTGTCTTGAAGATTTTGAAAATGCATTTTTTTCATAAAACAAGTGAATGTTTGTAAAACATGATGTCAACTCCGTATTTACCGTAAGCCTTAAGGAGTCAGGATACCTTTCGTAACAGTATGCTTTCGAACTAACCCATGCTTCAGCTAGGACTTTTAAGGGTTATAACGTGGTCTGGTTCATGGTTTAAGAAACAAAGGGTAAAGGCTCAAATTATTTGTACCCACCCGTTCTTCGTGATGTTCTTCAAACCTAAGCTCAATTGATCGTGCGTTAGACCTTGTTCGAGTCTTTGTCCTGATGTTCCAATGATGGTTCAGATATTGATATTTTAATTTGAATAGGCAGTCATTCCTTTTTGTTATTGTTGAGGGTTTGTATGACCTCTTTCTTTTTGATTTCGCTATCCCTAATTTTTGCCTGAACTGTTTCCTTTTTGGAATTACAGTCAGCGGGATGCCCCAGTTTTGTAAGTCTCCTTCATGGGTTTTGACTTAATGGGTTTTTTATTTTTTGAGATAATGACTGCCTTTCTTTATTGATTATTCGGAACCATCACTGTCTTTCTTTGTTTTGTAAGGACCTCTTTGGTGTCATTCGTTATGCACTTGGATCAACTGAGAGACTACCCTGCCCCAGGTTATGATAAAGGGTTTTAAATTTTGAAAAGAAAAACTCCTACTTCTTTGGCTCAAAGGGGTTGACGAGGGATTATCTTCCTTATAACTCCAGTGTTTAGGGATTGAAACAATGCCTGTACCTCATCAGCAGGGTCTGTTCAAAAGCATACTGTAGATCGTGGTATCGTTTTCGTCATCCTCCCTCAAGAGGCTTAGAATTTTAGATCAAGAGTTGACATCAGAAAAAATATGAAAATAACTTGCATTTAGTGAATACGAATATATTGTTTCAGAACAGACATATGCGATGCATTAATGAAATAACAATGTTTAACATGAGTAAATGTTTGAACAAAAGAAAATTGCAACTTGAACATTCGAATGAACAAAAATTTCTCAATCCTAGCCATGATTTGGCAAGGGAGCAGTGATTATGTTCGGAGTCTCAGGTACTTCAAACTGAATCTCTCCAGCGTCGATCATGTCTTGAATCTTGTTTTTGAGAGGCCAGCAATTGTCCGTAGTATGCCCCGGGCTATCAGAATGGTATGCGCACCTATCGTTGGGATGATAGTTAGGAGCAGAAGTGTTTGGATTCCGGAGAGGAGCCCTTAAGGTGATCGGCCCTGCCTCCAACATTTGTTGTAGTGCTTGATCCAGCGACATGTTGATCTTGGTGAACTGCCTTTTAGGCTTGTCTGGTTTGCTCTGATCAGCCCGTTGTTCTGGGCGAGGTCGTTATTAGACCTGTGAAGTAATAGCAGCTTGGAGAGGCCCAAACCTTTGACTTCTTGGAAGTTGATTAATGACTGGGTCTCTGACTTGGGCTGGTTGCTTCATGTCTTGATGAAGCTGACTGATCATGGCCCTCAGCTCTCCTTGCTCCTGAGCTAAACCTTGAATGAGGGCCCTTTGCCCCAGCATCTGGGTTTTCAATGTATCTACCTCAGCTTGTAGGCGTTTCAGCCGTTCGTCCTTGTCATCTTCGGGACCTTTCTTGGCCAGATCCCCCATGAGGAGTGTCCTCAACTCTTCCTGCCCCTTGGATAGGCCTAGGAAGATTTCCCTGAACTGAGTCTCTTGAGTGTGAAGGTCCTGGTTATCTTGTTGGGAAGCCATGGCTGAAATAAACAGCAGGGAGGGTAAGTGACCTGCAACAAGGGTACCTGTTATGCAATGATATGTATGATATGCATGCAATGTTTTCAAGGATCTCGCGGGGTAAACAAGAAATTTGTTAGAGCTGGGATCCGGTAGCTTGATTGAAGGAACTTCATATTTGTTGAGAGTCCTTTTTCAAGGGTCAAAGGCTCACCATATCCAGTGGGTCATAGCCCCTGACAACCTTGGCTAGAGGAAAATAAATCCTCTTTGCCCCTTGCTAGACATTATGGTTCATTCTGACCTGCATCACAAGCCCTTGAGATCCTTGAAATGGGTTAAGATGTATGCAATGGTATGATGTTATGGTATGCATGGGGTAATGTGAGTAAACCCTGTTATGAGTCCCCATTTAGGACTACAAACCAAAACCTGCAAGAAACTCAAGTAAAACCTGTCATGAGTCCCAATTAAGGACTATAAACAAAACCTGCAAGAAACTTAGTACAACCTGTTATGAGTCCTAATTAAGGACTACAAACAAAACCTGCAAGAAACTTAGTACAACCTGTTATGAGTCCTAATTAAGGACTACAAACAAAACCTGCAGGGAATTCAAGTGTCAGATAACAAGCATGCAAGTAGTCAAGTACGAAGGCACGCAAGTCACACAAGAGAAGCCCTTAGGGTTTAGGCCAGCATGAGGTCTAGGTATTACCCTCTTTCAGTTTGTTGGTTCATACCTGTCCTATCAAAGTAACCGGGTTCTTAGAGGATCCCAATATCATTGACTACCCTCAATCGATCATAACTCCAGCATCACAATCTTTTCTTGCGGCCAGAACCATCACGAGAGTTTAGCCTCAATGGGCGTAGCATACTGCTACTGTTCTAATGGCCAAGTTGGGTCAAATTAGGGTTCTAAGGTCGGTTGGTGCTTAATGACTCCTTGGAAGACCCATATTCTCCCTGTTTCGACACGAGGGATATCGGTACAGACCAAGGCGCCACACCAACGTAGCCACTGCTTCACCCATGTCGGTATACGCCGGACAGGTCCCTCACAGCTTATGCTACCTAAACAGGGTATCCCCAGATCCGGGTTAGGATCTATGTAACTCCCATGCAACCCACAATTTAAAGCAAGCAAAGAAAGCAATTGAAAACACAGTTATGAACTATCCCTAAGGTACACCTCACTTTATAAGATGTCCCCAGCAGAGTCGCCAGTTCTGTGATCGGTGGATCTGGAACTGACTATTTAACGCTGGTTCGCGAAATGTCGCGGAAGCAAGAGTCGCCACCATCTTTTATTTTCTCCAAATGGAAAGGACAAAAGCACAGAAAATTCCTTAAAGAGATTGCTCTCGGTTCGGGAGGTAGGTTATAGAAAGGGAAGGTGTTAGCACCCTTTCTATCCATGGTTATCCATGGGCTCTTAGATACTTGCTCATTTGTGTTTTCAAAATGTTTGTTTGCTTTTCAACTGTGGGTTTTAAAAAGTTTCTTTGAAAATTTCAGTTCGACTCTTGTATCGGTCCTCAAGAGTGTTTGAAAAAATGCTTTCGAAAGTATTTTGAAAATGTGTTGGTGTGAAAAGTATTTTTGAATTTGTTTTGAAATTAGAGCAAGTATCTAGAGTCGTCTACCCACCCTAAGGAATTCGTCTGTGTAAATGTCCTTTAAAGTAGTGCCATCCCACCATTGAGAGGTAGGTAGCACCACCGTTGGAGGTGTTCGGGTCAATTCGAGGTTCGGGACATGGTGATCACCAGAGCAATGGGAAGACACCTTAGAAGCTACCCTCATGCCAGGTTCCCAGATCATGAGGACTTACTAAGACATCCTCTACTCGACGATCACCTTTCGAGGCAAGGCAACAGTGAGGCGTACCCTAGGGGTGGTGTGTGATTCGTGTGTCAGATTCATTTATTTTTGTCTTGTCATGTCAAAGTGATCTATGCGTTTGTTTTTATTTTGCCATTCATTCTTGCATGTCATTATTTAACAGTTAAAAAATTTGCGAGAAAGGTAAAGTTCTAAACTATTACAAAAGGCGCGGGTCCACATCGCCAAAATTTCCAGGACCCGATTTGACAGAAAAATAAAGAATTAAAGTAAAGTGCGAGAAAGTATGAAATTACACGGCTTTGGGAGAAGTACATGAATATTTACAAGAAAAAGAAATAAATATGCGAATTGAAATAAAAATAGAAACGAGGGCGTTGGACCCTTTTTGATGAAATTTAAAATTATTAGCAAATTAATTAAATTAAAGAAAAAGAAATTATTTTTTGTTTTTTTTTGTATTTATGATTTTAATGAAAAAGATTAAATGAAATTAAAATATTAACCCTAATTCTACAATTTTATTTATTAGAAAAAATATTAAAGTTTAAACCTAAATTAACCTAATTAATTACATGCAATCTTGATTTATAAAAAATAATAGGAAATATTTAATTATTTAGAGAAAAGAAAAGAAAAGGGATAAAAATTAATACAAATCCTAATTCTACCAATTTTAAATTTATTAGAAAAACATTAAGATTAACCCTAGATTAAAACTAACTAATTAATGAATTTTATTTACAAAAATATTAATTAAATAAATATATTTTAAACTTGTCCTTTTCTGATTTTTTTGTGTTTTTTTATATTATTGTGAAAATAATTATTATAAAGAATTAAAAGAAGTGAATTAAAATAAAGAAAAGAAAAAATATAAAAGAGTAAAAGAATCAAACTCTAGGGGGTGCTGTCCCCAAATGGAGGGTTTGTTGTAGTGATTATGCCCATTAAGACCTTGGCCTGTTTTACCTTTGCGCTGGCATGCGTGTCTGTTGATTGAGGCTCACCATAGTCCTTGAATCTTGGCCTTTGATGGGGTGCAGTGGGACATGTGGCGCGTTGGATTGAGGGGCGCATGATAGGCGCCTGGGATAGAAGCTACACAAGAACATGTTTAATAGAAAAATATAAGGAAAGGGGTGGGGACCTGGGGCTCGAACCCAGGTCCTGAAGATTACCATCGCCTATGCTTGCCAATCGTGCCACTTGCGCTTTCTGTATATTGAATAACAAATAATCATTATAACATAAAACAACGCGTTAGTGCTTGTTTCCGCACGAACTTTCAAACGAACCAATCGTCGCTTGCCACTGCATCTTCTTCTCCATAGCTTTGTTTTTTCCTGAAATAAAAAAAGAATGGGCAACGGTTTTGAACCGTTCCCTTATGCATCATTCCAAAAAATAGCGAATAGGCCATATGGCCTCATAAATTAGGCGCGAGGGTAGGTTTCTTTTCGTCCAAGCACGCTTGTTTCAGTGGTCCAGGTCTCGAGTGCTAATTTTTCCTTGACTAAGAAGCCCTAATTTTCCAAGTCTGAAACCCTAAAATATACCAATGGCATCTTTGCATACAGTGTATAAAAACTCAATTAAAATATAGAGTAAGCTTCAGAATCATGAGAGCAACACAAAACATGCATTAGAATTTGAAATCACGCCATAAATGGTAAAACACGATATATGCAAAAAAGTGAAAAACACTTGAGTTCTATTCACCAGTTCTGGGCGTTATGAATGTGGAAAACGATTCAAATATGTTGCTTGATGTCTCAGGAAGCCAATGGAACAGATATCTGGCCTTGAATCGTCCTAAAACTCAGTTTTCAATATTGGAGTTTTCTTGAAAAAAGTTCAAGTTTGCATATGGCTTTTCTACGCAGCTTGGAGTCCTCTAGGATTAGGTTTGCATTCTATACTTATGTGTGAATGATTAGGTCAAAGAATTTGGTCCAAAAGATCCATGAATTGATGAATCAATATTTGATTTTTATGGCATTAGTTTTCAAATCTTTTTCATGCTATTTTGGTCTCAATCATATCCAATCATCATAATTCCTTCCATATTTGATTGTACACGAAATATTGAGATTATTTTATGCACAAAAAGATTCAAAAGGTTAGGTTTAGTATTTTTCACCTATTTATTTTAATTAAATGAATTATTAATGATTAAAAATCCAAATAAATAAAATAAAATGATAAAAACTTCCCTTTGGGCCAAATGGTCGTGCACATGCCTTGGATGATGAATTGTGGAAGAAAAAGAGGCCCATTAGCATTTTTAGGTCATTTGAATCAATGTTGACTTTTCAAAATATCCAAAAATTTCCCAACTTCCACAAGGCATAACTTGCTCAATTTTTAAGCTTTGCTCATGTTCTTGGACATTTTGGAAAGGTATTTGAGTCCTCTAACCAATGCCCTTTGTCCCATGTCATTTTGATTTACCAATCTCAAGTTATGGCCTTTGACTTAAAGTCCCTTTTTGTTGACTTTTGAAAATGACCTATAATGTTGAAATTGATAACTTTTTGTGAGAGCATTTCTTGGACTTGAAATATGAAGAGGAGTTGTAGGAAATGTCATTCTCTTCAAAATGAGCTTTGGGTGGAATTTCTCTGATAATCCATGTGAAAGTTATGCCCTGGTCAATTTACAGTTGACTTTTTCAACTGTCCAAATATGGAAACTTTTGCATCTTGATGATTTTTGAGCCAAGCTTTGAGAATCATGATCAAGCATTGATCAAATGATGTTTGTGGCTTCAAAATGAGATGTTGACCAAAAATTTGAACTTTTGACTGTTAAATGACCATTTTGCCCCTACAGTTGACTGTAGTGCAATTAGGGTTTTTGACTGTGCAATTTTGTACTGTAAGTCTTGAAACTTGGTATGGGGATGCTTGACCATGTTTGTAGGCATGTGGGACTTGATTGGACCCTTGGAAACTTCATTTTCTTTGTCAGAACCAAAACCCTAATTTTGACTGTTAGGAGGCCCTTGAACTGTGCAACCCTTGGGGAGATTTTGAAGCATTGACTTGGCAAATCTTGAAGAATGTGGGAGGGCAAATTTTGGGGTACAACAGATTACATTCGGCTTTTCAGGGGTGTCAAATTCAACTTCTTTAGTGTCTATCAAATCCTGAATTTTATTCTTGAGGGCCCAACAATGGTTGGTGTCGTGCCCCAAGCTGTCTGAATGATAAGCACACTTGGCGTTCGAATGGTAGTACAGAGAAGCAGTATTCGGGTTCTTCGGGGCCTCTTTCAGACTGGAAAGGTTTAACTTCAAGAGATAGGGTAGAACCTGATCAGGAGTCATGTTTATCTGGGTGAATTGCCGTACAGGCCTTTCTACCCTTGCTTGGTTGGTTCTTGGTTGATTGTTTCTGGGCTGATCAGCTGCAGACTTCTGAATCAATACGGCCCCCACCGCTGGCTGGCGCTCAACTCTTCCTTGACCTCTTTGAGAGTAGACAGCTGATACCTCCTTCTTTGCTGGAAAAGTCTTTTTGATGGCAGCGGAAGCAGATGCATCTTTTTGAGTTTTCCCGCTTTTAATACCGGCTTCAACCCTTTCGCCAGTTAGAATCAACTCAGTGAAACCCGCAGAAGAACTTCCTATCAAGTGATTAAAGAAAGGACCTGACAGCATCCCCAAGAACATATCCACTAGCTCCCTCTTAGATAGAGGTGGTTGTACTCGTCCCGCCAAGTCTCTCCATTTTTGGGCATACTCTTTGAAACCTTCATTTGAGACCATGCCCGTACTCTGTAATTGAGTACGGGTTGGTGCTAAGTCCGCATTGTATTGATACTATTTATAGAAGGTGGCTGCCAAATCCTCCCAATTATACACATCAGACCTCTCCAACTGGTAAAACCAATCCAGCTGCGTCCCCGACAAACTGTCCTGGAAAAAGTGGACCCACAGGTCCTTGTCAGAAGAATATGGTTGAATTTTCCTGACATAAGATCGTAGGTGCATCTTTGGGCAATACACCTCATCGTACTTAGCAAACAGTGGCACCTTGAATTTAGGAGGGATTACAATTCCAGAAACCAACCCTAATTCTTCAAAATCCAGCCCCAGAACCCTCTGTATTTCCATGGCAGCTAGACGCTCTTCCAAGTTCTTGTATTTGTCATCGGCCAAAGGATACTGTTGTTCAGAGTAATCCTCATCTTCCTCTTCTTCAGCTTCAGATTCAGATGGCACTGCCGCTCCTTTACCCTCTTCAGATGTTGATGGGAAATCTAGGACCCTTCTGGCTTGACCTTCAAATCTTCTGCCCAAGGTAGCCACACCAACTCTCTTCTTCTTCTTTTTCTCTTTTTCCTTATCTAACAGAGTCTTGAGTTCCTCCTACCCCTTGGCCAGGGTCATGAGCAACTGTTGGAATTGTGAATTCCGAGCTTGCAAATCTTTGACCATTTGTTCAATATCCATCTTGCTGAAATAAACAACAGAGAGATAAGGAAACTTGGTGTGAAGACTTGTTTATGCATATGATGAATGATATGTATTCATGTAATGCATTCAAGGATTCAGAAATTCAAATTTGTTGTAAACAAAAAAGAAACACACGTCATATTAATAAGATAGAATTTGTTAGTACATCAATGCCCCATGGGAAAAATAATACAAAATTCTAAGGTAAAAAGACGTTGCGCATCCTCTTTGGTGCAATGTAGGTGTTGAGAGTCTGCTCTTCATGAAGTTGACGAGTGAGTTCTAAAACCTTCTTCTCGCTGGCGTAGAATTGGGCTTCAAAAGTATCGCGTTCTTCCTTGAGCTGTATCCAACTCCTTTGCAGATCTTCTAGTGATGTTGGCATGTCAGGATGTGGGAGGGTGTATGGAACCTCTCCTTCCATAACAGGCTCTATAATCACAGGGAGAATAGAGGGGTAAGGCATCATAAGACTTTGGGCGTGGGTTCGTACCCACTTGAGGTAAGGCTCAAGGGGGATGGAATTCTTGTGTCCCAAGGTCTTACTGTCTATCTTGTTTGGAATCCTCCAAGCTCGGATAAACCTTTGTCAGAGTCCTTGATCATTGTGATACGGTGGGAGAACTGACTTGGGTTTTGCGTTTGTTTTCGCAAATGTTTCGGTTTAGCAAGAGTCGCCACCGAATTTTTATTTTATCCTAAGGAAAGGTTAAAAAGCACAGCAAAAACCTTTGAGATGTTTTCTTGGGTTCGGGGAGTAGATTATAAAAAGGTAAGGTATTAGCACCCTTTCTATCCATGGTTATCCATGGGCTCTTAGTTACTTGCTTAGATCACTTGCCTTGCATTTTCAATTGTTTGAAATGGTGCTTTCAATTGTTTGAAATGGTGCTTTGTGTGTGAGTTTGAAAATGTTTTTGAAAAGAGGCCATTGTCGTGGCAACCTTTGTAATGATTCATATTTGAATGTATACAAAGATGTATTTGTCTTTTGAAAAGTTTTCAATGTTTTTGAAAGTTGTTTTGAATGTGTGTTGTGATGTGTGTTTTGAAAAATGGCAAGGATTGTTTTGCAAGTTGGTCAAGTAACCAAGAGCTATCTACCCTAAATTTCTCAAAGATCTTTCCTATGTTTTAACCCTTTTAACAGTATTGTTCCACCATTGCATTTGGTGGACAATCTTGTGTTAGGATGTTAACGGGACGGGCGCGGGTCATCGTTTAGACCATGAATACAATGGTGTCAAGTGTCTTTGGCAATTTTTCCTTTAAGGGACTTGATCATTTTTAGGCAACTTTCGAAAGCGTCATCGAGGGACTATGATCATTTGAATTGTTTTGTTTTGCCAAAGACACCCAACATGCAACATGGCCCATTATTGAAGGCAACAAGTGGAGTAACCCTAAGGGTGCAAGTGTGATTGGTGTTGCCCATTTTCATGCTTTTTTATCTTTGAATTAGGTCAAGCTATTTGTTATTTTTGATTTGCATACAAAACCCTAAGTCTATCATGGTATAATTAGAAAGCTTTAAAATGCGGAATTTAAAGTCCTAAATTATTACAACATAATTATGAGGATGGGGGTACAAATGTTCAAATGGGGATATTTAGCAAGAAATTTAAATCTAAGCTATTACAATCCAAATTGAATATACAAGTTATTTAATTGTACAATAATTAAATAAATACAATAAATATGCAAAATGCACAAAAATGGTTTTAGATGTATGTAAAAATATTTTTCATGTGACCTATAAAAAATAAAAAAAGTTAATTTTTGGACATTTCACATTTTAGGGCAAAACCCTAATTTTCCAAATAAAAAGTATTTATTATTTATTATATACAATATTTATTAATTATACACAAAAAATAAATAAAAGGGAAGTATATTGTAAAAAAGTAATTTTTGAGGTCAAATATTAATAAAAGAAAAATGTATTATTTTTATATTTTTATCCTAAATATTCTAATAAATATATATATGAGTATTTATATTATATATTAACTATACTAAATATGTACTAAAAATAAAATATTTATTATTTATAAAAAAAAAGGTGTATTTTAAGAAAATGTTTTCAAAAGATAAAATAAAATAAAATCAGAAAATAAAATGTATTTTGGTGTTATTTTTTAGTATTTTAAATAAAAAGTATACATATATTTATTTACATGCATATATCAAATAAAACAAATAAATGCCTAATAAATACAAAAAAGGTGAAAAAATATTTTTAATGTTTTTTTATATTTTAACAAAAAATAACAAGTCAGAATCAAAAAGAAAAAAATAAAAAATGATAAAAATAACACACAATAGGCCAAGGGGGTGTATGTGAAAAATGAAGGTGCAAACAGAAAAAACAATCTCAGGCCCAGCCCAAGAAGGCTTGTCTTCAACCTCTAGCCAGTTTCAAACACAAAACGCGCGTTTTCTCTTGTCAAGCACAGATCCTGGTTCTTTGACTTTCAACAAAAACTTACAACATCAATGTTATAGAGCATCATGTCACGATTCTAAACATATAAAGAAGTTGTTCTAACTCTCAGAAATGAGAGAGAATTTCTCCTCCCCCAATTCCTGACCTAGCTTTTTTCAAATGTTCATGTCCAAAATTCGTGCAGCACACACAACATAAATGAAAAGTGAGGATATGGGTAGCTTCAGGGTCATGAATAGAACATACTTTCTTCACAAACCTAAGCCTAGATATGCTTGGATAGAGAGATAGAAGTTCAAACTTTTACCTGTTCATCTTGAATCGTGTACAACAATGGAGGCACTTTCAATGGAATTTGAAGATTTGTACAGCTTGCCTGAGGTCCAAGGATGCTTCCTCTATGCTTGGCTTGCTTTGAATCTTACTGAATCGAGCTATGTAACTCAACCTGCACAGATGAAAAATGAAAATGGCAATCTTGGCTAGGGGTGTTACAGTCTGTTTCCAAGGCTTGGGATAGTTTGTATGGATGTTATGGAGTGTGTATGAAGTGGTTTTGGCCAAGGCACACGAATGGATTGAGCTGACCAAATCAAAATGCAGCAGGTACCCTGTTTTGCAACAAAACTGTGTTTTGATGAATGAGAAGGTTTGAACTCTGGTTGATTCGTGTTTTAGGTTAGTTGGATCAAGTGAAAAGTGTTTGCAAAGTTTGTTTAGGCTCTTGCTTGCAGGAAGTGAATGTGGTGCTAGTTTTGCAAAGTTTCTTCTTATCTAAGCAAAGTTTGTCAAACTTGATTATAGGCTACTACAGGCCCCTCAAGCATGCTGCCTTTTCTCTCCTTGATCAGTGGGATTAGTCCATAATCTTGTGCCCAAAAGATCTGCTTTGTACTTCTTAGATTGTAAACTTGACATAAAGTGCTTCTTTACAAGAATGGCTAAAATGCTTTTTCCAAATATGGCTTAATCTTGTATGTAATGGTTAAATACACAAAACAAGACATGAACACAAAGGATATGCATTAAATTATTGAGTGTGGATGAGACAAAAGGCCTGTAATCTAGTTTGTGCAAGCTGAGTTCAAAAATGCCAATGTTACGTACATGAATTTGGCCATGAACAAAGTGACTTTTGCCCATCTTGACAAATTCGATTCTCCCTAACCACAAGGGTGTTTGAGAAGTTCTTGGACAATTTGGAAATCTTGGAATGTGTACTACAATCCATCTTTGTAATGCAATTTTAAATTTCAAGTGGAAGCATGTGAAAAGTGGCCATGAAGTTGGGCAAAAATCCTGCCTAAAATAGGTCAAAAAATTTCTAAGTTAAGAATGTTTTGCACCCCTATTCCAAAAATCATAACTTGAGCTAAAAGCTTCTTTTGAGGAAACTTTGTGAATCAAAGTTGTAGATTTTGCAATGGACTATAACTTTCATGTTTTGAGTTTTGTTTGAATCCAAATATATCTTGATGAAAAAATGGGACAAAGTTAGGAAGAAATTAGGAAATTTCATAACTTAGAAAATTTCTAAGTTATGAAATTTCTTCATTTCAAACCCTAATTGGTAATTTTTGGTTTCTTGATGACCAAGTTTCATAATTTGACATGTTTTGATGAAAAATGAATCTTGGCACTTGATTTTGACCAAAAAGTCAAAGTTTGACTTTTCAGTATAGAGTCAAATTTTGATCAGTTGATTGGAAAATTCATCTGTCAATCTTGTGCATTTGGGACTTTTTGAACTTGTTGAATGTGTCAAGACCATGCCTTTGAATCCTTGAGTCCATATGTGAGCTTGGTTTGCCATTGGCCAGGTCAAACAGTCAAAAATTGCCTTTGTGCAGCCAAAACCCTAAAAATGACCATTTTGCCCTTTTGGTGATCTGATCAAATTTCTTGTGGAATTGTGATCCAAACTTGATCAAATGGTCCATATGAGTTCAAATGTTGATGAGGGTCAAATTTCATGAGGTTTGACTGTCAATTGGCCATAGTTGACTTTTTCCCCAATACAGCTGATTTCTAGGTCAATTGTCCAATTGACTGGGCAAAGATTGGAATCAAGGCTTGAAACTTGATATGGATAAACTTGTGAGTCCAACATGAAGCATGAAAGTCATTTTGGGCATTTTAGGTCAAAACATCTTTGTGCAAACTCAAACCCTAATTTGGGTCAACAGTGCAAGGAGGAGTCTTGAGCAGAGCAAATCCTAACTTGATCTTGAGCTCCAAGGGTCTTGTGGTGAGAAAATATTGATGAAATGGGAGAGCAAATTTTGGGGTACAATAGTTGCCCCTGTTCAATCTTCTTAGACCTGAGGATGTAGATTGGCTTGCGTGCCTTTCGTGATCCGAAGGTGGAAGATGATTGAACACTAGAGTGCCCAGAAATTTGCACTCGCATAGTGGAGTATCAACAATGTGATGTCGGGAATGGGCTTATAGATTCCATTTGGAGAGATGATGGATAGTTGTGGAGATGGGCTTAAAGATGCCATCAGGGGTGTCGATCGCGTAAGAGATTCCTTAGCGAGAACTTGCATACCTGAGAAAGAAAGATAATTTCCTGGCCTGTTACAGGGGTTGATCTTCAAACTCTTCATGCAGATATGCCCTGGCTAGATACAGGTATCGAATCCGGAATTAGTCGTCTACAGATATGCCCTGGCTGGATACAGGTATCAAATCTGGAATTGGTCGTCTACAGATATGCCCTGGCTGGATGCAGGTATCGAATCTGGAATTAGTCGTCTACAGATATGCCCTGGCTGGATACAGGTATCGAATCTGGAATTTGTCATCTACAAATATGCCCTGGCTGGATACAGGTATCGAATCTGGAATTGGTCGTCTACAGATATGCCCTGGCTGGATGCAGGTATCGAATCTGGAATTAGTCGTCTACAGATATGCCCTGGCTGGATACAGGTATCGAATATGGAATTTGTCGTCTACAGACATGCCCTGGCTGGATGTAGGTATCGAATCTGGAATTTGTCGTCTACAGATATGCCCTGGCTGGATACAGGTATCGAATCTGGAAACTCTTCATGCAGATATGCCCTGGCTGGATACAGGTATCGAATCTACAATCAATCACTCACAAATATGCCCTGGCTAGATACAGGTGTCGAATCTGGGACTGCGATAGTTGATAGTAATCATCTTTGGATTGACCTTTTCCTGAAAAGGCAAAACATTAGTTGTATGCAATGTCATGATGTATGAGATGCATGATGTCATGATGTTCTCAAAAATAAATGAGATCGTGTGATATGATGCGTATATGTATGTATCAAGATGTATAAAATGTGAAATGTCTATGAATGTGTTTCGTCTGGGAAAATAAATCCTTGACGGATGCCGGGAAATCAAATCCTGGGCTGATGTTGAAGAGTAGAGTTCTTCGCTTCCGCTGGGGATGATGGTTGCAAGAATAAACCGGTAGGAGAGGATGAATCCGTTGGGGAATAAACTTGTTGGAGAGATTACTCTGCGGGGAATTACTCTGTGGGAAGAGATACTTCACTGAGGTTTTGATGAGAGCTCCGTTGGGGATTCCACTGATAAGTTATGTTGGGGAATTTGATGAACTCCGCTGGGGAAAGGAAGAACTTCGCCGAGGACGATCTTTCCATGGTAATTAGCTGAGGATAACCCAGTTATAAGCTCTGGTGGGAAATAACCTTTGAATGAAGCCGGGGAGATGCATTCGTACTCTGCAGGGGATAAGCTTCCAGAATCTACTGGGGATAAGCTTCAGAATCTACTGGGGAGGATGATTCAACTTTCCTGGGGAAACTTTTCAGACTGTACTGGGGAAGGGGTTCCACTGGGGTGTCTGGTATTTCACCGGGGAACAATCTTATATTAAGACTGCCGGGGATGCTTGCTGAGGAATGTCTATACTCCGCTGGGGAATGTTGAGATCTTCTGGGGATACCCAAATTCCTTAAGGCTGACAGTAGACTAACTCTGCTTGGGGAGAGTACCGCTGACTTGCTGGAGATACTGTGCCTTTTTAGGGCTGATGGGAGACCAATTCTGCCTGGGGAGAGTATTGCTGAATCTTGTCTTACTCAACGGGGAATGAAGGTATCCTGGTTACGTTTTTCAGCCGAACCTACCTTGGTGCCTTGGTGGACAGAGCAACTAGATCGCTTAGACAATTCTTTATTGCTCCTGTTTCTGATGTCATCTGTAATTAGTCCTTTGTTTCGCATGCAAATATTCATGATTAGCAATTTAATGTCAAATGCATATATCAAAAATGAACATTGGACGTTCTTTGCAAAACAAAACAGAAAAAGGAAAAACGATGGGTAATTTGTCTGAAAAATTGAACTTGTATTGATTTTGAAATTTGCCTGTAAATAAGCGTTTTATGTACAGGAGGCTGACGTCCTAGTAAGAGAACGCCGCCGAGCAAAATAGAGTTTATACAATTTTGTGAAAAGGAAACAAAACAGCTATGTGAAAAATAATCCCACTGGGTTCCAACTCTGCTATCGCCTTTATGTCTTCAAGCGTCCCATCACTTTGCTGCTTAGTTGAAGATAAAGCTGATTGATTGGCTCCGTCTGAGCCCGATAGTTGATGCCGAATTCTGGATGCAAGGTGATCCAATGAGACATAGTATTACGCTTTATCCCTAACTTTTTCCTGGACCGCCCTTTCGGGTTTTCAGTCCACCGGGATACCCATTTTTGCCCAAGCCGCCTTTTCAGGTTTTCGACTTGCCGGGTGTACAGATTTTTTTTCATTTCATCCCTTGTTTTTGCCCGAACCATTTTGGTTCGCTGGGAAGCCCTTATTTTTGCCTAGGTGTGTCAACCTAGCGGGTCTTTAATTCATGCATAGTATCTTTTTACTATGTCTGCATTGGCGGGGTGAGGAAGGTCGTCACCATCCATGGTGGTTAGAATCATAGCTCCTCCTGAGAAGATATGTTTAACCACAAATGGCCCTTCGTACGTAGGGGTCCATTTGCCCCTGGGATCACTTTGAGGAAGAATGATGCGCTTGATTATCAGGTCTCCGACTTGATACTCTTGTCGTTTGACCTTCTTGTTAAATGCCCTGATCATCCGTTTTTGGTACGTCTGACCATGACAAATAGCAGTGAGTCTTTTTTCATCAATTAGGTTTAATTGATCAAGCCGAGTCTGGATCCAGTCATCTTTGCTCAAACCTGCATCCTTCATTATCCGGAGAGAGGGTATCTGGACTTCAATAGGCAAGACTGCCTCCATGCCATAGACCAAGGAAAAAGTAGTTGCCCCTGTTGACGTCTGTGTTGAGGTACGGTACCCATGAAGAGCAAACGGTAACATTTCGTGCCAATCTTTGTAGGTCACTATCATTTTCTGCCCAATCTTCTTGATATTCTTATTCGCTGCTTCGACAACCCCATTCATCTTCGGCCGGTAGGGAGAAGAGTTGTGGTGCTGTATCTTGAATTGCTCGCAGAGCTCAGTGATCACCTTGTTGTTAATATTGGTACCATTGTCCGTAATGATCCTCTCAGGTACATCGTAGCGGCAGATCAGGTTATGCCGAATGAACCGTGCCACGACATTCTTGGTTACCGTAGCAAAGGAAGCTGCTTCGACCCACTTTGTGAAGTAATCAATCGCTACTAGGATGAAGCGATGCCCGTTGGATGTCGTAGGTCTGATCTCACCGATCATATCAATGCCCCACATTGCAAAAGGCCAAGGTGCTGTCAAGACGTTCAGAGGAACCAGAGGAATGTGCACCTTATCAGCATAGATCTGGAATTTATGACAAGTTCAAGAATGTTGATAACAGTCGGCTTCCATTGTGGACCAAAAATATCCTGCCCGAAGGATTTTCTTTGCCATGGTATGTCCACTGGAATGTGTTCCGAAGGTACCTTCATGTAGCTCTGCCATGATCCTTTCTGCTTCAGTCTTATCCACACAACGCAGTAAGGTTGAATCATGGTTTCGCTTGTAGAGAATGCCATTGCTGAGGAAAAACTTTGCCGCAAACCTTCTCAGGAACTTCTTGTCGTTAACAGATGCACCCTCGGGGTATTCTTGAGCTTCCAAGTACCTCTTCACTTCATGATACCAAGGTTTTTCAGTTACCTCTTCAACCTCAAGATCACAGCAATGTGCAGGTTCATCCAATTTCCATATAATGATCCGGGGAGCCTCGTTGTCCCATTTGACTTTGAACATAGAAGACATCGTAGCTAACGCGTCAGCCAGCTGATTCTCCTCTCTTGGGAAGTGTTCAAAAGTTATCTCTTCGAAATGGGGAATCAACGTCAACACGTACTCCTTGTAAGGAATAATATTTGGGTGTTTCGTATCCCACTCGCCTTTGATCTGATTGATCACGAGAGCGGAATCTCCGAAGACACTCAGAAACTTGATCCTTAGGTCAATTGCAGCTTGAAGACCCATAATACATGCCTCATACTCTGCCATGTTGTTGGTGCAGTTGAAACATAGCCGGGCGGTGAGTGGAGTATGAGTGCCTTTAGGGGATATGATCACAGTGCCGATACCATTACCCAAAGCGTTTGAGGCTCCGTCAAAGTGCATGGACCATCGGGATCCTTCCTCAGGTCCTTCATCCGGTCCAGGTACTTCACAATCAGTCACTACCATGATATCCTCGTCTGGAAATTCAAAGTTCATCGACTGGTAATCGTCCACTGCCTGGTGTGCCAAATGGTCTGCCAATACACTTCCCTTGATTGATTTTTGAGTCGTGTACTAGATGTCATATTCCGTTAAGATCATCTGCCACCTTGCTATTCTTCCGGACAAGGCAGGCTTTTCGAAGATGTACTTTATTGGATCCATCTTTGAAATCAACAGAGTAGTGTGAGTCAACATATACTGTCTCAGCCGGCGAGCAGCCCATACCAAAGCGCAGCAAGTTTTCTCGAGCAGTGAGTATCGGGTCTCACAGTCGGTAAACTTTTTGCTAAGGTAATAAATGGCGTGCTCTTTTCGGCCAGACTCGTCATGCTGCCCCAGCACACACCCCATTGAGTTGTCCAGTACAGTCAAGTATAAGATTAGAGGTCTCCCTTCAACCGGTGGCATAAGAATGGGTGGTTCTTGGAGATACTCTTTGATTCTTTCGAAAGCGGCATGACATTCATCGTTCCAACGTACTACTTAATCTTTCTTCAGCAGCTTGAAGATTGGTTCACAGGTAGCAGTTAGATGTGAGATGAATCGGGCAATGTAGTTCAACCGTCCTAGAAAGCCTCTGACTTCTTTCTCTGTCTTGGGAGCTGGCATCTCTTGTATGGCTTTTACTTTGGCAGGGTTCACTTGAATACCTTTGTCGCTTACGACGAAGCCTAGCAATTTTCCAGATCTCACCCCAAAGGTGCACTTGTTTGGGTTCAACCTCAGCTTGTACAACTTCAGACGATCAAACAATTTCTGTAGATGGTCAAGGTGTTCCTCCTCAGTTTGGGATCTTGCAATCATATCGTCGATGTATACTTCTATTTCGTGATGGATCATGTCATGAAATAAAGCAACCATGGCACGTTGGTTGGTTGCCCCAACATTTTTCAACCCAAAAGGCATGACCTTGTAGCAAAAGTTGCCCCACTGAGTAACAAAAGTGGTCTTCTCCATGTCTTCAGGAGCCATCTTGATCTGATTATAACCGGAGAAGCCGTCCATGAAGGAGAATACTTTATACTGAGCAGTGTTGTCAACCAGAACGTTGATATGAGGCAGAGGGAAATCATCCTTAGGGATTGCCCTGTTCAAATCCCTGTAATCAACACACATTCGGACCTTACCATCCTTTATCGGCACTGGAACCACGTTGGCAACCCACTAAGGATAAGAAGTCACTGCTAGAAACCCGGCATCAAATTGTTTCATAACCTCAACTTTGATTTTCTCGGACATTTCTGGATGCATACGACAGACCTTCTGTTTTACCGGAGGGCATTCTTCCTTGGTAGGCAGGTGATGAACCACAATGTCGGTATCCAACCCAGGCATGTCTTCGTAAGACCAGGCAAAGATTTCCACATAGTCATGCAGCATCTGAGTCAACCGTTGTTTCACACTGAGCTCTAGATTGGCACCAATCTTGACTTCCTTTCTGTCTGTCTCAGTACCCAGATTTACCGTTTCCACTGGCTCTTCATGTGGCTGAATGGCCCTATCTTCCTGGAGTAACAGTCTTGCGAGCTCACCAGGCATTTCACAATCATCTTCACCTTCGTCTTCGGCTAAGTTGATCGGATTTTCGAAGTCATAACTGGCAGTAGCAGGGTCGTTACCAGTGAGATCCAGAGTGGATTGGAACCTGTATGGGTGAGTGTGTGTAAATATAGCTGTTTTGCAATATATAATAAAGAAAGATAAGGAGCGCAAGATTTGAAATGCAAAAAAACGTCCAATGCTTTTATTAATGATATATGAAAGTGACACACAAAAGCCCTCACAAATGAAGCCACGGTGCCCCGGGTAAGACACCGGGCCATAAAGTTTCCAAAATATTGTTTGTTACAAATTCAAAACAAAGGAGTTCATTACTGAGTGACAAAAGTAATAGGTGTGAAGTCTTTCGCAGTCCAGTTGCTTGGTCCACCGTTGGTCGTCGGGTAGATCCAGTTGTCGAATTCAGATTCCTCCACGTCTTCCTCAATAGCATTTACTCCCGGGTTGGTGATGAACACAAGAGGTCTTCCAATCCTTGCCTTACGAACAACCCTCTGAGCTTCTGCAGTGAAACCCAAACCAAACTTGTCGGTCTTTAGAGTGAAATCAGGAAGTCGGCCCCAGTTTGCGCACCCACCCTTCTCAATAACAGCCCGGGCATCCTTTAGGGAGGCCATCTTCAAAGGAGAATCTTCTACAGTCACAGTCTCTGCTGACGCCAGTGTCTGAGGCACCTCTTCAAAGTGTTGAAAGGGGGTTTCAATGAACTCCCCATCCATCTCTACGTACCGGAACGAGTTGAGGTGGCTGACCATGTACTCTTCCTCCCCCTGAACTGTAACAATCTTCCCTCTGACCGGGTACTTAAGCTTCTGATGTAGTGTGGAGGTCACAGCTCCAGCCTTGTGGATCCATGGACGACCCAGCAAACAAGAATAGGATGGTCGGATGTCCATCACATAGAAAGTAGAATCAAAAACTTGAGAACCAACCCTGATTGGAATGTCAACTTCCCCATGTACCATCCTTTTCGAACCGTCAAAGGCCCGGACAACAATGTTACTAGGCTTGAGCTCCAAACCCTCACAATTCAACCTGTCTAGGGCCTTCTTGGGTAATACATTCAATTAAGAACCGGTGTCTACCAACACATGGGCAAGAGTAGTGCCCCTGCATTCAATGGAGACATGCAGGGCGTCGTTACGGTTCTTTCCTTTGGCAGTCAGATCAGCATCAGAGAAGCCCAAACCATTATCGGCAGTCAAGTTGGTCACACAATCAGTAAATTGATCAGCAGACGTTTCTTGTGGCACATGGGCCGTCTTTAGGAAGGAAATCAGGGCCTTGGCATGGGCCTCTGAACACAACAACAGTGATAGCATATAAATTTTAGAGGGGGTGTGCCCCAACTGCTCAACTACATTAAAATCACTCTTCTTGATAATCTTGAGAATCTCTTCTATCTCTTGCTGGGAAGCTTTAACATTGGTTGTCTTTGGTGCCTCTGTCAGGGCAGGCAAATCAGTAGCAATCCCTTTGCCCCGAGCGTTAGATGACTCGGCAGCAGGGGTAGAAACAGGAACTTGATCAGGAAGGGGAGCAGGCACACTTGCAGGTGTGATGATAAGAGGTCTCTGAATTGCTGGTGGTGCAATATCTGGTGAGAACAGCCTACCACTGCGAGTAACTTTGGCAGGCCCGGTGATGTTGCTGACGTCGGTACTTGTATCGAACTCTTGTTTTACTCCGAGCACATAAACATCTGCCCCATAGTGCCACGGGACAGCTTTGTCGGATGTATAGGGGAGGGGCCCCGGAACAGTAATAACGATAGGAGCAATCTTCTGAGTAGACATGATTTTGACAGGCTTCTTTGAGAGAGACTTAGGAGGTTTGTTGAAAATAGTGACAATAGAAACTTCTTCGGTACGGGTAGTAGGAACAACAATCTTCTCGAACAAGATCTCTTTATTATCTATCAGGCTTTGGATACCTGACTTCAACAAGGGACAACCAGCAGGTGAAACAGCACATAAATGGCAACCTTTACTACATCCCGGAAATAAACCGGCTAGCAACAGGTTCCTCTTGACAGTCAACAACAGAGTAACAATATCATCCACGGAGGCCACATACAGGTCTTCTTCCACAGCATTCACTCCATGCCGGGGCATGGGAGCAGTTACAACATTGGGCCTTTCGGGCGCCTCGAACTGTATTTCCTTGGCATCAATAAGGTCCTAAACCTTATTCCTTAGAGCCCAGCAATCATCCGTAGTATGCCCCGGGCTATCAGAGTGATAAGCGCAACGGGAGTTGGGGTTGTACTTTGGAGAAGCTGTGTTCACTACCTTCGGAGCTTCTTTGACAGTTACCAGATTGGTTGACAGTAGTTGCGGAAAAATCTGAGACAGGGTCATGCTGAGTCGAGTGTACTGCCTTTTGGGTCTCTCACCCCTTGGTTGGTTATACTGCTGAGGAGCAGTAGTAGGCTTTGGAATTACCACCGCGTTGACAGCTTGGCGGCATTCCGGCTTATTTTGTCTCCTTGGACCATAAACAGCACTGGCTTCCTTCTTGAAGGGCTTCTTTTCAGTACTCGAGGAGGCACCTTTCTGTATCTTCCCCGACTTGATACCGGCTTCTACTTGCTCGCCAGTCAGAATTAATTCAGTAAACCCTGCGGAAGAGCTACTGATCAGATGGTTAAAGAATGGACCAGACAGGATCCCCAGGAACATATCAACAAGTTCTCTATCAGAAAGAGGTGGCTGCACTCTTCCGGCCAGATCGCGCCATTTCTGGGCGTATTCCTTAAATCCTTCACCTGAGGCCATTCCCATACTCTGTAGCTGAGTACGGGTTGGCGCCAAGTCAGAGTTATACTGATATTGGCGATAAAAAGCAGCTGCCAGATCCTCCCAACTATGTATCTCTGACCTTTCCAGCTTGTAAAACCAGTCTAGCTGAGTGCCAGACAGGCTATCTTGAAAGAAGTGCACCCAAAGATTTCTGTCGGAAGTATGAGGTTGGATTCTTCGGACATACGACCTTAGGTGCATTTTTGGGCAAGAAAGCCCGTCATATCTTGCAAAAATTGGTACTTTAAACTTCGGGGGGATCACAATTCCAACAATTAATCCCAAATCTTCGAAATCCAAGCTGGGAACTCTCTGCAGCTCCATAGCTGCCAACCTGTCTTCCAAGCTCTTGTACTTGTTGTCGGCGGGCGGGTATTGTTTCTCTGAGTAGTCTTCGTCCTCTTCAGCCTCTTCTTCTTCAGCTTCGGATTCAGAAGGTACCGCAGCCCCTTTTCCTTTACTGGTTCCCTCTTCAGACGTAGGGGGAAATTCAAGAACTCTTCTGGCTTCACCCTCAAACCTTCTTCCCAGGGTAGCCACCCCGACTCTTTTATTCTTCTTTTTCACTTGCTCTTTGTTCCCAAGCAGGGCTTTTAGATCCTCCTGACCATTTGCCAAGGTCATCAGGAGATGTTGAAACTGTGAGTTTTGAGACTGCAAATCCTTGACCGTCTGTTCGAGATCCATCTTACTGAAATAAACAGCAGAAAGATAAGGAAACCTGGTGTGGATACCTGCTTATGTGCATGATGAATGATATGCTTATTTATGCAATGCATTCAAGGATTTAGAAAATTCAAAATTGTTGCAAATAAAAAGAACACACGTCATATTAATAAGAAGAAAATTTGTCAGTACATAAATGCCCCATGGGCCAAATATTACAAAAACTTCTCAAGGTAAAAAGACGTTGCGCATCCTCTTTGGTGCGATGTAGGTGTTGAGGGTCTCTTCCTCATGGAGTCGTAGGGTAAGCTCCAAAACCTTCTTCTCACTGGCGTAGAAGCTGGCTTCAAAAGTATTCCGCTCCTCCTTGAGTTGGATCCAACTCTTCTGCATCTCCTCCCATGATGTTGGCATGTCAGGATATAGGATGGTGTAGGGAACCTCTCCTTCCTTAACGGGCTCTTTAATCACAGGGAGAACATGAGGGTAAGGCATCATTATACTCTGGGCTCGGGTTCATACCCACTTGAGATAAGGCTCAAGAGGGATGGAGTTCTTGTGCCCCAGTGTCTTGCTGTCTACCTTGTTAGGCATCCTCCAAGCTCTGATGAACCTTTGGCAAAGTACTTGCGCATCGTTGTCGAAGTCAAAAACTAGGTCAGGAATCAGCATGTCATGAGGGCCATCCCTCCGTGCATATCCAAATTGTCTCAAAGCTAGGCAAGGGTTGTAGGTAATGCCTCCTCTAATGCCAAGCAATGGAACATTAGGGAACTCTCCACAACGATCGACGATAATGACATTTTCTCTGGACCGAGAACACCAATGTACATCAGAGTGAGTGAGGGTCATCAATCGTTGTGACCACCTTAAGCCTTGGTCGTTCTTCAAAACAGATTGTGGAAGGTGCGAAATAAACCACCTTGCAAGGAGAGGAGTACAGCACATGAGAACACCCCTCTTTCTCATTGTTCGTGTGTAAAATGAGTGGAGGATATCCCCAAGCAATGTTGGTATGGGATTCCTGGATAAGAAGATCTTGACGGTGTTGACATCTATAAGCTGGTCAGGATTTGGGAACAAGACCAACCCATAAATGAGGAGTGCCACAATTTCTTCAAAGGCTTGTAGGTCCAATGAATTCCAACACTCTTGTGCCTTCTCAAACAAGAATTTTGCCGAGAAGCCTTTGATGTCAGATGGTTGCAAGTGTAGTGCTTGAGCAACATCTTCAGGCTTTGGTTCTTTTTCTGTACCGTTGTAGGGTAGTTGATTAAGAATAGGAATTCTCAAGAGTTGAGAAAATTCCTCCAAAGTGGGCACCAATTGGTAGTCGGGGAATGTGAAACAGTGGTGAAGGGGGTCAAAGAACTGGAACAACACCTTTACCATGTCCTCTTCAATGCTGGTGTTGACTAGGCTGAGCAGTCTACCATGTCTTTCACTGAAGGGAGAGCTTTCGGGAATTCTGGATGTGAGCTCCTTGAGTTGAGGAGGTATTCTCACAAGGTTGACTTGGATAGTTTTCCTGCGAAGAATTTCCATGACCTACAAAACAAGAACAAAGATGAAGATCTAAACCCTTGAAATGGTTAGTGGATGCATATGATGCTCTATGATGTTCATGATGTATGCACAAACATATGTACAAGCAATTCACACAAAACCCTAGTTTCAGGCTCGCATGAGGTTTCATAGGTAAGTACCCTCTTGAGTGTAGTTGGCTTAAAAACCTGTCCTATAAATAGTAACCGGGTTCTAAGGAGCTCAATATCATTGGATTGTTTTCCATGTTCATCGTTTTGGTTTAGCCACTTAACTAGCGACCAAAATATTCCAAGAAAACAAACCTCAATGAGTGTAGTATCGAGTATCTACCAACTTTGGACTGCACCAAAGCCGGTCATCTCACTACTCCTAATGAAAGGCCAAGATGGTCAAGTAAGGTTCTAGGTCATTAGTGCTTAGTGACATCACTCAGCGGCCCCGTACTCTCCTTGATTGAACTCAAGGGTTACCGGTACTCACAAATATGTCGCACTAATATAGCTACTGCTTCAACCGTGTCGGTATACCCTGCACAGTTTCCACAACGTATTGCTATCTATGAATTTTTTCCCCAAATCCGGGTGTAGGATTTCAAGCCCAAACAAGAGAACCAAGATGTAAAGCAATCAAAGCAAACAATTAGTCATGCACAAGGGTGATCTAAGCCCTAAGGTTACTCCACTTTTAAATATATCCCCAGCAGAGTCGCCGGTTCTGTGATACGGTGGGGGAACTGACTTGGGTTTTGCGTTTGTTTTCGCAAATGTTTCGGTTTAGCAAGAGTCGCCACCGACTTTTTATTTTATCCCAAGGAAAGGTTAAAAAGCACAGCAAAAACTTTTGATATGTTTTCTTGGGTTCGGGGAGTAGATTATAGAAAGGGAAGGTATTAGCACCCTTTCTATCCATGGTTATCCATGGGCTCTTAGTTACTTGCTTAGATCACTTGCCTTGCATTTTCAATTGTTTGAAATGGTGCTTTCAATTGTTTGAAATGGTGCTTTGTGTGTGGGTTTGAAAATGTTTTTGAAAAGAGGCCATTGTCGTGGCAACCTTTGTAATGATTCATATTTGAATGTATACAAAGATGTATTTATCTTTTGAAAAGTTTTCAATGTTTTTGAAATTTGTTTTGAAAGTGTGTTTTAAAAAATGGCAAGGATTGTTTTGCAAGTTGGTCAAGTAACCAAGAGCTATCTACCCTAAATTTCTCAAAGATCTTTCCTATGTTTTAACCCTTTTAACAGTATTGTTCCACCATTGCATTTGGTGGACAATCTTGTGTTAGGATGTTAACGGGACGGGCGCGGGTCATCGTTTAGACCATGAATGCAATGGTGTCAAGTGTCTTTGGCAATTTTTCCTTTAAGGGACTTGATCATTTTTAGGCAACTTTCGAAAGCGTCATCGAGGGACTATGATCATTTGAATTGTTTTGTTTTGCCAAAGACACCCAACATGCAACATGGCCCATTATTGAAGGCAACAAGTGGAGTAACCCTAAGGGTGCAAGTGTGATTGGTGTTGCCCATTTTCATGCTTTTTTATCTTTGAATTAGGTCAAGCTATTTGTTATTTTTGATTTGCATACAAAACCCTAAGTCTATCATGGTATAATTAGAAAGCTTTAAAATGCGGAATTTAAAGTCCTAAATTATTACAACATAATTATGGGGATGGGGGTACAAATGTTCAAATGGGGATATTTAGCAAGAAATTTAAATCTAAGCTATTACAATCCAAATTGAATATACAAGTTATTTAATTGTACAATAATTAAATAAATACAATAAATATGCAAAATGCACAAAAATGGTTTTAGATGTATGTAAAAGTATTTTTCATGTGACCTATAAAAAATAAAAAAAAGTTAATTTTTTGACATTTCACATCTTAGGGCAAAACCCTAATTTTCCAAATAAAAAGTATTTATTATTTATTATATACAATATTTATTAATTATACACAAAAAATAAATAAAAGGGAAGTATATTGTAAAAAAATAATTTTTGAGGTCAAATATTAATAAAAGAAAAATGTATTATTTTTATATTTTTATCCTAAATATTCTAATAAATATATATATATGAGTATTTATATTATATATTAACTATACTAAATATGTACTAAAAATAAAATATTTATTATTTATAAAAAAAAAGGTGTATTTTAAGAAAATGTTTTCAAAAGATAAAATAAAATAAAATCAGAAAATAAAATGTATTTTGGTGTTATTTTTTAGTATTTTAAATAAAAAGTATACGTATATTTATTTACATGCATATATCAAATAAAACAAATAAATGCCTAATAAATACAAAAAAGGTGAAAAAATATTTTTAATGTTTTTTTATATTTTAACAAAAAATAACAAGTCAGAATCAAAAAGAAAAAAAAATCAAAAATGATAAAAATAACACACAATGGGCCAAGGGGGTGTATGTGAAAAATGAAGGTGCAAACAGAAAAAACAATCTCAGGCCCAGCCCAAGAAGGCTTGTCTTCAACCTCCAGCCAGTTTCAAACACAAAACGCGCGTTTTCTCTTGTCAAGCACAGATCCTGGTTCTTTGACTTTCAACAAAAACTTACAACATCAATGTTATAGAGCATCATGTCACGATTCTAAACATATAAAGAAGTTGTTCTAACTCTCAGAAATGAGAGAGAATTTCTCCTCCCCCAATTCCTGACCTAGCTTTTTTCAAATGTTCATGTCCAAAATTCGTGCAACACACACAACATAAATGAAAAGTGAGGATATGGGTAGCTTCAGGGTCATGAATAGAACATACTTTCTTCACAAACCTAAGCCTAGATATGCTTGGATAGAGAGATAGAAGTTCAAACTTTTACCTGTTCATCTTGAATCGTGTACAACAATGGAGGCACTTTCAATGGAATTTGAAGATTTGTACAGCTTGCCTGAGGTCCAAGGATGCTTCCTCTATGCTTGGCTTGCTTTGAATCTTACTGAATCGAGCTATGTAACTCAACCTGCACAGATGAAAAATGAAAATGGCAATCTTGGCTAGGGGTGTTACAGTCTGTTTCCAAGGCTTGGGATAGTTTGTATGGATGTTATGGAGTGTGTATGAAGTGGTTTTGGCCAAGGCACACGAATGGATTGAGCTGACCAAATCAAAATGCAGCAGGTACCCTGTTTTGCAACAAAACTGTGTTTTGATGAATGAGAAGGTTTGAACTCTGGTTGATTCGTGTTTTAGGTTAGTTGGATCAAGTGAAAAGTGTTTGCAAAGTTTGTTTAGGCTCTTGCTTGCAGGAAGTGAATGTGGTGCTAGATTTGCAAAGTTTCTTCTTATCTAAGCAAAGTTTGTCAAACTTGATTATAGGCTACTACAGACCCCTCAAGCATGCTGCCTTTTCTCTCCTTGATCAGTGGGATTAGTCCATAATCTTGTGCCCAAAAGATCTACTTTGTACTTCTTAGATTGTAAACTTGACATAAAGTGCTTCTTTACAAGAATGGCTAAAATGCTTTTTCCAAATATGGCTTAATCTTGTATGTAATGGTTAAATACACAAAACAAGACATGAACACAAAGGATATGCATTAAATTATTGAGTGTGGATGAGACAAAAGGCCTGTAATCTAGTTTGTACAAGCTGAGTTCAAAAATGCCAATGTTACGTACATGAATTTGGCCATGAACAAAGTGACTTTTGCCCATCTTGACAAATTCGATTCTCCCTAACCACAAGGGTGTTTGAGAAGTTCTTGGACAATTTGGAAAGCTTGGAATGTGTACTACAATCCATCTTTGTAATGCAATTTTAAATTTCAAGTGGAAGCATGTGAAAAGTGGCCATGAAGTTGGGCAAAAATCCTGCCTAAAATAGGTCAAAAAATTTCTAAGTTAAGAATGTTTTGCACCCCTATTCCAAAAATCATAACTTGAGCTACAAGCTTCTTTTGAGGAAACTTTGTGAATAAAAGTTGTAGATTTTGAAATGGACTATAACTTTCATGTTTTGAGTTTTGTTTGAATCCAAATATATCTTGATGAAAAAATTGGACAAAGTTAGGAAGAAATTAGGAAATTTCATAACTTTGAAATTTTCTAAGTTATGAAATTTCTTCATTTCAAACCCTAATTGGTAATTTTTGGTTTCTTGATGACCAAGTTTCATAATTTGACATGTTTTGATGAAAAATGAATCTTGGCACTTGATTTTGACCAAAAAGTTAAAGTTTGACTTTTCAGTATACAGTCAAATTTTGATCAGTTGACTGGAAAATTCATCTGTCAATCTTGTGCATTTGGGACTTTTTGAACTTGTTGAATGTGTCAAGACCATGCCTTTGAATCCTTGAGTCCATATGTGAGCTTGGTTTGCCATTGGCCAGGTCAAACAGGCCAAAATTGCCTTTGTGCAGCGAAAACCCTAAAAATGACCATTTTGCCCTTTTGGTGATCTGATCAAATTTCTTGTGGAATTATGATCCAAACTTGATCAAATGGTCCATATGAGTTCATAATGTTGATGAGGGTCAAATTTCATGAGTTTTGACTGTCAATTGGCCATAGTTGACTTTTTCCCCAATACAACTGATTTCTAGGTCAACTGTCCAATTGACTGGGCAAAGATTGGAATCAAGGCTTGAAACTTGGTATGGATAAACTTGTGAGTCCAACATGAAGCATGAAAGTCATTTTGGGCATTTTAGGTCAAAACATCTTTGTGCAAACTCAAACCCTAATTTGGGTCAACAGTGCAAGGAGGAGTCTTGAGCAGAGCAAATCCTAACTTGATCTTGAGCTCCAAGGGTCTTGTGGTGAGAAAATATTGATGAAATGGGAGGGAAAATTTTGGGGTACAACAATCGTTGTTGTCGAAGTCAAAAACCAAGTTTGGAATCAGCATGTCATGTGGGCCATCCCTTCGGGCATACCAAAACTGTCTCAGAGCCGAGCAGGGGTTGTAGGTGATGCCTCCCCTAATGCCAAGTAGAGGGACATTAGGGAATTCCCCATAATGGTCAATGATGATAACATTTTCTCTGGATCGAGAACACCAATGAACATCTGAATGTGTAAGAGTCATCAACCGTTGTGACCACCTCAAACCTTGCTCATTCTTCAAGACTAATCGGGGAAGATGAGAAATAAACCATCTTGCCAGTAGAGGAGTGCAACACATGGGAACACCTCTTTTCCTCATTGTTCGAGTGTGAAAAGAGTGCAAGATATCTCCAAGCAAAGTAGGCACAGGATTCTGAGACATGAAAATCTTGACAGCATTCACATCTATAAGCTGGTCAGGGTTTGGGAACAAGAGTAACCCATAGATGAGAAGAGTTATGATCTCCTCAAAAGCTTGCAGGTCTAGAGAATTCCAGCACTCTTGAGCTTTCTCAAACATGAACTTTGCCAAGAAACCCTAGACACCACTTCTGGTTTCCCAATGACTTGTGACATCTGATGGTTGCAAGTGCAGGGCTTGAGCAACATCTTTAGACTTTGGATCTCTTTCCGTACCGTTGAAGGGTAGTTCATGGAGAATAGGAATCCTTAAGAGTTGAGAAAATTATTCCAAAGTAGGCACAATTTGGTAGTTAGGAAATGTGAAGCAGTGGTGTAGGGGGTCAAAGAACTGGAAGAGAACTTTCACCATGTCTTCTTCTGTGTTGGAAGTGACTAAGTTGAGAAGTCGACCATGTTTCTCAATGAATGGAGAATTCTTAGGAATCCTTGAAGCTAGCTCCTTGATTTGAGGAGGAATTCTTACAAGGTTGACTTGGATTGTTTTCCTGCGAAGTGATTCCATAACCTACAAAACAGGAACACAGATGAAAATCCAAAATCCTTGAAATGGTTAGTGGATGCATATGATGCTCATGATGTCCATGATGTTATGCACAAGTATATATGTACAAACAAATCACACAATTTCCTAGTTTAGGCTTGCATGGGGTTTCATAAGTAAGTACCCTCTTGAAGTTTAGTTGGCTCAACCTGTCCTACAAATAGTAACCGGGTTCTAAGGAGCTCAATATCACTGGATTATTTTCTGTGTTCATTTTTTCAGTTTAGCCACTTTACTGGCAACCGAAATATTCCAAGAAAACAACCCTCAATGAGTGTAGTATCGAGTATCTACCAACTTCGGACTGCACCAAAGTCGGTCATCTCACTACATCCTAAAAGGCCAAGTTGGTCAAGTAAAGGTTCTAAAAGTCCATTAGTGCTTCACGACATCACTCAGCGGCCCCGTATTCTCTTTGATTGACTCAAAGGCTACCGGTACCCACAAATATGTCACACTAATATAGTTATTGCTTAGACCATGTCGGTATACCCTGCACAGTTTCCACAACGTATTGCTATTTACCTATGAATGTTTTTCCCAAATCCGGGTGGAAGATTCAAACCCAAACAATAGAACCAAAGTGTAAAGAAAACAAGTCAAGAAAGATAAGCATGTAAAGGTGATCTAAACCCTAAGGTAACCCCATTTTTAGAAATGTCTCCAGCAGAGTCGCGAGTTCTGTGATACAGTGGGGGAACTGACTTGAGGTTTTGCGTTTGTGTTTGCAAATGTTTCGGTTTAGCAAGAGTCGCCACCGACTTTTATTTTATCCAAAAGGAAAGGTCAAAAAGCACAGGAAAGACCTTTGAGATGTTTTCTTGGGTTCGGGGGGTAAATTATGAAAAGGGAAGGTGCTAGCACCCTTTTCATCCATGGTTTTCCATGGGCTCTTAGTTACTTGATTAGATCACTTGCTTTGCTTTTCCAATTGTTTGAAATGGTGCTTTGTGTGGTTTTGAAAGTATTTTTAAAAGAGGCCATCATTTTGGCAATCTTTGTAACGATTCTTGTTTGCAAGAATGTATACAATGATGTTTGTCTTTTGAAAAAATGTTTCAATGTTTTGAAAGTTGTTTGGAAATGTTTTGAAATGTGTGTGTATTTGTTTGAAAATAGCAAGGATTGTTTGAAAGAGATCAAGTAACTAGGAGTTATCTACCCTACTCAAAAGTCTTTCCTACACATTTTTAACCCTTTGACATTGTTGTTTTACCATTACATTGATAAACAACCCTATCTTTGGATGTTAAACGGGACGGGCGTGGGTCATCGTATGACCATGATAACAATGGTGCCAAGTATCTTAGCAAGTTTTAGGGACTAAGATCATTTATTTTTAGGCAACATTTTGATAGCGTCATCGAGGGACTATGATCTTTTTGTTTCGATTGATTTTGTTTTGCCAAGATACCTAGCATGCATACCATGGACATTTTAAGGCAACAAAGTGGGTGAAACCCTAGGGGTGCTTGTATGCAATGTGTTGTCATTTTCATGCATTTTTGTCTTGTGTTAGGTCATGCTATTTGTTTGATTTTTGGTCTTTGCATACAAAACCCTAGTTTACTATCATGGTATATGAAAGCAATAAAATGCGTAAAGTAAATCTAGACTATTACAATAATATTATAGGAAGGGGGGTACAAGTTTGAATAGGGGGATATTTGCACAAAATAAAACCCTAATTTACTATTACAACTCAATTGAATTTATACAACAATAAATAAACAAACAAGTATTTAAATATGGAATAAATTGTAAATATGCAAAAATGTTTTTGTATTTGTTTTATTCATGAGAAAATAAATTTATTTATGCCTTAAAAAATAAGAAAAATAAAATGATTATTTTTGAAAGGGTGAAAACCCTAATTTTTGTTTTAAAAGAAAAATTTTTATATTATTTATTTATTCATTTTTGTTTAAGAAAAAAAATAATAATATATACAAAATGTTAAAAAATGAATATTGTATGAAAATATTATTTTAAGTGTATAATATAATAAAATAAAATATTTAAGTATTTTAATATTATTTACAATTTTATTTAAGAAAATAAAGTATATTGTTATTTAATAAACTATTTTTATGCTAAGAAAATAATAAAATAAAATGTAAAAAATTAAGAAAATATTTTTTGTGATTTTAAATATTTAGAAAAAATAAAGAAAGTCAGAAAATATAAATTGTACAAAAAAATATAAGAAATAAAAGAAAATGATCAAGGGGGTGCAAAAAGTAAAAGGGGGGGGGGGGGGGGGGGGTGCCAAAAGAAGCAGGCCCAAGCGCCAGGCCCAGACTCCACTTCATCCCTGACGTTTGTACACTTCCTGCGCGTGTTTCTTCCTCAACTTGTATCTCTTGCATACGTGCATAAAAACGAAATCTTGCAACATGAAACTTGAAGCATTTTTAGTCACGATTCCATTGATATAAAAAACATGACCTAACTCTCAAAGATCAAGAAGAATTTTATCACCCCTAATTTGTGACCTAAAATTTTCAGCAACTTCAACTATCAAATACTCCTAGCTCAGTCAATATAAATGGAAGCTATGCATATGTACAGCTCAAGCACATTAAAGACTACATTTTTGCTTCACAAACCTAAGCTTAAAGATGCCTAAATAGAGAGATAGAAACTTGACAAATACCTTGTTCAGTTGAGTTTGGATATGGCAATGTAGGCACTTTGAGTGAGGCCTGAAGTACTTGTGAGCTTGCTTGAAGTTCCCTCAAGCTATCCCAATGCTCAGCTTGCCTTGAACTTGCCTGAATCTCCCTGTAGAAGTCAACCTGCAAAGCTTCAAAATGAAAATGGTGATCCTTAAAACAGAGGTTACAGTTGCTGGACAGGGGCCTGGATAGTTCAGGTGTGATGTATGGAATGTGTTTGAAGTGGTTCCAAGCAAAACGCACGAGGCAAAATGGAAATGGCTTGGTGTTTGCAGAATTTGCCCTGTTTTGGGCAGAAATGGGATTTTTGTGTTTGAGGGTGTTTGAGAGCTTATCAAATCGTGTCTTAGGCTTGTTACAATATGCTGAACTTGTTTGAAATGATACCAAGACTTGTTTTTATCAGATGGAAGAGTTGTGTGGACTTTTGCAAGTTTTCTTGCTTTTGAAGAAAAGTTGGAAGTGACTTGCCAAAGGCTGTACTTGCTAGCTCGTGGGATGTAGAGGGTTGGTACACTTTTCCTGATGTTCATGGATCTTGTTTGCAACCAAAGATCAGGTTCAATGCTCAAGGAATACAAAATTGCAAAAAGCATGCTTTATCAAAGTAGCATTGTTACCTTTATGCCATTTTTGGAATAACTCCTTGTGCAATGCTCCATAGCTCAGAACAAAGCCATTGTCCAATGTATTTGAATTCAATTTTGGAGTGTAAAAAGGATTAGAACCTGTAATGCAAGTACAAGCATGATTCAAACTGATTTGCAACTTGAACCAATGTGAAAAATGCCTTGGACAAAAGTGATAATTTGCCATTTTCATTTCTTTGATTCTCCCTAACCACAAATGATCATGGAGAGTTCTTGGACATTTTGGAAAGCTTGTAACATGCTATACAATCCATATTTGAAAGAATTTTGAGATTCCACTTGGAACTAGGTGAAAAGTTTCCATGAAGTTAGGTAAAAAATCTGCCTAAACTAGGGCAAAATTTCACTAAGTTAAAAGTTTTATGGACCCTTATTCACAAAATCATAACTTGAGATCCATGCATCTTTTGGGAAAACTTTATGAATCAAATTTTTATATTTTGTGGAGCACTACAACTTTCATGTTGGAAGTTTTCTTTGAATCCAATTTCATCATGGTGAAAAAGTTGGGAAAAGTTGGGGAAAAATAAGAAAGTTTCATAACTTAGAAAAATTCTAAGTTATGAAAATTTTCAAACTTAAACCCTAATTTCCAAATTTAAGTTTCTTGGTGAACAAGTTTCATGTTTTGACACATCTTGATGAAAAATGACCCTTGGCACTTGATTTTGACCAAAAAGTCAAAGTTTGACTTTTCAATGTATAGTTGATTTTTGATCAGTTGACTGGAAAATTCATCTGTCAATCCAATGTATTTGAGATCTTTTAAACCTTGTGAGGTTAAGATGGTGCCATTGAGTCCTTGAAACCATGCTTGAACCCAATTTGCCATTGGTCAGGTGAAAAATCAGAAATTGCCCTTCTTCAATCAAAACCCTAAAAATGACCATTTTGCCCTTTTGATGATCTGATCAAATTTCTTGAGGAGTTATGGTCCAAACTTGATAAAATGGTTCATATGAGTCTATAATGTTGATGTGGATAAAAAATTATGAGGTTTGACTGTAAATTGGCTATGGTTGACTTTTTCCCCAATACAGTTGATTTTTAGGTCAACTGTCCAATTGACTGGGCAAAAATGTGATTCAAGGTTTGAAACTTGGTATGGGAAATCTTAGGAGTCCAACATGAAGTATGAAAGCCACATGAGGCATTGAAAGTCCAAAAATCCCTGTGCAAACTCAAACCCTAATTTCAGGTTAACTTTTCTCTCCCGTCAGTCTCTTCTCCATTCGCTAGCTGCTCCGCTGCCGCCGCCGCCACCGTAGAATTTTTGAGCATTCATCATTTTTCAAGTAATTGATTATCTTAAACATGTTAATTTATTATGATTTTAGATTGAATGTTTGAAATTTCCTGTGGATATGGAGTTTTCTGATGAATTTCCCTGCGAACATATGAATTTTCTGATGAAGTTCATGAGTTTCGGATGAAGATTCATCGAATTTTGGATGAAGATCCATGAGCTTCATATGGGTTTATGAGTATTGGATGAATATCCACGAACTTCATATGAACTTCATTTGGGTTCATGTTGGGGTCATTCTCCCCGTGAACTGGAGGGATTCAAGGAAGTCGCTATGTCATTGAAACGTCTCCGCGTGATTTTATGCTTATACAAAGATGTCGCTTCCCTTCGCGTTTGCCATCAAGGACTTGAGTTAAGGAGATACCCTCGATGCGCTCCTTGCTCTTTCACTTGATTTACGGTGGAAGGGTGAATTTGATGATGTTGAATTCATTGTTTCTCCCTATTTTTCAGGTATGAAGGCTCAACCGGTCGTAGAAGTTGCTTTTCTTGACTCAAACGGTGGGGAAAATATAGGTACGAGCAACATCCCAAATTGGATCATGCCCAAACCTAGAAATCTGATGTCTCGGTTTGTTAATGATGTCTCTGACGCGTTCAATGTTGTCGAGGAAAAGGAAGATGATGCCCCCGCCTCCTGGTCGCTCCTCATTCTGCACAAGAACAGGAGGATCTACTCGGGTTTCCTGAGCAAACTTTTCCTCATGTATAAGTTTACTTTTAAGGAAGCGGGGATGTATTTGCCCTTTACGAATTTCCAGGTGGGGGTTTTCAAATGGCTAGACCTGGCTCCTTCTCAACTCCACCCGAATATGCTCGCATTTATGCGGCCATTTGAGCTTGTTTGCCAAGACTTTAATATTGGTGCTACCCTGACCCTGTTCTTCCGAATCTTCCATCGGCAGATTGTCGAAGGCCTTCAGGCCTGGGTGTCGTTCAAGTAGTTCAAAAAATTGTTCCGACCGTACCTGAAATCTGTCTGGAATTTCAAGGAAATGTACTTCATTGTGAAGCCTCTACTAGAAGCAGTCGTGGACTTTTCGTATGATCGTTTAGTCGAGATTGAGGATGGTAGAGAAGTGACGAAGCTAAGGGTAAAATTTCCCCTTGAGTGGCAGTGGAAGCATTTCGAGCAGAAGCCAGAATATTATGCAATAAATCCTGAGGTGCTGGATGCCCAAGATATGCTTGCACCCCAAAATTTTCCCTCTCTTTTTCTCAAGATATTTCTCACAAAGATCTTCAATGATTCTAGCTTGCACAAGTATTGACTAGGTCAAGCCATCTCCTCAACACTGATGCCGCAAATTAGGGTTTGAGTTTATACAAAGACGGTTGGATTTATAATATTGCAAATGACTTTCATGGATCACTATGTGTAACACCCCAGTTTTAATTATTTGATTTATTTAATTGGGAATTTATTTTATTAGAATTAATAAAATAAAAAGAATTATTTATTTTGGAATAATTGAAGGAAAACTAGAGAAAATAAGAAAATATTGGGTTTTTAAGTTATTGGGCTTGGATGTCGTTAGTAAAGAGTGGGGGTGCAAAAGAAATAAGGATATATATTTTGGAACTTAAGTTATTTCTCACTTTTCACGATAAATCAGAATTTGGAGATATTTGGGATTGGAGCTCTGAAGAACGAAGAACAATTTCTCAAGAGTTCAAAGCTGCAATTTGATAAGGTAAGGGGGGCTACTACTCAATTTATATTTGCTTATGGGTTTAGATGCAATTGGTTGGGTAATCGTAGGATAATCCCGTTTTCTCTGATGTTCTTAGTGATCGATAACTTTAGGGTCGAATTTCGTTAGAAAAGATTAGGTTCCCTAAAGGTTGTGAATCGATTAAGAAATTAATCCCTATTGTTGATTTAGATCGAAATTGTATGATCAGGAGTTTCCCTTAGGTGTTCTAAGGATAACCTTGATGTTATCAGATTTCCCCAAAAGGACGAATAATCACTTTTAAGGTTACTTTGATAATTGTTGGTAATTATAAAATTAAGTTTTTGGATTAAATGATTTGAAAAAGGAATTCTGTCTTCCAACGATTTTAGAAAACTATAACATTGAAGGATTTGAGTTATTTAATTTGTGGGAAATTGATGAACATAGGTCAGAGGCATAGGAAATTGATGTTTTGGAAACTTGATGTGTATTTGGATGTTTTGTACTGCATTGCACTGCTGTAGAAATGTATTTTTTGTGCAAAAATGTTGGCATATGAGCTGCTGCAGGTACAGGAATATTTGGCACGCGCTCATCAACACGGGCCGTGTTGCTGCACACGGGCACCCGTGTTGATCTTCTGTGTTGGTAAAAATAATGTGTTTCTGGACACATTTCCACACGGGCAGTGTTGCTGCACACGGGCACCCGTGTTGAACCTCCTGTGTTGGCTTCTGAATTCTATTTTCTGTGCATGTTGTTATGTACGGAATTGATTATGTTTTGATGTGCAGTGTTTTATATGTTTGGAATATGCTGCTTATTGATTCCCTAGTGTTGCTTGATGCTTGTATCGAATAATGTTTGTATGTTATGATACCAACACTACGTGGATGTTATTGTCATGCTTTTAGATGATGTTATCAAGCATGAATTATGATATAACTTGATATGATTGGTTGATGTTAATAGTATGCTGAGTGATTACATGCTATCCATATCCTGTTATGATTGATATTGTTGATGTTGCATGATATGTTTCCTTGATGTTAATAGTATGCTGAGTGTTACATACTTTACATATCATGTTGCATTTGTTAATTCCCATTGTGTGGAATTAACATGATGGCCAATATACGTGTCCGCGATTTAATGGAACGTTGAGGTAGTAGCCGTGTCCGCGATATAATGGAACGGTGAGTTGTCTGTGACCCGAGATTTAATGGGGCGGTAAAATGGTACCACATGCATGGGTGTGTTGCATTATATTGAATATAACATGAATGGATGATTTTCCAATGTTGTATTTAATTGATTGTATGCATGTATTGTTGCTGAATTGTTAATGATGTTGATGTTAATTATAAGTATGAAAAGTAATATATTATGAATATATGAATTGTAAAGGTTTCGTAACTATGAAACATGTTAACTGTTTGGGTGATGCTTATGGTTTTTCTGAATTGATTGTTATGAACGTATAATCAAATGTATAGTTGAGATGCTCACCCTTACTGTTGAACATTTCAGATTGAGGAGCTTCGTTCAGGTGCTTGGCGAAGGCTTGTTGTTTCTAGTTTATTTCCGTTTAAGTATTGTCCGGGTCATGCTCTGATAGTTGTAACTCCGGGAACGTTTGTTTGTTGAGCTGCTTTAGTCAGACTCGTTTACTTCCTTATGTTTGTTATAATATGACGTTGATATATTCCAGGTGTTAATCCCTGATGATATTGAAAATATTATAACATTGGTTTTGTTAATTAAATTATTCCGCTGTGTAAACATGTATGAGTTGCTTCTATGTTATGCATGACATGAACTTTGCTTGTTTTTATTAAAAGAGAATTGTGACATCCTCGTTAATACATGTACTCTGAAAATATGATTTTAATTATTTGCGAAATTTTATGTGGGGTTTTAGAGGGTGTTACACTATGGACCCTCAAGATTTCTCCTGTCAAGTTTCAAGTCTTGGATCACAAAATTGCTCAGTCAATTGATCAGGTGGCCCAAAATCAGCTGTATTATAAAAAAGTCAACAGTGGTCAACCTACAGCCAAACTTTAAGATTTTGGACCAATATCAACATTTTAAAGTCATATGTATCATTCGATCAAGAGGTCAAATGATCAAAAGGGAAAAATGGTCAAAGTTAGGGTTTTGGTTGAGAATGACTAATCTTTGACTTTTGAACTAGTACATGACTTATTGGTTTGAAACATGATCTCAAGGATCCAAGTACATCATTTTGACCTAATCTCATATTTCAATTCATCTCCCGAGATCAGTGGGTTGATAGACGAAATTCTGTCATTTGATTGAAAAAGTCAAACTTTGACTTTTTGACCAAATTTAGGTTTCAAAGATCACATTTCATCAAAGAATTCAAAAAAATATGAAATTTGATCATCAAAAATCAAGAAAGTCAAAAATCCAACTTTGCAAGACTTGGAAATTTTTCTAAGTATTTTCTATACTTGTTAATTTCATTGCTTCATGACCTCTTTTCACTATAATTCAAAATAATTCAAGATGTTACAAATAATTCAAGATGTTACAAATAATTAAAGTTGTTACAAGGTTGAATTTTTTGCAAGTTACAAATACTAGGCTTTGTCTTGTTTTAATTTTTCCTTTGACTCAATCTCCAAAACCTTGCCACTATTCTCTCTACAAATATGCCTTGTCTTTGTTACAAGCTGCATAAATATGTCCACAAAACCAGACTTGTATCGTGCTACAAATGTTGTTATCAAGAAAAGCCCAAAAATATGATATGCTGCCAAGTCCAAGCCTGCTGCTACAAGCCCAAAACTATGTCAAAGAACAGTTTATTGTCCTGCTGTAAAACAACCCTGCACCAAGTTGCCACTCCACTCCAAAACAGCTACAAAGCAGTCCTACTATGCTGCCTCCAACCCTGTCCAAACTTGCATCATATCAGTCCCATATTTGCACCAAATTAGCACATAAGAGATGCATCTAAAAAGCAATGAAATAGTATACCTAAACAGTTCAAAAAATTATTTATTTCCCTCCCAAATCTCAGTCAATTTGATCCATAAATAAACTGTTTTCACAACACACAAAGGGTTGGCTTTTAGAGAGAGAATAGAGAGTTGTGAAAAATCTAACAGAAGTCTTTGTAACCTTTTCTCATTCAAAAAACTAATCTCTACTCTCATTCACAGAAAACAGAAGAAAAAAAACCTTAACTCATTATTCCACCTTGCAAGCTCTCCCATAAACCAGCTATCCGAATACTTCATATCACATAGTGATTGTTCAAACACAAGAACAATTTCTATAGTGCCATTATCATCACCTTTCAAACATAAACAAAATACAATATTGTACAACTTGACTAGGTTGGAGTTGGTTCAGTAACTTTCAATACAAAGGAAAGTTTAACAACTTTTTGGAGGTTCACTGAAGCCCTCACAGCATCTTGAAAGGCATTCAGACTCAAGACATAAATTACAGTCTCAAGGTAAGTCTTCTTGACTTTAAAACCTTCATTTCAAGCATCATTAGTGATTCATTTTTGAAGATAAAATGTAGTAATCATTGACCTTGAAGCTAATAATTTGTTTGTCTTTCATTTTTGTCAATCATATGTTGAGAATTGACCTGTATACACAATAGAGCAATGTTAGAGGCAAAAAAACTGCAGCATGAGTCGGCACATACTCACATGAGTCGACCCATTTTAGTAATAGAATAGGGTATGAGTCGACGCAAAGCCTTATGCGTCGATACATATTGCTATCCAGACCCAAAAAAGAAAGACAAAAGGGGTAAGAGTTGACACAAAACACGAATGTGTCGACACAAGTAAGAAATGAGTCGACATATATCATTATGTATCGACTCATACTGAGTTGATTTTGGTTTTACATGAACAAGAAAGTTTATATGTCAATGCATATATGCATGTGTCGACACATAATGGTTAATGGTCATTTTTAAGGCAACCAAGTGGGTGAAACCCTAAGGAGTGCTTGTGTGCAATGTGTGTCATATTACATGCTTTTGTTTGTCTTGGATTAGGTCATGTCTATTTGTTTGATTTTTGTCTTATCATGCAAACCCTAGTTTTACTAGACATGGTATAATGCGATAAATTGCGTAAAATAAACCTAAGCTATTACAACAATTATTATGGGAGGGGGGATACAATTTTTTGAATGGGGATATTTTGCACAAAATAAAACCCTAAAATACTATTACAACCCAATTGAATTATTGTACAATAAATAAATAAATACACAATTATTTAAATATGCAAATAAAATGTATTTATGCAAAATGTTTTGTAATTGTTTTATGTATGAGAAAATAAGATTATTTAAGTCCTAAAAATAAGAAAAATAATATTGTTATTTTTGAAAGGGGTAAAACCCTAGTTTTTGATCAAAAGAAAAATATATTCTATATTATCATTTTATCCATTTTTTGTTCAAGAAAAAATAATAATAATATTATGTACAAATATTAAAAATAAAATATGTATGAAAATAATGATTTATGTATATGAATAATAAAAATAAAAATGTATGATATTTTTAAATGTGTTTACTATTTATTTTATGAAAATAGATTCTATTTATTCTAAATAATCAAAATTTTATGCAAAAAATAAGATGAAAAAAAAATGCAAAAAATAAAGAAAATATTTTTCATGATTTTTTATGGTTCAGAAAAATAAATAAAATCAATAAATATAAAAATGAAAAAAAAAATATGAAAAATATACAAAATAAGCAAAGGGAGTACAAATAGTGGATCAGGGGGTGTGAAAAGTAGAACAGAAGGCCCAAGACGCGCTCAGGCCCATGCCAGCCATCGTCCCTGTCCTCAATCTTCCATTTGCGCGCGTTTTTGCCTCAAACCTGTATCTTGCTATTCTTTGCACAAAAACAAAAACTTGCAACATAAAACATGTAGCATTTTTGATCACGATTCCAATGATATAAGATTTGTAAACTAACTCTAAAAGATCAGGGAGAATTTCAGTGGCCCTAATTCCTGACCTAATTTTTTCAGCATGTTCAACATTCAAATTCTCCTAGCTCAGTTAATATAAATGTAAACTATGCATATGTACAGCTTCACCATGCTAGATACTACATTTTTGCTTCACAAATCGTTGCTTGAGGATGCCTAAATAGAGAGATAAAGTTTTGAAAAATACCTCCTTTAGCTGGACTTGGATATGGAAATGTGGGGACTTTGAGTGAGGCCTGAGGATCGTGTGAGCTTCCTTGAAGTTCCCTCAAGCTATTCCAATGCTTAGCTTGCCTTGAGGATACTTGAAACTCCCTGTAGAAGTCAAGCTGCAACCTTCTAAAATGAAAATGGTGATGGCTGAAACAGAGCTTACAGCAACAATGCAAGGGCTTGGATAACTTGGATATGATGTGGATGAAGTGTTTCAAGTGTTGAAACAAGAAACGCACGAGCCAAAAATGAAGTGGCTAGTGTTTTGCAGAAACTGTCAATTTGGGCAGAAAAATGGAGTTTTTTGGTTTTGGAGGGTTTCAGATCATAAGCATCCATGTTCTATCTTGAGATAAGTTTGTGAACCTGTTTAGAATGAAACCAAGTTCACCCTTTATCATATGTACAAATTCTCTAGACTTTTGCAACTTTTCTTGCTTTTGAAGAAAAGTGAAATGACTTGTGCCAAAGGCTTGTACTTGCTAGTTCTAGGGCTGCAAGGAGTTGGTATGCTTTGCCTGATATCTATAGACATTGCTTGTGACAAAAGAACAGGTCCAAGGCTCAAGGATAGCAAATTTGCAAAAAGTTTGCTTTATGAAAATGGCAATATGCCCTTTATGCCATTTATGGATTTATTTCTTGTACAATGCTCTAAAGGTCAAAATAAAGCCATTATCCATTGAGTTAGCATTTAATTATAGATTGTAGAAGGGATTTTGGACCTGTAATGCAAGGTACAAGCATGCTTGATCAGATTTGCAACTTGGTGCATTGTGGAAATGGCTTGACCAAAAGTGACAAAATGCCATTTTCTCTTCTTCGATTCTCCCTAACCACAAATGATCTTGGAGAGTTCTTGGACATTTTGGAAAGCTTGCAACATGCTCTACAATACATATTTGAAATGAAACTTGAGATACATTTTGGAACTAGGTGAAAAGTTACCATGAAGTTAGGTCAAAACCTGCCTAAACTAAGGCAAAATTTCACTAAGTTATTTAGTTTATGGACCCCTATTCACAAAATCATAACATGAGATCCAAGCATCTTTTGGGAAAACTTTATGGAGAAAAGTTGTATATTTCATGGAGGACTACAACTTTAATGTTGGAAGTTTTCTTTGAATCCAATTGCATCATGGTGAAAAAGTTGGGAAAAGTTGGGAAAAAATAAGAAAGTTTCATAACTTAGAAAAATTCCAAGTTATGAAAATTTTCAAATTCAAAACCCTAATTTTCAAAATTGGTTTTCTTGATCAACAAGTTTCATATTTTGACATGTATTGATGAATCATGACCCTTGGCACTTGATTTTGACCAAAAAGTCAAAGTTTGACTTTTAAGTGTACAATTGATTTTGGATCAGTTGACTGGAAAATTCATCTGTCAATCTTATGCATTTGAGATCTTTTGAACTTTGTGATTAGGTCAAGATGATGTTATTGAGTCCTTGAAATCATGCTTGAACCTAATTGGCCATTGGTTAGGTTAAAAATCAGAAATTGCCATTTCTTAGTCAAAACCCTAATTTTGACCATTTTGCCCTTTTGATGATTTGATCTAATTTCTTGGGGAGTTGTGATCAAAAATTGTTCAAATGGTTCATATGAGTCTAAAATGTTGTTGTGGATAAAAAATTATGAAGTTTGACTGTAAATTGGCCATGGTTGACTTTTTTCCCTAATACAGCTGATTTTTAGGTCAACTGTCCAATTGACTGAGCAAACATGTGATTCAAGGCTTGAAACTTGTCATGAGAAATCTTAGGGGTCCATGATGGTGTATGAAAGTCAAATGAAGCATTGATGGTCCAAAAATACTTGTGCAAACTCAAACCCTAATTTCAGGTCATCAGTGCAAGAGGAGGTGTCTTGAGCTGACCAAACCCTAATCTTGTCTTGAGTCTAAGAAGTTTTGTGAGGAAAATCTTGATAAAATGAGAGGGTAAATTTTGGGAGCAGAGTCGCCAGTTCTGTGATACGGTGGGAGAACTGACTTGAGGTTTTACGTTTTGTCGCAAATGACGCGATTTAGCAAGAGTCACCACCGGCTTTTATTTTATCCAAAAGGAAAGGTAAAAAAGCACAGGAAAGACCTTTGAGATGTTTTCTTGAGTTCGAGGGGTATATTATGAAAAGGGAAGGTTCTAGCATCCTTTTCATCCATGGTTATCCATGGGCTCTTAGTTACTTGCTTAGATCACTTGCTTTGCTTTTGCAATTGTTTGAAATGGTGCTTTGTGTGGTTTTGAAAGTATTTTGAAAAGAGGCCTTTCGTTTAGGCAATCTTTGTAATGATTCTCGTTCGTAAGAATGTATACAAAGATGTTTATCTTTTGAAAAATGTTTCAATGTTTTGAAAGTTGTTTTGAAATGTGTGTGTGCTTGTTTTGAAAATAGCAAGGATTGTTTGGAAGAGAGCAAGTAACATAGAACTATCTACCCTATTCAAATGTGTTTCATATGCATTTTTATTCCATTGACATTGTTGATTTACCATTGCTTTGGTAAAATACCCTATCTTTAGATGTTAAACGGGAAGGGCGTGGGTCATCGTATGACCATGATAGCAATATTGCCAAGTATCTTAGTAAGTTTTAGGGACCAAGATCATTTGTTTAGGCAACCTTTTGATAGCGTCATCGATGGACTATGATCTTATTTGTTTTGTTTTGTTTTGCCAAGATACTTTGCATGCATACCATGGTCATTTTTAAGGCAACCAAGTGGGTGAAACCCTAAGGAGTGCTTGTGTGCAATGTGTGTCATATTACATGCTTTTGTTTGTCTTGGATTAGGTCATGTCTATTTGTTTGATTTTTGTCTTATCATGCAAACCCTAGTTTTACTAGACATGGTATAATGCGATAAATTGCGTAAAATAAATCTAAGCTATTACAACAATTATTATGGGAGGGGGGATACAAGTTTTTGAATGGGGATATTTTGCACAAAATAAAACCCTAAAATACTATTACAACCCAATTGAATTATTGTACAATAAATAAATAAATACACAATTATTTAAATATGCAAATAAAATGTATTTATGCAAAATGTTTTGTAATTGTTTTATGCATGAGAAAATAAGATTATTTAAGTCCTAAAAATAAGAAAAATAATATTGTTATTTTTGAAAGGGGTAAAACCCTAGTTTTTGATCAAAAGAAAAATATATTCTATATTATCATTTTATCCATTTTTTGTTCAAGAAAAAATAATAATAATATTATGTACAAATATTAAAAATTAAAATATGTATGAAAATAATATTTTATGTATATGAATAATAAAAATAAAAATGTATGATATTTTTAAATGTGTTTACTATTTATTTTAAGAAAATAGATTCTATTTATTCTAAATAATCAAAATTTTATGCAAAAAATAAGATGAAAAATAAAATAAAAATGCAAAAAATAAAGAAAATATTTTTCATGATTTTTTATGGTTCAGAAAAATAAATAAAATAAATAAATATAAAAATGAAAAAAAATATGAAAAATGTAAAAAATAAGCAAAGGGGGTGCAAATAGTGGATCAGGGGGTGTGAAAAGTAGAACAGAAGGCCCAAGGCGCGCTCAGGCCCACGACAGCCATCATCCCTGTCCTCCAGCTTCCATTTGCGCGCGTTTTTGCCTCAAACATGTATCTTGCTATTCTTTGCACAAAAACAAAAACTTGCAACATAAAACATTTAGCATTTTTGATCACGATTCCAATGATATAAGATTTGTAAACTAACTCTAAAAGATCAGGGAGAATTTTAGTGGCCCTAATTCCTGACCTAATTTTTTCAGCATGTTCAACATTCAAATTCTCCTAGCTCAGTTAATATAAATGGCAACTATGCATATGTACAACTTCACCAAGCTAGAGACTACATTTTTGCTTCATAAATCGTGGCTTGAGGATGCCTAAATAGAGAGATAAAGTTTTGAAAAATACCTCCTTCAGCTTGATTTGGATATGGCAATATGGAGACTTTGAGTGAGGCCTGAGGATCGTGTGAGCTTCCTTGAAGTTTCCTCAAGCTATTCCAATGCTTAGCTTGCCTTGAAGATGCTTGAAACTCCCTGTAAAAGTCAAGCTGCAACCTTCCAAAATGAAAATGGTGATGGCTGAAATAGAGCTTACAGCAACAATGCAATGGCTTGGATAACTTGGATATGATATGGATGAAGTGCTTCAAGTGTTGAAACAAGAAACGCACGAGCCAAAAATGAAGTGGTTAGTGTTTTGCAGAAACTGGCAGTTTGGGCAGAAAAATGGAGTTTTATGGTTTTGGAGGGTTTCAGATCATAAGCATTCATGTTCTAGCTTATGATAAGTTTGTGAACCTGTTTAGAGTGAAACCAAGTTCACCCTTTATCAGATGTATAAGTTCTCTTGACTTTTGCAACTTTTCTTGCTTTTGAAGAAAAGTTAAATGACTTGTGCCAAAGGCTTGTACTTGCTAGTTCTAGGGCTGAAAGGAGTTGGTATGCTTTGCCTGATATCTGTGGACATTGCTTGTGACAAAAGAACAGGTCTAAGGCTCAAGGATAGCAAAGTTGCAAAAAGCTTGCTTTATGAAAATGGCAATGTGCCCTTTATGCCATTTATGGATTTATTTCTTGTACAATACTCTAAAGGTCAAAATTAAGCCATTATACATTGAGTTAACATTTAATTATAGAGTGTAGAAGGGATTTAGGACCTGTAATGCAAGGTACAAGCATGCTTGATCAGATTTGCAACTTGGTGCATTATGGAAATGGCTTGACCAAAAGTGACAAAATGCCATTTTCTCTTCTTCGATTCTCCCTAACCACAAATGATCTTGGAGAGTTCTTGGACATTTTGGAAAGATTGCAACATGCTCTACAATTCATATTTGAAATGCAACTTGATATAATTTTTGGAACTAGGTGAAAATTTACCATGAACTTAGGTCAAAACCTGCCTAAACTAAGGCAAAATTTCACTAAGTTATTTAGTTTATGGACCCCTATTCACAAAATCATAACATGAGATCCAAGCATATTTTGGGAAAACTTTGTGAAGAAAAGTTTTAGATTTCATGGAGTACTACAACTTTCATGTTGGACGTTTTCTTTGAATCTCATTACATCATGGTGAAAAAGTGGTGAAAAGTTGGGGGAAAAAAGAAAATTTCCATACTTAAAAAAATTCTAAGTTATGAAAATTTTCAAATTCAAAACCCTAATTTTCAAAATTGGTTTTCTTGATCAACAAGTTTCATATTTTGACATGTCTTGATGAATCATGACCCTTGGCACTTGATTTTGACCAAAAAGTCAAAGTTTGACTTTTCAGTGTACAGTTGATTTTTTATCAGTTGATTAGAAAATTCATCTGTCAATCCTATGCATTTGAGATCTTTTGAACTTTGTGATTAGGTCAAGATGATGTTATTGAGTCCTTGAAATCATGCTTGAACCCAATTGGCCATTGGTTAGGTTAAAAATCAGAAATTGCCCTTTCTCAATCAAAACCCTAATTTTGACCATTTTGCCCTTTTGATGATTTGAACAAATTTCTTGGGAAGTTGTGATCCAAACTTGATCAAATGGTTCATATGAGTCTAAAATATTGTTTTGGATAAAAAATTATGAAGTTTGACTGTAAATTGGCCATGGTTGACTTTTCCCCCAATACAGCTGATTTTTAGGTCAACTGTCCAATTGACTGGGCAAACATGTGATTCAAGGCTTGAAACTTGTCATGAGCAATCTTAGGGGTCCAAGATGGTGTATGAAAGTCAAATGAAGCATTGATGGTCCAAAAATCCTTGTGCAAACTCAAACCCTAATTTCAGGTCATCAGTGCAAGAGGAGGTGTCTTAAGCTGACCAAACCCTAATCTTGTCTTGAGTCTAAGAAGTTTTGTGAGGAAAATCTTGATAAAATGAGAGGGCAAATTTTGGGAGCAGTGTCGCCAGTTCTGTGATACGGTGGGAGAACTGACTTGAGGTTTTGCGTTTCGTCGCAAATGTCGCGGTTTAGCAAGAGTCGTCACCGACTTTTATTTTATCCAAAAGAAAAGGTAAAAAAGCAGAGGAAAGACCTTTGATATGTTTTCTTGAGTTCAGGGGGTAGATTATGAAAAGGGAAGGTGCTTGCACACTTTTCATCCATGGTTATCCATGGGCTCTTAGTTACATGCTTAGATCACTTGCTTTGCTTTTGCAATTGTTTGAAATGGTGCTTTGTATGGTTTTGAAAGTATTTTGAAAAGAGGCCTTTCGTTTAGGCAATCTTTGTAATGATTCTCGTTCGTAATAATGTATACAAAGATGTTTATCTTTTGAAAAATGTTTCAATGTTTTGAAAGTTGTTTTGAAATGTGTGTGTGTGCTTGTTTTGAAAATAGCAAGGATTTTTTGGAAGATAGCAAGTAACATAGAACTATCTACCCTACTCAAATGTCTTTCCTATGCATTTTTATTCCTTTGACATTGTTGATTTACCATTTCTTTGGTAAACAACCCTATCTTTGGATGTTAAACGGGACGGGCGTGGGTCATCGTATGACCATGATAACAATATTGCCAAGTATCTTAGCAAGTTTTAGGGACCAAGATCATTTTTTTAGGCAACCTTTTGATAGCGTCATCGAGGGACTATGATCTTATTTGTTTTGTTTTGTTTTGCCAAGATACTTTGCATGCATACCATGGTCATTTTTAAGGCAACCAAGTGGGTGAAACCCTAAGGAGTGCTTGTGTGCAATGTGTGTCATATTACATGCTTTTGTTTGTCTTGGATTAGGTCATGTCTATTTGTTTGATTTTTGTCTTATCATGCAAACCCTAGTTTTACTAGACATGGTATAATGTGATAAATTGCGTAAAATAAACCTAAGCTATTACAACAATTATTATGGGAGGGGGGATACAAGTTTTTGAATGGGGATATTTTGCACAAAATAAAACCCTAAAATACTATTACAACCCAATTGAATTATTGTACAATAAATAAATAAATACACAATTATTTAAATATGCAAATAAAATGTATTTATGCAAAATGTTTTGTAATTGTTTTATGTATGAGAAAATAAGATTATTTAAGTCCTAAAAATAAGAAAAATAATATTTTTATTTTTGAAAGGGGTAAAACCCTAGTTTTTTATCAAAAGAAAAATATATTCTTTATTATATTTTATCCATTTTTTGTTCAAGAAATAATAATAATAATATTATGTACAAATATTAAAAATTAAAATATGTATGAAAATAATATTTTATGTATATGAATAATAAAAATAAAAATGTATGATATTTTTAAATGTGTTTACTATTTATTTTAAGAAAATAGATTCTATTTATTCTAAATAATCAAGATTTTATGCAAAAAATAAGATGAAAAACAAAATAAAAATGCAAAAAATAAAGAAAATATTTTTCATGATTTTTTATGGTTCAGAAAAATAAATAAAAGCAATAAATATATAAATGAAAAAAAATATGAAAAATATACAAAATAAGCAAATGGGGTGCAAATAGTGGATCAGGGGATGTGAAAAGTAGAACAGAAGGCCCAAGGTGTGCTTAGGCCGACGCAAGCCATCGTCCCTGTCCTCCAGCTTCCATTTGCGCGCATTTTTGCCTCAAACATGTATCTTGCTATTCTTTGCACAAAAACAAAAACTTGCAACATAAAACATGTAGCATTTTTTATCACGATTCCAATGATATAAGATTTGTAAACTAACTCTAAAAGATCAGGGAGAATTTCAGTGGCCCTAATTCCTGGCCTAATTTTTTCAGCATGTTCAACATTCAAATTCTCCTAGCTCAGTTAATATAAATGGCAACTATGCATATGTACAGCTTCACCATGCTAGAGACTACATTTTTGCTTCACAAATCGTGGCTTGAGGATGCGTAAATAGAGAGATAAAGTTTTGAAAAATACCTCCTTCAGCTGGATTTGGATATGGAAATATGGGGACATTGAGTGAGGCTTGAGGATCGTGTGAGCTTCCTTGAAGTTCCCTCAAGCTATTCCAATGCTTAGCTTGCCTTGAGGATGCTTGAAACTCCATGTAGAAGTCAAGCTGCAACCTTCCAAAATGAAAATGGTGATGGCTGAAACAGAGCTTACAGCAACAATGCAAGGGCTTGGATAACTTGGATATGATGTGGATGAAGTGTTTCAAGTGTTGAAACAAGAAATGCACGAGCCAAAAATGAAGTGGCCAGTGTTTTGCAGAAACTGTCAATTTGGGCAGAAAAATGGAGTTTTTTGGTTTTGGAGGGTTTCAGATCATAAGTATTCGTGTTCTAGCTTGAGATAAGTTTGTGAACCTGTTTAGAATGAAACCAAGTTCACCCTTTATCAGATGTACAAGTTCTCTTGACTTTTGCAACTTTTCTTGCTTTTGAAGAAAAGTGAAATGACTTACGCCAAAGGCTTGTACTTGCTAGTTCTAGGGTTGCAAGGAGTTGGTATTCTTTGCCTGATATCTATTGACATTGCTTGTGATAAAAGAACGGGTCCAAGGCTTAAGGATAGCAAAGTTGCAAAAAACTTGCTTTATGAAAATGGCAATGTGCCCTTGATGCGATTTATTGATTTATTTCTTGTACTATGCTCTAAAGGTCAAAATAAAGCCATTATTCATTGAGTTAGTATTAAATTATGGAGTGCAGAAGGGATTTAGGACCTGTAATGCAAGGTACAAGCATGCTTGATCAGATTTGCATCTTGGTGCATTCTAGAAATGGCTTGACCAAAAGTGACAAAATGCCATTCTCTCTTCTTCGATTCTCCCTAACCACAAATGATCTTGGAGAGTTCTTGGACATTTTGGAAAGCTTGAAACATGCTCTACAATCCATATTTGAAATGCAACTTGAGATACCTTTTGGAACTAGGTGAAAAGTTGCCATGAAGTTAGGTTAAAACCTGCCTAAACTAAGGTAAAATTTCACTAAGTTATTTAGTTTATGGACCCTTATTCACAAAATCATAACTTGAGATACAAGCATCTTTTGGGAAAACTTTGTGAAGAAAAGTTGTATATTTCATGGAGGAATACAACTTTCATGTTGGAAGTTTTCTTTGAATCTCATTGCATCATGGTGAAAAAGTGGTGAAAAGTTGGGGGGAAATAAGAAAATTTCCATACTTAGAAAAATTCTAAGTTATGAAATTTTTCAAATTCAAAACCCTAATTTTCAAAATTGATTTTCTTGATCAACAAGTTTCATATTTTGACATGTCTTGATGAATCATGACCCTTGGAACTTGATTTTGACCAAAAAGTCAAAGTTTGACTTTTCAGTGTACAGTTGATTTTTGATCAGTTGACTGGAAATTTCATCTGTCAATCCTATGCATTTGAGATCTTTTGAACTTTGTGATTAGGTCAAGATGATTTTATTGAGTCCTTGAAATCATGCTTGAACCCAATTGGCCATTGGTTAGGTTAAAAATCAGAAATTGCCCTTTCTCAGTCAAAACCCTAATTTTGACCATTTTGCCCTTTTGATGATTTGATCAAATTTCTTAGGGAGTTGTGATCCAAACTTGTTCAAATGGTTCATATGAGTCTAAAATGTTGTTGTGGATCAAAAATTATGAAGTTTGACTTTAAATTGGCCATGGTTGACTTTTTCCCCAATACAACTGATTTTTAGGTCAACTGTCCAATTGACTGGGCAAACATTTGATTCAAGGCTTGAAACTTGTCATGAGCAATCTTAGGGGTCCAAGATGGTATATGAACATCAACTGAAGCATTGATGGTCCAAAAATCCTTGTGCAAACTCAAACCCTAATTTCAGGTCATCAGTGCAAGAGGAGGTGTCTTGAGCTGACCAAACCCTAATCTTGTCTTTAGTCTAAGAAGTTTTGTGAGGAAAATATTGATAAAATGAGAGGGGAAATTTTAGGGTACAACATCTGCCCCTGTTCAATATTCTTGAACCTGAAGAGTTAGATTGGCGAGCTTTGTCGTTCATGACTCGAAGGTAAAAGATGATTGGACACTAGAGTGCCCATAAATTTGCACTTGATGAAGTAGTTGAGGGAATGGGCTTAAAGATGCCATTTAGAGAGGTGATGGAATCTTGTTGGATATGGGCTTAAATATGACATCCAAGAATGTCTGTTGTAAGTCAAGAGGATGAGTATCAGAATGGTGTCCATATCTGGAACGTATCTAAACTGTATCTGGAGACTGAATCTATATGAGCAAGGGAAGAACAACCGTGTCTGGAGCGTATCCGAGTTGTAACTAAACTTGAATCTGAATGAATAACAGAATGACTTCCGTGTCTGGAGTGTATCTGTATTGTATCTGAATCTGAAATCTGAATAAGCGATAGAATGGCATCCGTGTCTGGAGCGTATCTAAGCTGGGGAAAATCAGAATAAGCCACAGAATGGAAACCGTGTCTAGAGCGTATATGGACTGGAATCTGAATAAGTAACATAACGACTTTTGTGTCTGGAGTGTATCGGTACCATATCTGAGGGTTGAGATTTGCATGAGTAGCAGAATGACTTTTGTGTCTGGAGTATATATGTACTGTATCTGAAATCTTTGAACATTGTTAATGGTAGTTGTTAATCTTATCCTGAAAAGGGTAAGAATGTTAGTTGAGACACAAAGTTATGTTGCATGAAATGTATGATGCAATATATGTGCCTTATCAATGTTTATAATATATGAATGTAATGTATGCGCATGTAAGCTGATTAGCTATTTTGCTGAGGAAAATAAATCCTTGATTGTTGTCGGGGAAAATAAATCCTTGACCGCTGCTGGAGATTCAAAATCTTGGATTGCTGAGGATGAGAAACCCTTGGAGACTATTTGGGATTGAAGATCCTTGATGACTTTCCTGGGGATTACATAATGGGAATCCTTGTTCTACTGGGAAATAGAGAAAACTCTGATGATTTCTGCGGGGAGTTAAGAATGAGAATCCTCATTCTGTTGACTTCACTGGGGAGCAATAAAAACTCTATGGGGAAGAAGGATTATTGTTGGGGAGTAGGTTCAGGAGTTCTGGTCGTCTGCCACACTACTGGGGAAATATCCTAGGTTGGGGAGAGACAAAAGTTAACTGTCATCTAGTTGATTTTCAGACTTCAAGATAACTTGCTGGGGAATTTGGAGAAAACTGCATGGTCTCCGCTGGGGATTGAAAGTTTAAAGTTCTGGCTCCGCTGGGGAATTGGGAGTTTGAAGTTTTGACTCTGATGGGGATTTAGATGATGTACTGTAGGGATTATTCATGGAATAGCCTAAAGACATTTTCCTATCCTTTCAAACCGTCAGTAATTTGTTCTTTTTTCATCCTGTTTATTTGTAAACAGTAATTATGTTCAAATGCATATGTTCATTAATGAATCATTGGACGTTTTTTGAAAATAAAAACACAAGTGTAAAGAGAAAAAGACAAATGTTTTTCTGCACTTTAAAGAGGTATCTTTGTATTTACTTTGAATAAGTATTTTGTACAAAGGAGACAAACATCCTAGTAAGAGGATGGTGTCATAAAAAATGAGAAAAATTTTATACAAAGAAAGATAGCTATGTGTATAAAATCCCATGGGGTTCCCATTCTGCTATAGCCTTCGTATCTCTGAATATCTTGTCCATCCGCTGCTTCGGCCGAAGATGATTGGATTGATCAGAAGCTCCAGGTTTATCTGTGAAGAGATTGTCCTTAAATTAATCCGACGAGACATAGTCATACACTTTAATTCCCTAACTTTTTCCTGGACCGCCCTTTCTGGTTTTCGATCCATCGGGAAACCCTTTTTTGCCCAAGTCGCCCTTTCGGGTTTTCAACTTGCCGGGTGTATAGATTTTTTTATATTTTTATCCCTAACTTTTTCCTGAATCGCCCTTTCGGGTTTTCGATTCACCGGGACGCCCTTGTTTTGCCTAGGTGTGTCAACCTAGCGGGTCATTTATGCGTAGTATCTTTTGACTATGTCAGCGTTCGCAGGGTGCGGAAGGTCATCGCCGTCCATGGTGGTTAAGATCATTGCCCCACCATAAAATATATTCTTGATTACAAATGGTCCTTCGTAGGTAGGAGTCCATTTTCCCATGGGATCACTTTGTGGCAAGATGATGCGCTTGATCACTAGATCTCAAACTTGATACACTTGTCGTCTGACTTTCTTGTTGAAAGCCTTGATCATCCGTTTTTGATATGTCTGACCATGGCAAACAGCGGTAAGTCTCTTCTTGTTAATTAAGTTCAACTGTTCAAGTCGAGTCTGGATCCAATCGTCTTCACTCAAACCAGCATCTTTCATGATTCTCAAGGAGGGAATCTGAACCTCGATAGGTAAAACAGCCTCCATGCTATAAACCAAAGAATAGGGTGTTGCCCCAGTTGACGTGTGATCCGTGGTACGATACCCATGGAGAGCAAACAGTAGCATATCATGCCAGTCCTTGTAGGTGACTGTAATTTTTTATATGATCTTCTTGATATTTTTGTTAGCAGCTTCGACTGCACCATTCATCTTCGGCCGGTAGGGAGATGAATTGTGATGTTGAATCTTGAGTTGCTCGTGCAAAGCGGTGATCATAGTATTGTTAAGGTTTGTACCATTGTCAGTGATGATCCTTTTGGGGATACCGTACCGATAAATAAGGTTCTGTTTGATGAAGCGGGCAACAACATTCTTAGTAACGGATGCAAAGGAAGCTGCTTCAACCCACTTGGTGAAATAGTCAATGGCCACCAGAATGAAGCGGTGTCCATTGGATGCCGTAGGCTTGATCTCCACAATCATGTCGATTCCCCACATAGTGAAGGGCCAAGGAGCTGTTAAGACATTTAGAGGAACTGGAGGCACGTGTACCTTGTCCGCGTAGATTTGACATTTATGGCATGTGCGGGAATGTTGATAGCAGTCAGCTTCCATGGTAGACCAGTAATAGCCTGCCCGTAGAATCTTCTTAGCCATCTTATGCCCGCTAGAGTGAGTGCCGAAGGTACCTTTATGCAATTCAACCATGATCTTTTCGGCTTCAGCCTTGTCCACACAACGGAGCAGAATAGAATCATGATTGCGCTTGTACAGGATGCCATTACTTAGGAAGAACTTAGATGAGAATATCCTTAAGAACTTTTTGCCATTGACTGAAGCTCCTTCAGGGTATTCTTGAGCCTCGAGATACCTTTTGACTTCATGAAACCAAGGTTGGTCCACTACTTCTTCGGTATTAATCTCGTGACAGTGTGCAGGTTCGTCCATTTGTTCAATGGTGATTTAGGGAGCCTCATTATCCCAGTTAAGTTAAACATGGATGACATTGTAGCTAGAGCATCTACTAGCTGATTTTCTTCTCGTGGGAAGTGCTCGAAGGTAATCTGCTCGAAATGTGGTAACAATGTCAAGACATGTTCTTTGTAAGGGATGAGGTTTGGATGATTAGTGTCCCACTATCCTTTGATATGACTGATGACCAAAGCTGAGTCCCCAAACACAATTAAAGATTTGATTCCCAAGTCTATGGCAGCCTTGAGTCCAAAGATGCAAGCTTCATACTCTGTGATGTTGTTCATGCAGTTGAAGCAAAGTCTGGCGGTGAAAGGAGTATGGAAACCTTGTGGAGATATAAGTACAACACCGATACCATTACCAAGCGCATTGGATGCCCCATCAAAGTACAGGGTCCATTGGGATCCTTGTTCAGGTCCGTCATATGGTCTAAAATCTTCAACATTGTCCAATGTTAGGATGTCTTCGTCAGGGAAGTCAAACTTCATGGATTGATAATCTTCTACAGCTTGATGGGCCAGATGATCAGCTAGCACACTCCCCTTTATAGCTTTTTGGGTAGTGTATTGTATATCGTATTCTGTCAAGATCATCTGCCATCTGGCTATCCTTCCGGACAAAGCAGGCTTCTCGAAGATGTATTTTATCGGATTCATCTTAGATATCAGCAAAGTGGTATGAGTCAACATATACTGCCTTAGCCAGCGAGCAGCCCATACCAAAGCGTATCAAGTTTTCTCGAGCAGTGAATATCTGGTTTCACAGTCGGTAAACTTTTTGCTAAGGTAATAAATGGCATGCTCTTTTCGTCCAGACTCGTCATGCTGCCCCAGTACACACCCCATTGAGTTATCCAAAACGGTCAGATACATGATTAGCGGTCTCTCTTCGACGGGTGGCATTAAGACAGGAGGTTCTAGCAAATACTCCTTGATTTTATCGAAAGCAACTTGACAGTCATCATTCCATCTAACTACCTGATCTTTCTTCAACAGCTTGAAGATTGGTTCACAAGTAGATGTTAGGTGACAAATGAACCTAGCAATGTAGTTTAGGCGTCCCAAGAAACCTCTGACCTCCTTCTCAGTGCAAGCAGCAGGCATTTCTTGTATAGCTTTGACTTTGGTAGGATCAACCTCGATGCCCTTGTTGCTGACAATGAAACCTAAGAGTTTACCGGACCGGACTCTGAATGTACACTTGTTAGGGTTCAACCCGAGCTTGTATTCCTTCAACCTGACAAACAGCTTTTGTAAGTGATCAAGGTGTTCTTCTTCAGTTTGTGATCGAGCTATCATATCATCTACGTAGACCTCTATCTCATGATGTATAATATCATGAAACAAATCTACCATGGCACACTGATAGGTTGCCTCGGCATTCTTCAGTCCGAATGGCATCACTTTATTGCAGAACGTACCCTACTGTGTTACAAATGTAGTTTTCTCCATGTCCTCAGGTGCCATTTTGATTTGGTTGTAGCCTGAGAATCCATCCATGAAAGAAAATACTTTGTGTTGTGCTGTGTTGTCAACCAGGATGTCGATGTGTGGAAGTGGAAAGTCATATTTAGGGTTGGCCCTGTTTAAATCTCTATAATCCACGCACATTCTCACTTTGCCGTCTTTTTTAGGCATGGGCACAATGTTAGCAACCCATTGTGGATAGGAAGTAACAGCCAGAAATCTAGCATTGAACTGCTTCATAACTTCTGCTTTGATCTTCTCTGACATGTCAGGTCTCATGCGGCGGACCTTTTGTTTAACTGGTGGACAGTCTTCTCTTATGGGTAGATGGTGTACCACAATGTCTGTATCAAGTTCCGGCATGTCTTTGTATGACCAGGCAAAGATCTCAACATAATCATGCAACAACTGAATTAGGCGCTCCTTGACACTCGGCTCTAGATTGGCACCCACTCTGATTTCCTTCTTGTCTTCCTCAATGCCCAAGTTGATTGTATCTAACAGCTCCTCATGAGGCAGGCTCTTTCTTCTTGTTGTAATAGTCTGGCCAATTCCCCTGGCACCTCACAATCTTCCTCACCTTCATATTCGGCTTGGTAGATCAGATCTTCAGAGTCACTGAAGGCTATAGCAGTATCGTTACCCATGGGTTCCAGAGTGGAAAGGTACCTGCATTTGTGAGTGTGGGTGTGTGTAAGGGCATAGCCATCTTTAAAACAAAAAAATGTAAAAGAAAGACAATGAGCACAAAAGGTTTATATATGAAAATCGTCCATGATTAATTAAAATGACATATGAAAATGAAATAAGAACCCTTACAAATGGACCTATGTGCCTCGGGTAAGACACAAGGTTGAAAAAGTACGAATTGTTTGTGAATTATTACAGATCCAACAGAAATGGAAAAGACAAATTACTGAGGTATGAAAGTAATCGGAACAAAGTATTTTGCTTCCCAGTTGCACAGTCCTCCGCCAACAGTAGGAAAAATCCAGTCTTCCAGGTTGCCCTCTTCTTCACTGTCCTCTAGTGCATTAACTCCTTTGTGGATGATCTTCACATATGGCCCTCCGGCACGGGCGCGGCGCACGACCTTCTGAGCAGTTGAGGTAAATCCCAGGCCAAATTTGTCTGATTTGAAAGGAAAGTAGGGAAGCTGCCCCTAGATAGTGGATCCGCCTTCTTCCACTACTGCCCTTTCATCTTTTAGAGAAGACATCCGAGGTACAGGTCTTGTGATCATAGGAGTTGAGGATACCGCCTTGGTCGCTGCTATTTCCTGAGAGACTTCTTCAAAATGTTGGAAAGGGGTCTCTATGAACTCGCCATCTAACTCCACATAACGGAAGGAATTCATATGACTAATCATATATTCTTCTTCACCATGGACAATTATGATCTTCCCTTGGACGGGGTACTTCATCATCTGATGCAAAGTCGAGGTGACAGCACCGGCATTATGAATCCAGGGACGTCCCAACAGGCAAGAGTAAGAAGGACGGATGTCCATCACGTAGAATGTTGAATTGAACGTCTGGGTTCCCACCTTGATCGGGATGTCCACCTCCCCATGGACTATCCTTTTAGAGCCGTCAAATTCTCTCACAATGATGTTGCTAGGTTTTAAAGTCAGCCCCTCACAATCCAATCTATCCAGGGCTTTCTTTGGCAAGACGTTCATAGATGATCCTATATCGACCAAGGCATGGACTAGGGTGGTTCCCCTACACTCCACTGAGACATGTAGTGCATCGTTGTCTTTCCTCCCTTTGGAGGTCAAGTCAGCATCAGAGAAACCCAGGCCATTGTCAGCTGTTAAATTGGCCACACACTCTTGGAATTGATCAACCGAAGTCTCTTGTGGTACGTGCGTTGTCTTCATAAACTTGACCAAAGCTTTAGCATGTGCCTTAGAGCACATTAGCAGGGCTAACATAGAGATTTTGGAGGGGGTCTGCCCCAATTGTTCTACCACATCATAATCACTTTTCTTAATGATCCTCAGGATTTCTTCCATCTCCTTCTTGGATGTCTCAGGAATAACTAGTGACTGAGCCTTCGTCAGGACAGGCTCCTCTTGAACATTCTTTCCCTTATTCTCAACAGCGGAAGTAGGGATAGGAATTGCATTGTCATTGTTGGCGGATACACTTGCAGGTGTAATCACTGGTATAGCTATAATCTTCGGAACGACCATGGGTCCAGAGACTGCCTTTGGAGGCGCAATCTCTGGAGAGAAAATTCTCCCACTGCGGGTGATTTTGCTTGTTCCGGCAATGTTACTGATGTCAGAATTCTCTTCTTCAGAACTCTCTTCATCGGCAATCTGTTCAATCTGTTTGACACCATGGTAGTATATTTCTCCACCATAGTTCCATGGTACCACTTTATCTGATTTGTATGGGGCAGGCCCGAGCATTGTTATCTTCAACGGAGTAGTCATATGAGCGGATGTAATCCTAACGGGTTTTTTAGGAACCCTGGAAGGATTGGCGTATATGGTTATTATAGAAACTTCTGGAACTGGAATGGGTGAAATAGGAGCTTTCTCAAACAAAATTTCCTGGTTATCAATCAATTGTTGGATACCTTTCTTCAACAGAGGGCAGTCAAATGATGAGGACAGACAAGTATGGCAATCTTGGTCACAACCTGGGAACACCCCAGCTTTCAACAAATTCAACTTGATGGTTAGGAGAGGAGTTAACAGTTTATCCATAGTAGAAACAAACGGATCTTCTTCCATAGCATTGGCATTGTGTCCATGCCTAGGAATCGGAGCGGAGATGACATTTGGTTTCTCAGGAGCTCCAAATTCAACTTCCTTTGCATCGATCAGATCTTGAATCTTGTTCTTCAGAGCCCAACAGTTGTTGGTGTCGTGTCCTGGACTTTCTGAATGGTACGCGCATCTGGCGTTGGGATGGTAGTTTGGAGATGCAGTATTGGGATTTTTAGGGGCCTCTTTTGGCATGGCCAAATTCAACTTCAGGAGATGTGGTAGGACTTGAGCAGGAGTCATGTTTATCTTGGTGAATTGCCTTATAGGCCTTTCCACCCTTTGCTGGTTGTTTCTCGGCTGATCATTTCTCGGCGGATTGTTTCTTGGCTGGTCTGATGCAGACTTTTGATTCATAACGGCCCCCACTGTTGGTCTTCGTTCGGTTCTTCCCGGATTTCTCTGTGCATAGATAGCAGACACTTCCTTCTTTCCTGTGAAGGGCTTTTTTACAGCTGCAGAGGTAGACGCGTCTTTCTGAATTTTCCCACTTCTAATACCGGCTTCCACCCTCTCGCCAGTTAGAATCAACTCAGTGAAACCTGCAGAGGAGCTTCCAATCAGGTGGTTAAATAAAGGACCTGACAGAGTCCCCAAGAACATGTCCACTAGCTCTCTTTCAGATAAAGGTGGTTGCACCCTTCCGGCTAAATCCCTCCACTTTTGGGCGTAGTCTTTGAAACCCTCATTGGACACCATGGCCATACTCTGGAGTTGAGTACGGGTTGGTGCCAAGTTGGAGTTGTATTGATACTGCTTATAGAAGGCGGTTGCCAAGTCTTCCCAATTATGCACATCAGACCTCTCCAACTGGTAGAACCAATCAAGCTGCATTCCTGACAAACTGTCCTGGAAAAAGTGGACCCACAAATCTTTGTCAGCAGAATGTGGCTGAATTTTCCTGGCATAAGATCGTAGGTGCATCTTGGGACAAGACACCCCATCTTATTTAGCAAATAGTGGCACCTTAAACTTCGGAGGGATTACTATTCCAGATACCAACCCTAACTCTTCAAAGTCCAGCCCCGGTACTCTCTGTATCTCCATAGCAGCTAGACGCTCTTCCAAGTTTTTGTATTTGTCATCGGCTGGAGGGTATTGTTGTTCTGAGTAGTCCTCTTCTTCCTCTTCTTTAGCTTCAGAATCAGATGGAACTGAAGTCTCCTTTCCTTTTCTCTCTCCTTCCTTCGAGGTTGATGGAAATTCCAAGGTCCGTCTGGCTTGTCCTTTAAACCTTCTGCCCATGAGAACCACCCCAGCTCGCTTCTTCTTCTTTTTCTCTTTTTCTTTCTCTAGCAGAGTTTTGAGCTCCTCCTGCCCCTTGGCCAGGGTCAAGAGTAGCTGTTGAAATTGTGAATTCTGAGCTTGCAAGTCTTTGACCGTTTGTTCAATATCCATCTTGCTGAAATAAACAGCAGAGAGATGAGGAAACTTGGTGTGAAGACCTGTTTATGCACATGATGAATGATATGTATTCATGTAATGCTTTCAAGGATTTATAAAATTCAAATTTGTGTCAAACAAAAATGAACAAACGTTATATTAATAAAATAGAATTTGTTTACAACAATGCCCCTAGGGAAAAATAGTACAAAATTCTAAGATAAAAAGACATTGCACATCCTCGGTGCAATGTAGGTGTTGAGAGTCTGCTCTTTGTGAAGTAGCCGAGTGAGTCTTAAAACCTTCTTCTCGCTAGCGTAGAATTGGGCTTCATAAGTATCGCGTTCTCCCTTGAGCTGTATCCAACTTCTTTGTAGATCTTCTAGTGATGTTGGCATGTCAGGATGTAGGAGGGTGTATAGAACCTCTCCTTCCTCAACAGGCTCTATAATCACTGGGAGAATAGAGGGGTAAGGCATCATAAGACTTTGGGCTCGGGTTCATACCCACTTGAGGTAAGGCTCAAGGGGGATGGAATTCTTGTGTCCCAAGGTCTTACTGTCTACCTTGTTTGGCATCCTCCAAGCTCGGATAAACCTTTGTCGGAGTCCTTGATTGTCGTTGTCGAAGTCGAAAACTAAGCCTTGAATCAGCATATCATGTGGGCCATCCCTTCGGGCATAACCAAACTGTCTCAAAGCCAAGCAGGGGTTGTAGGTGATGCCTCCCCTAATGCCAAGTAGAGGGACATTAGGGAATTCCCCACAACGGTCGACGATGATAACATTCTCTTTGGATCGAGAACACCAATGAATGTCTGAATGTGTAAGTGTCATCAACCTTTGTGACCACCTCAAACCTTGCTCATTCTTCAAGACTGATTGGGGAAGATGAGAAATAAACCATCTTTCCAGTAGAGGAGTGCAACACATGAGAACACCTCTTTTCCTCATTGTACGAGTGTGAAAAGAGTGTAAGATATCTCCAAGCAATATAGGCATTGGGTTGCGAGACATGAAGATTTTGACAGCACTCACATCTATGAGTTGGTCAGGATTAGGGAACAAGACCATCCCATAGATGAGAAGGGCTACAATCTCTTCAAAAGCTTGTAAGTCCAGGGAATTCCAGCAGATTTAGGCCTTCTCAAACAAGAACTTTGCCAAGAAGCCTTTGACACCACTTCTAGTTTCCCAATGGGTTGTGACATCAGATGAGTGCAAGTATAGGGCTTGAGCAATCTCTTCTGGTTTTGGATCTCTTTCCGTACCTTTGAAAGGTAGTTGATTGAGAGTAGGAATCCTCAAGAGTTGAGAAAATTCCTCCAAAGTAGGCACAAGCTGGTAGTCAGGAAATGTGAAGCAGTGATGCAAATGGTCAAAGAACTGGAAAAGAACTTTCATCATGTCTTCCTCTGTGTTGGAAGTGACTAAGTTGAGAAGGCGACCATGTCTCTCGGTGAATAGAGAGTTCTCAGGAATCCTTGAAGCTAGCTCCTTGAGTTGTGGAGAAATTCTTACAAGGTTGACTTGGATAGTTTTCCTGTGAAGTGAACCCATAACCTACAAAACAGGAACAAAGATGAATTTCAAAAATCCTTGAAATGGTTAGTGGATGCATATGATGCTTCATGATGTCCATGATGTTATGCACAAGTATATATGTACAAGCAAATCACACAAGTTCCTAGTTTAGGCTTGCATGGGGTTTCATAGGTAAGTACCCTCTTGAAGTTTAGTTGGCTCAACCTGTCCTAGAAATAGTAATCGGGTTCTAAGGAGCTCAATATCACTGGATTGTTTCCTTTTTCATTGTTTCAGTTCAGTCTCTTTACTGGAGACCGAAATATTCCAAGGAAACAACCCTCAATGAGTGTAGTATCGAGTATCTACCAACTTCAGACTGCACCAAAGTCGGTCATCTCACTACATCCTAAAAGGCCAAGTTGGTCAAGTAAAGGTTCTAGAAGTTCGTTAGTGCTTCATGACATCACTCAGCGGCCCTGTATTCTCTTTGATTGACTCAAAGGCTACCGGTACCCACAAATATGTCACACTAACATATCTATTTCTTAGACCGTGTCAGTATACCCCGCACAGTTTCCACAACGTATTGCTATTTACCTATTAATGTTTCCCAAATCCGGGTAGAGGATTCAAACCCAAACAATAGAACCAAAGTGTAAAGCAAACAAGTCAAGCAATTGTAAGCAAATAAAGGTGATCTAAACCCTAAGGTAACCCCACTTTTATAATTTTCCTCAGCAGAGTCGCCAGTTCTGTGATACGGTGGGAGAACTGACTTGAGATTTTGCGTTTCGTCGCAAATGTCGCGGTTTAGCAAGAGTCGCCACCGACTTTTATTTTATCCAAAAGGAAAGGTAAAAAAGCACAGGAAAGACCTTTGAGATGTTTTCTTGAGTTCGGGGGGTAGATTATGAAAAGGGAAGGTGTTAGCACCCTTTTCATCCATGGTTTTCCATGGGCTCTTAGTTACTTGTTTAGATCACTTGCTTTGCTTTTGAAATTGTTTGAAATGGTGCTTTGTGTGGTTTTGAAAGTATTTTGAAAAGAGGCCATCGTTTAGGCAATCTTTGTAATGATTCTCGTTCGTAAGAATGTATACAAAGATGTTTGTCTTTTGAAAAATGTTTCAATGTTTTTTTTTAAAGTTGTTTGGAAATGTTTTTAAATGTGTGTGTGTGTTTGTTTTGAAAATAGCATGGATTGTTTGGAAAAGAGCAAGTAACTTAGAACTATCTACCCTACTCAAATGTCTTTCCTATGCATTTTTATTCCATTGACATTGTTGATTTACCATTGCTTTGGTAAGCAACCCTATCTTTGGATGTTAAACGGGACGGGCGTGGGTCATCGTATGACCATGATAGCAATGTTGCTAGGTATCTTGGCATTTTTCTGAGGGACCAAGATCATTTGTTTTTAGGCAACCTTGTCTAGCGTCATCGAGGGACTATGATCTTTTGTTTGTTTTGCTTTGCCAAGATACTTTGCATGCATACCATGGTCATTTTGTAAGGCAACCAAGTGGGTGAAACCCTAAGGAGTGATTGTGTGCAATGTGTGTCATATTACATGCTTTTGTCTTGGATTAGGTCATTCTATTTTTTTGATTTTTGTCTTATCATACAAACCCTAATTTTACTAAACATGTATATAATACGATAAATTGCGTAAAATAAATCTAAGCTATTACAACAATTATTATGGGATGGGGGATACAAGTTTTTGAATGGGGATATTTGCACAAAATAAAACCCTAAAATACTATTACAACCCAATTGAATTATTTGCAAATTAACTAAATATACAAATATTAAAATGCAATAAAAATGTAAATATGCAAAAAAATATTTTGTATTTGATTTATGTATGAGAAAATAAAATTATTTAAGTCCTAAAAAATAATAAAAATAATATTGTTATTTTTGAAAGGGGAAACCCTAGTTTTTGATTTAAAAGAAAATATATATTCTATATTTATTTAATTTTGTCCATTTTTGTACAAGAAATAATAAATAATATTATTAATAAATATTAAAAATTAAAACGTGTATAGAAATAATATTTTATGGGTATGAATAATAAAAATAAAAATGTATGGTATTTTTAAAATGTATTTACAATTTATTTAAGAAAATAAAGTCCATTATCCTAATAATACTATTTTTTATGCCAAAAAACAATATAAAAAAATAAAATAAAATGAAAAAAATAAAGAAAATATTTTTCATGATTTTTTATGGTTCAGAAAAATAAATAAAATTAACAAATATAAAAATGAAAAGAAAATACGAAAAATATACAAAATAAGTAAACGGGTGCAGATAGTGGATCACAGGGTGTGAAAAGTGAAAACAGAAGGCCCAAGGCGCGCCAGGCCTAAGACAGGTCGTCCCTGTCCTCCAGCTCCCTCATGCATGCGTTTTTGCCTCAAACCTATATCTTGCTATTCTTTGCACAAAAACAAAAACTTGCAACATAAAACATGTAGCATTTTTTATCATGATTCCAATGATATAAGATTTGTAAACTAACTCTAAAAGATCAGGGAGAATTTCAGTGGCCCTAATTCCTGGCCTAATTTTTTCAGCATGTTCAACATTCAAATTCTCCTAGCTCAGTTAATATAAATGGAAACTATGCATATGTACAGCTTCACCATGCTAGAGACTACATTTTTGCTTCACAAATCGTGGCTTGAGGATGCCTAAATAGAGAGATAAAGTTTTGAAAAATACCTCCTTCAGCTGGATTTGGATATGGCAATGTGGGGACTTTGAGTGAGACCTGAGGATCGTGTGAGCTTCCTTGAAGTTCCCTCAAGTTATTCCAATGCTTAGCTTGCCTTGAGGATGCTTGAAACTCCCTGTAGAAGTCAAGCTGCAACCTTCCAAAATGAAAATGGTGATGGCTGAAACAGAGCTTACAACAACAATGCAAGGGCTTGGATAACTTGGATATGATATGGATGAGGTGTTTCAAGTGTTGAAACAAGAAACGCACGAGCCAAAAATGAAGTGGCTAGTGTTTTGCAGAAACTGGCAGTTTGGGCAGAAAAATGGATTTTTTTGGTTTTGGAGGGTTTCAGATCATAAGCATTCATGTTCTAACTTGAGATAAGTTTGTGAACCTATTTAGAATGAAACCAAGTTCACCCTTTATCATATGTACAAGTTCCCTTGACTTTTGCAACTTTTCTTTCTTTTGAAGAAAAGTGAAATGACTTATGCCAAAGGCTTGTACTTGCTAGTTCTAGGGATGCAAGGAGTTGGTATGCTTTTCCTGATATCTGTGGACATTGCTTGTGACAAAAGAACAGGTCCAAGGCTTAAGGATAGCAAAGTTGCAAAAAGCTTGCTTTATGAAAATGGCAATGTGCCCTTTATGCCATTTATGGATTTATTTCTTCTACAATGCTCTAAAGGTCAAAATAAATCCATTATCCATTGATTTAGCATTTAATTATGGAGTGTAGAAGGGATTTAGGACCTGTAATGCAAGGTACAAGCATGCTTGATCAGATTTGCAACTTGGTGCATTGTGGAAATGACTTGACCAAAAGTGACAAAATGCCATTTTCTCTTCTTCGATTCTCGCTAACCACAAATGATCTTGGAGAGTTCTTGGACATTTTGGAAAGCTTGAAAAATTCTCTACAATCCATCTTTGAAATTCAACTTGAGATACCTTTTGGAACTAGGTGAAAAGTTTCCATGAAGTTAGGTCAAAACCTGCCTAAACTAAGGCAAAATTTCACTAAGTTATTTAGTTTATGGACCCCTATTCACAAAATCATAACTTGACATCCAAGCATCTTTTGGGATAACTTTGTGAAGAAAAGTTGTATATTTCATGGAGGAATACAACTTTCATATTGGAAGTTTTCTTTTAATCTCATTGCATCATGGTGAAAAAGTGGTGAAAAGTTGGGAAAAAATAAGAAAATTTCCATACTTAGAAAAATTCTAAGTTATGAAATTTTTCAAATTCAAAACCCTAATTTTCAAAATTAGTTTTCTTGATCAACAAGTTTCATATTTTGACATGTCTTGATGAATCATGACCCTTGGCACTTGATTTTGACCAAAAAGTCAAAGTTTGACTTTTCAGTGTACAAATGATTTTTGATTAGTTGACTGGAAAATTCATCTGTCAATCCTATGCATTTGAGATCTTTTGAACTTTGTGATTAGGTCAAGATGATGTTATTGAGTCCTTGAAATCATGCTTGAACCCAATTGGCCATTGGTTAGGTTAAAAATCAGAAATTGCCCTTTCTCAGTCAAAACCCTAATTTTGACCATTTTTCCCTTTTGATGATTTGATCAAATTTCTTGGAGAGTTGTGATCCAAACTTGATCAAATGGTTCATATGAGTCTAAAATGTTGTTGTGGATCAAAAATTATGAAGTTTGACTGTAAATTGGCCATGGTTGACTTTTTCCCCAATACAGTTGGTTTTTAGGTCAACTGTCCAATTGACTGGGCAAAAATGTGATTCAAGGCTTGAAACTTGTCATGAGCAATCTTAGGGGTCCAAGATGGCGTATGAAAGTAAAATGAAGCATTGATTGTCCAAAAATACTTGTGCAAACTCAAACCCTAATTTCAGGTCATCAGGGCAAGAGGAGGTGTCTTGAGCTGACCAAACCCTAATCTTATCTTGAGTCTAAGAAGTTTTGTGAGGAAAATCTTGATAAAATGAGAGAGAAAATTTTGGGGTACAACACCCTCGAATATGGGCGTTTTATCAAAGATCCTTGATAAAAGATCGTATTCACTCGATGACCCTCGATGTTGCCTTCGGTAAACGAGCTAGTCCCTAAACGAAAATTGCTAAAACGTCTCATAGGTTGCCTTCTATGACTGTACAAACGACCCACGCATGTCCCTTCACATCCAATGATGGGGCTTCTTACCAAATCAATAATGAGATAGCAACATCTAAATGAGGAGGAAAATAACATAGATCTTTTGAATAGGTAGGATGCTCATAGTTGCTCACTTGCTCACAACAAAAACATTTTACACACCAACACTTTCATTTGAAACATTTTCAAAAGACAAAGCTCTTTGTACACATTCTTATAGAGACGAGAATCATTACAAAGACACTTTTTAAAATCACTTTCAAAAACACGTTCCACAAACACCTCTTTGAACTATTTTCAAAACCAACACTTTGTACACGTTCTTATAGAAACGAGAATCATTATAAATACATTTTCAAAATACTTTCGAAACCCATACCACAAGCACATTTTCTAACAAAAGCAAGTGATATAGCAAGCAACTAAGAGCTCGTAGATAACTACAAATGGAAAGGGTGGTAATACCTTCCCTTTTCATAACCTACCCCCCGAACTCAAGAAAATATCTCTAAAGGTCTTTCCTGTTCTTTTCACTCTTTCCTTATTGGATAAAAGAAAAGTCGGTGGCGACTCTTGCTATCCACAACAATTGCAATAAAACACAAAACACCCAAGTCATTTCTCCCACCGTATTACAATCTTGTTATTCAGATTCGTGCCATTGTCAGTGATAACCCTACTTGGCACACCATACCGATATATAAGATTGTTTTTTATAAAGCGTACCACCACCTGCTTAGTAACATTAGCATATGAAGTTGCTTCCACCCATTTGGTGAAGTAGTCTATTGCTACCAAGATAAAACGATGTACATTTGATGTCTTAGGTTCAATCATTCCAATCATGTCAATACCCCACGTAGAGAAAGGCCATGGGGAAGAAATAACATTAAGAAGTGTCGGAGGCACATGAATTTTATCAGCATAAATATGGCATTTATGGCACTTCTTTGCAAATTTGTAACAGTCAGATTCCATTGTCAGCCAATAGTAACCTACCATAAGCATCTTTTTTTCCATCGAATATCCATTGGCATGAGTGCCAAAGGAACCTTCATGTATTTTATGCATTACATGTTTGCTTCGTGTCTATCCATGCATCTGAGCAACACCATGTCATAATTTATTTTGTATAGCACATCCTCATTAAGGAAAAAGTTGCTTGTCAACCATCTCAATGTCTTTCTATCTTTGTTTGACACACCAGTCGGGTATTCCTGAGTTTGGAGAAAATGCTTGATATCATAATGCAAGGTTTTTCATCTGACGTTTCATCTGCTGCAAACACATGAGCTGGTCTATCCAAACGCCACACTATGATACGAGGCACATCGTTCCAAGTATTTACTTAATACATGGAGGCCAAAGTGGCTAAAGCATCTACCATCTGATTCTCATCTCTGGGAATATGATGGAATTCAACTTTATTAAAGAAGGTTAATAATCTTCTAGCATAGTCTTTGTAAGGAATCAAGCCAGGGTGGCGAGTATCCCATTCTTCTTTAATCTGATTTATTACCAAAGCTGAATCGCCATACACTTCTAGAATTTTGATTCTGAGATCAATAGCCTCCTCGAGACCCATGATACAAGCTTCAAACTCTGCCATGTTATTGGTGCAATCAAAAGCCAACCTTACAGTAAATGGGATATGCGATCCACGGGGAGTGATAATCACAACACCAATTCCTTTCCCATAAGCATTCACAGCTTCATCAAACACCATACCCCAACGAGATTCAGGACTAGGACCTTCCCTAGGCAACGGTTTATCACAATCTTTTACTTTTAAAAGCATGACATCCTCATCAAAGAAATCATATTTAACAGACTGATAATCATCAACCGGTTGGTGAGCAAGATAGCCTGCCAATACAATGCTTTTTATATCCTTCTAAGTACGGTATTCAATATCATATTCAGATAACAGCATCTGCCAACGAGCAATTCTCCCAGTAAGAGCAAGCTTTTCAAAAATATACTTAATTGGATCCATTTTTTAAATCAACCAAGTAGTATGATTCAACGTATATTGCCGCAACCGTTTTTCCGCCCAAGCCAAAGCACAACATATTTTTTCCAGCATAGAATACTACGACTCACAGTCAGTAAACTTCTTGCTGAGATGATAAATGGCATATTCTTTTCTCCCTGTTTCATCTTGTTATCCCAAAATACAATCCATAAAATTATCCAACATTGTCAGATACATAATCAATGGTCTTCCTTCAACGGGAGGGAGCAAGATAGGAGGTTCAAGCAGACACTCTTTAATACTTTCAAATTCCTTTTGGTAATCATATGTCCATACATAACCCTGGTCTTTCTTTAACAACTTAAAGATCGGCTCACATGTTGCAGTCATATGGGAAATAAATCTGGAAATGTATATCAAACGCCGAAGGAAGACTCAAACTTGCTTTTCAGTTCTTGGTAGGCATTTCTTGAATTTCCTTAACTTTATCAGGGTCAACTTCAATCCCTTTTTAGCTGACAATGAATTCTAACAATTTTCCTGATCGAACACCAAAGGTGCATTTATTTGGATTCAAGCGGAGACAATATTTCCTCAAACGCTAAAACAATTTCGACAAATACTTTATATGCCCTTCTTCAGACTGAGATTTGGCAATCATATCATCAACATATACCTCAATTTCCTTGTGCATCAGATCATGGAATATGGTTGTCATAGCCCTCTGGTACGTTGCACCAGCGTTCTTTAACCCGAAGGGCATTACCCTGTAACAGAATGTTCCCCAGGGTGTGATAAACGTTGTTTTTTCCATGTCCTCAGGAGCCATTCTGATTTGATTATATCCTCAAAATCCGTCCATGAATGAGAGTACTTTGAATTTTTCTGTACTATCAACCAACATATCAACATGTGGTAATGGAAAGTCATCTTTTGGACTAGCTTTGTTTAAATCTCTATAATCAACGCACATGCAAACTTTGTTATCTTTCTTTGGTACATGGACAATATTGGTAATCCACTGAGGGTACACTGATGTCACAAGAAAACCGACATTAATCTGCTTTAAAACTTCTTCTTAAATTTTTACTCCCATATCAGGGTGAGTTCTTTTCAACTTCTTCTTGATTGGCGGGCATTCTGGTTTTAGCGGCAAATGATGTTCCACAATATGAGTATCCAAACCAGGCATGTCTTGGTAAGAACAAGCAAAGATATCCACATACTCTTTCAACAATTCAATCAACCTTCTCTTTACATCGGGATGAAGCAATACTCCAATCTTAACTTCTTTCGGATCTTCCTCTGTACCCAAATTAACCGTCTCCAACGACTCTTTATACGACTGAGTGGTACTTTCCTCGCGCTCAAGAAACCGTGAAACTTCTTCTGGGATTTTATCATATTCTTCTTCTGTAAGTTCAGATGCGCCTAAGAGGGGGGTGAATTAGGTTCTTTAAAACTTTTTCTGAATTGTATGAATATTTTTGCACGAGTTTCTTTCTTTCTTTTTCCGATAAGTGATGAAAGCAGTAAATGCGGAAAGTAAAGAATATAGAGATGTATCCTGGTTCCCCTCACAGTCTGAGAGTACTCCAATCCTCTTTCAACATGAAAGAGATTTCCTTATAGTTGGTAATATGTACAAAGACTACCAAACAACCAAGAACAATCCTCTTGGACCAAGAACAATCCTCTTGGATTTTCACTAAGACCACAAAGAGAATAATCCTCCCTGAGTGTCTTTCTTGTTTCCAACAATCCTGAAAACAAGTATACAATAGTTTGTTTGATTTGAATAAGAGTTTGAAAGTGTAAGAGCAATGTCAATCACTTGATTGATCTTTTCTTATTCAATATGAAATTTTAGATGGGATACTCTTCTAAGTGCTCAAGAACAATTTTCAGTATGCATATGAAAATGATGAACAAAAAATCTTGAGTATAAAGAGTATGATCAAAAGAATAGAAAGTTGTTAGTGATTGTTGTTGTTTTTTGTTTTTGATTGATTTTTTGATAATTTTCAAAATTCTAAATGAAAATAATTTATAGTATAGTAATACCTCTTCAATGAAACATAGCAATGTTTAAACCATTTTTACTAAAACAATGTATATGAAAAGATACAAAGATTGCCATGAAAAGGTGTTACAAAAGGTTGTTGGAAAAATAAAAATTTTCAAAATTTAAGGCACAACAACCGGTTGCACTAAAGCAACAATCGATTGCAGCACAACAACGTTTAAAAAAAATTGGAAAATATAACTATGACAACCGATTGTCATTGAGGATAATCAGTTGCTCATAAGCCAACGTTCAAAAAATTTGAAAGTAAAACACATGACAATCGGTTGCTGCTAGATGACAACCGATTGTATGTCAAACAGAAGCAAAAGTTTTTTTGGATGCAACCGATTTTCCTAGCATGACAATCGATTGCTTGTGTACAAAAATTGAAAATTCATTATTTTCAAAGATTTTAAGCAATTTAAAACATCTTTCTTCAATCATACATAGTATATACTTAAAATATTATTTTAATAAAGTAAATGCATGATTAAAAATAGTTTTGAGCACTAAGAGCATAAGATCAAAAATTTCATATACCTTAAGCCATAAGTCTTGAAATGTTGATCTTGATCAATGAATCTTGCTTGAGATAAATCTTCTATCTTGATCCATTCATTTTTGCATGCTAGCTTGTCTTCATTAAAACATTTGGAAAGCTTGATTTCACAGTCTTCTTCGGCCACATACGCATGATATTCAATGTTGGGAGAGGGTGCAGGGTCATTGTACTCAACGAGTTTTTTTAATTAATCTCCACATATGATTTATGATTGCTTTTAGAAACTGACACATATAGCAAGTGATTGTGCAGATTTAATTACAATTATTATTTATTTTGAAAGGATTTTTATGATTACCGTTTTCCAAGAAAAAGCAGAAAATAAAGACATAATTTGGGAATTGTAGCGGTAGAAATGTTCAAGACTAAGTCATTGGATTGACTAGACTTTATACAAATCAAAAATAAAAATCGCCACCGCGCTTTATTGTTTCCAAAGGAATGGGAAAAGAGCGAATAACCCAAAAAAAGGGAAAGATTCAAGGTAAGGGGGTTGGTTATGCAAAGGGAAGGTATTAGCACCCTAAACATCTACGGTACTCCGCAGGAACTTCTTTGTAAAATCTGTGTATTTTGGCTATAAAATGTGTTATATATAAAATGGATGGTGGAGGTGAGAAAAGAAATATATTATTTTATGATTTTTGCACCCGCCGCGGTTGCGAATCTTTAGTGCCTACGTACCACCTTTCGTGCAATAGGGGATCAGGGTACACGTAGTTCCTCTTTTAAAAGTTTAAAACAAGTATGTTGGTTAATTTTAAGAGATAAGACATCATCGTCATTGTCCGTGTGGAAAACATACTTACTACCCACAATCATGAGAAAGGAGAATTTGCATCATCTCAAAGTGGAGGATAAAGGATTGGATTTTAAAATCATCAATGCCTCACTCAACACCCAAGTGGAAAATATCTCACTTTACTACATATTGTATAAGTATAGTTATTTGCATCACTACAAGGATTGACAAGAGTCTAACCTTTTGAGAAAAGTTTAAAGATAAAAACCAAAGTGGCAAAATAGTTTGAAATGAGATTATTTGACTTTTAGTCTTCTCACAAAAATGTCAAGGTATTATTAAATTGATTGGAGTTTATTTATAAAAATATTTTTTGAAAATGCATGGACATAAGCCCAAGTTTATTATGAAAGTGGTTCAAATGAAAAAACAAGAAGGGTTTTCAAAAAGGAGGGAGAAGATTTTTGAAATTAAAGAAGATGGGAGGAGAAGAACAGGATATCCTAAAGCATAAGGTAAAAACTAAGGATAAGGACCATCTAACCAACAAGAAGCCACAACTTGACATTATGAGTCAAGATAGAATTCCCATTCTTTGGATTGAAACCAAGCAAGCAAAGATACTAGACCTCTTCAAGTGTATTAAGTCTTCTCAAAAATTGGGCAGAGTAACGGCTGTATACGGGTGAATTCCAGATTACAAACAAAGGATGCAATCACAAAAACCTGCACACAAAAACAAACAAGCAACCCAATGTCTTGAGGTAAACCTCAAGAGCTCCAGACAAAATAATCAGATAAGATCACAAGGTCTCCAAGATAGGCCAAGGTTTCTAATCCTAAGTCCAATAAAAAGTCCACTACTTCATCATGCCAAGGATAGTAACCAAATAGTCCAAGTATCATTAAGAGTTTTTTAGGGTTTAAGTTGGTTATTAAGTATCTTAGGAAAAGGAAAAAGAAAAGCTCAAGTGAGCAAAGTAAAAATGACAAGAAAATAAATGCTCAAATGAGCAAAGATGAAAATGGCATGAAATGTAAATGCTAAAAGTAAATAGTGCATAAAGCATAAAAGAATAAAAAGCATAAAATAAAGCAAGTTAATAATTAGTGGTTAGTTGGATGACCATCTTGAAACTTTCATTTGGAACTCATTAGAGGATTGGTAGAACCAAAACCTCCACACAACAAGTTGCATTTGCTTTTTGTCAAGTATATCATCTGTGATACGGTGGGAGAACTGACTTGAGTTTTGTGTTTGTATTTGCACTTGTTCGGTTTAGCAAGAGTCGCCACCAACTTTTTATTTTATCCTAAAGGAAAGGTTAAAAAGCACAGGAAAAACCTTTTGAGATGTTTCGTGGGTTCGGGGGGTAGATTATGAAAAGGGAAGGTATTAGCACCCTTTTCATCCATGGTTATCCATGGGCTCTTAGTTACTTGGTTTTAGATCACTTGCCTTGATTTTCAATTGCTTGAAATTGTGGTGTGTGTGTGTGTGTGTGTGTGTTTTGAAAATGTTTTTGAAGAAGACGCCTTGTCTAGGCAACCGTTGTAATGACTCGTGTTTGAGTGTTTTACAAAGGTGTGTATCTTTTCGAAAAGATGTTTAAAATGTTTTTTTGAAAGTTTGTTTAAAAAGTGTTTGTGGAGTGTGGTTTTGAAAAGTAGGCAAGCGTTTTTGCAAGTTGATCAAGTAACTAAGAGTTTGTCTACCCTATTGTACTCAAAGGTTTTTCTCATGTTTTAACCCTTTTAACAATTTTGTTCCACCATTGTATTTGGTGGACAATCTTGTGTTAGGATGTTAACGGGACGGGCGCGGGTCATCGTTTAGACCATGATTGCAATAGTGCCAAGTGTCTTTGGCAAATTTTCTTGAAGGGACTATGATCATTTTGATAGGCAACTTTCGAAAGCTTCTTCGAGGGTCTATGATCATTTGGATTGTTTTTGTTTTGCCAAAGAAACTTAACGTGCAAGCATGGCCCATTTTGGAAAGCAACAAGTGGAGTAACCCTAGGGGTGCAAGTGTGAATGGTGTATTGATTTCATGTATTTGTCTTGTATTAGGTTATCTAGCGTTTGATTTTATGTACATACAAACCCTAGGTCTAACCATGGTATATTTGAAAGCGATAAATTGCGGGAATTTAAAGTCTACGCTATTACAAATAAGTATCCGGGAGTGGGGGTACAAATATTTACAAATGGGGGATGAGACTTATTAGGAGAGTAGTGTCCAAATATTTACAACCAAATCGAATTGCGATCGCAAATGTAATATGTATCGAATGTACAAGAATAAGCAAATGTGTATTGTAAATGTATCAATGTATTTGTGTATTGTAAATGTGTATATGGTTTATTTACAAGTGAGATGTATTATTATTATTTTTTGTATTTTGTTAAATATGTACAAAACAAAATATTTTAAGAAAAGAAAAGAATGTTTTAAGTTTAATTATATTTTTAGGTATTTTATAAAATCTAAATTAAACAAAAATGTTCAAATTTAAAAAAATTAATATTTATGTTTTAAAATGTAATAAAAATAAAAAGAAACAAATAGTAAAATTTGTATGAAAAGATTTATTAAAGAGAGTTTTTAATCTATTAATTCAATCTAATATTTATGTGTTCTTTTTAATATAACAAAATAAAAGACAATTTTTAGTATAAAATGAAGTATTGTTTTATTTGATAAAATAAAGAAAATGTATTAGTTTAAGTTATAAAAAGAAAAATGAAATGGTAAGTAAAAAAAAGATGTTAAAAGAAGGAAATGAATGGGCTTTAAGGGGGTTTAAGGCCCAAGCAAAGCAAATAGAACAAGTAAAAGGGAGGTGAGGCGCCAGGAGGGGGGTGCACCAATGTTAATGGGCTTAGGCGTTCCAAATGGGCAAGGCCCACGCGTTTGACACAAGTTTTGTTTAGGGTTACTGGAGTTTGTTTTCATTTGGGAACGGATTAGGGTTTGAACGTTACAGAGGCGCCGTTCGTTCTCTTCGCCTCCTCTTCATCTTTTGAGCCAAAGCCTCTGAACACTCTCCACCCCTACTGCCAGGTGCGCCACCGTCCATTCCTCTTCATCCATGGTCACTCAGTGATCTTTGTACACAGGTAACGGTTACGTCCTTTCCATCTTTAGGGTTTTACGTTCGCGCATGCTTTCAACGTTTCCTTGTTTTGACTTTTACATTGTTATTAATTTCTGTTTCTGTGAGGTTTTGAAGAAAAAGGGGAAAGAAACTATACCTTTGGAAACGGAGACGGAGGAGGGATGGATCGGAGGTTCCCTAGGACGGCCGGAGGCGGAGGCTTGGTGATGATGTGCGCTTTGGAATTCCTGGTACTTTTGTATTGCTTCTTTAGGGTTTCATGATGAACTTCTGAAAACCTTGTATAATCACTTTTTTCCTCTTCTTATGTTGGCTTCTGTATGCTTGGTATGCTGCCTATTGCTTGCTTGCTCGTTTGACCCTTTCAATGATGCTTATCTGAGATGCTTCTTTTCTTCTTCTCTTGTTAGCCTTTGTTGCTTCTGTGTGCCCTGAGATGCTTATTCTCTCCTTCTCTTGTTAGCCTCTGTTGCTTGTATGTTGATATGCTGAGATTGATTTGAATATTGTTTATTGCTTTGTTGGCCCTGAGTATGATAGTGATGATGTTGTTGCACCCTATGATGAAAGTTTTCTGAGGGTTTGGTTGGTTTTGAATATTATTATGGTTTTGAGTTGCCTCTGAGATGTTTTGGTTGGAATGTGCTGGATTGATTCTGGTTTTTGGAAAGGGCTTTGAAGGTTGAGCTTGCTTCAGGCTTTGGCTTGCTGTTTGTATGGTTACAGGTTTAAGGTTTGACAAAGGTTTCAGGCCTTGGCTTGCTTCAGGATTTGGCTAGCTGTTTGTATGGTTACAGGTTTAAGCTTGGTTTAAGCTTCTTCTGGTTTAGGCTTTTAGGCTTGACAGGTTGAGGGATCTTTGATTGTTTCTGTTGAATATGTTAGCAGGTTGTGAGTTTGTGTTGAAACAAGTTTAGGCAGGATGCAAACTTGTCTAGTTTAAGGCTTGATGTTATGTGAGTTATGCAGGTGAAGGCCTTTTGAGGTTTGGAGGCAGCTTTGTATATTTTGATACAGTTTGTGTTCTTTTCCTTTTGATATCTCTGCCTCTTTTTCTACTGTGTTGATAACAGATTGTTTTATATATTTGTCCTTATGCCTAAAGCCTGTAAGCCTCCTTTTCTTCTTCTCTTTTCTCTCTCCAGATTTAAGCATATTATATTGCTTATCATGTACTATGTTCTGAAAAGGTAGCTGGCCTAGGAAAATGATGACTTTTGAAGAGTTTGCTTGCAATAGTTGTTTTACACTGCATACTTTTATCTCTTTTTCCAGCTTTCCTGCATCTTTGTGTACTTCTTTGACAGCCTTGAATAGCCTTTTGATAGCTCTTTGGCAGCTTGGACAGTTTTATTCAGTTTGCCCCTTTGATTTGGTTAGGCAATTCAGTTTGGTTTGCCTTTGGACTTCATAGTTTGTTTGGCATTTCATGCAGTTGGTTGACAATGCAGTATGTTTGAAAATTTGAATTTGTGCAATTATAACTTTTGTGCATTTCATGTCTTTTTGCAAGCATTATTTTCATCCCTCTTTGTGAACCGGGAGAAATCTCGTGATTTGCAGAGAGGGCAAACTGATTCCGGCCAGTTGCTTTTAATGATGAATCCATTTTTTTATCTGTCTGTCTTTTTAATTTTATCTGCTTTTGACTTCTTTTTCTTTTCTTTTTGCAGGTAAAGATAATTGAGCAAAGGAGCAATGGATAGAAGATGAAGACTTAGGGATTTTTAGGATAGTTTTATTTCCCTTTTAATTATTTGTAATAATATTAATGTAAATAACTGTAAATAAATTTACAGTATTTAAATAATATCTGTAACAAACAACTCAAAATGAAATAACATCCTTTTTTGATCAGTTGATTTTAATTCTCCTTCAAATGTTTATTTAATTGTTTATAATTCTTAAATTATAATAAAATGGAAATAAATCCCAATTATTTTAATCTTAGAATAAATAAACAATTGATAAACACTGTGGTCTTAGCATCAATCAATAATAAACCTGGCGTTTCAAATAGCCACAACAATGCACAGTCAAATCAAACAAACATCCATATGCCTTTACTGATTGAACAAAACAACTGCAAGTTCTCAATTCAAATGTTTCAATCCAAATCTCAGAGTAAACTGAAAAGAACTGTAAAATTAATTCTTTCTGAGAATGCGCCCACAAAACCCTGGTTCTTGGTTAAATGTCAAAGAAGCGTCCGCCTGATCAAAACCTGAGCCAACTCAAACAAAACTTTAGCAATCTGCCTGAACTGCTTTAAAATCAATGAAAACCCTAATTTTGTCTGACTGATAAGAAAAGTCTGTTTGACTGATTCTTACGCCAATCTGAAAAATCAGGAAAAGCCCGAAGCTGTGATTTCTTGTGGAAAAATACGAGGGCAAATTTTGGGGTACAACAGTTGCCCCTGTTCAATATTCTTGAACCTGAAGAGTTAGATTGGCAAGTTTGTCGTTCGCGACTTGAAGGTAAAAGGAGATTGGACACTAGAGTGCCCAAAAATTTGCACTCGGTGATGTGATGGTAGAGGGAATGGGCTTACATATGCCATTTGGTGATGGGCTTAAAGATGCCATCTAAGGATGTGACAGAACCTTGTCGGGAATGGGCTTATAGATGCCATTTGGAAGTGTAATGGATAGTTGTGGAGATGGGCTTACAGATGCCATCGGGAGGTGTGACGAAACTTTGTCGAGAATGGGCTTATAGATGCCATTTGGAATTGAGTGTCGATCGCGTAAGAGATTCCTTAGCGAGAACTTGCATACTTTGAGAAAGAAAGATAATTTCCTGGCCTGTTACAGGGGTTGATCTTCGAACTCTTCATGCAGATATGCCCTGGTTAGATACAGGTATCGAATTTATAATTAGTTGCTCACAGATATGCCTTGGCTGGATACAGGAATCGAATCTGGAATTGGTCGTCTACAGATATGCCCTGGTTGGATACATGTATTGAATCTGGAATTTGTCGTCTACAAATATGCCCTGGTTGGATACAGGAATCGAATCTGGAATCTCTTCATGCAGACATGCCCTGGCTAGATATAGGTGTCGAATCCACAATCAGTTACTCACAGATATTCCCTGTCTAGATACAGGAATTGAATATGGAATTGCGATAGTTGATAGTAATCATCTTTGGATTGACCTTTTCCTGAAAAGACACAACATTAGTTGTATGCAATGTCATGATGTATGAAATGCATGACGTCATGATGTTTTCAAGAATAAATGAGATTGTGTGATATGATGCGTATATGCATGCGTCATGGTGTATGATAATGTATATGAATGTGTTTTCTTCTAGGAAAATAAATCCCTGACGACTGCCGGGAGTTTGTGGAATCCTGGGCTGATGTTGAAAAGTGGAGTTCTTCGCCTCCGCTGGGGATGATGGTTGCAAGAATAGACCGGTAGGAGAAGATGACTCCGTTGGGGAATAAACTTGTTGGAGAGATTACTCTGCGGGGAATTACTCTGTGGGAAGAGATACTTTGCTGAGGTTTTGATGAGAGCTCCGCTGGGGGTTCCACTGATAAGTTGTGTTGGGGAATTTGATGAACTCCGCTGGGGATAGGAGAATCTTGACTGCTGTCGGGGAAAATGAATCCTTGACTGCTGCAGGGGAGGGTAAGAATCTTTAGATTGTTGAAAGTGAGAAATCCTGGGACCGCTGTTAGGGAATCTGGAGCTTGGGTTGTATGCCAATCTACTGGGGATTCTTGTTTTGAGGAGATCTTCATTGGAGAATATTCGAATATTCTGTGGGGACCTGAGGATGAGAGTCTTCATTCTGTTGGAGGATTGATAGTTGGAAGTTTTAGCTCCACTGGGAAATTTGAAACTTGACTCTGAGGGGAGTTAGCTTCTGGAAGGCTCTCTGGTTGGGGATTGCAGTAATCTTTTGAGTTTGAGAAGGAACCGGTGTAGGGTTTCCTGACGATGAGTTCGTGTAAAACTGCATCTGGGTTGAGAAGGAACCGGTGTAGGGTTTCCTGATGATGAGTCCGTGTAAAACTGCATCTGGAGTCGAGAAGGAACCTGTGTAGGGTTGCTTCATGATGAGTCCGTGTAAAACTGCATTTGGATTTGAGAAGGAACCTGTGTAGGGTTGCTTCATGATGAGTCTGTGTAAAACTGTATCTTCCAACAGGTGATGAAGGAATTGTTGAACACTTTTGACATTCGAATGCCCTAAATGATGATGAAGGAGACTCTTTATGTAGATAATTTCCTGGCTTGTTACAGGTGTTGATCCACAATCAATCGTCCACAGATATTCTCTTGGCTTGTTACAGGTGTTGATCTGGAACTTAAGAAATGTTGGTCGAGGAGATACTGTCCTGGCTTGTTACAGGTGTTGATCTCTGACCTGAGAAAGAAAGATAGTCCCCTGGCTTGTTACAGGTGTTGATCTTCAATCTCTTCATGTAGATAATTTCCTGGCTTGTTACAGGTGTTAATCCACAATCAGTCGTCCACAGATATTTTCCTGGCTTGTTACAGGTGTTGATCTGGAACTTTTAAGAAAGGTGACAGAATGGAAACCGTGTCTGGAGCACATCTGGACCGTATCTTCCAACAGGTGATGAAGGAATTGTTGAACACTTTTGACATTCGAATGCCCCAAGTGGAGATGTAGATAATTTCCTGGCTTGTTACAGGTGTTAATCCACAATCAGTCGTCCAGAGATATTTTCCTGGCTTGTTACAGGTGTTGATCTGGAACTTAAGAAATGTTGGTCGAGGAGATACTGTCCTGGCTTGTTACAGGTGTTGATCTCTGACCTGAGAAAGAAAGATAGTTCACTGGCTTGTTACAGGTGTTGATCTTCAATCTCTTCATGTAGATAATTTCCTGGCTTGTTACAGGTGTTGATCCACAATCAGTCGTCCACAGATATTTTCCTGGCTTGTTACAGGTGTTGATCTAGAACTTTTAAGAAAGGTGACAAAATGGCAACCGTGTCTGGAGCATATATGGACCGTATCTTCCAACAGGTGATGAAGGAATTGTTGAACACTTTTGACATTCGAATGCCCCCAGTGGTGATGAAGAAGACTTGCCCCAAGTTCATTGAACTTTTGAGAGATTTGTTGAAATCTTGACTGGACTGCCCCAGGTTAACTGAACTTTGAAAGATCTGTTGAAACCTTGACTGGATTGCCCCAGGTTAACTGAACTTTGAAAGATCTGTTGAAACCTTGACTGGACTGCCCCAGGTTAATTGGATAGTGACATGTCATGCCCCTTGTTGATAGGAGATTTGTCAACGGAAGTTTCATCCTTTTTGAAGTGATTTTGTTCACTGAGAGAGTTTTCGTTCCTCCGAACATTCGCTGTATGAATTTCTTCACTGTCAAACGCATAGTCAAATGCAAACAGTGATATTCAAGCAATGCAAAGTTTATGTTTGTCTCGAAATTTTGAAAAATGCGTTTTTTAGCAGAAAACTTTTTATAAGACAAATCAACACAAGATTTTAGAGCAAAGCCTTACAGGAGTCAGGATACCTTTTTGTAACAGTATGCTTTCGAACTAACCCATGCTTCAATTAGGACTTTTGAAGGGTTGTAACGTGGCTTGGTTCACGGTTTAAGAAACAAAGGATAAAGGCTCAAAGTATATTTGTACCCACCCGCTCTTCGTGATGTTCTTCAACCCTAAGCTCAGTTAGTTCGTGCGTCGAACTCTATTCGAATTTGGAACGACTTTTGGGTGATGGTTCACCAGTTGAATTTGGGGAGACAGTCATCATCTCCTTTTTTCTTTTGCAACATTTTTCATGTTGTCGAGGATTTGTAATGACCTCTTTATTTTGATTTTGATTTGTTATCCCTAACTTTTGCCTGACTGTCTCTGTTTTCGAGATTACCGCCAGCGGGATACCCCAGCTTTCTTAAGCCTCCTTTATAGGTTTTGGCTTAGTGGGCTTTTCTCTTTTGAGAGATTGACTGCCTAGGTGATGGAGAACCATCATTGTGTTTTGATTCCAAGGGAATGCCTCTTTTTTTGACGTCGTTCGTTGTGTTACGAACTGAGAGTTTGCGACTTCAATGCGCATTTTCTTTTGAATTAACTGAGATACTACCCTGCCCCAGGTTTATATCAAAGGTTTCGATTTGTTTAGAACAGAAAACTCCTACTTCTTTGGCTCGAAGGGGTTGACTAGGGATTATCTTCCTTATAACTCCAGTGTTTGGGAATTGAAAGAAATGCTTGTACATCATCAGCAAGGTCTGTTCAAAAGCATACTGTATGAGATTATGGTATTGTTTCGTCATCCTCCCTCTAAAGGCTTGCAGCTTTTTATCAAGAGTCAAATATCATAAAGAAAAGCATAAGAGTAGTGAAAACGAATGGATGAATTCAAGACAAACATATGCAATGCATTAATGAAAACAGAGTTTTGACATCAACAGATAATTGTTTGAATAACAAAAGAAATTACAACTTTGAAAATTCAAATGAAGCAAAAGTATTTCAGTTTGAGCTTTGTCACTTCAGGTGGAGAACTCCTTAACGGAAGATTTTCATCTCGCCGTCTGGCATGAACCTCAGCACTCCAATGTCAATCAGATCTTGAATCTTGTTCTTCAAGGCCCAACAGTCGCCGGTGTCATGTCCCGGGCTGTAGGAGTGGTACACACAAAATGCATCGGGATGATAGTTAGGAGCGGAGGTATTGGGCTTCCGGATAGGATCCCTCAAAGCAGTCAGATTGACCTCCAACAAGCGCTCCAGGATCAGAGATGACGGTATGTCAATCTCAATGAACTGTCTTCCCGACGTATTTTGATTACACCGATTACCCCGTTGATGCTGGAGAGGTTGTTGCTGGGATTGTGACCCTGAATCAAGCAGAGGAGCCTTCCCCTTGTCTTCTTGTCGGGATGGGGGTTGAGTGGTGACTTGCTCTTCAACCTCAGATGTCTGCCCCAGTTGGTTGTTCCGAAGCAGTTGGCTGACGAGAACTCTGAGTTCCTCTTGTCTTTGAGACAGGTCCTGGATGAGAGCCATCTGGCCTACTAGCTACCCCATCACTTGGATCCTCAATGTTGCCAAATCAAACTGTAGTTCCCCCAGCTGATCACTCTTGGCATTGTTTGAAGTCTCCTGGACCAAGCCCTTTGTGAGGAGAGCTTTCACTTCTTCTTGCCCCAAGGACAGGTTCAAGAACATTTCCTGCAGCTGAGCAGTCTGGTCCTGGATATCCTTAACAGTCCTTTCTAGAGCCATCTCTACTGAAATAAACAGTAGGAGAGTAAGGAAACCTGAAAAGGAAAAAAAATTATTATGATGCAATGCATGATATGTGGATGCATGCTTTCAAGGATCTCTTGAGGTAAACACAAAAGAATGTTAGAGGTTAAACTTCGATCTTTGATTGGAGATCTTTGCCCCGGTGGATGTCTTTCCACGAGAATCAAGCTCACCATGTCGAGTGGGTCATAGCCCCTGATTCAAGTTGTTACACTTGATCTTTGATGGCATTTGTTTAGAGGAGAAACCTCTTGCCCTTTGGTAGCCGTCTAGTTCAACGTAACCCTGCATCAAAAGAACCCTCGAGATCCTGGAAATGGTTATTGAAAATGCTATGGTATGATGTCATGATGTTATGTACATGTATGCGAAAGCAAGTGAGTGTATATACAGGCAATCATATTCACACAAAGCAAACAAGTCCTTAGGTTTAGGCTTGCATGAGGTTGTAGGTAAGTAACCTCTTTCAGTTTCGTTGGTTAAGACCTGTCCTATCAAAAGTAACCGGGTTCTAGAGGATCTCAATATCACTGACTACCCTCAATCGGTCATAACTCCAACATCGCAATCTTTTCTTGCGGCCCGAACCATCGCGAGAGTTTAGCCTCAATGAGTGTAGCATACTGCTACCGTTCTATGGCCAAGTTGGGTCAATTTAGGGTTCTAAGATCGGTTGGTGCTTAATGACTCCTTAGAAGACCCATATTCTCCTCGTTTCAACACAAGGGATATCGGTACAGACCAAGGTGTCACACCAACGTAGCCACTGCTTCACCCATGTCGGTATACGCCGGACAGGTCCCTCACAGCTTATGCTACCTAAAGGGTATTCCCCCAGATCCGGGTTAGGATCTATGAAACTCCGATGCAAAGCCCACAAATATAAAAGCAAACAAAGCAAGCAATTGAAAACAAAAGGTGATCTAAACCCTAAGGTAACCCCACTTTTAAGAAACTCCCCAACAGAGTCGCCAGTTCTGTGATACGGTGGGAGAACTGACTTGAGTTTTGCGTTTGTATTCGCACTTGTTCGGTTTAGCAAGAGTCGCCACCGACTTTTTATTTTATCCTAAAGGAAAGGTTAAAAAGCACAGGAAAAACCTTTTGAGATGTTTCTTAGTTACTTGGTTTTAGATCACTTGCCTTGATTTTCAATTGCTTGAAATTGTGGTGTGTGTGTGTGTGTGTTTTGAAAATCTTTTTGAAGAAGACGCCTTGTCTAGGCAATCGTTGTAATGACTCGTGTTTGAGTGTTTTACAAAGGTGTGTATCTTTTTGACCATGATTGCAATAGTGCCAAGTGTCTTTGGTGTCCATTGTATTTGGTGGACAATCTTGTGTTAGGATGTTAACGGGACGGGTGCGGGTCATCGTTTAGACCATGATTGCAATAGTGCCAAGTGTCTTTGGCAAATTTTCTTGAAGGGACTATGATCATTTTGATAGGCAACTTTCGAAAGCGTCATCGAGGGTCTATGATCATTTGGATTGTTTTTGTTTTGCCAAAGAAACTTAACGTGCAAGCATGGCTCATTTTGGAAAGCAACAAGTGGAGTAACCCTAGGGGTGAAAGTGTGAATGGTGTATTGATTTCATGTATTTGTCTTGTATTAGGTTATCTAGCGTTTGATTTTATGTACATACAAACCCTAGGTCTAACCATGGTATATTTGAAAGCGATAAATTGCGGGAATTTAAAGTCTACGCTATTATAAATAAGTATCCGGGAGTGGGGGTACAAATATTTACAAATGGGGGATGAGACTTATTAGGAGAGTAGTGTCCAAATATTTACAACCAAATCGAATTGCGATCGCAAATGTAATATGTATCGAATGTATAAGAATAAGCAAATGTGTATTGTAAATGTATCAATGTATTTGTGTATTGTAAATGTGTATATGGTTTATTTACAAGTGAGATGTATTATTATTATTTTTTGTATTTTGTTAAATATGTACAAAACAAAATATTTTAAGAAAAGAAAAGAATGTTTTAAGTTTAATTATATTTTTAGGTATTTTATAAAATCTAAATTAAACAAAAATGTTCAAATTTAAAAAAATTAATATTTATGTTTTAAAATGTAATAAAAATAAAAAGAAACAAATAGTAAAATTTGTATGAAAAGATTTATTAAAGAGAGTTTTTAATCTATTAATTCAATCTAATATTTATGTGTTATTTTTAATATAACAAAATAAAAGACAATTTTTAGTATAAATTGAAGTATTGTTTTATTTGATAAAATAAAGAAAATGTATTAGTTTAAGTTATAAAAAGAAAAATGAAATGGTAAGTAAAAAAAAGATGTTAAAAGAAGGAAATGAATGGGCTTTAAGGGGGTTTAAGGCCCAAGCAAAGCAAATAGAACAAGTAAAAGGGAGGTGAGGCGCCAGGAGGGGGGTGCACCAACGTTAATGGGCTTAGGCGTTCCAAATGGGCAAGGCCCACACGTTTGACACAAGTTTTGTTTAGGGTTACTGGAGTTTGTTTTCATTTGGGAACGGATTAGGGTTTGAACGTTACAGAGGCGCCGTTCGTTCTCTTCGCCTCCTCTTCATCTTTTGAGCTAAAGCCTCTAAACACTCTCCACCCCTACTGCCAGGTGCGCCACCGTCCATTCCTCTTCATCCATGGTCACTCAGTGATCTTTGTACACAAGTAACGGTTACGTCCTTTCCATCTTCAGGGTTTTACGTTCGCGCATGCTTTCAACGTTTCCTTGTTTTGACTTTTACATTGTTATTAATTTCTGTTTCCGTGAGGTTTTGAAGAAAAAGGGGAAAGAAACTATACCTTTGGAAACGGAGACGGAGGAGGGATGGATCGGAGGTGCCCTAGGACGGCCGGAGGCGGAGGCTTGGTGATGATGTGCGCTTTGGAATTCCTGGTACTTTTGTATTTCTTCTTTAGGGTTTCATTATGAACTTCTGAAAACCTTGTATAATCACTTTTTTCCTCTTCTTATGTTGGCTTCTGTATGCTTGGTATGCTGCCTATTGCTTGCTTGCTCGTTTGACCCTTTCAATGATGCTTATCTGAGATGCTTCTTTTCTTCTTCTCTTGTTAGCCTCTGTTGCTTCTGTGTGCCCTGAGATGCTTATTCTCTCCTTCTCTTGTTAGCCTCTGTTGCTTGTATGTTGATATGCTGAGATTGATTTGAATATTATTTATTTCTTTGTTGGCCCTGAGTATGATGGTGTTGATGTTGTTGCACCCTATGATGAAAGTTTTCTGAGGGTTTGGTTGGTTTTGAATATTATTATGGTTTTGAGTTGCCTCTGAGATGTTTTGGTTGGAATGTGCTGGATTGATTCTGGTTTTTGGAAAGGGCTTTGAAGGTTGAGCTTGCTTCAGGCTTTGGCTTGCTGTTTGTATGGTTACAGGTTTAAGGTTTGACAAAGGTTTCAGGCCTTGGCTTGCTTCAGGCTTTGGCTAGCTGTTTGTATGGTTACAGGTTTAAGCTTGGTTTAAGCTTCTTCTGGTTTAGGCTTTTAGGCTTGACAGGTTGAGGGCTCTTTGATTGTTTATGTTGAATATGTTAGCAGGTTGTGATTTTGTGTTGAAACAAGTTTGGGCAGGATTCAAACTTGTCTAGTTTAAGGCTTGATGTTATGTGAGTTATGCAGGTGAAGGCCTTTTGAGGTTTGGAGGCAGCTCTGTATATTTTGATACAGTTTGTGTTCTTTTCCTTTTGATATCTCTGCCTCTTTTTCTATTGTGTTGATAATGGATTGTTTTATATATTTGTCCTTATGCCTAAAGCCTGTAAGCCTCCTTTTCTTCTTCTCTTTTTTCTCTCCAGATTTAAGCATATTATATTGCTTATCATGTACTATGTTCTGAAAAGGTAGCTGGCCTAGGAAAATGATGACTTTTGAAGAGTTTGCTTGCAATAGTTGTTTTACACTGCATACTTTTATCTCTTTTTCCAGCTTTCCTGCATCTTTGTGTACTTCTTTGACAGCCTTGAATAGCCTTTTGATAGCTCTTTGGCAGCTTGGACAGTTTTATTCAGTTTGCCCCTTTGATTTGGTTAGGCAATTCAGTTTGGTTTGCCTTTGGACTTCATAGTTTGTTTGGCATTTCATGCAGTTGGTTGACAATGCAGTATGTTTGAAAATTTGAATTTGTGCAATTATAACTTTTGTGCATTTCATGTCTTTTTGCAAGCATTATTTTCATCCCTCTTTGTGAACCGGGAGAAATCTCGTGATTTGCAGAGAGGGCAAACTGATTCCGACCAGTTGCTTTTAATGATGAATCCATTTTTTTATCTGTCTGTCTTTTTAATTTTATCTGCTTTTGACTTCTTTTTCTTTTCTTTTTGCAGGTAAAGATAATTGAGCAAAGGAGCAATGGATAGAAGATGAAGACTTAGGGATTTTTAGGATAGTTTTATTTCCCTTTTAATTATTTGTAATAGTATTAATGTAAATAACTGTAAATAAATTTACAGTATTTAAATAATATCTGTAACAAACAACTCAAAATGAAATAACATCCTTTTTTGATCAGTTGATTTTAATTCTCCTTCAAATGTTTATTTAATTGTTTATAATTCTTAAATTATAATAAAATGGAAATAAATCCCAATTATTTTAATCTTAGAATAAATAAACAATTGATAAACACTGTGGTCTTAGCATCAATCAATAATAAACCTGGCGTTTCAAATAGCCACAATAATGCACAGTCAAATCAAACAAACGTCCATATGCCTTTACTGATTGAACAAAACAACTGCAAGTTCTCAATTCAAATGTTTCAATCCAAATCTCAGAGTAAACTGAAAAAAACTGTAAAATTAATTCTTTCTGAGAATGCGCGCACAAAACCCTGGTTCTTGGTTAAATGTCAAAGAAGCGTCCGCCTGATCAAAACCTGAGCCAACTCAAACAAAACTTTAGCAATCTGCCTGAACTGCTTTAAAATCAATGAAAACCCTAATTTTGTCTGACTGATAAGAAAAGTCTGTTTGACTGATTCTTACGCCAATCTGAAAAATCAGGAAAAGCCCGAAGCTGTGATTTCTTGTGGAAAAATACGAGGGCAAATTTTGGGGTACAACATCATCCATTTGGAATTCTCATAAGTACCATTTAACGATCAACGATGTTTTGTAATTGCAAGCTTCTCAAGTCATATTTAAAGCATGTGTTTTGATGAAGACAACATGGACATCAACATTCAAAGGATGTGCAAAAAGCTTATCAACATCAAATAAAAGTCTTGAAGATTATTGAAGAATTATTGAAGAATCATCAAATGTCAAATGGTATAAATAATTCTTAAAATCTTGAATATAGATGTTCACAATATGCATTCATCAACATATAAATATTCCATAACTTTAACATCAAGGAAAAATTTGTTTGAAATATCTTTCAAAAAGTATTTTTGAAAATAACCCTTTAGGAACCGGTTCCTCCCTAACAGGGAACCGGGTTCCAGAATTTCTCAAAAAACATGTCCCTGGTTTTTGTACCAGGAACCGGGTTGTACCAATAGGGGAACCGGTTCCTGCGTGATATTTTTGAATTTCAACTTATAACGTTCACTAAGAACCGGGTTCTGTCAGTGTCGGAACCGGTTCCTAGCGAACCAGTGCAGCTTTTATTTTGTTTTTTGAACATTTTTTAAGTGGTATATTTTCATGAATGCATTGCAACTTTTCATATGAATTGGCATGAATGAAGAGGTTCTTATGACTTTATAAAATGCAGATTTTCTTATTTTCAAAAACATATACAAGAATGCTTCAATTTTCAAATTAACAAAAAAAAACCTTCTTCATATTAACAATTTTCTCATTCATTCAAATTTGAACATAAACTTTCATGTGTTCATAATTTTGTGAAACTTGCCATATACACTTTCATTATCATTACAAGTTTCATACATACATTGTGAACATTTATATACATTGTTGAGAATTGTTTTTATCTTGAAGAAGAAGATCAATTGAAGATTGATAAAGCTCTCCATATACTTCAAACTAAATCATTGTATTACTTAAATAAATTATTCCCTTACTATCCAGGATTGTTGGAAGTAAGTGTTGTGATTTAAAGAGGATTGTTCTTCATTCACATTAGTGTTTGTTTGGTCTTAAAGGTGTTAAGAACCTTTGATCACCCTATAGGTTAGATAGTAAGCATAGGCTGTACAATCATTCTAACTATAGTGAAATCTCTTTCGTGTTGGAAAGGGGACTGGAGTACTCTCGGATTGTGAGGGGAACCAGGATATATCACCGTGTTCTTTACTTTTCCGCATTTATCGCTTTCATCACCATAATCAAGAAAAGATAAAGATATAAACAAAACCTTCAAACACTTAACCAAAATTACTACCAAGCATTCTCATAAAACCGAATAAATTTTCATAAGACCTAATTCACCCCCCCTCTTAGGCACTCTAAGACTTACAATTGGCATCAGAGCAAGTTATAGGTAACTTGTTCCTAAAGATCCAGAATGGCTTCCGCAAATCATCAACCAGTTTTCAGAGATGGTGGTAGTAACAACAAGCCTCCTCTATTCTGTGGTGAATATTTTGACTTCTGGAAAATACGCATGAAGGCGCATTTAGAAGCACAAGGAGAGGAAGTATGGGATGCTGTTGAAAATGGTCCATTTATCCCAATATCAGTAATCAATGGCATTGGTTCTGCAAAGCCCAAAACTGCATGGGACGACGATGATAAAAAGAAAGTTCTCTATGACAAAAAGGCAATAAACCTTCTTCAAGGTGCACTCAGTATGGACGAATTTTTCCGTGTCTCAAACTGCAAGACAGCAAAAGAAATATGGGATACCCTGGTTCAAACTCATGAAGGAACGGCTGAAGTAAAAAGATCAAGGCTAAATACCTTGAGTCAAGAATATGAACTATTTCAAATGCAGCTCGGAGAATCCATTCTTGACTTACAAAAGAGATTTGTGCATTTGACAAATCACTTAAATGCTCTTGGTAAAACCTTGACAAATGATGAACTCAACTTGAAAATCCTTAGATCATTGACTAGGGAATGGCAACCAAAGGTAACGGCAATCTCGGAAAAGAAGAGTCTCTCCGCAATGACTTCCGCTACATTATTTGGCAAACTTCAAGAATACGAAACGGAACTCGGTAGACTTGAAAAACATGAAAATTTAGAGAAGAAATCCAAAGGCATTGCTTTGAAAGTTGATTCAAAAGAAAGTCAAGATAAAGATGCATCGGAGGGAGATGAAAACTTCTTGCTTCTTGTAAAAAGGTTAGGAAAATATTTTGGTCATAAAAATAATCTTCATAATGCTAACTTTGTCAAGAGGAAGAAATTTTATAATCATAAAGATAAAGAAGCCTCCACATCAACACAAGATGTCACATGTTATGAATGTGGAAAGCAAGGTCACATAAAGTCGAATTGTCCAAAACTCTCCAAGAAAAATGGATTCAAAGGCAAAAAGGAGTTCAAGAACAAAAAGGCTTATGTTTCATGGGAAGATAATGAGATAAGTTCTTCATCCGATTCGGAAAGCGACGAATGTGCAAATCTAGCATTAATGGCTTCACATCCCTCCGACGATGAAGAAGAGGTTAGTAATGAATTTAATCTTTTTGATGATGATGTTCAAGATGCTATTGATGAACTCTTGAAAGAATGCAAAAGTTTATACAAAAAGGTGTCAAAACAAGAAAAAGAACTTCTAAGTTGTTTAGAAAAAATTGACACCATGACTAAAGATTTTGATCTTCAAAAACAGAATTTTATTAAAGAAAAAGAAAACTTTGCATGCTCCAAGTGTGAATCAAATGTCTTTCAGATTGTTCAATTGAAAAGAGTCATTGAACTATATGAAAAAGGACAAATAGGATTGAAAGGATTACTAAGCCAACAACGTTATCCAAATGATAAAAGGGGTCTTGGTTATGTAAATTCTAAGAAACCAAGTAACAATCCCATTGTTTTTGTAAAGGCTAGTAATAATTCCAATCCCAAGAAAGTAGAAAAGAAGCAAGTTGTTCATAATCATCAAAAGAAAAAAGCTAATGTATCTAAAAAGAAAACATTTCCTAAAAAGAAATCTTATCCTTCTAGATATAGGAGTAACTTTGAACCTACTTGTTTTTATTGTGGTATTAAAGGCCATACACCTAATGCTTGCTATGTTAGAAACTTTAGTATAGCAAGTGGGTATTATGTGTGGGTGAAAAAGGGAACTAACTATGAAGGACCCAAGGCAACTTGGGTACCTAACAAAGAATAATTTGTTTGTGTAGGTATGCTTGAAATCCACATCAAATGTTTGGTATCTTGATAGTGGATGTTCAAAGCATATGACAGGAGATGTACACCAATTTTCATATCTAGTACATAAAGCCAAAGGGTATGTCACCTATGGAGACAACACCAAAGGAAAGATTCTTGGCGTTGGAATAGTTGGCACACCTTCATCCATTCAAATTGAGGATGTTCTCTATGTTGAAGGATTAAAGCACAATCTTCTTAGCATAAGTCAACTTTGCGATAGAGGGTTCAAGATCAAATTCAACAAAGATGAATGTCTCATTATGGATGAGGCAACCAATGAGGTAAAACTCAAAGGTATAAGAACTAACAATATTTTTATGATTACTTTAGATGATTTGTCTCTGAAGGTACAATGTCTTATGGTAAACAACAATGACGCTTGGTTATGGCACAAGAGGATCGCTCACATTCACATGGAGCACTTGAACAAATTGGTTAAGCATGACTTAGTTATTGTTCTACCAAAGATGAAGTTCATCAAAGACAAATTATGTAATGCATGCCAAAAGGGCAAACAGACCAAAACAACTTTCAAATCTAAGAATGTGGTGTCTACTACAAGGCCACTACAATTGTTACACATGGATCTCTTTGGTCCATCAAGAACAAAAAGCTTCGGAGGTAATGTATACGCTTTAGTCATTATTGATGATTTTTCTAGATATTCTTGGACTTTGTTTCTTGTGCAGAAAAGTGATGCTTTTAAAGCCTTTAAGAAGTATGCTAAGCAAATCCAAAACGAAAAATCACTAAAGATTGTATCCATAAGAAGTGATCATGGTGGAGAATTCCAAAATGCTCAATTTGAAGAATTTTGTGAAGAACATGGTATCTCTCATAATTTTTCAGCACCTAGAACTCCACAACAAAATGGAGTAGTTGAAAGAAAGAATAGGTTTCTAGTGGAACTTGCAAGAACAATGCTTAGTGATGCAAATCTTCCTAAATATTTTTGGGCGGATGCGGTTAGTACGACATGTTATGTTGGAAAACGAGTTATCATTAGACCTATAACAAAGAAGACTCCATATGAACTCTTCAAAGGAAGAAAGCCAAATATTGCTCACTTTCACATTTTTGGATGCAAGTGCTTTGTTCTTAATAATGACAAAGACAATCTCGGTAAGTTTGACGAGAAATCCGACGAAGGTATATTTCTTGGTTATTCGCTTTCTAGTAAAGCATTTAGAATTTATAATAAAATAACTTTAACTATTGAAGAGTCTATGCATGTATCTTTTGATGAAACTAACCCCTCCAAGGAGGAAGTAGTTGTTTGTGATGATGATGATCCTATAAATTTACCCCCGGAAGATCTTACAATTGATCAAATTAAGAAATCACCGGAAAATCAAGAAAACATGGTACAACGAGATTCAAACACCAATGATCTACCAAAAGAATGGAGAACTCATACAGACCATCCTATTGATAAAATTATTGGTGACATTAGCCAAGGAGTATCAACAAGATTGAATCTAAAAGATGCTTGCTTAAACATGGCGTTTGTTTCTCAAATTGAACCTACCAAAGTTGATGAAGCCTTAGGAGATGATCAATGGATTATTGCTATGCAAGAAGAATTAAATCAATTCGAGAGAAATCAAGTTTGGGAACTTGTTCCTAGACCAAGTGGTAAACACATCATAGGTACCCGATGGGTGTTTAAGAACAAACTTGATGAGAATGGTCTAATTGTTCTAAACAAAGCAAGGTTGGTTGCCCAAGGTTACAATCAAGAGGAAGGAATCGACTTTGAAGAAACATTTGCTCCGGTTGCAAGGTTAGAAGCTATACGTCTTTTACTTGCTTATGCTTGTTCATTAAATTTTCAGCTTTTTCAAATGAGCGTCAAAAGCGCATTCTTGAATGGATACATCAATGAAGAAGTCTATGTCAAACAACCCCCGGGATTTGAAGACTTCAAACATCCTTCACATGTCTTTAAGTTGAGAAAGGCTCTTTATGGCTTAAAGCAAGCACCAAGAGCATGGTATGATAGACTTAGCAATTTTTTGTGTGAAAAAGGTTTCGAAAAGGGTAAGGTTGATAAAACCTTGTTCATTAAGAAAATCCAAAGTAACACTTTATTGGTTCAAGTCTATGTTGATGATATCATTTTTGGATCGACTAACAAAGAAATGTGTGAGGAATTCTCATTGATGATGCAAGGAGAATTTGAGATGTCTATGATGGGAAAGATGAACTACTTTCTTGGACTACAAATCAAGAAACTAGAAGATGGAACCTTCATCAATCAATCTAAGTATTGCAAAGAATTATTGAAAAAGTTTGATATGGACAATTGTAAAGCCATGAATACTCCAATGGGCTCTGGTACATATGTTGATCAAGATGAATCCGGTACTCCAATTGATATTACAAAGTACAGAGGTATGATTGGTTCTTTATTGTACTTGACAGCAAGTCGTCCTGACATCATGTTTAGTGTTTGTCTTTGCGCTCGCTTTCAAGCAAATCCAAAGGAATCACACCTCATGGCAGTTAAAAGGATCATGAAGTATCTTAAAGGAACAATCAATGTCGGCCTATGGTATCCAAAAGTTAGTACTTGCACTTTAATTGGTTATTCTGACGCGGATTATGCAGGTTGTAAAACTGATCGTAAAAGCACAAGTGGTACGTGTCACATTATTGGAAATGCATTAGTATCATGGGCTTGTAAAAATCAAGCATGTGTTGCTCTTAGCACGGCCGAAGCAGAATACATAGCAGCGGGTAGTTGTTGTGCACAAATTCTTTGGCTCAAGCAACAACTCCGTGATTACGGACTTGATCTCGGATGCATTCCTCTTCGATGCGACAATACAAGTGCTATCAATATTACAAAGAATCCGGTCATGCATTCAAGAACCAAACATATAGATATTCGACATCATTTTCTCCGTGATCATGTACTTAAAGGATATGTCGAAGTCACTTTTGTGGATACTCATAACCAACTCGCAGATATCTTCACTAAACCGCTTGCTCGAGAACCTTTCTTCAAAATCCGAAGAGAACTTGGTATTTTGGATGAAGGTGATATCTAATGTTTCTCCTAAGATGCACGTCTTAATTTTTATATGTATTTATTTCACTCTTTTTCCCCATCCTTTTTTATGTTAACAAAGGGGGAGAAGAATATGCATGTGTGTTGTTTTGTTTTCAAAGAAATTGCAGGCCCACATAAAATATCAAACTCACTCCAAAATTCAAAGAATCATGGACTTAGGGGGAGCATACAATTTAGGGGGAGCCTTGCATTTGCTCAACATGTTTGCTATACAAAACAACATAATCATTTCAAGAAATCGTTTTCAAGACTTGGTTGTCATCATCAAAAAGGGGGAGAATGTAATTGCAAGCTTCTCAAGTCATATTTAAAGCATGTGTTTTGATGAAGACAACATGGACATCAACATTCAAAGGATGTGCAAAAAGCTTATCAACATCAAATAAAAGTCTTGAAGATTATTGAAGAATTATTGAAGAATCATCAAATGTCAAATGGTATAAATAATTCTTAAAATCTTGAATATAGATGTTCACAATATGCATTCATCAACATATACATATTCCATAACTTTAACATCAAGGAAAAATTTGTTTGAAATATCTTTCAAAAAGTATTTTTGAAAATAACCCTTTAGGAACCGGTTCCTCCCTAACAGGGAACCGGGTTCCAGAATTTCTCAAAAAACATGTCCCTGGTTTTTGTACCAGGAACCGGGTTGTACCAATAGGGGAACCGGTTCCTGCGTGATATTTTTGAATTTCAACTTATAACGTTCACTAAGAACCGGGTTCTGTCAGTGTCGGAACCGGTTCCTAGCGAACCAGTGCAGCTTTTACTTTATTTTTTGAACATTTTTTAAGTGGTATCTTTTCATGAATGCATTGCAACTTTTCATATGAATTGGCATGAATGAAGAGGTTCTTATGACTTTATAAAATGCAGATTTTCTTATTTTCAAAAACATATACAAGAATGCTTCAATTTTCAAATTAACAAAAAAAAAACCTTCTTCATATTAACAATTTTCTCATTCATTCAAATTTGAACATAAACTTTCATGTGTTCATAATTTTGTGAAACTTGCCATATACACTTTCATTATCATTACAAGTTTAATACATACATTGTGAACATTTATATATATTGTTGAGAATTGTTTTTATCTTGAAGAAGAATATCAATTGAAGATTGATAAAGCTCTCCATATACTTCAAACTAAATCATTGTATTACTTAAAGAAATTATTCCCTTACTATCCAGGATTGTTGGAAGTAAGTGTTGTGATTTAAAGAGGATTGTTCTTCATTCACATTAGTGTTTGTTTGGTCTTAAAGGTGTTAAGAACCTTTGATCACCCTATAGGTTAGATAGTAAGCATAGGCTGTACAATCATTCTAACTATAGTGAAATCTCTTTCGTGTTGGAAAGGGGACTGGAGTACTCTCGGATTGTGAGGGGAACCAGGATATATCACCGTGTTCTTTACTTTTCCGCATTTATCGCTTTCATCACCATAATCAAGAAAAGATAAAGATATAAACAAAACCTTCAAACACTTAACCAAAATTACTACCAAGCATTCTCATAAAACCGAATAAATTTTTATAAGACCTAATTCACCCCCCCCCCCCCCCTCTTAGGCACTCTGAGACTTACATGTTTAAGTGATCCGCATTGACCAAAGGTGTTGTAGATCCATTAGAGGATTGGTAGAACCAAAACCTCCACACAATGAATCTTTAGGTTATTGGATCAAAGAGATCAAATTAACATACTTGGGCTTGCAATCATAAGTTTGGGCTACGAATGATCACTTATTCGAATCGGGACAAAATTTAGCGCTATGTTAAGCAATCGTAAGTGGACTTATATAGAAGTCGCACCTATTTTGAGGTCGGTCAATAACAATCTATGCACCATTTGTTTTGAGACATGATATAAATATCATGCTCCAACAACATTTAATGCAAGAAGAAGGGGATGAGATGAAGAGGGATTAGGGTAAAAAAGAATAAACCACTTTTGAATTAATATTTAATCAAACTATTATTAAAATCATTCATCCATTTTGGTGGAGTTGAACTCAACACCCAAGATCCAATGATGTTAATAAAGTCATGATCAAAAAATGAACTCAAGTCAGCCAAAAAATAATCACAAAATAATATCATATTTAATATATACATTGAAAGGTTAAAAAATGTTTTTTTAAAAAAGAAAATAATGAGGAAAATATCAGTTATGTTCAAATTAATCAAGAAACGAAAAATAAGGCCATGGAAAAATCAGAAATGGATCCAAATATTTTTATAAAAATTTTGGTAATTTTTAAAAGTCAGAAACTATTTTTAAAAATTAAAATAAATGGGTAAAATAAACAAAAATAGTAAAAAATAACAAAGTCAGAAACAAAAATAAAATGAGGTCACCAATATTTGTCACAATGTCATTGGATCATTCCATAATTTTTTCAGAATTAAAAAATGTGTAAAAGTATTTTTAAACATTTTAAACAAATCAAATAAGTGTAAATTTCATAAAAAATATCAAAACACAAAAATAAATTATGAAAAAATAAAAATCAGAAAGAGAATAATCAAAAAAAAATTCATAATTTTTTCAGATTTTTTGGACTAAAAATGAATTTTCTATGATTTTTTGAAATTTAAAACAATTAAAATATAAAAATCAGAAAAAGAAAATAAAAGAAAAAGATGTGGACCATTGGGTGAGAGTCAAAACGCGTTAGTAATCAAATCCAAGGGATCTGGCGCGTTGTGCATATCATGGTCTTTACTAAATAATATACAGAATCATTAAATAAATCAGAATTTGAAAATCACAAATGTCACGCTTTCATTGGTTAGAAGATGACACATTGGTCATCTTCAACCTCCAGCCCTTACGAATTACAGGTCTCTCTAACTATAAAATCAGAAGCTCAGACCTATGTCATTCGTTTCGTCTCTTCAAGACGAAGACAACCATACCCTCGCGCCATTTTTATATAAACTGTAACTCAAGCAATTTGAAAGAAAGTTTTGAAAAGGGATTTAAAAAATTCATGGTCAAAACGTGTTTCCAGGGTGAAAGTAAATTTTGCGACTAGAACCATGGCAATGAGAGCAACATAATAATACCAAAGTTTTGAAGAATTGATGAAGGAATCTACCTATTGAAGTTGAGTTGCAGAGCTATGAAACTGGACTTCTATGGAGCAATGTAGGGCACGATTCTTGAATGTAAATGTATGGTTAGGTTCAGGGAAGATCAAGGAAGGTGAATTGATGGAGAAAATGGATTAAAAAAGGCTTGATAATAGGATTCGAAGTAGCTGAATTCTGAGTTGTGAAGTAAGTTTGGTAGGGTGATTCTGGCTATCTAAGCTTGGGAATTTGAATGGGGGATGACCCTCTATTTATAGGAAATCAAATGGAATGCTCAAGCGTGTGGAATGATGCAAATTGGAGGGAAATCGTGTGAACCTGATACACGAGCAAAGTATGATCTGATTTATATCAAAACTCATCTGTGATACAGCGGAAAGAACTGACTGTTTTTTGGAATGCTGGTTTGCGTTTTACGTTTATTTCCGCAAAATGTCGCAATAAGCAAGAGTCACCACCGTCTTTTATTTTATCCAACAAGGAAAGGAAAAAAGCACAGAAAAATTCCTTTTTCGAGATGTTTCTCGGGTCCGGGGGGTAGATTATAGAAAGGGAAGGTGTTAGCACCCTTTCTATCTGTGGTTATCCACGGGCTCTTAGGTACTTGCTCAAAGTGTTTTCAAAATTTGCTTTTCTTTGTGTTTGTGGGTTTGAAAAGAGTTTTTGTTTGAAAGGTGTAAGTGCGAAAAGTTTTTGTTTTATTTTGAAAGAGCAAGTACTTAAGAACCGTCTACCTACTCGAAAAAGAAATCAATTTGTGCTAATGTCCTTTAGACAATGCTATCCCACTATTGATGAGTAGGTAGCACCGTCGTTGGAGTTTAAGGGTCAATTCGATTAAGGAACGTGTGGTCACTAAAGCAACGTTAGGATGCCTTAGTGGTAACCCTAATGTCTTAGATCATTTTTCCGAGGCAACCGTTTCGAGGCAACTATGATCTTTGGACAAGAGGACGACCTCTAAAACTTCTTATACTCAATGACCACGTTTGAAGGCAACCAAGCGAGATGTACCCTAAGAGTGTGCATGTGCAAGTGTATTGTTTTCAGTTAATTTTATCTTTGTACATGTCATGGGTGAGCTATGTTGATTTTAGGTTCAAACATTTGATCTTGTTATGCATTCCCTATTATCAAACATCTAACAGTTTATAAGTTGCAGAATTTAAATTGCGGAAATTAAAACTAACTATTACAAGGCGTCGGGTATTTACATCGCCAAAAGCAACCCTTGAAATTAAAATGCGGAAAGTAAATAAAGCGGTAAAATAATTTAAAGCCCTATTAAACTATTACATTCCTGGAAACAGATACAATATTGAAATCCAATGGATCGCGTGCGAGAAATTAAATCGGATAAGTTTTAGGGTTTTGACCCTTTAATATTCAAGAAAAGATTTTTTTGTTTATTTTGAATTAAAAAGAAATTAGACCTAAGTTAATTATTAAATTAAATAAGCTAATTAACTAATTAATGAAAATAATATTTTTTTGGATTTTTGATATTTAAAGAAATAAAATAAATTTGATCAAAATTAGTAAAAACTAGTTATCTACATTAATTTTAATTATTGCAAAAATATTAAAAGTTATACCTAATTAAAACTAAATTAATTAAATTAATATTTATTTACGAAAATAAAGTGCTGAATTTAATTTTAATAAATAAAATATATTTTTTTGGTTTTTGATTAAGATAAATGTTTAATTGGTTAGTGAAATAATAAAACAAAAAATTAAACAAAATAAAGAAATAAAATAGAAAATAGAGTGAGTTAGAGGTTGGGCCTGATTTTTGGAGGTTTAAATAGCAAATTCAAGGTCCATTTGTATACAAGCCTGGCTAACTTTTGCAATTCCATGTGACACGTTGACTAGAGCATATGGTAGGCTTTCATTCTGGACCACCAGATCTGGCCCGGGGCCATCTGGCAGATGATTGGATGATGGCGTATGATGGACCACAATTCCTGAAACACGCTTGAATATCTGTGGAAAAATAACACAAAGCAATATTTTGGACCTGGGATTCGAACCCAGGTCCTCTTGGATTTTGAACCAACGCCCTTGCCACTGAACCAATGTGCCTGAATTGTTAATATATTGAAAGCTAATGATAATAAGACAAAACAAATTCATGGATCAGATAAACAAAATAAAGCGCGTTATATTCAAATGGGCGAATTAGAGCGTGACACGCCATCGTCCCTGTCGTTGGGACCGTGGCTAAAAACTTCTCCACCTATACCAACGGATAATCGTCCATAGCTATAAGCCATGCCATCTCCAAAATCTGCTACGAGCCACAAAAATGCAATCTAAAGGCATAGTCTTACTCGCCTCTTCATCCCGGTTCCAATCATAGTCTTTTTATTGGCCAATTTTTCCTGTAATGAAAACCCTTGAAAAAACCCTAGAAAAACCTACAATGGCATTTTACGATACACAGCATAATAATGAAATTGGTTATTGCAGAAAGTTCACAAATAATGTGAGGAATCAAAATATGCATTTGGTTTTTAGAATGGATGCAAGAATAAAGCTTTGTGAATCCATGAACATGGCGGATCCGAGGGACGCTTACAGTGCTTTTGGAGGCTGGAGAATGCGTGATCTTGATTGGTTCTGCTTCTAAGAAGTGCCAGGAAGCGATTGTGATGCTTGTTAGGTCCTGAAAGTGCCTCTAAGAACGATTTCGATTCCACACTTTTTTGCAATTTTTCCAAGTTTGGTTATTGTGATTCTGCAGCCTCTAACCTCTCAAACTCGTGCCTTTGCATTGTATATGTAATATGGAATGAATTAGGTTAACTTTTTTGGGCTGAATCCTTGTGCATTGATGTTTGGAGATATGATTTGATTCACCATTGAAAACCTTCCAACTTTGTCCAAAATCTAATATTTTGTTCATGATATGGCTTGATACGGATTTGATCATGTCCATGATTACAATTAAGACCTATAACAACCAAAAAGATTCCAAGTGATCAATATTTGGATTTTATTTGATTTAAAATGAATTAATTCAATAAAAAATCAAATAAAATAGAAAAATTAATAAATGGACACATGGCTGAAGCTAGGACACGTGTGGAGTGTGACAAGATCAAATCAAGTGGAAAAGAATGGGCCCATTTGACAAAATTTGATGTTTGGGGATAGTTGACTTTTGGCAATTTTGCAAAAATGCCCAACTTCAACAATGCATAACTTCTTCAATTTTGAACTTTTGGAGGTGTTATTGGAATTTTTATAAATCTTGAGATGTCCTCTAACAAAAAATTTTGGTATCATATCATTTTGATATCCCATGCTCAAGTTATAAGCTTTGGAAAAAAAGTGTTTTTGTTGACTTTCAAAAATGACCTATAATGTCCAAATTTGTAACTTTTTGTGAGTGCATTTCTTGATCTTGGGGTATGAAGATGGATTGTAGGAAATTTCATCCTCTTAAAAATGAGCTTTGGATGGGTCATTTCTCATAAAGTATGAGAAAGTTATGCTTGGTCAAAGTTGAGTTGACTTTTCCTACAAAACCCTAATTTAGCAACTTTTGAGTCTTGATGAATTTTGAGCAATCCTTGATGAATCATGATCAACCCTTGATTAAATGATGAAATATCCTTCAAAATGAGAATTTTGACAAAAAAATCTTGAAGTTTGACTGTATGTAGGTCACAGTTGACTTTTGCCCTAGCATAGTCGATTTTTAGACCCCTTGAGCAATTGACTAACCAAACTTCCTCTGCAAGGCTTGAAATTTGACATGGATGACCTTAAGAACATATTAGGACATTGGGAAGCACTTGAGGTCATTTTGATGCAAGGACCTTGATGCAACACAAAACCCTAATTTGAGGTTGACTGCCTTAGGAGATGACTTGACTTTCCAACTTTTGAGCAATCTTGAGCCACTTGGAGATTTTTCTTGCAATATTTTGGAGAAATATAGGAGGGAAAATTTTGGGGTACAAAAGATGCCCCTGTTCAATTTTCTTAAACCTGAGGATATAGATTGGCTTTCGGGCCTTTCGTGATCCGAAGGTGGAAGATGATTGAACACTAGAGTGCCTAGAAATTTGCACTCGCATGAAGTGGTATCAACCTAGTGATGTCGGGAATAGGCTTACAGATGCCATTTGGAGACTGTTGATAGGTGGTCTGAACTTCAACTGGAATACGAATCAGGGAGATCTTATTGGCGATCTGACTGAACCAGAGGGGGTCTTGGATTAACTTTGACTGGATCGGCATCAGAAAAATCTTTAGGAATCGATTTAACTGGACCAGACAAGGTCTTGGATTAACTTTGAATGGATCGATATCAGAAAAATATTTAGGAATCAATTTAACTGGACCAGACAAGGTCTTGGAACAACTTCAACTGGATCGGCATCCGAAAAATCTTTAGGAATCAATTTAACTGGACCAGAGGAGGTCTTGGATCAACTTTGACTGGATCGGCATCAGAAAAATATTTAGGAATCGATTTAACTGGACCAAAGGAGGTCTTGGATCAACTTTGACTGGATCGGCATCAGAAAAATCTTTAGGAATCGATTTAACTGGACCAGACAAGGTCTTGGATTAACTTTGACTGGATCGGCATCAGAAAAATATTTAGGAATCGATTTAACTGGACCAGACAAGTTCTTGGAACAACTTCAACTGGATCGGCATCAGAAAAATCTTTAGGAATCAATTTAACTGGACCAGAGGAGGTTTTGGATCAACTTTGACTGGATCGGCATCAGAAAAATCTTTAGGAATCGATTTAACTGGACCAGACAAGGTCTTGGAATAACTTCAACTGGATCGGCATCAGAAAAATCTTTAGGAATCGATTTAACTGGACCAGAGGAGGTCTTGGATCAACTTTGACTGGATCGGCATCAAAAAAATCTTTAGGAATCGATTTAACTGGACCAGACAAGGTCTTGGAATAACTTCAACTAGATCGGCATCAGAAAAATATTTAGGAATCGGTTTAACTGGACCAGAGGAGGTCTTCCACATAGTTGAGAATTTAACTGCACCTTTCCTGAAAGGTAAAGGTCAGTCATATGCAATGCATGATATGGATCAAGCAATGATGATCTCAAAATAAATGAGATTGTGTTATATGATGCGTATATGCATGTATTATGATGTATGGAAATGTCATGTTTTAGCTGGGGAAAATAAATCCCGGATAGTTGCTGGAGAATAGAGTTGGATTCTTCGTTTCCGCTGGGGATGACGAACGAAGATGATAGACCTGCAGGAGAGGATGACTCCGTTGGGGAATAAACTGATGAGGAGATTACTCTGAGGGGAATTACTCTGAGGGGAATTACTCTATGGGGAAGAGATGTTCTGCTGAGGGTTCCACTGATAAACTCCATTGGGGATGGATTACCGTTGCTGGTGATATTGAATCTTGAGGATTGAGTTCCTGTTTATGAAAGGAAAGAATTCCGCTGGGGATAATCTCTCAGTTGTGACTTGCTGGGGGTAACCCTTTAGACTCTTATGGGGATAACCTTCTGAGTTCTACTGGGAATGATCTTTTGAACTTGGCTAGGGAGATTTATTTTTGTACTCCGCTGGGGATAAACTTCCAGAGTTTAATAGGGATGATGCTTCAACTCGGTTGGGGAAGCTTTTTCAGACTGTGCTGGGAAAATATTGACTTCACTGGGGGTATCTTGTATTCTATCGGGGAACATTCTTATATTTTGCTGGGGAATATTCTCATACTCCGCTGGGGAATATTAAGACTGTCGGGGATATCGAGCCTTTTTAGTGCTGATGGTAGATAAACTCTGCTTGGGGAGAGCATTGCTGATTTGTTCATAGTTGCAAGTCCTAATTGGGGAGAGCTACTATTATTGTCTTACTCTGAGGGGAGTGAAAGTATCTTGGTCATATTCTTCAGCTGATTTTACCTTGTACCTGAGGGACAGAGCAACTATACAGTTCAGACACTTCTTATTGCCCCTGTTTCTGCTATTACCAGTAATTCGTCTTTTGTTTCGCATGTAAATATTTATGAGCAACAATTAATGTCAAATGCATATATCAAAAATGAACATTGGACGTTCTTTGCAAAACAAAACAGATAAAGGAAAAACAGAAGAAAAAAAAATTGAAAATGAATTTGTATTGATTTTGAAGTTTGGCCTGTAAATAGGCGCTTTTGTACAAGAGGCTGACGTCCTAGTAAGAGAACGCCGTCGAATAATAGAATTTACACAATTTGTGAAAAACTAAACAAAACAGCTATGTGAATAATCCCACTGGGTTCCAACTCTGCTATTGCCTTTATGTCCTCAAGCATCTCATCGCTTTGCTACTAGTTGAAGATGAATCAGGTTGATTAGTGTCGTCTGAGCTTGATAGTCGATACCAAAGTCTAGATGCAAGGTGATCCAATGAGACATAGTGTTATGCTTTAATCCCTAATTTTTTCCTGGACTGCCCTTTCGGGTTTTCAGTCCACCGGAATACCCTTTTTTGCCCAAGCCGCCTTTTCAGGTTTTCGACTTGCCGGGTGTACAGATTTTTTTCATTTTTATCCCTTATTTTTGCCCGAACCCTTTTGGTTCGCCGGGAAGCCCTTATTTTTGCCTAGGCCAGTCAACCTAGCGGGTCATTAATTATGCGTAGTATCTTTTCACTATGTCTGCATTGACGGGGTGAGGGAGGTCGTCACCATCCATGGTGGTTAGAATCATAGCTCCGCCAGAGAAAACATTTTTAACCACAAATGGCCCTTCGTAAGTAGGGGTCCATTTTCCCCTGGGATCACCTTGAGGTAATTTGATGCGCTTGATAACCAGGTCCCCAACTTGATACTCTTGTCGTCTAACTTTCTTGTTAAATGCCTTGGTCATTCGCTTTTGGTACGTCTGACCATGACAAATAGCAGTAAGTCTCTTTTCGTCAATTAAGTTCAGCTGATCAAGCCGGGTCTGAATCCAGTCGTCTTCGTTCAAACCTGCATCCTTCATGATCCGGAGCGAGGGTATCTGAACTTCAATGGGCAAGACTACCTCCATGCCATATACCAAGGAATAAGGTGTTGCCCCTGTTGACGTCTGTGCTGAGGTACGATCCCCATGAAGAGCAAATGGTAACATCTCGTGCCAGTCTTTGTATGTCACTGTCATCTTCTGCACAATCTTCTTAATGTTCTTATTAGCCGCTTCTACAGCCCCATTCATCTTCGGCCGTTTGGGAGAAGAGTTATGATGTTGTATCTTGAATTACTTGCAGAGCTCGGTGATCATCTTATTGTTGAGATTGGTACCATTGTCCGTAATGATCTCTCTGGTACACCGTACCGACAAATCAGATTATGCCGAATAAACCGTGCTACGATGTTATTGGTTACGGTAGCGAAGGAAGCTGCTTCAACCCACTTCGTAAAGTAATCAATAGCCACCAGGATGAAACGATGTCTGTTGGATGCCGTAGGTCTGATCTCGCAGATCATATCAATGCCCCGCATTGCAAAAGGCCAAGGAGCTGTCAAGACGTTCAGAGGAACTGGAGGTATATGCACCTTATCAGCATAGACTTGGCACTTGTGACATGTCCGAGAATGCTGATAACAGTCGGCTTCCATTATGGACCAGTAATATCCCGCCTGAAGGATTTTCTTTGCCATGGTATGTCCACTGGAATGGGTTCCGAAAGTACCTTCGTGTAACTCTGTCATGATTCTGTCTGCCTCGTTCTTATCCACGCATCGCAGTAAGGTTGAATCATGGTTGCGTTTGTAAAGAATGCTATTATTGATGAAGAACTTTGTTGCGAACCTCCTCAGAAACTTCTTGTCATTAACAGATGCACCCTCGGGGTATTCCTGGGCCTCAAGGTATCTCTTCACCTCATGAAACCAGGGATTTTCTGTTACCTCTTCAGTCTCAATATCACAGCAATGTGCAGGTTCGTCCAGTATTTCAATGATGATTCGGGGAGCCTCGTTGTCCCAATTGACTTTGAACATAGAAGACATCGTAGCCAGCGCGTCCGCCAACTGATTCTCCTCTCTAGGGAAGTGTTCAAAGTTTATATCCTCGAAGTGCGGAAGCAAAGTCAACACATACTCCTTGTAAGGAATCAGATTTGGGTGTTTCGTATCCCACTCGCCTTTGATCTGACTGATCACGAGAGCGGAATCTCCAAAGACACTCAGAAACTTAATCCTTAGGTCAATTGCTGCTCGAAGACCCATAATGCACGCCTCATACTCCGCCATATTGTTGGTGCAGTTGAAACATATTTGAGCGGTGAATGGAGTATGAGAGCCTTTAGGAGATGTGATCACGGCGCCAATGCCATTACCCAAAGCGTTTGAAGCTCCATCAAAGTACATAGACCATCGGGATCCCTCCTCAGGTCCTTCATCCGGTCCAGGTGTCTCACAATCAGTTACCAATATGATATCCTCGTCTGGAAATTCAAAGTTCATAGACTGGTAATCATCCACTGCCTGATGTGCCAAATGGTCTGCCAACACACTTCCCTTGATTGCCTTTTGGTTCGTATACTGGATATCATACTCAGTCAATATCATCTGCCATCTCGCTATTCTTCCATACAAGGCAGGCTTCTCGAAGATATACTTGATTGGATCCATCTTTGATATCAACAGAGTAGTGTGAGTCAACATATACTGTCTCAACCGACGAGCAGCCCATGCCAAAGCGCAACAAGTTTTCTCGAGCAGTGAGTATCGGGTCTCACAATCGGTAAACTTTTTGTTAAGGTAATAAATAACATGCTCTTTTCGGCCAGACTCGTCATGCTGACCCAGCACACACCCCGTTGAGTTGTCGAGCACTGTCAAGTATAATATCAAAGATCTCCCTTCAACTGGTGGCATCAGAATATGTGGCTCTTGGAGATACTCTTTGATCCTTTCGAAAGCGACCTGGCATTCATCGTTCCAACGTACTACTTGATCTTTCTTAAGCAGCTTGAAGATTGGCTTACAAGTAGCAGTTAGGTGCGAGATGAATCGGGCAATGTAATTCAGACGTCCCAGAAAGCCTCTGACTTCTTTCTCTGTTCTAGGAGCTGGTATTTCCTGTATGGCCTTCACCTTGGCAGGGTCCACTTGAATACCTTTATCGCTTACGACGAAACCCAGTAGCTTACCAGACCTCACCCCGAAGGTGCACTTGTTTGGGTTTAACCTCAGTTTGTATAACTTCAACCTGTCAAAGAGCTTCTGAATGTGGTCAAGATGTTCTTCCTCAGTTTGGGACCTTGCAATCATATCGTCGACATATACCTCAATCTCATGATCGATCATGTCATGAAACAAAGCAACCATGGCACGCTGATACGTTGCCCCAGCGTTCTTTAATCCAAACGGCATGACCTTGTAGCAAAAGGTACCCCACTGAGTAACAAAGGTTGTCTTTTCCATGTCTTCGAGGGCAATTTTAATCTGATTATAACTGGAGAAACCATCCCTAAAGGAGAATACCTTATGCTGAGCAATGTTGTCAACCAGAACGTCGATATGAGGCAGAGGGAAATCATCCTTGGGGCTTGCCCTGTTCAGATCCCTATAGTCGACACACATTCGAACCTTACCATCCTTCTTCGGCACATGAACCACATTGGCAACCCACTGCGGGTAAGAAGTAACTGCTAGAAAACCGGCGTCAAATTGTTTCATAACTTCAGCCTTGATTTTCTCAGACATCCCTGGGCGCATTCGGCGGACTTTCTGTTTTACTGGAGTACAGTCTTCCTTGGTAGGCAGGCGGTGAACCACAATATCGGTATCCAACCCAGGCATATCTTCATAAGACCAGGCGAAGATCTCAACGTAGTCACGCAACATCTGAATCAACCGCTGCTTCACACTAAGCTCCAGATTTGCACCGATCTTGAATTCCTTCTTGTCTATCTCAGTACCCAGATTTACTGATTCCACCGGCTCTTTGTATGGTTGTATGTCCCTCTCTTCTTGGAGTAACAGTCTTGCAAGTTCACCAGGCACTTCACAATCATCTTCACCTTCGTCTTAGGCTAAGTTGATCGGATTTTCGAAGTCATAACTGGCAGTAGCAGAGTCGTTATCAGTAAGATCCAGAGTGGATGTAGACCTGTATATGTGAGTGTGTGTAAAATAGCTGTTTTGCAATATGTAATAAAAGAAAAACAAGGAGCACAAAATTTGAAATGCAAGAAAACGTCCAATGCTTTTATTAATGATATATGTAGATGACACACAAAATCCCTCACAATTGAAGCCACGGTGTCCCGGGTAAGACACCGGGCCATAAAGTTTAAAACATTGTCTATTAAAAATTCAAAACAAAAAGTTTCATTACTGGGTGATAACAAAAACGGACATAGAATCCTTCGCTATCCAGTTGCTTAATCCACCATTGGTAGTAGGATAGATCCAACTCTCAATGTCAAACTCTTCATCATCGTCATCCCCGATAGCATTCACCCCTGCATCTTGTTTAGGCTTTTCTGACGTTCCAAACTCAATCTCCTTCGCATCGATTAAGTCTTGTATCTTATTCTTCAAAGTCCAACAATCATCTGTATTATGCCCCGGGCTATCAGAATGATAAGCACAGCGGGCATTAGGGTTGTACTTTGGTGATGTAATGTTTGGATTCTTCGGGGCCTCCCTTGGAACCACCAGGTTGGTTTTCAGTAACTGTGGTAGAATCTGAGACAAAGTCATACTGAGACGAGTGAATTGCCTTCGCGGTTTCTCGTCCTTTTGTTGATTGTTGTGTTAAGGAGCACCAACAGGTCTTGAAATAACAACCACATTGACAGCTTGGCGGTGTTCAGGTCTATTCTGGCTTTTTGAACTGTAGGCAGCACTGGACTCTTTCTTAAAAGTATTTTTCTCGGTGCTCGATGAAGCACCCTTTTGTATCTTACCAGCCTTAATACCAGCCTCAATCCTTTCACCTGTCATAGTTAGCTCTGTAAACCCAAACAAAGAGCTTCCAATTAGATGGTTGAAAAATGGACCAGACAAGGTCCCCAGAAACATATCCACAAGCTCCCGATCAACCAAGGGTGGTTGTACTCTTCCGGCGAGGTCCCTCCATTTCTGAGCATAATCTTTGAAACCTTCACCCGTTCCCATTGACATACCCTGGAGTTGGGTACGTGTAGGAGCGAGGTAAGAATTGTATTGGTACTGCCTGTAGAAAGCAGTAGACAAATCCTCCCTACTGCGGATACTGGCTACGTCCAACTGATAAAACCACTCAAGCTGAGTCCCTGAGAGACTGTCTTGAAAGAAATGGATCCATAGGTTCTTATCAGCAGTGTACGGCTGAATCTTCCTCACATATGACCGGAGGTGCAGCTTCGGACAAGAAACTCCGTCATACTTAGCAAAAGATGGTGCTTTGAATTTGTGGGGAATCACCACCCCAGATGATAGACCCAGATCACCAAAGTCCAGACCAGGCACTTTCTGAACTTCCATCGCACTCAACCGGTCTTCCAGTTGTTTATATCTATCCTCGGCCGGAGGATACTCGTCTTCGTCGAAGTCCATCTCGTTGTCGGAGACCACAGGGCTAGGAGCCCTCCTTTCTTCCTGACTATCTTTCCCTCCAAATGAGGTGGTCAGATCAACTTCATCCCGTAGCCTGTTACCAAACCTGTGCCCTGTGTTAAACAGGATTGTCCTCTTCTTCTTCTTCTTCTTCTTCTCTTTCAGAATCAGGGTCTTCAGATCTTGCTGACCTTTAGCTAGATTCATGAACAACTCTTGGAATTGGGCATTCTGGGCCTGTAGGGCCTTGATTGCTTGCTCGGTTGATGGTTCAGCAGACATGACGAGTGCTGAAATAAACAGCGAAGAAGATAAGAGACCTGTAATGGGTACCTGTTATGAAGTGCATGGGATGAAATGCGTATGATATGATTTCAAAGACAATCGGGATATTCAAATTTGTAAACTAGAAAGGAAACACACTTTTATTAGATAACTTTTAAAATTCAAACTGTTCAACAGATGCCCTTAACGCGTTACAAGAAAGGAAATACTGAAAAGTAAATTAAAGTTGGAAAGGAAAACATCAAAGGCCAATCAGTTCTCCCATGGTCTCTTCTTATCGGTGCGAACATAGTCATTGAGAATCCGCTCGTTCTCCAGCTGCCTAGTCAACTTCTGGATCTTCTGCTCTTGCTCGTTGAACTTTTCTCGGTAAGCATCCCGCTCTTCTCTCAGCTGCATCCAAGACCTTTTCAACGCCCCAATGTTAGTGGGCATATGAGGATGGAGGATGGTCGGAAGAACCCCTTCTTCATTAGCAACTTCAACAATGATAGGCCGGACGGCTTCATAGGGCATACCCAGATTTTGGGCACGGATACGAACCCATCTGAGATATGGCTCCATTGGAAGAGAAGTCTTTGGACCCAGCTCATGTGGATCAGATCTGTGGACTCTATCCCAAGCTCTTATAAATCTGCGGCGTTGCTCGTCGCTATCCCCTTGAAAATCAAAGATGATACTAGGCATTAACAGCTCATGAGGTCCTTCTCTTCTGGCTCGCCCAAACTAACGTAAGGCCAAGCATGGATTGTAAGAAATTCCTCCATTGGTTCCTATCAGGGGAACATTGGGGTACTCCCCACATCGGTCAATAATAACCACCTCGTCCATACCCTTGAGAGTCCAGATGATGTCATTATGGGAGAGAGACATAACCCTATAGGCCCGGCCCATTCCTTCTTTGTTCTTCAGCACTGACTTGGGAAGGTGCAAAATAAACCACCTTGCCAATAATGGAGCACAGCACATCAAGGTTCCCCGCTTTCGGGCAATACGGGCATAAAGCTGATAAATAATATCACCCAAGAGAGTGGGTACATGATTACGAGAGATGAAGATTTTCACCGCATTCACATCAACAAAGGAGTCAGAGTTCGGAAACAATACCAAGCCATATATCAGAAGAGCCAGAATATCCACGAATGCTTTGAAGTCTAGACTATCCCAGAAATAGTTAGCCTTACCAACCAAGAACTTAGTCAGAAAGCCCTTTGCTCCACTTCTAGTCTCCCAATTAGCCATTACCTCATCTTTTGTCATATGAAGGGCTGCAGTAATCTCTTCCGGCCTAAGGATCTTTTCCCAACCAGTAAACGCGGTCTACTCTAGAATAGAGATACCGAGCAACTCAGAGAATTCTTCTAAGGTGGGGACCAACTGGTAGTCCTGGAAAGTGAAGCAATGGTACAGCGAATCATAGAATTGGACCAAAACACTCATCATCTGCTTGTTCAATTTGGAGGTGACCAAACTGAGAAGGTAACCATGTCTCCTGATGAAAGAGGTGGTATCAGGCATCTTTGCAACCAACTCTTTAAGCATGGTGGGAACTTGGACAAAGTTGATCCGGATGGTATTCCTACGCATGGGCATCATGATGACCTACAAAACAGAACAAAGATGAATCCCTCCTATCTTTGAAATAGGTTAGTCCAATGCAAGATGTATGCAATGTTATGATGTCATGATGTCATGATAGAAAGCACTCCACAAGTATCCACAAATAGCAAACATGGTAAAGGCACACAAGTCACACAGAGATCCCTTAGATTTCAGGATGGCAAGGAGTCTAGGTACTACCCTCTTTCAGTTCGGTTGGTTTAAACCTGTCCTAAAAATAGTAACCGGGTTCTAAAAGATCTCAATATCACTGACTACCCTCAATCGGTCATAATTCCAGTTTAGCAACCTTTTCTTGCAGCCGGAATCATCGCGAGAGTTTAGTCTCAATGAGTGTAGCATACTGCTACTGTTCTATGGCCAAGTTGGTCAATTTAAAGGTTCTAAGGTCAGTTGGTGCTTAGTGACCCATTAGAAGACCCATATTCTCCTCGTTCCAACATAATGGATATCGGTACAGACTAAAGTGCCACACCAACGTAGCTACTGCTTCAACTGTATCGGTCTACGCCATACAGTTCCCTCACAGTTTATTACTACTTACCTAAAGGGTATCCCCAGATCCGGGTTAGGATCTATAGTAACTCTGATACAAGCCCACAAGTATAAAGCATACAAAGCAAACAATTGAAAACACAATGATCTAATCCTAAGGTACACCCCACTTATTAAGAATGTTCCCCAGCAGAGTCGCCAGTTCTGTGATACGGTGGGAAGAACTGACTGTTTTTTGGAATGCTGGTTTGCGTTTTGCGTTTGTTTTTGCAAAATGTCACGGTAAGCAAGAGTCGCCATCGTATTTTATTTTATCCAACAAGGAAAGGAAAAAAGCACATAAAAATTCCTTTTTCGAGATGTTTCTCGGGTCCGGGGGGTAGATTATAGAAAGGGAAGGTGTTAGCACCCTTTCTATCTGTGGTTATCCACGGGCTCTTAGGTACTTGCTCAAAGTGTTTTCAAAATCTGCTTTTCTTTGTGTTTGTGGGTTTGAAAAGAGTTTTTGTTTGAAAGGTGTAAGTGCGAAAAGTTTTTGTTTTGTTTTGAAAGAGCAAGTACTTAAGAACTGTCTACCTACTCGAAAAAGAAATCAATTTGTGCTAATGTCCTTTAGACAATGCTATCCCACTATTGATGAGTAGGTAGCACCGTTGTTGGAGTTTAAGGGTCAATTCGACTAAGGGACGTGTGGTCACTAAAGCAACGTTAGGATGCCTTAGCGGTAACCCTAATGTCTTAGATCATTTTTCCGAGGCAACCGTTTTGAGGCAACTATGATCTTTGGACAAGAGGACGGCCTCTAAAACTTCTTATACTCAATGACCACGTTCGAAGGCAACCAAGCGAGGTGTACCCTAAGAGTGCGCATGTGCAAGTGTATTGTTTTCAGTTAATTTTGTCTTTGTACATGTCATGGGTGAGCTATGTTGATTTTAGGTTCAAACATTTGATCTTGTTATGCATTCCCTATTATCAAACATCTAACAGTTTATAAGTTGCAGAATTTAAATAGCGGAAATTAAAACTAACTATTACAAGGCGTCGGGTATTTACATCGCCAAAAGCAACCCTTGAAATTAAAATGCGGAAAGTAAATAAAGCGGTAAAATAATTTAAAGCCCTATTAAACTATTACATTCCGGGAAACAGATACAATATTGAAATCCAATGGATCGCGTGCGAGAAATTAAATCGGACAAGTTTTAGGGTTTTGACCCTTTAATATTCAAGAAAAGATTTTTTTGTTTATTTTGAATTAAAAAGAAATTAGACCTAAGTTAATTATTAAATTAAATAAGCTAATTAATTAATTAATGAAAATAATATTTTTTTGGATTTTTGATATTTAAAAAAATAAAATAAATTTGATCAAAATTAGTAAAAACAAGTTATCTACATTAATTTTAATTATTGCAAAAATATTAAAAGTTATACCTAATTAAAACTAAATTAATTAAATTAATATTTATTTACAAAAATAAAGTGCTGAATTTAATTTTAATAAATAAAATATATTTTTTTGGTTTTTGATTAAGATAAGTGTTTAATTGGTTAGTGAAATAATAAAACAAAAAATTAAACAAAATAAAGAAATAAAATAGAAAATATAGTGAGTTAGAGGTTGGGCCTGATTTTTGGAGGTTTGAATAGCAAAATCAAGGCCCATTTGTATACAAGCCTGGCTGACTTTTGCAATTCCATGTGACACGTTGACTAAAGCATATGGTAGGCTTTCATTCTGGACCACCAGATTTGGTCTGGGGCCATCTGGCAGATGATTGGATGATGGCGTATGATAGACCATAATTCCTGAAACACGCTTGAATATCTGTGGTAAAATAACACAAAGCAATATGGTGGACCTGAGATTCGAACCCAGGTCCTCTTGGATTTTGAACCAACGCCCTTGCCACTGAACCAATGTGCCTGAATTGTTAATATATTGAAAGCTAATGATAATAAGACAAAACAATTTCATGGATCAGAAAAACAAAATAAAGCGCGCTATATTCAAATGGGCGAATTAGAGCGTGACACGCCATCGTCCCTGTCATTGGGACCGTGGCTAAAAACTTCTCCACCTATACCAACGAACAACCGTCCGTAGCTATAAGCCATGCCATCTCCAAAATCTACTACGAGCCACAAAAATGCAATCTAAAGGCATAATCTTACTCGCCTCTTCATCCCGGTTCCAATCATAGTCTTTTTATTGGCCAATTTTTCCTGTAATGAAAACCCCTGAAAAAACCCTAGAAAAACCTACAATGGCATTTTACGATACACAGCATAATAATGAAATTGGTTATTGCAGAAAGTTCACAAATGATGTGAGGAATCAAAATATGCAATCGTTTTTGAGAATGGATGCAAGAATAAAGCTTTGTGAATCCATGAACATGGCGAATTCGAGGGACGCTTACAATGATTTTGGAGGTTGGAGAATACGTGATCTTGATTGGTTCTGCTTCTGAGAAGTTCCAGGAAGCGATTGTGATGCTTGTTAGGTCCTGAAAGTGCCTCTAAGAACGATTTCGATTCCACACTTTTTTGCAATTTTTTCAAGTTTGGTTCTTGTGATTCTGCAGCCTCTAACCTCTCAAACTAGTGCCTTTGCATTGTATATGTAATATGGAATGAATTAGGTTAACTTTTTTGGGTTGAATCCTTGTGCATTGATGTTTGGAGATATGATTTGATTCACCATTGAAAACCTTCCAACTTTGTCCAAAATCCAATATTTTGTTCATGATATGGCTTGATACGGATTTGATCATGTCCATGATTACAATTAAGACCTATAACAACCAAAAAGATTCCAAGTGATCAATATTTGGATTTGATTTGATTTAAATTGATTTAAAATGAATTAATTCAATAAAAAATCAAATAAAATAGAAAAATTAGTAAATGGACACATGGCTGAATCTAGGACACGTGTGGAGTGTGACAAGATCAAATCAAGTGGAAAATAATGGGCCCATTTGACAAAATTTGAAGTTTTGGGGATAGTTGACTTTTGGCAATTTTGCAAAAATGCCCAACTTTAACAATGCATAACTTCTTCAATTTTGAAATTTTGGATGTGTTCTTGGACTTTTTAGAAATCTTGAGATGTCCTATAACCAACCCTTTTGGTCTCATCTTATTTTCATATTCCATTCTAAAGTTATAAGCTTTGGCAAAAAAGGTGTTTTTGTTGACTTTCAAAAATGACCTATAATGTCCAAATTTGTAACTTTTTGTGAGTGCATTTTTTGATCTTGGGGTATGAATATGGATTGTATGAAATTGAATCCCCTTTAAAATGAGATTTGGATGGGTCATTTCTCATAAAGTATGAGAAAGTTATGCTTGGTCAAAGTTTAGTTGACTTTTCCTACAAAACCCTAATTTAGCAACTTTTGAGTCTTGATGAATTTTGAGCAATCCTTGATGAATCATGATCAACCCTTGATCAAATGATGAAATATCCTTCAAAATGAGAATGTTGACAAAAAAATCTTGAAGTTTGACTGTATGTAGGTCACAGTTGACTTTTGCCCTAGCATAGTCGATTTTTAGACCCCTTGAGCAATTGACTGACCAAACTTCCTCTGTAAGGCTTGAAATTTGACATGGATGACCTTAAGAACATATTAGGACATTGGGAAGCACTTGAGGTCATTTGGATGAAAGGACCTTGATGCAACACAAAACCCTAATTTGAGGTTGACTGCCTTAGGAGATGACTTGACTTTCCAACTTTTGAGCAATCTTGAGCCACTTGGAGATTTTTCTTGCAATGTTTTGGAGAAATATGGGAGGGAAAATTTTGGGGTACAACATCATCAAATCCTTGCTTTTTAAGGCTCTAATCCACTTTGGCAACTTGGTTAAACATGTTTAGATCACAAACGCGTGCTAATTTGATGTTTAAAGGCCAAAACATGGATTTCAAATTCTGACTCATGGTGAAACTTCAGTTCCAAGTTACCAAGTTCAATCCAATGGAATTTCCACCTCAATGGGTCTTAGGGCAAGATTCTTGATGCTTTGGAAAGATGATATTGCAAGCTTTGTAATGGAAAAAGAATGGAATCAAATGGATGCTTGAGCTGAAAATTACATGGAGTCAAAGTTGAGGAAGAAGAGTTGACTTTCCATTCTTAGAAATATTTCAAATTCTTCTTTAAAAATGACCTATAATCTCTTGCTTCCAAACATGGCCTTGCACTTGGAATTTGCTCTTAATCGAAAAAGATGGAATGAAGTAGACCTCTTGAATGACATTTTGAAATTTGAACCAATCAAAATCTCCAAAAATTGAGCAAGTTATGGCTTGTTGAAGTTGGCCAAAAATCATGAAATAACCTATAATCCTTTGCATTCTTAAGGCAACTTCCACCCATTTTCTTACTTTGCACATAAAAGAAGGCATGAAGTAAACTTCCTTAGGGTCATCATGAAAAAAGAATGGGCTCAAAGGGATAAAAATTTACCAAGTTATGACCATTTGAAATCATATATAGGAAAATGGGAATTTATCTGGGTGACTTGTAACTTTCCTCCTTTATTAAGTTCCTTCCACATGAAAACTCCTTGGAATTTTTGAAGTGATTTGTTGGTAACTCTTTGAAGAGAAGAATGTTTTTGGAATCACTCAAAAATACCAAAAGATGAGCAAGATATGCCCCTTTGAAGTCCAAAACCCTAGCCTCTAGATCCAAAGAAAGCTTGGTGGAACTTTGCCAAGTTTGAACAAACTCTTTGTGTCAATACTCTTCCTTTGTGAATAGAAATTGCTGAGGATGATGATGAGGACCTATGGCCACCAACCAATTTCATACCAACTTCAAAACAACTTTAATAGTGAGGTTTTAATCTCTCAAGATTTTGACTAGGGCATGGAAATAAACTCATGTACCCATGAAGCAACATGTTAAAACCTTATTGCCTTGACCTACATTATTAACAAGTGAGACAAACCAATATTGCATTTTGTTAGTTTAGAGAGAAAATCAAAGCAAAATATCCATGATCATAAGAGAAAACAAGTTAAGGTGCTTGGTAACTCCTCATAGAGCAAAGCTAAAGATAAGTAGAAGAACCAAAAGCCCTAATGTGATTCTGTGGTGATTGAAACAATATGGTATGATGAAGGGATCTTAGGGGCAAAAATTGGGGTACAACAGGAATCAAAGACAATTTTTATTATTGATTTTAAAGATTAAAGCAACAGATATGCCCATACAATATCAATACTTTTACCTTGGCAGAGTGAAAGATTTTTGAAAAGATTAATAAAAAACAAATTACTTTGAGATATGAATGCAAGAGGGAACATCAATAGTGATCCAATTTTGGACTCTGACTCCATGCGTCACGTTGTTCGGAATCTCTTGCTCTTCTTCGCCTTATAGAATAGCATTGATCCTAGGAACAATTGGATAAAGATAACCTTCGCTTCAAAAGATGTCTTGATACTTTCCCAAAGCAGACATTGACTTCATAATCTCACTTTTACCATTCTTCACAGAGAATCCCAAACCAGCTCTATTCTTACTCACAGGCGGATCCACAATCTACCCCCATGCTTTACTAGGGCCATTATGCACTACCTGCTGAGCATCCTTAAACGAAGTTATAGAATTCTCATTTTCTCTTACATTATCAATGGATAAAGCTTGGAATTGAGTTCCAATAACAACTTCATCCGCTTCCACAACATTGAAAGAAGATAAATGAGATATTAACAACGATTGTCTCCATTTATGATGACTACCTTTCCTTCACGAACAAACTTCAGCTTCTGGTATAAAGTTAAAGTAACAGCCCCTGCCTCGTTGATCCACGGTCGTCCTAGTAAACAACTGTAAGCAGGAACAATATCCATAACCTGGAAAGCAATTTGAAACAGGTGTGGGCCTATGTGAATAGGAAAATATGCTTCCCTGATGACAGACTTCCTCGATCAATCAAAAGATTTTACAATTATGCCACTCGGGCGCATGAGAGTTCCTTGGTACTTCAACTTCATGAGTGTGATCCTCGGTATGACATTTAAAATGGACACGTTGTCAATCAGCACATTGGACAATGGATCGTTCTTAAAATTCATGGAGATATGGAGAGCCAAGTTATGATTCCTTCCTTCATCGGGCAGCTCGTCATCTCAGAAACTCAGGTTATTACAGGATGTAATATTCCCGATAACACTACTGAATTGGCCTAAAGGCATATCACTTTCTACGAAAGCTTGATCCAATACTCTCAACAAATATTCCCTGTGAGTAGAAGAGTTCATTAGCAAGGCTAGAATAGATATTTTTGATGGAGTCTGCAACAATTGAAATTTTGTATCAAGAGGTAAGTTTTCCAAACTTTGAAATTCTGTACAAGCATCATTTACATTTACTTTCTAAAGATAAAATGTAGATATCATGTCTATGAAGCTAACCATGCCCTTAAATCTCACTTTAATTGACTGGGTGATGAGAATTTTGGAACTGAGTTTTCTGAAATGTTAAGTTTTCAGTTTGGCACCAAACAAAATTCACTCTCATCTTTAATCTATAACTTTTGAAATTTATACGGTTGCGTTCCTCGTAAAATTTCAAGCAAGTTTGGTTTTGAAAGTTTTCAATTTGGTTGAGAAATGAGCATTCTACAAAATCAAAAATGGAAATGGTGTTGTGGTTCGTGTGTGCGAGGAAGATGAAGATGGCCATTGAAAAATTTTCAAAACTTGTTTTATGATATATTTATTGGGGGGCGTTTCATAACTAGATGAAACAGCCACCCCAGTGGTAAAATAAGTGCGTATTAACCTTAGTGACCTGGGTTCGAGCCCCAGTGTTAACCTTTTGTTTTTTTCACATATTTTTCATTGTAGATTCAGTGTAAACAAGTCCAACACACACAATGCATCCTAAGTCTTTGACCATCAGATCTCATTAAGGACAGATCCAACGCATCAAACGCGTGCCCCATGATGTACCTCTGAAAGCCATCCCCACTGGATCTCAAACAGGTGCCTGGGCTCTTTTGTTTTCGGCCTAACATTTCTTTTTCTTTTCATACCCCCCAATTTCTGAATTTTTTTTGAAATAACCATGTATTAAAAAAAATTCGCAAATAACCATGTTTCAGATGACTCCCCAAAGGAGGGGCCATCTCACTTGGCGCCTACACCTACTTTTTAAGGGGATGCGCCATCTCACTTGGCTCCTAGGTGCTTAGGGCTTTCCCAAAGCCAAGTGAGATGGCGCCTTAGTGCATTTGCTAGGGCAATTTTCGTGTTTTTTTTTCAATGCGGTGCGTTACGTATTCAATATAGGATCAACAAAATTGACTTTTTATTTACAAAATATGATTACACACATGACTATTACATAAAAAAAACATTAATCAGTGGTCCCCCGGAACCCGGTAATGACCCCCGGTTTCGCATCCCCGTCCTCGCCTTTCCCGTGCTGGGTTTCATCGTGTTTCCTGCTATGGTAAGGTCGATGGCCCAGCGAAGTCAATGCGTTTCGGTCCATGAAATCAGGCAGATCTCCATATCTAGAAGATCTTCTTTGGTACAGTCGGTTACCCATACCCTCAATGTTTGGTCGTGTTTGGCGGTGGGTGGGGTTCCATGGTTGGTCTGTAGCACTGGTCGTCTGAGTACGGGGGGTAGAAAGGAAATGGATCTTGGGGTGTTTGGTATTGAGGATGTTGGGTAGTTTGGTGATATTGTGGTTGACGGTAAGTTGGGTCGGTTGGTTCATAATCTTCCGACATTCCCAGATCAGGGCTAAGGTTGGATGTTGAGGGGCCCATATTGGGATATGCAGAAGAGTGAAATTGTGTGTGGGGTATGCGGGTGTGTTGGTATTATGATTGAAATTGCGGTTGGGTGTGAGGCATTTGGGGGTATTGGTACTGAGGTGGTGATTATGGTTGGTTGTGGGGCATGTGAGTGTAATTGTATTGTGGTGGTGACTGGTTGGGTGTTTGTGGTTCTGTTTCGTCTGGGGGGTTGGTGGGAGGTTGATGTGTGTTGGGTTTGTTGTTAGGGAAATGAGGGTTGTGCCCATTGTGTTCGTGGGTCAACCAAATACCTTGGATGAGACACGTGCATTTCAGGGGTACTAACTGATATGTACCAAGATAAATATTGATTCGTGTGTCGCATATTACCATGGTTGAGGAAAACTAGGAATTACAAGACATGTCGGTGACGCCTCTGCCACATCTTACACCATTCTGGAGCAAAGTCTTTCCAGTTGGTAAGACCCCATTGGGCGTCGACCCTTTTGAGATGTCACGGGGACAAACAAGTCGGATCACTGGGTATCTCTTGATGCATTCCAAACTGCATCTTCACACGGTCTCCGTGGTGTATCTCCACAATATTGAACCATATGATTGCAGTCTTTGCGCTCTAAATTGCTGTATCCTCGGGGTTTGGTTCATGGCCCATACCCAAATATGGTCTCCAGACAAACTGGAGATAAAATTAAGTCAGGTTAATGAAAATAATATATAAATAATTTAAAAGTAGAAAAGTTGAAAGGTATGACGTACATCATCCGGGCCAAGGTGATCCAATAGATTACGGTATAGTGCGACATTGAATCTTGGATTCTTTCCGTAATCCATACCCCTCACGCAATACCTAAAGGAAATGAAAAATATTTGATTTTTATCATATATTTGGTGAAGAGATGAATAGTAATAAATGATATAACTTGATGACTTACTTTGTTGCGTATGGGAAAATGAATGTGTTGTTGTTGACGGGGTTTAGGAAATCCATCCTCCACCAACCCCAGGCTTGAAGTAAAAAAGCGCAGCCATAAAATGTACATTTTTCCTTGATTGCATTTTTACACAAGGAACTGTATAGGTGGGCTAAAACAGCAGAACCCCAACTATACTTTCTAGTTTTTTCGAAGTCTCTAAGTAAATTTAAATACATAAAATTTACACTATTTCCCGTACTTTCGGGAAATAAAAAGGTTCCAAATAGTATCATTATATAAGTTCTAGCTTTTATTACCTTGGCTAGCTTGAAGGAATTTTCGTTTAATTCCAGAGTCGCATAATGATTTTTTAGCTCAGTTAGTAGTATACCCTGACCTCTTGCACCACCACCTTTAACCATATCCCTGCCCAACAATTCTTCAAACAGAGAATTAGGTTGTTGAACCGACCCGTTAACGGCCTTACCGTCGACAGGGAAACACAATAACATGTACACATCCTCTAGCGTGACGGTACATTCACCTATTGGTAGGTGAAATGTATGGGTCTCTGGTCTCCACCTTTCCAACATTGCAAGTATGAACTTTGAATCAATTGTGTAGTTGGAGATCTTTATAACATTTCCAAAACCTACGTATTCCAGATATGGTACGATCAATGGGTCGGGAGCAAGGTAGTTGTGTGACCAGATTCTGAATCTTTTGGTATCCTAAGTTAATAATGTAAAAGTTGTAAGAGTAAGTAAGATGAATAAAGCATTACTAGAAGTATGAAAAATGTATAACTATAAAAGAAACTTACAAATGCTGCAATGTTGTCCCTTGTGCCTCTGAGAATCGCCCATTGTGAGAAGAGCCATTGTTGAAAATGCCTGAGATTATGAAAGAGTTTGAAATTGTAAGAGATTATGAAAGAGTTTGTAGCAGAGAGTGAGACGATTGTAGATGCGAGTGAAGTATGTAATGCTCTGTATTTATAGGCAAGTTTTTTTCATAGAGTAAGTGAGGTGGTAGGTGGGTGCATGCATGCATGATAAGTGTCACTCTTGCAGTGTAGGTGCAGGCTACGTGGCAGCCTTGGAGAAGGCATCTCTGGCATGCATGTAACACGATTGGACATGAAGGGAGGCACCATTGGACTTGGCGAAAGAGTACAAAAATGAAAGGTGTCGCCATCCCCATTGGCGAATAAGAGGTGGAATGGGTTTCAAAGTAGGCGCAGGCTAGGTGAAAGCCTTGGAGAAGGCATCTCTGAATGCATGTAACACTATTGGACGTGATGGGAGGAGCCTTAGAGGTTACAGTGTAGGTGCAGAGTAGGCGCAGACTAGGTGGCAGCCTTGGAGAAGGCATCTCTGAATGCATGTAACACGATTGGACATGAATGGAGGCGCCACTCTACTTGGCGAAAGAGTATAAAAATGAAAGGTGTCACCATCCCTATTGGCGAATAAGAGGTGGCATGGGTTGCAGAGTAGGCGCAGGCTAGGTGACAACCTTGGAGAAGGAATCTCTGAATGCATGTAACACTATTGGACATGATGGGAGAATCCTTAGAGGTTACAGCCTTGGTTAATTCAAATTCAGTATGACCTATTTAGTCTTACATTTATCAAAAACCTAATTCACTTAATCTCCCAAACACTAGAACATTCAAAAATTCCTGCAAATAACTCATAAACTTCAAACCTTCCAACCTTCATACACAATGGCCTCTGCACCCCAATATGTCATCAATGCATATTTCAACAGTGAGACATGCATTTGTCCCACCTCTGGGTTTCTGTTTAGAGACACAAACAACATCTGATTTTGTTTAAACAGGAAAGCCAATTTCTTGTACTTCAAAAAATGATTGGAGGCCAAACTTGGACGAGGCCCCGTGACACAAATATTTTATTAGAATCCAGTTTTTTTGGTAACAACCAAATAATATTTTATAAGGTTGGGGTTCAAGATGACAAGGATCTTCAGAATATGTTTTCCAGTCATGAGTATTCTGGATACGACTCTATTGAGTTGTACATTATGCTACGGGAGCCTCAACTGTCATAAGTGGTTGATCCTTTAGAGACCGAACAAGCAGAAGTAGATGCAGTTGATGAAGAAGAAGAAGAAGATGACGAGTTAGAGTTTGAAGAAATGTTCAATGATGATTCCGAAGACGATGGGATACCTGGTATTCCTGCAAATGAGATCTACACCCCACCACCGCACATGACAAACTTCAACACGGGCGGAGATGAACCGTCTTCTGATTTATTTTTCAATCCGTATATGCAGTCGGATGAAAACTTAAAAGAGAAAGACAAATTTCGTAACAAAGAAGAATGTATCAGAGCCATCAAAAAATTCCACATGCTCAACTCGGTCGATTTTAAGGTGGACCGTGTAAATCCAGAAAGGTACAAGATCAAGTGTGTCCACCCTGATTGTATGTTCAAGCTCACTGCATCATACAGATTAAGAGGTGATTGTTGGGTCATAGGTTCCATGTCTACACACACTTGTGTCAGTTCTACTCAATCACAGGATCATCTAAAACTTAATTATGATCTCATTTGTCAAGAAATCCTACCACTCGTCAGCAACGATCCATCTTTGAAGGTGAAAACCATAATCTCCCACATCACTACGGTATTTAACTATACTCCGTCTTACCGAAAGGCGTGGTTAGCAAAGATTAAGGCGATTAAAAAGGTATATGGAAACTTGGAGGAGTCATACCAAGAACTTCCTCGCTACCTGAATGCACTCCAGACTTATTCTCCGAGTACTGTTTACATTCTGGAAACAGTTCCAGCATACGCTCCGGATGGTAGTCAACTCAACAGAAATGGAATATTCAGTCGAGTGTTATGGGGTTTTCAACCTTGCATCAAAGGGTTTGCATCATGCAAACCAATTATACAAATTGATGGGACTTGGTTGTACGGGAAATACAAAGGCACGCTACTGATGGCAGTTGCACAAGATGGCAACAACAACATTTTCCCAATTGCCTTTGCCCTAGTCGAGGGGGAGACTAGTGGTGCTTGGAGCTTTTTTCTCAAAAATCTGCGAACACATGTGGCTCCTCAACCAGATCTTTGTTTGATCTCGGATAGACATGCACCCATTGAAAGTGCATACAATAATCCTGCAAACGGTTGGCATGACCCTCCTTCTACGCATGTCTATTGCGTTAGACATATCGTCCAAAATTTCACGAGGGAGATCAAAGACAAAACACTTAGGAAAGCGGTTATGAATGCGGGATATGCATTGACACATCCTACGTTCAAATATTATCGCAACGAGATCCGTTTGTCAAATCTGGAAGCCGGTAGGTAGATCGATAATATTCCGGTAGAAAAATGGACTAGGTTATACGACAATGGCCAAAGATGGGGCCACTTGACAACAAATTTAATTGAATCGATGAATGGGGTATTCAAAGGCATACGAAACCTCCCGGTCACTGCTTTGATAAAATCAACATATTTTAGGATGGCTTCATTATTTTCCAAAAAGAGGTAACATGTGGAATGCGGTGTTGCAATCTAGATAACTATGGAGTGAAAGCTGCATGAAGTACATTAAGGCAGAAAGTGCCAAAGCCAACACCCATATAGTTATACGGTTTGACCGACACAACCACAACTTCATTGTGAAAGAGAGAATCGACCACAACGAGGGCCTGCCAAGACAAGAATATAGGGTTGTACTACCTTCTCGTTGGTGCGATTGTGGCAAGTTTCAAGCCTTTCGTATGCCTTGCTCTCATGTCATTGTCGCGTGTGCCTATACTCATCAAGACGCACTACAACTTCTGTCACACATTTACAAATCTGAAACGTTGCTAAATGTTTACAACACCAGCTTCCCTGTGGTAGCAAAACCAGATTATTGGTCTGCATACGACGGTGAAATAGTATGGCACAATGACCAAATGCGAAGGAATAAAAAGGGTCGTCCCAAAAGTAAGCGCATCACAACCGAGATGGACTCCCTTGACAAGCTGGAAAGAAAGTGTGGTTTATGTCGTCAGGTCGGATACAATCGCAAAAATTGTCTGAATCGAGCTACTGCCTCAACCACATAAAATTGTATTACATAAAGTCTTTCCTTTATTATGTTGTAAACATTAGGGTTTTTCGTTAACAATATTTGTTACAATAAACATTGCGCGAACAAGAGAAAAAAACACTATATTCCGTCTACGAAATTACAACTGTTAAAACAATATCATCTGACCCATGCATCATCAACATTACGTCGCTGTCTGTTTTGACTTCCTCCAACCAAACATTAGGTCTTCCTGTCGCAAGTGAGGTTGCTGTTCGTCTTTGCTGAATCCTTCTAATTCCCCCCCCCCCCCCCCTCCACGATGTCTCCATCTAGCCATCGCATTAACTCCCGCTTCAGACGCTCCATGGAGTGAATGTGCCAGAATTTCATTTTCATCGGATGTTTTGTGGTGGACAAGATAAGGTAACCATCTTTGGTAAAAATCATGGACGATGTTATGACGCAAATAACAGAGTAAAAAAATAACAAAACAGTGCGAGAAAGTGTGAGAAATGACGGACAAACGCACGAATTATTTATAAAAACAGTATTTTGCCCTAGGAGCCAAGTGAGATGGTGTCTCCTCTTACTTTTAAAGTGTTGGCGCCATCTCACTTGGCTAAAAGAGAGAGGAGGCGCCAATTGGGATGGCGCCTAGGGCATAATGCTTAGTGGAGGCGCCAAGTGAGATGGCTCCTCCTTTGGAGAGTCATCTGAAACATAGTTATTTGCGATTTTTTTTAATACATGGTTATTCCAAAAAAAAAATCCCAATTTCTTCTACAACACAGGCCCATTAATTTTTTTTTTGTGTTTGTTTTAATTTAATTCTTTTCTTTTTTAGTTTCATTTTTTATTTAATCAACAAAAATCATAAAATCATAAAAAATTTAGATTTAGGTTTTTAATTAATTAATTTTATTTTTGATAATTAAAATTAATTTAATTTAATCACCCTGTTCTATTTTAAATGATTAGTTTGTAAATTAACTAAGAATTATATTTTATTTTTTTAATCACTTCCAATATTTTTCTAAACAAAAACAAAAATATTTTCTTAAACCCTTAGAATTTTTTAGGTCTTAAATATCTTTCCTCTTCATCATCTCCTCACATTTTGCTTATTTTTCGCATTTACATAATTATGTAATTGCTCAAAGCTTGTAATAGATAAATTAGGATTTTCTTTATATTTTCCTCCCTATTCATAAGTTTGTACCCCAATTCCCGAAGCGCTGTAATAGCGTAGGGCATTTAATTTTTACAGTTTACTGCTTTTCTTATTTAACTGCTAGATTAATTAGGTGTCCATGGCAAGATGTAAAAAGAACAAACATTAGAAAACCGAATCTCAAGACAAATACTTGAATCAAAACACTTCGCACACGCGCACTTCTAGGGTGACCCTCACTTGTTGCCTCAGATTTAAATAGTCATTTCCCTCGAGCGTGAGATGTTTTAGAAAAATCCCTCAGTTAAAAGATCATTGTCCCTCGATGACCCTTCGATTATGCCTTTGGTAAACGATCTTAGTCCCTTATGAAAATTGCTAAAGCGTCCTACAAGTTTCTTTCTATGACTATACGATGACCCGCGCCCGTCCCTCACATCCAACGATAGGGCTTCCTACTAACTAATAGTAGGGTAGCACTATCTAAAGGAGGAGGAAAAGAACAAAAAATTCATTCAGTATGTAGAACGCTCGTAGTCGCTTGCTCACAAACTTTTCAAAACAAAAACATTTTACAAACCAACACTTTCCTTCATAAATATTTTCAAAACAAACATTTTGTATACATTCTCAACGATACGATAATCATAATAAAATTGTCGTACTTAGGCATTTTCAAAATATTTTCAAACATACACAAACACAAAGCATTTTAAAAAGTGAGCTAGCGATTAAGAGCCCATAGAAAAATACGGATGAAAACGTGCTAACACCTTCCCTTTTCATAACCTACCCCCCTTACTCCGAAAACTCTCAAAATGTCTTTCCTGTTTTTTCACCCTTTCCTTTATTGGATAAAAGAAAAGTCAGTGGCGACTCTTGCTATCCGCAACATTTGAGATAAAACACAAAACCAAAAGCCAGTTCTCCCACCGTATTACAGTCAGATTTGGGGGTTGTTGGCAGTCGCCGCCGCCTGGGAATTTGATTTTGTGTTTTTAGGTTTTGTTGTTGTTGTGTGAGAAGAGAGGACGAGATGAAGAAGAGGGGATAAGAGACGACGAGAGAGGGATGAAATGAACAAAAATGAAGAAGAATGAAGGAATACACTCCCTCCGTATGCGATCTTTACCAGGGACATGTGGCCAACATCTGGCCACATGATCCCATACGCCCTCACCATACACCCTCACATTCTCCATCCTCTGATCTTAATCAAACACCCTCAAAACCGCGAGATCACGATAATGCCATATAATCGCCCACACATGAACCCAACAAACCTCCCATTTTGTTTGGGCCTAAAGTCCTTATATTTACACTCCAAGTTTTTTCTGTTAACCACAAGATACACCCCCCTGCGCGCATATGGGCCCAGTTTAATATCTAAACTTGGGCTCTTACTTGTCAAAACCTCCATATTGCTTGCCAGTTGCAGGATACACCCCCAGCCAATTTGGGCTCAAATATTCTTTTGGGCCTAGACTAATTTCTCATACACCACCCAGCCTTAATAATTGCACCCCCTTTAGCTTAAATAAATAATTTTTATAATTATTCTAATTAATTTATTTTAGTTAATTTATTTAATTCATATCCTTTTTAGCATTTACATAAAAATTATTTTTGTATAATTAGTAAATAATTGTTATATATATTTTTTTATTTTAAAAATATCATATATATATATATATATATATATATATATATATATATATATATATATATATATATATATATATATATATATATATATATATATATATATATATATATATATATATATATATATATATATATATATATATATATATATATATATATATATATATATATATATATATATATATATATATATATATATATATGATAAACTATAAAATAGTCATTTTTAATCAAAAATCATTCTTTAAAATACTAACTCTTTTAAAATACTTTGATTGCATTAAATATTTTTCATTCAAAATGGCATCATATATTCGAAAACACCTAACCAATCAAATACCAACCTTTTTTTACTAACATAACTCAAATATATTTATTTTCAAAAAGGATTACGGAAACTTCTCCTATCAACTGCGAACTTCGTCTACAATTCTGCAATTTAAAAACCTAGACTTGGTTCAAGGAGAATTCGAGATATTTCCATAGTCCATAAAAAAACTAACTAAACAACTATGAACTACGAATTAAGACTCTGATTCCTTATACGTAGCCATACGACTTAAAAACATGGTGAGTTCCCCTAATTAAAAAAACTAAAACTCTATTCCTAAACTTTAAACCTAAACCCTAGTATCCTTGTGAACAAGGTAGATGAAGGATATCTAACACCTTTCCTTCGTCTAAAGTGAATCAAGAACTTAGAATCTTTGACCGAATTAAGGTTATCTGTTATATTCTCTTCCTTAGGATAAAAATTAATTGTGGCGACTCTATATTTTTTGCGGGTTATTACACCAATCAGACCTTAGAGAACAAGACGCATACATGCAAGATTATGTGATTACATCAAATGATAATAAAGGTGAGCTGGTACATTATGTTTTCTATACAGATGTTGAACCTGTAAATGCAGTTGAAGCATTGAAGGATTCAAAGTGGATAAAAGTAATGAACGAAGAACTGAAGTCCATAGAATATAACAACACTTGGTCACTTGTCGAATTTCCTCAAGGAAAGAAGCCATTTAGTGTCATGTGGGTATACAAAATGAAGATGTATCCCAAAGAGGAGGTAACTCGACACAAATCAAGGCTCGTGGCCAAAGGATTTCTCTAGAAAAAAGGAATAGACTTCGATGAAGTTTTTGCACCTATGGCTAGGATCGAAACAATTAGGTTGATTGTTGGTCTTGCAAAAATAAACAGTTGGCACATATGTCAATTGGGCGTGAAGTATGCATTCCTAAATGGATCCTTAGACAAAGAAGTTTATGTTAAACAACCATGTAGGTTTGTGAAACATGAAAAAGAGATAAAAGTTTACAGGCTTCATAAAACCCTGTATGGATTGAAACAAGCTCCAAGAGCTTGAAATAAGAAGATTGATAGTTTTCTAAGGGAGAAGGAATTTGTTAAGTGCACAACTGAACATGGAGTATATGTAAGAAACAATAGTGAATTGCTTATACTATGTCTCTATGTCGATGATTTGTTGATAACAGGTAGCTGCAAAAGTGAGATCGAAAACTTCAAAGATGATCTCAGCAAGGAACTCGAAATGTCTGATTTGGGTGACATTTCATATTTCTTTGACATCGAATTCTACAAGAGTAGAAGAGGTTTGATGATGCATCAAAGAAGATATACAGGAGAAATTCTCAATAGATTTGAGATGGAAGAATGCAACTTGACTTAGACACTTTTAGAACCCATACTACAACTGTCGAAAGATGCAGATGAAGATGATGTCGACCCAACTCAATATAGAAGACTTATTAGATCATTAAGATACCTTTGTCATACAAGGCCTGACTTAGCATACATTGTAGGTATGATAAGTAAATTCATGTAAAAGTCAAATGTATCTGAAAGGAACTCTTGACTATGCCGTTTTATTTCCCGCAACTGATAAAGGAAAAGAGTGCAAGTTAATGGGGGTACACTGATTCGAGTTGGTGTAGTGATGATGAGGATAAAAAATCTACAGCAGGATATGTGTTTATGCTATGTGGTGCACCATTTTCTTGGAGTTTGAGAAAGGAACAAGTAGTGGAATTATCATCATGCGAAGAAGAATACATAGTTGCTTCTCTTTGTGCATGTCAAGCAACATGGATGGTGAATTTGGTCGAAGAAATAATAGGGAAAGATCATGGAGCAATTACTATGAAGATCGACAGCATGTCAGCTATCAACCTGGTGAAGAACCCGATAGCACATGGTCGAAGCAAGCACTTCAAAATGAGGCCCCACTATCTTTGAGAGCAGGTAACAGATAGGAAGATGAACTTGGAACACTGCAGAACTGAGAATCAGATTGCAGACAGCGTGATGAAGGGTGTGTAGATTGAAGTATTTCGAAGACTAAGGGCTATGATGAATGTAGATAGCTTAGACACAATGAATTAGGTGGTGTGTTGAATTGTAATTCAAAGTGTCGAATAATGTGTGTGTCGAATTAGATTGATTTAATTACACACAAGATTTGATTTAGATCTAAAATAGAATAGATTTAATTTAGGTCTAAATTAGAGAGATTTGATTTAGTTCCAAAATAGGTATTTTGGACTTTTATAGTTTCGGGTTTTTGGCTTTGGGAGCAAGCTAACCTAAATCTATAAATAGAGGGAGTAACCCCTATTTTTGTAATCAAAATTGTATTCACAGAATATGTAGTTGCAAGCGAATAAGAAAGTTTTCCACAGTTTGTGGACAGAGAGTTACTCTGACGAAATCTTAAATCTCTTTTCTTCTTTAATTTTTCTTTCATTGTTATTGTTATTGTGTGATGATAATCATCTTGTTCATCAAAATTGATAGAAATTTATCATAGATTTAGGTAAATTTTCAACATGCACAAATATCAAATACTTGTACATATGAAATTATCCAATTACTCTTGCATAAAATCAATTTTATTTTTAATCAAATTTTATCCAATTAAAATATTTCAAAGTGTCAATCGATAAAAGTATTTTAAAATTTAAAGTATGACTATAAACTTTAATGGTTGTAGTGCATCATCCTTTTTCTCATTTAAAAATAATATACTTACTAATTTGTACAGTTCTTCATTAATTTGTTATCAAAGGTTTTAACCTTTTCTATCAGTTTAAAAAATATAATTTATTTTTTTATTGTTGTACCTTGCATAATATAAAAGGCTAATTTAGGAATTATAAAAATCCAGAGATAAAACGATAAGGGATAAGAGTGAGAGAAACGAGAAACCGCAACAGAGCGGAGCAGAGAAAAGAGATAGAAAAAATGGCGTCAGTGTCAAGCATATTTGGGTGTGGTGTAGCGATGGCACCAAATTCATTGAGAAACAAAGCAATTCGAACTGAAAGAAGAAATGTGTGTGGAGGATTGTTGATAGAGTGTTCATCGAGGCCACAGAAGAAATCGACTGCTCATCACATGAAGACGAGGCCGAAGAAAACACGACCGTCCGATAGGAATCGGAAGCCGACTGTGTATGCTCCGTTGCCTCCACTTCCTCCTGATTTTACGGTTGTGATTCCGGCTGATGCATCGGCGGTTGCTGTTGCTCCTCCGCCTCCCACTCCTTCTGATTGACTCGGTACTTTTTGTTAATGTTTGTGTGTTGTGTTGTTGTTATCTTTTATTGGATTCTGAATTGTACTCTTATAACATACTGTTGTATTATTTCAGTTTCATTTGTCAATTAACTACTGTGCTTTTTTTTTTTTATGTTTATATAGGATGATGATGATAAAATGGCCATTATATGATGATCTTAGATTTATGTTTTCAATTAGGGTTTTTAAATTTGAATTTAATGGTTTGAATTAGGGTTTTTATATTTGAATTTGAATTTTGATTAAAAAAATTGCTTAGCATAAGCTATTTTAATACATAAAAATAAAATAAATTTAAATCATTTTATATATAGTGTGGATTAGGCTATTGAAAAATATATAGTAGGACTACAATCTGTTTATGCATGGTAGATTGGAGGCCAACACGAGGGTTCAAATCCTAACTGTCTCTCACGGTTGTGTGTGAGTTTTTAGTGGTTATTATCATTTTGTTTGCGTATTAAAAAGTAGAATAACCAAATTTGAAGAATGGCATAGTAAATATGTCAGTTTTCATGTGGCGGAAGGGTTTTTGGCAAAGGAATATGAACCTGACCATTAGGAATTATCACTACTGTCTATAATTGAGCAAGTTCTTTAGAAGGGACAATCATCTTCATGGATAGTATCTCCTGAATTAAAGAGATAATTAGTAAAGGTGAGTTTACAAAAAAGGGGTTTGGTTAATTTTGTGACATGAAGTAGGTTGATGGAGAAATTTGGATGTGTAAAGCGTCTCAAATGATTCAAGATTCAGTCAAAGTTAAGAGATAAAAGAGAGGTAGAGGTGGTGTTAAAGAACTGGCCAAGTTGGAAGATGAATGAGAAATATCAGTTGGTGAGGTATTTGGCAGTAAAGCAAGTAGGCTAAAAAATGTTGAATCTTGCTGGATGTTAGCATCTTGTGGTGTTAAAGATATGGGAATGGGTAGAGGAGTCTAAGGGCTTGTTTGATTATCCTCTCAAAAACTGTTAATTTTTAGATTTTAAAACTAACATACTTGCTTGCCAGTCCAATTTAACAAGACTGTTTTTAAAAATTGTATTTATATATTTATTTATAATATATTAAAACATAGTTAAAGACTATTATCTTGCCATTTCATCTTTGTTTTGCCACCTATACATATTTTTGTCAACTCAATTATAATATGATGTGTCATTCTATTCTATCCATTTTTGAAATTCATGTAACCCACTAAACCTATCAACTCAAACTCCATTCTTTTTCTCTTCCATTAAGTAATAGATGAGGCCAAATTATAAATCACTTCTTTCTTCTTTGTTCTATCAATACTCTACTGTTATAGTTCCTCTAACTCTAAACATATTGTGGCAATATATCTAAATCCTATTGTCAAATTAATATTTGTTGGATATGACTTTTGATGTATAATAAGGATCATAAGATACAAGCCTATGTATATTAATATTCATTGGTTATTTAACTTTAATTTCTTACATGTTTTTCATCTATTGTATTGATTTGATTTTGATGTGTTTCTATCTTCATCTACGAACAAATTCTTTATTCATTAAACTTTCTCTCATTTCAAGTATTATAACACACATGTATACAATATTGTACATTATAATTTTTGTGTGGCAATCTATCCAATTCCGACAAATCAAATATTTTTTAGATATAACTTGTGATGCTTAATAACTTGTATAAGATACAAGTATGTGTATCTTACTGTTCTTTAGAAATTTAACCTTAATTTTTACATATTTTTTTATCTATTTAATTTTAATGCGTTTCTATCTTCATCTACATACCAATTCTTTATCTATTAAATTTTCTCTCAACGTTATAACACACAAATATACAATATACAATATTATAAATTTCATTTATTTTCTCAATTAATTTTGTACATTGATTTAATATTACAAAATTATTTTCTCATCAGATAATTTATCTTTGGATGATTTTTTTTTTTTGTACTTAACATATACACAATTTCATATTTGTTGTGAATTAACTTTTAATTTATAATATCTTTAAGCATAATCAGATGATTGGATTACTTATATTGTATAATCAAAATTTTGTTAGGGGCAAATTGGAGGGAGCATTCTTTATTTAGGACATACTTTTTGTGAGAGACACACTACATATCCACCTAAAACCTTAAGGTTTTAGGTTTTAGGTGGATATGTAGTGTGTCTCTCACAAAAGGTGTGTCCCAAGCAAAGAATGCTCCATTCGATTTTCCCCTAACAAAATAAAAGGTGTGTCCTAAATAAAGAATGTTTCCTCTGATTTTCCCCTAACAATGATATTAAAGTTCCGGTTGAGTGACTCAAGGGAAGAACGATAAAAAATGATAGAGGAAGAAGAAGAAATTCACGGTCGCGATGAATTATGCTAACGAAAATTTTCCAGCAAGTCTCCCAATTCTTAAAGGTGATAACTATGAGAATTGGTGCAAACAGATGAAGGTTATATTTTGTTTTCAAGGTCTTTGGGATCTTGTGAAATATGAATTAGAACAACTTGAAGAAGACGCTTCAAAAGAAGAAGAGAAGGAATACAAAGAAATGAAGAATGAGAATTATAAAGCTCTCTTTATAATTCACCAATGTGTCAGACTAGACAATTTCGAAAAGGTTAGTGATGTAGAATCTGCAAAAAAAATTTGGGAGATTCTCAAGAAATCATTTGGAGGAGCTGAGAAGGTGAAGGAGGTGAAGTTATAAACTCACAAAAGAACGTATGAATTGTTTCAGATGGAAGATAGTGAAAGCATATTTGATTTCTTCACTAGGGTTACAAAACTAGTGAATCAAATCAAGGTATGTGGTGAAACATTAACAACAAGAGCGGTTGTTTCAAAGATCTTAAGATCTTTGGCTACGAAATTCGACCATTTGATAGTTGTCATAGAAGAGTCGAAGGACGTGTCATCTTTTCGAAGGAAGAGCTTCAAGGGACGCTTGAATCTCACGAACAAAAAATGGTTGAAGAAGAGATGAAATATGGATTAGAACAGTTTGAAGAAGACGCTTCAGAAGTGAAGGAATACAAAGAACTGAAGAAGGAGAATTTTAAAACTCTGTTTATAATTCACCAATGTGTCAGCCTAGACAATTTCGAAAAGGTTAGTGATATAGAATCTGCAAAAGAAACTTGGGAGATTCTTAAGAAATCATTTGGAGGAGCTGAGAAGGTGAAAGAGGTGAGGTTACAAACTCACAAAAGAACGTATGAATTGTTTCAGATGGAAGATAATGAAAGCATATATGATTTCTTCATTAGGATTACAAAACGAGTGAATCAAATATATTAAGATCTTTGGCTACGAAATTCAACCATTTGCTAGTTGCTATAGAAGAGTCGAAGGACATGTCATCTTTTCGAAGGAAGAGCTTTAAGGGACGCTTGAATCTCACGAATAAAGAATGGTTGAAAGAGCTGCAGGCAAGTCGAAGAGTGATGTGGATTTACAAGCTCAATCGGCAAGAGGTAAGAAAGGCAACATAAAGTGGTTCGACAACAAAGGTAAAAGTGGCTACAACAATTCGACTGGTAGAGGAAATCACCACGAAGAAAACGTGTCGAATCAGAGAAGACCATATCAAGACAACCAAAGAGGTGGTGTTGCGAATAGAGGAAGAGGCGGTGGTCGAAAACCTGACAAGAGTCACATTCAGTGTTACAACTGTCAGAAGTGTGGTCACTATTCTAGTGACTATCCAGAAAAGTGTAAGAATCAAGAAAGTGATGCAAAGTTTGCAAAATATGAAGAAGAAGAGATGATGCTGATGGTCACAAAGGACTTGGATTCAAGATGCTCATCACACATGCCTGGAAGGAAAGATTGGTTTGTTAACATAAAACTCTCTGTTGTACCCAAAATCTATCCTCCCATTTTCTTCAAGACATTTTTATAAAGGTCTCAAATAGTCAAAGCTACTCAAGAGTTGACTGGTCAAAACCTCCTCCTAAGCAATGATTCCACAATTAGGGTTTGGTGCTTCTCAAAGAAGATTGGTTTTCAAAGGTCTCAAATGACTTTCATGGTTCATCATAGATCCTCAACAATGCTCATGTCAAGTTTCAAGTCTTGCATCACAAGATTGCTCAGTCAATTGCTCGGATGACTGAAAATCAATTGTATTGGACAAAAAGTTAATTGTGGTCGACATACAGTCAAACTTCAAGATTTTTTGTCAACATCAATATTTTGAGGTGATATTCATAATTTGATCAAGGGTTTACCATGACTCCTCAAGGAAAACCCTCAAATCATCAAAGGATAAAAATTGCCAAAATTAGGGTTTTGACTGAAGATGACTGATCATTGACTGTTGACCTAGTGCATGGCCTAATGGCTTGAAGTATGATCTCAAGAGCTCAAATACAACATCTTGACCTAATTACATGGCTCAAAACATTTCCAAAGATACAAGTGATTGATAGTTGAAGAAATTGAATCAATTGATGAAAAGTCAACAGTCATTCAAAAAGTCAAACTTTGACTTTTTGGTCATCATTGGAATTCAAAAATCAAACATCATCAAGATATTCAAAACTATCAAACTTGATCATCAAGAATGAAGAAATTCAACAAAAGTCAAAAGTCAAGTTTTTCAAACACTTAGAAAAAATTTGTGTGTTTTATACTTAAAAAACCCTAACTTCACAAGCAAGTTTCCTCAAGATACAAGTTGATTCAAGAAAAACTTTCAACATGAAAGTTGTATGGATTGATGAATTCTACAACTTTGTCAATGAGAGTTGATTTCCAAAAAGTGCTTGGATTAAGAGATATAAGCCCATGAAGTCATTATATTTTTTATCCAACACTTAGAAATTTTTTTACAAGTTTGATCAGTTTTTTATCCCAACTTCATGGCCATTTTTCACCAAGATCCCAATTGATTTAGCCAAAGCTCACAACACGAAAGTTGTAGACAATGTTTCAAGCTTGATAAAGGAGAATTGAAGGCATGAAATTGGCATTCCATTCTTACATTATAAATCATTTTTGTGATAAGTTCATAATCAAATCTTCAAGCCATGCTGCATAATCCCACTTTTCAGGCCTTAAATCTCCATATTTATCCATAATTAGAGGATTACACACACTTTTGAGTTATGATCCAAGTGATTAAAGCTTTGTCCAACCCATTTTACCATTAAAGGAAGAAAGCCAAGACTTCTATTTTAGAAAAGCAAGCTTTAATCATAATGTCAACTCCTTGAGCCTCTCAATTGTTTCTTCTGCACGCACACACAATGTCAAATCCATAAGCAACATATCTAGAGCCTCTAACCACTTCAGATCTTTTGGTACTATGCATTGGAACAATGTTTCTTCAAAGTTACTTCAAATCTAAGCCACCAAACCATAATGTTATCTTGAAAACCTGGTTACTTCAGCTCCTCAAACCCTTTTCCTATAAATATAGGGATTATTTGCAAGCCAAGACACGAACGCACAAGCTCTCAAACACCCTTAAACTCATAATCACTTAGAAAACTCCATTGTTGCACTTTTGAAGCTTCCAACACCCAACTTCAAATCCACTTGTGTGTTTTCCTCTTTTATCATTCAAATACCTTTTATCCATTAAATAGAAGTTATCCAAACACTCTTGGAACGACTGTAACACCTCCATCATCATTGTCCAAACCTCACTTTGCACCTCTGCAACTTGACTTGTCCAGAAGAATTGAGGCACTCTCAATCCAAGGTAGGCGTTCCAAAAGCTTCCTGGGAGTTCAATGAAGCTATCCAGATCATCGTAACACCTCCATAAGTGATTTAACTTCAAACTCAATCCTCACTTCAGAGGTAAGTTTTCTAAACTTTGAAATCTCTTTACAAGCATCATTTACATTTATTTTTTAAAGCAAAAATGTAGATATCATTGCCCTGAAACTAACCATGTCCTTAATTTTCATTTATGTTGATTGTGTGATGAGAATTTTGGAATTGAAGTTTATGAAATATTAGGTTTCAATTTGGTACCAAGCAAAATTCGTGCTCATCTTTAACCTATAACCTTTAAGATTTACATGGTTGAATTTGTGGTGAAATTTGGAACAAGTTTAGTTTTGGAAGTTTTAAAAAAGGTTGAGAAATGGAAGAGTTTGAAAAATTAAAATGTTGGTGTTGTTGTTCTGGAGCGAGGAAGAAGATGAAGTTCATAAATTTGAACTCGTGAACACGTTTGCTGAAACTGTTTTATGACCGGATGAAACAACCACCCCAGTGGCAAGTGTGTGTGTGTGTGTGTGTGTGTGTGTGCAGGGCGTTAGTGTGCCAGGACAGGGGTTCGTTCCATCCCTCTAATATTTTATTTTTCTAACATTTCTCTACAGATCCAATGTGAGCAAGCCTAGCGCGCCTATCATGAGCCTCTTGCCAACACCATCAGATCATCATGCAATCAGATATAGCGCCCCAAATGTGTGTCCCATGATGCACCCTCAGTAAGCCATCCCCATTGAATCATACAACGTCTGGGCTTAAGTTGTTTTGGGCCTTTTTTATTTTTGCTTTCTAACACCCCCCAATTGCTTTTACAGTTCAGGCCCAGTAAATTCCTTTTTTTGTTTTTTTAATTAACTATTTTCTTTTCTTTAAATAATTTTATTTAAAATCATAAAAAATTATAAAAATGATTAAAAAAATTAGATTTAGGTTTTTAATTAGTTAATTTAATTTTTGATAAATAAAATTAATTTAACTTAATCACCTTGATTTTATTTAATTAGAATTAGGTTTTATACTTCATATATTTTTCTAAATAAAATACCAAAATATTTTCTGAATACTTAGATTCTTTAGGTTTTAATTAATTAATTTAATTTTCATAAATAAAATTAATTAATTTAATTACACTTTGTTTTATTTTAAATAATTAAATTAAAAATAAAATTAGAATTAGGTCTAACTTATTATTTCACATTTCAAATATTTTCTAAACAAAGAAACAAATAAATGTTTTCTTAAAATACTTAGAATTTTTAGAGTTTTTACATCTTTCCCCTTTCTATCTCCGTGCATTTGTTTATTTTTCGCACTAATACAATTATGTAACTATCAAAAGTTTGTAATAGGTAATTAGAGTTTATTTCGTTCCTCCCCTATTCATAAACTTGTATCCCCATTCCCGAGGCCTTGTAATAGCGTAGAATATTTAATTTCCGCAATATACTGCTTTCCTTATTACTGTTAGTAATTAGGGTTTGTATGACAAGATTAAAAGCAAACATTAGAAAACTTAAGCTCAAAGATAAATACTTGAAATCAAATCACTTTTCACACATGTACCTCTAGGGTTACCCTCACTTGTTGCCTCGGATATAAACATTCATGTCCCTTAAACGTGAGATGCTTTAGCAAAGACCCTCGGTTAAAAGATCATAGCCCAACGATGACCCTTCGATGCTCCCTTCGATAAATGATCTTAGTCCCTTAAAAAAATTGCTAAAGCGTCCTATAAGTTGCCTTCTATGACTGTACAATGACCCACGCTTGTCCCTCACATCCAATGATAAGGCTCTCTACTAACTAATGGTAGGATAGCACTATCTAAAGGAGGAGGAAAAGAACAAAGACTTATGAGTAGGTAGATCGCTCGTAATCGCTTGCTCACAAACTAAAATAATCTCCACACCTCACACTTTCAAAATAATTACTTTCAAAATGCTTTATAAACACTCTTGAGGACTGATACAAAGGTTATTATAAAGAAAATTGCCTTACATTGGCATTTTCAAACATCTTTTCACAAAAACAACACTCTCTTTCATAAATATTTTCAAAACAAATATTTTGTATACATTCTCAACGATACAAGAATCATTACAAAATTGTCGTACTTAGGAATTTTCAAAATATTTGCAAACCTACACAAACACAAAGCATTTCAAGAAGTGAGCTAGCAATTAAGAGTCCATAGATAATTACTGATGAAAAGGGTGCTAACACCTTTCCTTTTCTTAAACTACCCCCCGAACTCAAGAAATTTCTCAAAGGTTTTTCCTGTTCTTTTCACCCTTTCCTTTATTGGATAAAATAAAAGTCAGTGAAGACTCTTGCTATCCGCAACATTTATGATAAAACGCAAACTCAAAATTCAGTTCTCCCACCGTATGACAGAACTGGAGACTCGGCTGGGGAAATTAAACTAAAAGTGGGGTTACCTTAAGAGCTAGATCATCTTTATTGCTTTACTTGTTTTCCTTATTTTCTTTATATTTCGAGATATGTTTGGGCTTATTTCTTGTATAGATCCTATACTCGGATCTGGGGGCATTTTAGGTAAGTAGCAATAGATCGTGAAAGTTGTATGGCGTATACCGATATGGTTGAAACAATAGCTATGTTAGTGCGACACATTGGTTTGTGCTGGTGTCCCTTGAGTAAGTCAAGGAGAATGCTGGGTTGCCGCGTGGTGTCATAAGCATTAACTGACCTTAGAACCTTAGTTGACACAACTTAGCCATTAGAAAGTAGTGATATAGCTGGCTTTGGTGCAGACTGAAGTTGGTTGATACTCGATGCTACACTCATTGAGATTGGACTCTTAGGGTATTTTGGTTGCAATTTAGATGCTTGTGCTGAAACAATGCCTGAGAGAAAGATCAGTGATATTGAGGCTCCTAGAACCCAATTACTTCTTTTAGGATAGGTTGAGCCAACTAAAACTTCAAGAGGGTACTTACCTACAAACTCCATGCAAGCTTAAACCTAAGGCCTTGTGTGTTTTGTTTGTGTATGATTAATTGTTCGAACATGACATCATAACATCATGACATCATTATACATATCATTTTCACTAACCATTTCAAGGACCTAAGGATTTATCTTTGTTCTGTTTTGTAGGTTATGGCTTCCGCTCGCCGAAACACTATCTGAATCAGTTTTGTGAGGATACCTTCTCAACTTAAGGAGTTAGTCTCAAGGTTCCTGAAAGTTCTCCATTCATCAAAAGGCATGGTCGACTACTCAGTTTGGTTACCTCGAGTTTTAAAGAAGATATGATGAGTGTTTTGTTCTAGTTCTTTGACCTTGCACATTACTGCTTCATCTTTCCCAATTATAAGTTGGTACCCACAATGGAGGAATTTTCTCAATTACCGAGAGTGTATGTTCTCAATCAAATACCTTTCACCGGTTTAGAGAAAGATCCACAACCTAGAGAAATTACAGCAGCCTTATATCTAAAGCGGTCTGACATTGTAACTAATTGGGAAACAAGAAGTGGAGTCAAGGGTTTTCTTGCTAAATTTCTTTTAGAGAAAGCTCAATTGTTTCTGGATGCTACGAGTTTTCAAGCTTCCGAGGAAATCTTGGATTTTCTATTCTATGGGCTGAAGTTATTCCCTAACCCAGACCAATACATAGATGTGAACGCCATCAAAATATTTCTTTCTCGTAACCCTGTGCCTACTTTGCTCAGAGACATTTTGATGGGCTTTTACTGTATAGTCTAAATTATAACTGCAAGTGCATAGTGTGATACGGTGGGAGAACTGACTTGAGGTTTTACGTTTGTGTTCACAAATATTTCGGTTTAGCAAGAGTCGCCACCGACTTTTTATTTTATCCTAAGGAAAGGTCAAAAAGCACAGGAAAGACCTTTGAGATGTTTTCTTGGGTTCGGGGAGTAGATTATGAAAAGGGAAGGTGCAAGCACCATTTTCATCCATGGTTATCCATGGGCTCTTAGTTACTTGTTTAGATCACTTGCTTTGCTTTTCAATTGTTTGAAATGGTGCTTTTCAATTGTTTGAAATGGTGCTTTGTGTGTGATTTTTAAAGATTTTTTGAAAAAAGGCCATCGTTGTGGAAACCTTTGTAATGATTCTTGTTTGAATGTATACAAAGGTGTTTTTGTCTTTTGAAAATTTTTCAATGTTTGAAAGTAGGGTTTTGAAATTGTGTTGTGAAGTGTGTTTGAAGATAGCAAGGATGTTTTGCAAGCTTTTGATCAAGTAACTAAGAGTTATCTACCCTTATTTTACTCAAAGATCTTTCTTATGTTTTTAACCCTTTTAACAGTGTTGTTTCACCATTGTATTTGGTGAACAACCTTGTGTTAGGATGTTTAAACGGGACAGACGCGAGTCATCGTATAGACCATGATAACAATTGTGTCAAGTAATCTTTGGCAATTTTCTTAAGGGACTTGATCATTTTTGTTTAGGCAACTCAGATAGTGTCATCGATGGACTATGATCTTTGGTTTGTTTTTGTTTTGCCAAAGTACTTAACATGCATACCATGGCCCATTTTTGAAGGCAACAAGTGGATTGTAACTCTAGGGGTGCAAGTGTGCATTGTGTTTGTTTTTCATGCATTTTTGTCTTTGATTAGGTCAAACTATTTGTTAATTTGATTTTGGCATACAAACCCTAATTCTCTAATCATGGCATAATTGAAAGCTTTTAAGTGCGAGAATTTAAATTCTAAGCTATTACAACATGATTATGGGGATGGGGGTACAATTTTGAATAGGGGGTATTTGACAAGAAATATAAACCCTAGATTACTATTACATCCAAATTGAATTTCAAATGCATCAATATTTAAATGTACAATATTTAAATAAACAAGATAAATAAATATTAAATAAAATGTATTATGCAAAAAAAAGAAGTTTTTATTTGTTTATGTATGTAAAGCATTTTTTAATGCAAAAAAGGTGTAAAGAATTAAAATTAAAAAAAAAGTTGATTTTATTTAATTAAAGGATAAACCCTAATTTTCCTTAAGAAAATAATATTATATATTATTTATATACAAAAATATATTAATATGTACAAAAATGAAATATATTGAAGAAAATGTATTTTTTAGTATAAAAAATAAAAAGGTAATATTTTTATATTTTTATTCTAATTATTCAATAAAATAAAAGTATATATATATATATATATATATATATATATATATATATATATATATATATATATATATATATATATATATATATATATATATATATATATATATATATATATATATATATATATATATATATATATATATATATATATATATATATATATATATATATATATATATATATATATATATATATATATATATATATATATGTATATATATATATATATATATATATGTATATATATATATATATATATATATATATATATGTATAAAAGAAAATAAAATATTTACAAAAAAAATAAAATATATTCAAGCAAATATTTTCAGTGTGAATAAAAATAAGAAATGAAAATAAAAGTATTATTTACATTATTTTTAAATCTAAATAAACAATAGAAAAGTATATAAAAATGTTTTAATGTTAGAAATAATTAAAATAAATACCAAATAAATGTAAAAAATTATGAAAATATTTTTTTAAGCATTTTTTATGTTTGGAAATAAAATATCAAAGTCAGAAAAGAAAATAAAAATGCAAAAATGTCAAAATACAAGAAAATGGGCCAGGGGGTGCATTTAGCAAAATGGGGGTGCAGACAGCAAGAAGGCCAGGCCCAGCCCAAGCCTTCATCTTCTTCCTCCAGCCATTGTCAAACGCGCGCGCGCCTGGTTCAAACTGTAACATCCTGGAAACGTGATCTTTTGCCAAAACTCACAATATCAAACTTGTAGAGAATTTAAATACGAATCTAACCATATAAAGAATTGAATCTAACTCTCAAAGACCAGAGAGAATTTCTCTGGCCCTAAAATCTAACATAACTTTTTCAGCATGTTCATGGATGAAATTCTCCTAGCACACTTAATATAAATGAAAAGTGAGCATATGTATGGTTTCAGGGCAATGAGTACTACATCTTTCATTCATAAACCTAAGGCTAAATGTTCCTAAATAGAGAGATAGAAGTTGATGAAAAACCTGTTTCAGTTGGATTCGAGTTGGACAATGCAGCCACTTTCAGTGAGGCCTGAGGTTCTTTTGAGCTTGCTTGATGTTCCCTAGACCTTTCACAATGCTTAGTTTGTTTTGAAATGGCCTGAATCTCTCTACAGAACTCAACCTGCAAAGCTTCAAAACAAAAATGATGAACACTGTAAATGGAGTTACAATTGGCAATGGAGATTTGGGATAGCTTGAGTGAGTTGAATGGAAGGTATTGGAACTGGTTGCAAGCAAAACGCACGAGTGGATGTGAAAATGGAAGTGATTCTGCAAGACCTGCCCTGTTTTGCAAGAAAATGTGGTTTTTATGTACAAGGGTGTTTGAGGGATGAATGGATCGTGTTTCTGGCTCCAAGGGATGTGTAAAACTTGTTTGAAATGTTGCCTTGAGTTGAATATCTCAGATGTGTAAGTTCTAGACTTTTGGCACAATGACTTGGTTTTGAAGCAAAAAGTGAGAGTTGAGAATGCAATGGTTGTACTGACTTGTAACCTAGCTGCACAAAGTTGTTGAACTTTGCCTGACATTAGGGAGCCTTGTTTGCAGCAAAGGGCTTGGTGTATGGCTCAAGAAATGAAACTTGACATAAAGCATGCTTTTTGTAAATGGAAGTGCTACCTTTATGCCCAAAATGGAATTATTCATTGTGCCAAGCTCTAATGATCAGAATAACACCAATGTCCAATGTATTTGTATTTAATTTTTTAGTGTAAATGGGTTTAGAGACCTGTAATCAAGTACAAAACTAGTTTGGTCAGATTTTGCAACTTGTATGAACATGTATTGGCCATGGTTACAAAGTGAGTTTTTGCCAACTTCAAGCATTCGATTCTCCCTAACCACAAATGTGTTTGAGGAGTTCTTGGACAATTTGGAAAGCTTGAAACAAGTACTATAATCCATATTTGAAATGCAACTTGAGACTCTAAGTGGAACTATGTGAAAAATGTCCAAGAAGATGGGTCAAAATCCTGCCTAAACTAGGGCAAAATTTCTCTAAGTTAAAAGTTTTAGGGACCCTTGTTCCAAAAATTATAACTTGAGATACAAGATTATTTTGAGAAAACTTTGTGAATAAAAGTTGTAGACTTTGTGGAGGATTACAACTTTCATGTTGTAAGTTTTGTTTGAATCCATTTACATCTTGGTGAAAATATGGGACAAAGTTAGGAAAAATTAAGAAAATTTCATAACTTAGAAAATTTCTAAGTTATGAAAATTTTCAATTTCAAACCCTAATTTGCAATTTTGGGTTTCTTGATGAACAAGTTTCATATTTTGACACATCTTGATGAAATATGAACCTTGGCACTTGATTTGGCCAAAAAGTCAAAGTTTGACTTTTCAGTATACAGTCAAATTTTGATCAATTGACTGAAAAATTCATCTGTCAATCCAATGCATTTGAGATCTTTTGAACTTGTTGAATATGTCAAGATAATGTCATTGATTCCTTATGTCCATGGTTGAGCTTAATTTTCCATTGTCTAGGTTAAACAGTCAAAAATTGCCTTTGTACAGTCAAAACCCTAAAAATAACCATTTTGCCCTTTTGGTGATCTGATCAAATTTCTTGTGGAGTTGTGGTCCAAACTTGATCAAATGGTTCATATGAGTTCATAATGTTGATGTGGGTCAAAATTTATGAGGTTTGACTGTAAATTGGCCACAGTTGACTTTTTCCCCAATACAATTGGTTTCTAGGTCAACTGTCCAATTGACTGGGCAAAGATTTGATTCAAGACTTGAAACTTGGTATGGGAAAACTTATGAGTCCAACATGAAGTATGAAAGTCACTTTGGGAATTGTAGGTCAAAACATCCCTGTGCAAACTCAAACCCTAATTTCAGGTCAATAGTGCAAGGAGATGTCTTAGCTTGATCTTGAGTTCCAAGAGCCTTGTGATGAGAAATGTTGATAAAACGAGAGGGAAAATTTTAAGGTACAACAGTTGCCACTGTTCAATCTTCTTGAACCTGAAGAGTTAGATTGGCAAGTTTGCCTTTCGTGACTCGAAGGTAAAAGAGGATTAGACACTAGAGTGCCCGTAAATTTGCACTCGTCAAAATATTGTTGAGGGAATGGGCTTAAAGATGCCATCTGGAGATGGTAGAATCTTGCTGGAGATGGGCTTAAAGATGCCATCCAAGATTTGTTTGTTGAACATCAGAAGAATGAACATCAGAATGGTATCTGTGTTTGGAACGTATCTGAGTTGTATCTGGAGATTGGGTTTGTATGAGCAAGGGAATGGCGTCTGTGTTTAGAGCATATTCGAGTTGTATTTGTATTTGATTCTTGAATGAATATCAGAATGACTGCCGTGTCTGGAGTGTATCTGTAGTCTGAATGGGTAACAGAGAAACATCTGTATACGGAGCATCTAGGTGCTGGGGATAAATTCTGAATGAGTGGCAGAATGGCAACCATGTCTGGAGCGTATCTGGACTGTATCTGAAATTGAGATCTGTATGAGTAGCAAAATGACTTCCGTGTCTGGAGTGTATCTGAAACTGTAACTGGGATCTGAATAAGTGACAGAATGACTTCCGTGGCGACTGCATTGGGGAGAATCAAACTTCTGGTGTAAGGTCCAGAATGGCATCCGTGTTTGGAGCGTATCCAGTCTGTATTGGATTGCTGAAGTTTGGATGAGTAGTAGAATAACTGCCGTGTCTGGGGTGTATCCGTACTGTATTTGAGTAAATGTTAACGATAGCCTTTTAATCTTATCCTGAAAAGGGTAAAACGTTAGCTAAAACACAAAGTTATGTTGTATGATATGTATGATGCAATGAACTGTGTTCCATCAATGTTTATGATATATGAATGTAATGGATGTGCATGTAAGCTGAGTAGCTGTCTTGCTGAGGAAAATAAATCCTTGTTAACTGGAGATAATGAAATCCTTGACTGCTGCCGGGGAAAGTGAATCCTTGACCGATGCTGGGGATTCCAAAAATCTTTGATTGTTGAAGATGAGAAATCCTTACTGACTGCTTGGGGATTAAAGATCTTTGATTGTTCAGAATGAGAAACCTTGGGACCACCGCTGGATATTGAAAATCCTTGGTGACTGGTGGGGATTAACAAGAGCTTTGACAACTTCTGCGGGGAATGAGAATTCTTCATGACTTTCCTGGGAAATAAGGAAAACTCTGAAAATCTCTACTGGGGAATTAAAACCTGGAAGGCTTTAAATGGAGAAATAGGAAATAGAATCTTCATTCTGTTGGGAAATAAACTCTGTGGGGAGAGTGTTTACTTGGCTGGGAAATCAAGAGCTTGGGTTGTATGCCAATCTACTGTGGAAGTTGGGGAGAACCAAATAGTTCTCGCTGGGGACTGATAGTTGGAAATTTGACTTCGCTGGGGAAGAAGGTTTAGAATATTCTGGCTCCGCTGGGGGATAGGTATTTCAGGGTTTTCGGGCTCCACCAGGGATCGGGAGTTTGGAGACTTAACTCCGATGGGAACTTTGGAACTTAACTCCGCTGGGGAATAAGATTTAGAATACACTGGCTCCGCTGGGGATCTGGAAATTTAACTCTGCTGGGGATATATTCTCCAAGGTTTTAGCTTTGTTGAGGAGTTGGATGATGTACTGCAGGGGATTTCTTCTGGAATAGCCTAAAGACGTCTTCCTACCCTTTCAATCTACCAGTAATTATCCTTTCTCAATTTTGTTTTATTTGTAAGCAGTGATTATATTCAAATGCATATGCCTATCTAACAAAACATTGGACGTTTTCAAATAAAACATAAGTGTAAAAGGAAAGGAAAGGCAAGCAAATTTTTGCACTTTGAAGTATTTTTGTATTAACTTTTGTAAGTATCTTTGTACAAAGGAGACAAACATCCTAGTAAGAGAATGTTGTCGTAAAATTGAGAAACATTTTATACAAAAGAAAGATGGCTATGTGTAATAATTCCATGGGGTCCCCATTCTGCTATGGCCTTCACAACTCTGAGTATCTGTCTATTCGTTGCTTCATCCGCTGATGATTGGATTGATCAGAAGCCTGGAACTTGTTGGTGAAAAGATTGTCCTTAAAGTGATCCGACGAGACATAGTCATACGCTTTAATTCCCTAATGTTTTCCTGGACCGCCCTTTCGGGTTTTCGATCCACCGGGAAACCCTTTTTTGCCCAAGTCGCCCTTTCGGGTTTTCAACTTGCCGGGTGTACAGATTTTTTTTTGTTTATCCCCAATTTTTGCCTGAACCGCCCTTTTGGGTTTTCGATTCACCAGGATGCCCATTTTTTCCCAAGTCGCCCTTTCGGGTTTTCAACTTGTCGTTCGCATGGTGCGGCAGGTCGTCACCGTCCATGGTGGTCAGAATTATTGACCCACCAGAAAAGATGCTTTTGATCACAAATGGTCCTTCGTAGGTAGGGGTCCACTTTCCCCTGGGATCACTTTGCGGCAAGATGATCCGCTTGATTACAAGATCTCCGACTTGATATACTTGACGCCTGACTTTCTTGTTGAAGGCCTTGATCATCCGTTTTTTATACGTCTGACCATGACAAACAGTAGTAAGTCGCTTCTCGTCGATCAAGTTAAGTTGATCAAGCCGGGTCTGAATCTAATCGTCTTCACTCAACCCGACATCCTTCATAATCCTTAAGGAGGGAATCTGAACTTCCATAGGTAAAACAACTTCCATGCCATATACCAAAGAAAATGGGGTTGCCCCTGTTGAAGTACGTGCCGTGGTACGATATCCATGCAGAGCAAACGGTAACATCTCATGCCAGTCCTTATAGGTGATTGTCATCTTTTGAATGATCTTCTTGATATTTTTGTTCGCGGCTTCAACATCACCGTTCATCTTTGGCCGATAGGGAGATGAATTGTGATGATAAATCTTGAACTGCTCGCACAGAGCAGTGATCATAGTGTTGTTCAAATTTGTACCGTTGTCTGTGATGATCCTGTTGGGGATACCATACCGACATATGAGGTTCTGCTTGATGAAGCGAGCAACCACATTCTTTGTAACAGAGGCGTAGGAAGCTGCTTCGACCCACTTAGTGAAGTAACCAATAGCCACCAGGATGAAGCGATGTCCATTGCATGCCGTAGGCTTGATCTCTCCAATCATGTCAATTCCCCACATTGCGAATGACCAAGGAGCTGTTAAAACATTGAGAGGAACAGGAGGAATATGAACTTTGTCGGCGTAAACTTGACATTTGTGGTAAGTATGGGAATGTTGATGACAATCAACTTCCATGGTAGACCAGTAGTAGCCTGCCCTTAGAATCTTCTTAGCCATTGTATGTCCGCTCAAGTGGGTGCCAAATGTGCCACTGTGTATTTCGGTCATGATCAACTCTGCTTCAACCTTGTCCACACAACGAAGTAGAACACAATCATGGCTGCGCTTATAAAGGATACCATTACTCAGGAAGAACTTGGCAGCAAATCTCCTTAAGAACTTTTTGTCATTGACGGAAGCTCCTTCAGGGTATTTTCGAGTCTGGAGATACCTTTTGATTTCATGAAACCAGGGTTGTTCCACTACTTCTTCGGTATTAATCTGATGACAGTGCGCAGGTTCGTCCATCCGCTCAATGGTGATTTGGGGAGCCTCATTATCCCAGTTGAGTTTAAACATGGAAGATATTGTAGCCAGAGCATCTGCTAGCTGATTTTCTTCTCGCAGGAAGTGCTCGAAAGTAATCTGCTCGAAATGAGGCAACAATGTCAAGACATGTTCTTTTTATGGGATAAGATTAGGATGTTTAGTATCCCACTCTCCTTTAACTTGACTGATAACCAAAGCCGAGTCCCCAAATACGACCAAAGATTTGATTCCCAAGTCTATAGCAGCCTTGAGACCAAAGATGCAAGCTTCATATTCAACCATGTTGTTGGTACAGTTGAAGCAAAGTCAGGCAGTGAAGGGTGTATGGCAACCTTCCGGAGAAATGAGTATCGCACTGATACCGTTGCCAAGTGCATTTGAAGCACCATCAAAGTACAGGGTCCATCGGGATCCTTGTTCAGGTCCGTCATACGGTCCGTTACCTTCAATGTTGTCCAATGTCATGATGTCCTCGTTAGGGAAGTCGAATCTCATAGATTGGTAATCTTCGACGGCTTGATGAGCTAGATGGTCAGCTAGTACACTCCCCTTTATAACTTTTTGGGTAGTATACTGGATATCATACTCAGTCAGGATCATTTTCCATCTAGCGATTCTTCCAGATAAAGCAGGCTTTTCGAAGATATACTTGATCGGATCCATCTTGGAAATCAACAAAGTGGTATGAGTCAACATATACTGCCTTACCCGGCGAGCAACCCATACCGAAGCGCATCAAGTTTTCTCGAGCAGTGAGTAGCGAGTCTCACAGTCGGTAAACTTTTTGCTAAGGTAATAAATGGCATGCTCTTTTCGGCCAGACTCGTCATGTTGGCCCAGTACGCACCCCATTGAGTTATCCAAAACAGTTAGATACATGATTAACGGCCTTCCTTCGACGGGTGGCATCAAAATAGGAGGTTCCAGTAAATACTCCTTGATCTTATCAAAAGCAACTTGACAACCATTGTTCCATTCAACCACCTGATCTTTCTTCAACAGCTTGAAGATTGGCTCACAGGTAGATGTTAGGTGAGAGATGAACCTCGCAATATAGTTTATGCGTCCCAAGAAACCTCTAACCTCTTTTTTAGTGCGGGGGGCAGGCATTTCTTGTATAGCTTTTACTTTAGCAGGATCAACCTCAATGCCTTTGTTGTTGACAATAAATCCCATAAGTTTACCAGACTTGACTCCAAAAGTGCACTTGCTTGGGTTCAGTCTGAGCTTATATTCCTTCAACCTGACAAAAAGCTTTTGCAGATGATCAAGGTGTTCTTCTTCTGTCTGTGAACGGGCTATCATGTCGTCTACGTAGACCTCAATCTCATGATGTATCATGTTATGATACGGTGGGAGAACTGACTTGGGATTTTGCGTTTGTTTTCACACTTGTTCGGTTTAGCAAGAGTCGCCACCGACTTTTTATTTTATCCTAAGGAAAGGTCAAAAAAGCACAGGAAAGACCTTTGAGATTTTTTCTTGGGTTCGGGGGGTAGATTATGAAAAGGGAAGGTTCTAGCACCATTTTCATCCATGGTTATCCATGGGCTCTTAGTTACTTGTTTTAGATCACTTGCCTTTGCTTTTCAATTGTTTGAAATGGTGCTTTGTGTGTGTGGTTTTGAAAATGTTTTGAAAAAGATGCCTTGTCTAGGCAACCTTTGTAATGATTCTTGTTTGAATATATACAAAAGTGTGTGTCTTTTTGAAAAGATATTCCAATGTTTTGAAAGTTGTTTTTGAAACTGTTTTGAATTTGTGTTGTGAAGTGTGTTTGAAAAATGGCAAGGATGTTTTGCAAGATTTTTTATCAAGTAACTAAGAGTTGTCTACCCTATTTTACTTAAAGATTTTTCTTATGTTTTTTTAACCCTTTTAACAGTGTTATTTCACCATTGTATTTGGTGAACAACCTTGTGTTAGGATGTTTTGCGGGACAGGCGCGGGTCATCGTATACAACCATTGAAAGAAATTTGTGAGACGCTCTAGCAATTTTGTAAGGGACGAGATCGTTTTATCGAAGGCAACATCGAGGGTCATCGAGGGAATACGATCTTTGTTTATCGAAGGTGCATTTGCTAAAGTGTCATACTCGAGGGACATGATTACATTTTCCGAGGCAACAAGCGAGGTTACCCTAGAGGTGCAAGTGTGAATGGTGTTTGTCATATTCATGCATTTGTCTTTGTATTAGGTCATCTAGCGATTGATTTTAGATTTTCACATACAAACCCTAATCTCTAATCATGGCATATTTAAAAAGCATAAAGTGAGAGAATTAAATCCTAAGCTATTACAAAAGAGTATCCGGGGATGGGGGTACAAATTATTTACAAATGGGGATGAGTCTTATCAGAATAATGTCCCAAATATTATGGGTTACAACCAAATCGAATCGATACAATTCAAATATTAATAAATTATAAGATAAAGAAAATCAGAGAAATATGAGATGTATGTATTTATTCACAAATGATCAAATAAAAAATGTAACTTAAAAAGATTAAGTATTTATTATTATTTTTTGTATTTTTGTTAATTATATAAACAAAGAGTTTCAAAGAAAAGAAAAATTATTTAAGTTAAAAATTCTATTATTTACACATTTTTTATTAACCAATAACTAATTCTAAGGAAAACCAAAGATTATTTAAATTAAACTGACTGTTCTTTTTTGGTGTTTTATTATAAACAAAATTAATAAATATTTTAACTAAAAAATAAATCCAAAATTAGTATTTGTATTCACTTAAAAAAGAAAGAAAATAAAAGAACAAATGTCTTGAAAGAAAGGTGTGGGATTTGGATTATGGCCCAAACAAGAATTAGATTGGAAGGGAGGGTGCACTGACTAGAAAAACTTGGGCTTAAGGATTTTGTTTGGGCGAAGGCCCATGTGGAAAGTTGAACAAATTTTAGGGTTGTTTCATTTGGTTAGGAATTAGGGTTTTCAGTTTTGTGCAGCGGCGCCGCTCCTCTCGTCTTCTTCGTTCTCTTCGTCTCTCTCTCAAACGAAACTTTGGATTCGTTCTCCCACCTCCAAGCTACCAGAGCGTTGCCTCCATCCTCTTCTCTCCACGATGGCGCAAAGCGATGGTTCGAAAGGGTATTGTTTCTTCTTATTCTAAACACGTTTTTTTTACAGTTTAAGTTTGTGATTCTTGTATGTTTTATTGTTTTGCAATGTTTAATCTTTGATATTTCATGCGTGAGATGTAGGAAAATTGAGGGAAAGGAAACTATTACCTTGGCGTTTTGTTCTCTGGAAAGGGAATGGAAGGAGAGGGCTTGGAACGATGGCGCTCTTGGTGGCCAGAGGAGGAGGACTGTGATGACAACTTGCTGGTATTTTGTATCTTTACGTTGTTTGATGATGAATTCTGTTCTGAAAACTGCTTGCTTTCTTTTCTAAAACTCTTCCTTTCTTTGGTTTTATCAATGATGATTGTGTTCTGAGATTGGCTGTTGTTGTTGCTTTGATTTCTGTTGATGAATGTTTTATGATGATGGTGTTCTGAAAACAATGCTTCTGAATCTCTCTTCTTCTTTGAGTACCCTGTTTATTTGATGATGAACATGTGTATTCTGAAATATTGCTTGTTGTTAGCTTGGATTTGAATTTGCTGATGTTTTGTGATGGTGAACCTGAAAGTCAGTATTGTTGTTTTGCTTGTTCTGCAAGTTCTTCCTTTCTCTTGTTGGAGATGAGGTTGTTAGTTGACTTGTTTGGATTTGTTTGAGTTGCAGGCCGTAAGTTTGTGAGTTTGCAGGCTTACAAGCTAGGCAGTTTGGATAGGTTTAAATGGTTTTGCAGACTGGTAATGCAGGACTGTAAGCTTTGGCTTGCTTGATGTTCAGGCAAGTTTGGTTGTTTACAGGTTGGGAAGTTTGTTGTGTGGAGAAGGCAAGCTTGCTTTGGATTATGCAGGTTTTGGACCTTTGAACAGGTTTAGCAGTTTATGCAGTTTAAAACAGGTTGGTGTTTTGAAGGCAGACTTGAAGGCTTGTAACTTTGTCTTTTGTTTGATGGTTTTAGTTTTGCAGGTTGAGTAGGTTTTAGTTTTGGATAAACTTTGAACTTGTTTGGATTTTTGATAGAAGTTTTTGCAGGTGGTTCAGTTTGGTAAGGCAGGCTGTGTGTTTGCTGGCTTGAGAAGCAGTTTTGCAGGTTTGAACTTTGTTTGTGTTTTTGGATTTGGAAGCAGGATGGGGTTGCAGTTATGCAGGCTACAGGTTTGCTTGTTGAAGGCAGGCTTGTGTGATATTTTTTTATGTTGTTGGTAAGGCAGGCTGTGTGTTTGTTGGCTTGAGAAGCAGTTTTGCAGGTTTGAACTTTGTTTGTGTTTTTGGGTTTGGAAGCAGGCTTGAGTTGCAGTTATGCAGGCTACAGGTTTGCTTGTTGAAGGCAGGCTTGTGTGATATTTTTTTTATGTTGTTGGTAAGGCAGGCTGTGTTTTGTGGGCTTGCAATTTTTGCTCTCTATCTCTCCTTCTCTTGTGTTGGACTGTTAGACTGTTATATATTTTCTTTTGTTCCTCTTTGTGATCGGTGGAAATAGAACTGACTGTTTTGGAATGCTGGTTTGCGAAATGTCGCGGTAAGCAAGAGTCGCCACCGTCTTTTATGTTCTCCAACATAGAAAGGACAAAAGCACAGCAAAATTCCTTATTCGAGAATGTTTCTCGGTTCGGGAGGTAGATTTATAGAAAGGGAAGGTGTTAGCACCCTTTCTATCCATGGTTATCCATGGGCTCTTAGGTACTTGCTCTTATGTTTTCAAAATTGTTTGCTTTTCAAGTGTGTGTGGGTTTTGAAAAAGTTTCGTTTGAAAAATTTCTAAGTAACTCTTGTATCTGTCCTCAAGAGTGTATGAAAAATTTGTTTGAAAACTTTTGAAAGTGTAGGTGCGCAAAGTGTTTTGTTTGTTTTTTGAGAGAGAAAGTACCCATGAGGAATCTACCTACTCTAAGGAATTAGGATATGTAAGAGTCCTTTAGATAGTGCTATCCCACCATTGAGAGGTAGGTAGCACCATTGTTGGAGTTGTTCGGGTCAATTCGATTATAGGGACAGTGTGGTCACTGAAGCAATAGTAGGACACCTTAGCGGTAACCCTAATGTCCTAGATCCTTTTTATCCGAGGCAACCGTTTCGAGGCAACTGGATCTTAGACAGGAGGGTGACCTCTAAAACACCCTATACTTGACGACCACGTTCGAGGCAACCAGTGAGGCGTACCCTAAGAGTGGCATGTGCATGTGTGTTGTTTCATGTTAATGTTATCTTGTACATGCATTTGTGAGCTACGAATTGGTTTTATTTGTCATACAAGTCTTGTCATGCATTTTTTAACAGTTAAGAGTGCGGAAAATAAAGTGCGAAAAAGGTAAATCTAGCTATTACAAGGCGCGGGTATATACATCACCAAAAACAACAACCCGTTTGGAAAATAAAAATGCGAGAATTTAAAAAGAAAGCGATAAAGTTCTAATTAATTATTACATTTCCTGAGCAGATACAAAATAATGAATTAAAAAATAAATAAATAAATAAATACGCGCGAAAGATTGAATCGGGAACGTCCTAGGGTTTTGACCCTTTTGAGAAAAGAATTGAGTTTTGTCCCTTTTTTGCAATTAAATTAACTGTTAAAAACTAATTTACCAATTAATTAATTTATTAAAAGAAGAAAAAAATGTTTTTGTGTTTTTTATGTTTTTAATGAAATAAAAGAAATTAAAAGTGTCAAAAAAAACCTAAGTCTAATTCATTTTTATTTATTGTAAAAAAGGATTAAAATTAAACCTAATTTAATAAAAAGACTAAATTAATTAATTTGCATTTATTTACAAAAAAAAGTAATTGAAATTAATAAAAATGGTTTTTTTGGTTTTTCTGAATTTTTATGGAAAAAATAATTATTTAGTTAATAGTGAATTAAGAATTAAATTTAAATAAGTGAAATATAAAAGAAAAAAAAATAAGAGGCAAACTCAAGGGGGGTGATGGGCCAGCAAGGGGGTTTGTTTAGAAATCTGATGCCCATTTTGTTGCCAAGCACGTTTGACCTTTTGCAATTGTCCATGGCATAGTTGACTGGGGAGCATGGTGTTCCCTCTCTCCTGATCTTTGGATTGCTGCCTTGAGACACTTGGCACCTGGATGTCTGGGATGCGTGGTGGACTTGCCTTTGTGAATCTGCACGTGAACATGTAAAGGAAAAGAAAATAAAGACTTTGGGTGGACCTGGGAATCAAACCCAGGTCCCAATGTTCACACTCCAAGGCTTTGACCAACTGAGCTGCACGTTTCATTCGTTATTAAGATAACATGTAATTATTAAATTGGAAAACAACAGCATATGCCTGAAAAAAAAATATAAAACGCGCAATTTTTGAAATGAGCGAATCATGCTGCAACGCATCATCATCTTCTTCAATGAAAATTCCTGGTTATTTACCTGCGGATTTTTATCCGCAGGTAGTTTCGTAGGCTCTTCTGAAAATCATCCCTAGGCTTCAAAAATTAATTCCAAAACCATGGTTGGTCTCGTTTTCATCTCCTGATCACTTCTATACCCATTATGGTGGCCAATTTTTCCTGCACTGAAAACGCCTAAAAAACAAGCAAACAAAACCTAGAATCGTGTATCACAGTATAGGGCCTAAAAACGAAATTGGCTATTGTCGTTAGATTAGAAATCAAACAAGAAACATAATTATGCCAATATTTTAGAGGAAAAATGCAAGAATGGAGAATTGAGGTATCGTGTACAGGGGTGAGTTTTTGAGAACTTACAGCGCTATTCAGTGGATCTTAGGACGCGTTTGTGGTTGCTTTGGCTTCAGGGGGTGGCAAGGAAGAAGGCCACGTGCTTGCTTTGATCTGAAAATGCCTGCAACACAGTTTTAGATCTCACACTTTTTTGACAGTTTTCAGTTTTGCTTTTGGCCGTTTCAGTGATGCTTGGGTCGTGTCTTAGGTCTGCAATGCTTGCTTATGTATGTATGAATGGAATTAGGTCAGCAGCTGGGCTTGTATCCTTGTGCATTTAAGTTTGGGATTCTTGTTGACCACCATTAAAGAACCTTCCATGTTTGAAGCAAAACCAAGATTTCATGCACAAAATAGCCTAGCACGAATTTGGTAGTTGGCTCATGACACATAAAAGCTATTCAAACCATAAAGACGCCATTCCATTAATTTTTGGATTTTATTTGAATTATTATGGATTTAAAATGAATTAAATCAATAAAAATTAAGTAAAATAGAAAAATAAATGTTTGATCTTGAAATTAAGCATGGGACACGTGTATGGCATGACAAGGCTGAATCAAGTGGAAGAAAGTGGTCCCTTTTGCCAAAAATTGAAGTTTCAAGGATAGTTGACTTTTGCCATTTCACAAATATTTCCCAACTTCTCCAATGCATATCTTGCTCAATTTTGATGATATGAACATGTTCTTGGACATTTTGGAAAGGTCTTGAAGTCATCTAACCAATGCCTTTGGTCCCATGTCATTTTGATTTACCAATCTCAAGTTATGGTCTTTGACTTAAAATGCCTTTTTGTTGACTTTTGAAAATGACCTATAATGTAGAAATTGATAACTTTTTGTGAGAGCATTTCTTGGACTTGGAATGTGAAGATGAGTTGTAGGAAATGTCATCCCCTTCAAAATGAGCATTGGATGGGATTTTTCTGATGAACCATGAAAAAGTTATTCCTTGGTCAAGTTACAGTTAACTTTTAAGCTGTCCAAAAATGGAAACTTTTGCATCTTGATGATTTTTTTGAGCCATGCTTGTGGAATCATGATCAAGATTTGATCAAATGATGATTGTGTGCTCAAAATAATATGTTGACCAAATTGTTTGACTTTTGACTGCCAAATGACCATTTTACCCCTACAGTTGATTGTGAAGCAATTAGGGCTTTTGACTGTGCAACTTGATGCTGTGAGTCTTGAAACTTGACATGTAGATGCTTGACAATGTGTATAGGCATATGGGACTTGATTGGACCCTTGAAAACCTCAACTTCCTTGCAAGAACCAAAACCCTAACTTTAACTGGCTTAGGAGGCCTTTGGACTGTGCAATCCTTGAGAGATCTTGAACCATTTGGAGATGAATTCTTGATAAACTTTGAAGAATATGGGAGGGCAAATTTTGGGGTACAACAGTTGCCCCTGTTCAATCTTCTTAGACCTGAGGATGTAGATTGGCTTGCGTGCCTTTCGTGATCCGAAGGTGGAAGATGATTGAACACTAGAGTGCCCAGAAATTTGCACTCACATAGTAGAATATCAGCAATGTGACGTCAGGAATGGGCTTACAGATGCCATTTAGAGAGATGGTGGATAGGAGGATGGGCTTATAGATGCCATCTGGAGATGTGACAGAACCTTGTCGGGAATGGGCTTATAGATGCCATTTGGAAATGTGATGGATAGTTGTGGAGATGGGCTTATAGATGCCATCGGGGGTGTCGATCGCGTAAGAGATTCCTTAGCGAGAACTTGCGTACTTGAGAAAGAAAGATGGTTTCCTGGCCTGTTATAGGTGTTGATCTTCAAACTCCTCATGCAGATACGCCCTGGCTAGATACAGGTATCAAATCTACAATCGATTGCTCACAGATATGCCCTGGCTAGATACAGGAATCGAATCTGGAACTTCAAAAGGTTGCTTACAGACGTGCCCTGGCTGGATACAGATATCGAATCTACAAACAATCGTTCACAGATATGCCCTGGCTAGATACAGGAATCGAATCTGGAACTTCAAAAGGTTGCTTACAGACGTGCCCTGGCTGGATACAAGTATCGAATCTACAAACAATCGTTCACAGATATGCCCTGGCTAGATACAGGAATCGAATCCGGAACTTCAAAAGGTTGCTTACAGGCGTGCCCTGGCTGGATACAGGTATCGAATCTACAAACAATCACTCACAGATATGCCCTGGCTAGATACAGGAATCGAAACTGGAATTAGTCGTCTACAGATATGCCCTGGCTGGGTACATGTATTGAATCTCTAAACTCTTCATGCAGATATGCCCTGGCTGGATACAGGTATCGAATCTGGAACTTGTCGTCTACAGATATGCCCTGGCTGGATACAAGTATCGAATCTCTAAACTCTTCATGCAGACATGCCCTGGCCGGATACAGGTGTCGAATCTACAATCAGTTACTCACAGATATGCCCTGGCTAGATACAGGAATCAGATCTGGAATTAGTCGTCTACAGATATGCCCTGGCTGGATACAGGTATCGAATCTCTAAACTCTTCATGCAGATATGCCCTGGCTGGATACAGGTATCGAATCTACAATCAGTTACTCGCAGACATGCCCTGGCTAGATACAGGAATCGAATCTGGAATTGGTCGTCTACAGATATGCCCTGGCTGGATACAGGTATCGAATCTCTAAACTCTTCATGCAGACATGCCCTGGCTAGATACAAGTGTCGAATCTGCAATCAATCACTCACAGATATGCCCTGGCTGGGTACAGGTATCGAATCTGGAATTAGTCGTCTACAGATATGCCCTGGCTAGATACAGGTATCGAATCTCTAAACTCTTCATGCAGATATGCCCTGGCTAGATACAGGTATCGAATCCACAATCAACCGCTCACAGATATGCCCTAGCTAGATACAGGTATCAAATCTGGAATTGCGACAGTTGATAGTAATCATCTTCGAATTGACCTTTTTCCTGAAAAGGCGAAACATTAGTTGTATGCCATGTCATGATGCATGATGTCATGATGTTCTCAAGAATAAATGAAATTGTGTGATGTGATGCATATATGCATGTGTCATGATGTATGACAATATGATGTTTATGAATGTATTTTCGTCTAGGAAAATAAATCCTTGACGAATGCCGGGAAGTTAAATCCTGGGCTGATGCTGAAGAGTAGGGTTCTTCGTTTCCGCTGGGGATGATGGTTGCAAGAATAAACTGGTAGGAGAAGATGACTCCGTTGGAGAATAGACTTGTTGGAGAGATTACTCTGCGAGGAATTACTCTATGGGAAGAGATACTTCGCTGAGATTTGATGATAACTCCGCTAGGGATTCTGTTGATAAGTTATGTTGGAAGATTTGATGAACTCCGTTGGGGGATAGGAAGAACTTCGCCGAGGACGATCTTTTCGTGGCAATTAGCTGAGGATAACCCAGTTATAAGCTCTGGTGGGGAATAACCTTTGAATAAAGTCGGGGAGATGCGTTCGTACTCTGCAGGGGATAAGCTTCCAGAATCTACTGGGGATAAGCTTCCAGAATCTACTGGGGAGATTGATTCAACTCTCCCGGGGAATCTTTTGAGACTGTACTGGGGAAGTGGCTCTACTAGGGTGTCTTGTATTCCGCCGGGGAACAATCTTATATTAAGACTGCCGGGGATGCTTGCTTAGGAACATCTGTATACTCCGCTGGGGAATATTGAGATTTTCTGAGGATACCCAACTTCCTTAAGGCTGACAGTAGACTAACTCTGCTTGGGGAGAGTATCGCTGACTTGCTGGAGATACTGTGCCCTTTCAGGGCTGATGGGAGACCAACTCTGCTCGGGGGAGAGTACTGCTGAATCTTGTCTTACTCTGCGGGGAGTGAAGGTATCCTGATTACGTTCTTCGGCCGAACCTACCTTGGTACCTTGGTGGACAGAGCAACTAGATCGCTTAGACGACTCATTATTGCCCCTGTTTCTGATGTCACCTGTAATTAGTCCTTTGTTTCGCATGCAATTATTTATGATTAGCAATTAATGTCAAATGCATATATCAAAAATGAACATTGGACGTTCTTCGCAAGACAAAACAGAAAAAGGAAAAAAACAACTGGCCATTTGTCTGAAAAGTGAATTTATATTGATTTTTGAATTTTCCTGTAAATAGGCGTTTGTGTACAAGAGGCTGACGTCCTAGTAAGAGAACGCCGCCGAATAACATAGAGTTTATACAAATTCGTGAAAAGAAAATAAAACAGCTATGTGAAAAATCCCACTGGGTTCCGACTCTGCTATCGCCTTTATGTCTTCAAGCATCTCATCACTTGGCTGCTTAGTTGAAGATGAAGCTGATTGATCGATGTCGTCTGAACCTGATAGTTGATACCGAATTCTGGATGCAGGGTGATCCAATGAGACATAGTATTACGCTTATCCCTAATTTTTTCCTGGACCGCCCTTTCGGGTTTTCAGTCCACCGGGATACCCATTTTTGCCCAAGCCGCCTTTTCAGGTTTTCGACTTACCGGGTGTACAGATTTTTTTCATTTCATCCCTTATTTTGCCCGAACCCTTTTGGTTCACTGGGAAGCCCTTATTTTTGCCTAGGTGTGTCAACCTAGCGGGTCTTTAATCATGCGTAGTATCTTTTTACTATGTCTGCATTGGCGGGGTGAGGAAGGTCGTCACCATCCATGGTAGTTAGAATCATAGCTCCTCCTGAGAAGATATGTTTAACCACAAATGGCCCTTCGTACGTAGGGGTCCATTTTCCCCTGGGATCACTTTGAGGAAGAATGATGCGCTTGATTACCAGGTCTCCGACTTGATACTCTTGTCGTCTGACTTTCTTGTTAAATGCCCTGATCATCCGTTTTTGGTACGTTTGACCATGACAAATAGCAGTGAGTCTCTTTTCGTCAATTAGGTTTAATTGATCAAGCCGAGTCTGGATCCAGTCATCTTCTCTCAAACCTGCATCCTTCATTATCCGGTGAGAGGGTATCTGGACTTCAATAGGCAAGACTGCCTCCATGCCATAGACCAAGGAAAAGGGTGTTGCCCCTGTTGACGTTCTTGCTGAGGTACGGTACCCATGAAGAGCAAACGGTAACATCTCGTGCCAATCTTTGTAGGTCACTGTCATCTTCTGCACAATCTTCTTGATATTCTTGTTTTCCGCTTCGACAACCCCATTCATCTTCGGCCGGTAAGGAGAAGAGTTGTGGTGTTGTATCTTGAATTGCTCGCAGAGCTCAGTGATTATCTTGTTGTTAAGATTGGTACCATTGTCCGTAATGATCCTCTCAGGTACGCCGTATCGACAAATCAGGTTATGCCGAATGAACCGTGCCACGACGTTCTTGGTTACCATAGCGTAGGAAGCTGCTTCAACCCACTTTGTGAAGTAATCAATCTCTACCAGGATGAAGCGATGCCCATTGGATGCCGTAGGTCTGATCTCGCCGATCATATCAATTCCCCACATTGCAAAAGGCCAAGGTGCCGTCAAGACGTTCAGAGGAACTGGAGGAACGTGCACCTTATCAGCATAGATCTGGCATTTGTGACACGTCCGAGAGTGTTGATAACAGTCGGCCTCCATTGTGGACTAGAAATATCCTGCCTGAAGGATTTTCTTTGCCATGGTATGTCCACTGGAGTGTGTTCCAAAGGTACCTTCATGTAGCTCTGCCATGATCTTTTCTGCTTCAATTTTATCCACACAACGCTGTAAGGTTGAATCATGGTTTCGCTTGTATAGAATGCCATTGCTGAGGAAGAACTTTGCCACGAACCTTCTCAGAAACTTCTTGTCGTTAACAGATGCACCCTCGGGGTATTCTTGAGCTTCCAAGCACCTCTTCACTTCATGATACCAAGGTTTTTCAGTTACCTCTTCAGCCTCAAGATCACAGCAATATGCAGGTTCATCCAATTTCCAGATAATGATCCGGGGAGCTTCGTTATCCCATTTGACTTTGAACATAGAAGACATCGTAGCCAGCGCGTCCGCCAACTGATTCTCCTCTCTTGGGAAGTGTTCAAAAGTTATCTCTTCGAAATGGGGGATCAATGCCAATACATACTCCTTGTAGGGAATAAGATTTGGGTGTTTCGTATCCCACTCGCCTTTGATCTGATTGATCACGAGAGCGGAATCTCCGAAGACACTTAGAAACTTGATCCTTAGGTCAATTGCAGCTTGAAGACCCATGATGCACGCTTCATACTCCGCCATGTTGTTGGTGCAGTTGAAACATAGCCGGGCGGTGAGTGGAGTATGAGTGCCTTTAGGGGATATGATCACAACGCCAATACCGTTACCCAAAGCGTTTGAGGCTCCATCAAAGTGCATAGACCATCGGGATTGTAGCGATAAAAAATGTAGCAGGGTAAATCGGAGATCGAATTATTGATTAATTCGTCTCGCAAAAGCAAGAGTCGCCACCGCGCTTTATTGTTTCCAAGGGAAAAGGGGAAAGAGCGAAATAAAACCCTAAATATGCAATGTAAAATAATACTTTAAAAAAAGTAAAAATACAAGGCGTTTTGAAAAGAGATCTATGGTTCGGGGGTTGGTTATACAATGGGAAGGTATTAGCACCCAATGCATCTATAGTACTCTATAGGAACCTTTTGAAATATTTGTTTATTAAAATTGTTCGTTTGATGAAAAATGAATCGTTTTGGCCGAAAAAAGGGATACGGATGGGTTTTTGAAGAGACGACGACCTAATGTCGAAGTTTTTGCTTAAAAGGTATGAGTTTTGAAAAGATCAGATATTTGAGGAAAAATTATCCTAAGTTTTAATGAAATGCGAATGTTCGCGCGATTAGACTTGAGGACATGAAGTCGACAAATTTAATCGTTTTTCCCTTGGATTTAGAAGTAAATAGAATAAACAAGTAAATATGAAATAATTAAACAGAAAAATTATGCGGATAATGATTAAATAACAACAGTTAAATAAATGACTAAATGGTGTAAATATGCGTTTTGGATTTTTGTTTAATATTAATGAAAAGAAAAATGTTTTAATTGTTAAAATTTTTTTACGCATTTTTTAATATGGATAAAAGTAATGAGGATTAATTCAGGAAAACAAAAATATTTTTTAAGTTTTAAGTTTCTATTTTTTTAATATATTTTTTAGAGTTCTATATGAGGCATTATTTTAAAGAATTATTAAATAATCAAACCTAATGAATACTTAAAAGTTACTAAATTAAACCTAATTAAAAAAAGGGAATATTTAAAATTACCAAATAAACCTAAAATTAAATTTAATAAACAAAAGGTAAAATGATTAAAATGTTTTAATGAAACTTATTAATTGATTAAGCTACTAATTAATCCAACTAAATTAGAAATAGTTAAAAACTAACAAAAGGAATAAAATAGAAAAAAAAGGTGTATAAAAAAATTAGATGAACAAGCATATATGGGCCAAAGGGTCTGAGGGGCCCAAACCAAAACTGAAGACAGGGGGGGTGCATAAACAGCTTCACTGGGCTTGTAGGCAGAGATGGGCAAGGCCCATTTGTTCACATTTGGTTTCTCTTAGGGTTAACACTTGTTTAGTTTGTAAAATTAGATTAGGGCTAAAGCTTAAACAGAGGCGCTGCTCGTACTTGTCTTCTTCGCTCACGTTCTTCTCCGGTCGTCCTCTCCGCCTTTTGCTTTGCTTCCATGGCTCTGAGTCTCCCTTTGTTCCAACGGCCACCAGCTCTTCACTTTCCTCTTCCCTCCAGCAAAACGTTAGGGGGCGACGGATTTTTACGGTAAGTTCGTTTTATTACTCGTCTAGGGTTTTATTACAAATGCATGTTCGTGATTTTCAATGTTCATTGATTCTGAGTTGGTTTTATTATGTTATTATTTGAGGAATTTGAGCGAAAAAGAGTGCGAAATTGCTACCTGGAGAAGGAGGAAGGAGGGTGGGAAAAGCTAGGAGGCCGGGACGGCGAGGAGCGCGCGTGATGTTGCTAGCCACTTGAACCTGGTACTCTGTATTGTATCTTTCTTCTTCTTGCCTTGGTTAGCCTCTGTATGCTTCAATGTTGCCTTGATGCTATTGTTGAAATGAATTTTTTTGACTAGCTTGCCCTCTTCTTCTTTCTGACTTCTGTATGCTTTTATTGCTTATGCTATTGTTGAAATGAATTTTTTTGACTAGCTTGCCCTCTTCTTCTTTCTAACTTCTGTATGCTTTTTTGCTTATGGCCAATGATGAACATATTGAGGCCTTCGTGTTTGGACATTGGTTTTGATTTTTGGTGATACAGGTTTGTGGTTTTAGACCATATGGTTCTGATATGGTTTATGCTGGTTCTACTGGTTTTTTATGCAGTAGGCTATGGTTTTGGTAATGGTTGAGGTTTTGAAAGAAGGGTTATGGTAGCAGGTTTTTAGTTTAGGCCATAAGGTTTTGGTTTATGAGATAACAGGTTAATGGTTTAACTGGTTTTGGAACAGGATGGTACAGGTTTTTGGTTCTATGCAGGTTAATGATATAGGTTTATTGGTTTTGATATGGTTTGATCTTTAATGGTGTTTATGCTGGTTTGGAATGGTTAAGGTTGTATGCCATATTTTTGAAAATGGCTATATGGTTTTTGGTTTTAAAACAGATGGAAGGTTTTATGATGGTTTTAGGCCATGGCTTAACAGGTTTTTGGAACAGAATGGTACAGGCTTGGAATGGTTATATGAGATAGCAGGTTTGGTTGTAACTGGTTTTTATGCCGTAGGCTATATCTCTTTGTTCATGTTGTAGTATTTGAGTTTTTGAAAATGCTTTAGGCAGGTTGAACTCTCTTGTTTTTGAAAGGGGTTTACTTGCTATGTTATACAGTTTTGCTTGGCATCTTCTGGCTCAGGTTTGAATACTTTTATTATATCCTTGGTAATTCTGCACTCTTACTGTTACAACAGTTTTGTTTGATATCTTATTTCATGCTTCTTTCCTCTTACTGTGTTATTGCTGTAGCTTTGTTTTGTATCCACTTCTGCCTAAACCAAAACCTGTAAAACCATACTTCTATCTCTCTTCTCTCTCTTAGTACAATGAAACACTAAAATGTGTGTGTACTTTGACTGTTCTGAAAAAGTAAACATGCTGGAAAATGATGAAATGATAGGAAATATGCTTTGCTTGCAAATTGGTTTTAAAATGCATATCCTCTTTGTCTCCCAATGTAACAGTAGGAGCCTATTGTATTTTGGCTTCTTCTCAAGTGCATGGCATAGTTTACGTTGGGATATCTTGCATATGTAATGTTTATGCATATGTTGTTGCTTTATGCCTTTGAAATATGCATGAGATTTTTGAAAATGCAATTGATTTTAATTACGCAGTTTTGAAAATAAAAAATGAATTTGTGCATCTGTTAAATTTGTGCATTCATTTTGAAAATAAAATCCATCCCTTTTTGTGAACCGGGAGAAATCCCGCGATTTGCAAAAAGGGTAAAACTGATTCCAGCCGTTTGCTTTTAATGATGAACACTAAAATAATTTTCCGCTTTTAATTATTTATTCAATTCTGACTTTTCTTTTAATTGTTTTTTGCAGGTAAAATTAAATGAGCAGACAAAAAGGCATTGGATAGAAGATGAAGATTTAGAATTTAGGAAAATAGTTTTTATTTTACTTTAAACTCTTTATGTAATTGTTATTATAAATATTTTATAAATAATACAATATTTAAATAACAATTGTAATAAATAGAATAGAGTGAATAAAATTCTATTATTTCCCAATTAATTCTTTTTCTTTCCAATTATTTATTTATCGTTTATAATTCTTTAAATTGTATAATAATTGAAAATCAATTTCAATCACTTAAATTCAGAATAATAAACAGATAAATAAACATCATTGATCAATTAATAATTTCAATTATTTAATTCATTATTCATAATTTTCTAAATTATAATAATTAAAAATAGAATTTCAATTATTTAACTTAGAATGATAAATAATTAAATAATCATTGTTGACCAATTAATAAACCTCTTTTCAAATGTTTATTTCATTATTCATAAATCTTTAAATTATATAATAACCGAAAATAGATTCCAATTATTTAATTTTAAGATAATAAATAATTAATAAACATTGTTTGATCAATTAATAAACCTCTTTTCCAATATTTATTTTATTACCTATAAATCTTTAAATTATATAACAATTGAAAATAAATTCCAATTATTTAAATTTAAGATAATAAATAATTAATAAACATTGTTTTAGCATGAATCGATTAATAAATTTAGCGTTCAAAAATAAACAGTTCTCGACCTGAAAAAGTTATGAATTTTAAAATCAAAAGATCAAAACACTTGCAATGTAATGATGCAGATGGGAGATGGCATCTTAGGTCAAAATTTGGGGTACAACAGCTGCCCCTATTTAAGTTTCTTCTATCCGGAGATATGAAGATTAAAATCTTCGTTTCGACGAGATTGAAGGTACTTAAATACATAATTACGCAAATTTTGTTCTAAGATGCCGCCCTTATGTTTGATATGAACGCAGTGATTGAATTCACAGAGAAAGATATTGTATGAAACAAGACAATGCTGGAGGAATCAAACACCAACAAAACACAAAGACGTGGATTATACACTACTGGGGAAACGAGCCATCGATCTCAAATGACAGACTCTTGACGGCGACTAAAATTGAGGGAATACGAACTCTGACCCTAGCGAAGAAGGCATCTTGCATAGGCCATAAAACAGATTACCGACCCAAAAATAACAGTGAGCTCACAACTCAAAGCCAGCGATAGACAAAAAGTATCAAATTTACTGATGATGGATTACCGACTTCTGAAGGTAATGATTCATGACAAGCTTCTCTGCGAGATTTTCCGAGATATACTCATTAATGCTGATATAATAATATTGTAGATACGCAAGTTGTTCAAATAAAGAAGCTGCCACTTGCTGTCGTCCAAAGAAAATACTAATAACATACAAGTTGCTCAAATAAAGAGGCTACCACTTGCTGTCGTCCAAAGAAAATACCAATAACATACAAGCTGCTCAAATAAAGAGGATGCCGCTTGCTGTATTCCAGAAAAGTAATAACGTACAAGTTGCTCAAATAAAGAGACTACCGCTTGTCGTTTTCCACAAGATAAAAATGACGTACAAGTTTCTCGTGAAGAGCTGCCGCTTGTCGTTTTCCAAAAATCATAATAACGCACAAGTTGCTCGTGAAGAGCTGCCGCTCGTCGTTTTCTGACGATGTCTATAACGTACAAGTTGCTCGTGAAGAGCTGCCGCTTGTCGTTTTCTGACGATGTCTATAACGTACAAGTTGCTCGTGAAGAGCTGCCGCTTGTCGTCTTCCAATAATAATAACGCACAAGTTGCTCGTGAAGAGCTGCCGCTTGTCGTTTTCCAACGATGATAATATATGTACAAGTTGCTCGTGAAGAGCTGCCGCTTGTCGTTTTCCGAAGAATAACTCAGAAAGAAGTTGCGATGACACTGGCAGAGAATAAAATCTTCGTCAAAGAGAATCATGAGTCAATCCTTCCCAAGGAGATCACATACTCAAATGTGCAAAATAAATGCACCATCTGTCTAGGTCGCGATTTCACTGGGAAAAATCATGAGATAGCCTACGCAAGAGACAACAACTTCATCCAGGAATAACTAGAGAGAAAACATTCAAACAAGACTCTACCCAATGAGAAAGCAATTCGATTGGGGAATTCATCCTATCCAGAAACGGACAAGGTGAGCTAAATCAAAAAACATCCATGAGGATTAGCTCAATTGGCGAATTTAGAAAGGAAGCACATTTTCTGCCTAAGCTAACCTTCTACTTGGAAAGAAACATGTACGTTATTTGAATAAACAAAGTACAATCCAAAATCGATGGCAAATGTGAATATGTATGCGTGATATAAGTGTAAATGAATAAATGAATGTTATGTTGACGAAACGAACAGATGGAATATCTTGAAGACGATAAGATGTCACGACAAGATAGATACTCGGCCAATCTTAAAAAGACGGAATATAAATGGAACTGGAAACACAAAGCAACGTCAGAGTGTACCACGCTACGAGGCTCAAGCCTTCTGAGGAGAAAAGCACTCAAATCCAATCTTACAAAACCAAAAGACCACTGGCATGAGACAAAGCGTACCACCACAGACATTGCCCAAATAAAGGTAGCCAAAACAACGCTTAACTGGAACAACTGGGGAGTTAACAGACTTAGCACCACTAGAACTAAGAGTGTACACAACCAACACCTCATGACGGTTTTGAAAGAAAACAAGCTCATCATGCAAGGATAAATTACTATACTGTTGCATTTCATGGCTTGACCATCCTCGGAACAACTGTTAATATTCCTTTCGTTATTCACGACACATTTTTAAAATAAGAATACTTTAAGTAAATTTGTTTCAAGTATTTCCATAAAAATTAAAATTTTGCCCACAAAAGGTAAATACTCAAATTTCATTAATAATATGGTAGTTCGCTAACAATGCGACTCCAACGGTTTACAAAAGTTTGGGAAACAGTACATGAAATAAAAAGGTTACACAAAAACCATGACCACTATTCTCCCTAACAACTTCGAATTCCGAAATGGGTTCAAATGCCAAGACTGGTCTGACCAAAAGCTTGCCTAAGCCGCCCTTTCGGGTTTTCAACTTAGCAAACTGCCAACTCAAACTTAAGCGAAATACTTCTTGACTGCATCGGCGTTCATGGGACGCGGGAGTTCTTCACCGTCCATATTGGTGAGAATCAAAGCACCTCCAGAGAAAACTTTCTTAACGACATACGGTCCTTCATAATTCGGAGCCCACTTGCCCCTAGAATCAGGTTGGAAAGATAATATCTTCTTGAGCACAAGGTCACCTTCTCTGAACTCGCGCGGTCGAACCTTCTTATCAAAAGCCTTCTTCATTCTCTGCTGATACAATTGACCGTGACACAACGCTGTCAATCTCTTCTCTTCAATTAAATTCAACTGATCATATCTACTTTGACACCATTCAGCCTCAGAAAGCTTAGCTTCCATCAACACTCTCAGAGACGGAATCTCAACCTCCACGGGGAGTACGGCTTCCATACCGTAAACTAGGGAAAATGGGGTTGCACCTGTTGAAGTCCGAACTGAAGTACGGTATCCATGTAAAGCAAACGGAAGCATTTCATGCCAATCTTTATAAGTTACCACCATCTTCTGGACAATCTTCTTGATATTCTTGTTAGCAGCTTCAACAGCCCCATTCATCTTCGGTCTGTAAGGAGAAGAATTATGATGTTCGATCTTGAACTCTTCACAAAGCTCTCTCATCATCTTGTTATTCAAATTCGAACCATTATTAGTGATAATCTTGCTCGGGATACCGTACCGACAAATGATCTGATTCTTGATAAACCGTACTACCACCTGTCTGGTTACATTAGCATAAGATGCTGCTTCCACCCACTTAGTAAAATAATCGATCACTACCAAGATGAAACGATGACCATTTGAAGCTTTGGGTTCAATCATTCCAATCATGTCAATGCCCCACATAGAGAAAGACCAAGGTGAAGAGATAACATTGAGGAGGGTCGGTGGCACATGCATCTTGTCCGCATAAATCTGGCATTTATGACACTTCTTCACATACTTGCAGCAATCAGATTCCATTGTCATCCAATAGTAACCAGCTCTCAACATCTTTCTAGCCATCGCATGTCCATTGGCATGAGTGTCAAAGGATCCTTCATGTACTTCTTGCATCAGCATGTCTACTTCACGTCTGTCTACACATCTGAGTAAGACCATGTCGTAATTCCTCTTATACAAAACTTCTTCATTGAGAAAGAAACCACTTGCTAATCTTCTCAACGTCTTCCTATCTTTATTGGATGCCCCAGGCGGATACTCTTGAGTTTGAAGAACACGTTTAATGTCATAGAACCACGGTTTGTCGTCGGTGACCTCTTCTACTGAGAACACATGAGCAGGTCTATCGAGGCACATAACTCTGATCGTGGGCACATCGTTCCAACCATTCACTTGAAACATTGAAGACAAAGTAGCTAAAGCATCAGCCATTTGGTTCTCATCCCTAGGGATATGATGTAATTCCACCTTATTGAAGAAGGTCAACAATCTTCTAGCATAGTCTCTGTAAGGGATCAAACCAGGATGACGAGTCTCCCATTCTCCTTTGATTTGATTAATCACCAATGCTGAATCTCCGTAAATATCAAGAATCTTAATCCTTAGATCCACTGCTTCTTCGAGACCCATAATACATGCCTCATACTCAGCCATGTTGTTCGTGCAGTCAAACTTCAATCTCGCCGTGAACGGGATATGAGTACCTCGGGGAGTGACGATGATTGCCCCAATTCCATTTCCATAAGAATTCGCAGCTCCATCAAATATTAAACCCCAATGGGATTCGGGATCAGGTCCTTCTTCAGGTAACGGCTCTTCACAGTCTTTAGCTTTCAAGTACATAACATCTTCATCTGGGAAATCAAACTCGGTGGATTGATAATCATCAATTGGTTGGTGAGCCAAATGATCGGCTAAAATACTCCCTTTGATTGCTTTTTGAGTGTGATACTCAATGTCATATTCAGATAACAACATCTGCCAATGGGCTATTCTTCCAGATAAGGCGGGCTTCTCAAAGATATACTTGATCGGATCCATTTTGGAGATCAACCAAGTGGTGTGGTTAATCATATACTGGCGCAGACGGCGAGCAGCCCAAGCTAAGGCACAACAGGTTTTCTCAAGCAATGAGTATCGAGACTCACAGTCTGTGAATTTCTTACTCAGATAATATACAACATGCTCCTTTCTTCCAGTATCATCTTGTTGACCAAGCACACATCCCATGGAATCTTCCAATATAGTCAGGTACATAACCAAAGGTCTTCCTTCCACCGGAGGAATCAAAATGGGAGGTTCAAGCAAATATTCTTTGATGCTATCAAAAGCTCTCTGACAATCTTCTGTCCACACACATCCTTGGTTCTTTCGGAGAAGCTTGAAAATCGGCCCACAGGTAGCAGTCATATGAGATATAAACCTAGAAATGTAATTCAGTCTCCCAAGGAATCCTCTTACTTGTTTTTCCATCTTGGGTGCGGGCATTTCTCGAATAGCTTTGACTTTATCAGGATCTACCTCGATACCTTTCTGACTGACAATGAACCCCAGAAGTCTTCCAGAACAAACACCAAAAGTGCACTTGTTGGGATTCAGACGGAGTTTGTACTTTCTCAAACGCTGGAATAACTTCAACAAATGTTCCAAGTGATCTTCCCCAGTCTTTGATTTGGCAATCATGTCATCCACATACACTTCGATCTCCTTATGCATCATGTCATGGAACAAAGCAGTCATGGCCCTTTGGTATGTTGCGCCAGCATTCCTCAAACCAAACGGCATAACCCGATAGCAAAGAGTTCCCCAAGGTGTAATGAAAGCTGTCTTCTCCATATCTTCTGGTGCCATCTTGATTTGATTGTAACCAGAGAAACCGTCCATGAAAGAAAAGACTTTGAACTTGGCGGTACTGTCAACCAATACGTCAATGTGAGGTAGTGGGAAGTCGTCCTTTGGACTAGCTCTGTTCAGATCTCTGTAGTATACACACATCCGAACTTTGCCATCCTTCTTAGCAACAGGCACTATGTTGGCTAACCACTGAGGATAGACCGATGTAACAAGGAAACCTGCATTAATCTGCTTCTGAACTTCCTCTTTGATCTTGTCAGCCATATCGGGACGAGTCCTTCTCAACTTCTGTTTAATCGGCGGACAATCAGGTCTCAATGGTAAACGATGCTCCACAATATCATTGTCCAAACCCGGCATATCTTGGTAGGACCAAGCAAACACATCAACATACTCTTTGAGAAGCTCCAACATTTTCTCTTTGACTTCCGGGATAAGCAGTGCTCCGACTTTGACTTCCTTTCTATCTTCTTCATCACCCAAGTTGACCAACTCTACAGGTTCTTCAAATGGTTGAATGACCTTCTCATCATGCTCAAGCAAACGGGAAATTTCAACAGGGATCTCTTCGTCATCCTCCTCTTCGGCTCTGAACACAGGGAATTCAAAGTTGGGAGAGGGCATATGATCATTGTTTTCGATGGTTAAGTCATGGATTAATCTGCACATATGATTATGCTTTATTTTAGAAATCGATTTGTGCAAATAAAACAAAAAGTTATTATATTTTCCTATTACTACCAATTAATTTTCATTATCATTTCCCAGAAAAAGTGAAAAAATAAAACAGTAGTGGACAAAATAACATTTTATTCATTGAAGGGAAATACTTGAAACAAGGAGCCCAGACATTTCTCTTTTGCCTTGGGCAGAGAAAAAGGAATTATTTTTCATAGCCCGACACAAAATACTTTTCGCCTTGGGCAGAGCGAATTTTTTTCAAAGGAAAACAAAACAAAACATTACTCGGAAATGTGCATAACAATAGGAACATCAACAGCTATCCAGTTTTGGCAAGCCAATCCAGGCGTCACAAAATCGTGCAAATCTTCCTCGGAATCGTCATCTATGATAGCATCAACCTCAGGATGTATAAACCCTGCACTTCGGAAAACCTCTTGAATCGGACGAACAACCACCTCCTTCTTGACTCTTGCAGACACTGGATGAAAACCAAGACCTTCCCCAGACTTGTTCTCGGGCAAAGTCAACACCTGGCCCCATCCTTCGGCCGAACCACTTTCCACCACTCGCCGCGCATCCTCAAAAGAAGAAATGGATGCCCCTTGCTTCTTCACTGCATTCTTAGCAACAGAAAGACCTTGGAACTGGGTTCCAACATCCTCGTCACCATCAATAAAAGAGAATGATGATAAATGGCTTACCACCATAGCCTGCTCTCCCCCAATCATCACTAGCTTCCCATGCCTCACAAACTTCAGTCTCTGATGGAGCGTGGAGGTGACTGCCCCTGCATCATGGATCCATGGACGACCCAATAAGCAACCGTAGGCAGCACGAATATCCATTACTTGGAAAGTGATTTGAAAAGTATGGGGACCAATTACTATAGGGAGATCCACTTCACCAATGACTGTCTTCCTAGAACCATCAAACGCTTTAACAATTACTCCACTAGGTCTCATAGGAGCACCTGGATATGAGAGCCGAGATAACGTAGTCTTGGGCATTACATTCAACGACGAACCCGTATCCACCAACACACTTGATAAGGTATCATTTCCACAACTTACTGAGATATGCAAAGCCATATTATGGTTTCTCCCCTCCTCCGGGAGTTCTTCATCACTGAAACCAAGATTGTTACACGAAGTAATATTTCCCACAATTCCATCAAATTGGTCAACCGTCACATCATGATCCACGAACGCCTGGTCCAAGACCTTCATCAAAGCTTCTCTATGGGCACCAGAATCTCTCAGTAAAGCAAGCAAAGAAATCTTGGAAGGAGTTTGTAATAGTTGGTCCACAATCTTATATTCACTTCTCTTGATAAGCTTCAGAATCTCATCATCCTCAGGGTGAGGGATAGGTTCACTAGATCGACCTATCTCAACCCTTGGTTCAACATTTCTCACTGGAATTTCCGCCGGTATGGGCCTCCTGACTTGAACTTCTGGTCTCTTCAAAGGTACTGCTGCAAAGACACGTCCACTTCTCGTAACTCTACTTACATCAACAATGTTAACAAAAGACGGTCTTGTCGGTATAGGGACTTCTACCCCATTCTCAATCATTGTGGCATTATACTTATACGACACAACTTGGTCTGAGTTGTAAGACACAGGACCAGGTGGGTAAATAATCAAAGGATCAACAGGTGCAGACTGACTGTCGTAAACGATCTCTACTGATTCAGGTAAATTGAATTGTGGAATTATAACATTCACTTCATCCTCCGGATTTCTGTCATACGTAATAGTGATAACTCTCTGGTCTAGCAAATTCTGAATATCCTCCTTCACAATAGGACAATCAACCTCTCTTGAACAAAATTCACAAACATCATAATCATGCTGATGCTTAACAAAGGCAAGTCTTCTCAAACTCTGATGTAACCTGATCAACGACTCTCTTATGTGTTCAACTTGAAAAACTCGAAACTTTCCCGGACAACCTTCCACCATATTCACTGAAGCTGCCCCATGTCGAGGCAAAGGATTATCTCTAACATTTGGATTAACATCCTTGAAAGACAAGATACCATTCTTAATCAACCTCTGCACGTCCGCCTTCAGAGCAAAGCAATTCTCAAGGTTGTGCCCCAGCGACCCTTGATGATATTCACAAAACTGATCCGCCTTGTACCACGGAGAAGTACTATTTGGTGCGACAGGAGGAGGCTTTGTCGTTATGAGATTCTTTCTGATAAGAGCAGGGAACAATTCAGTATAAGTCATAGGAATGGCATCGAACTGCGGTTTTCTGGGTGAACGGTTCTGATTGTTGAATGGATAAGCCTGTTGTCTAGGCTGCTGCTGAAATGGCCGTTGTTGAGTTGGTGGGGTTTGATGAGCTGGGGTCATCAAAGCTGGGCGGACAGCCGGAGTGACTGCCGCAACGTGAGAGTAACCTCTCCTTGGTCTCCCTGGGAACAAAGCGCTGACATCCTGCTCTTTTCTTTTCGGGAAAACACCTCCAAACTTCTTAGTACTGCTAGACGGACTTCCTTCTTTAACCAAACGCCCTTCACAAATCCCTTCCTCTAACCGCATGCCCATGCTTACCATTTCGGTGAAGTCACTGGGTGCGCTGGCGATCATTCTTTCATAGTAAAAGGAACCTAAAGTCTTCAAAAATATCTTAGTCATCTCTTTCTCCTCAAGAGGTGGATAGATTTGAGCAGCAATTTCACGCCACCTCTGGGCGTACTCCTTAAAAGATTCTCGGTCTCTTTGTGACATCGCTCGGAGTTGATCCCTGTCTGGTGCCATGTCAACGTTGTACTTATACTGGTGGACAAAAGCTTCGCTAAGATCGTTGAAGTTGCGGATCCGAATACTGTCTAAACCCATATACCACTTTAGAGCAGCACCCGTCAAACTATCTTGAAAATAATGAATCAATAAGTCATGATCGTCGGAATGCGTAGACATCTTTCTCACGTACATTGTCAAATGACTTCTAGGACACGAATCACCCTTATATCTCTCAAAGTCTGGCACTTTGAATTTTGCTGGAATCTTGACATTCGGAACTAAACAAAGGTCATGCGTGTTCTTCCCAAACAAATCCTTCCCCTTTAACGCTCTGAGCTCCTTCTGCATTTCTTGGAACTGATCTTGAAATTCCTCCATCCTATCAAAAAGACCCAAACTTTCAGCAGGCTCGGCAGGATAAGTAGGTTCATTCAAGTATGGCACGGAGTGGACCACAGGAGCGACAGTTGTCATAACCGGTTGCGGAAAAGGTGTCACAGACGGAATTACTGGTGGCATGGCAGTTGTCTCTGGCTGAGGAAGAGACAAAGCAGGTTGAAACAAAGGTTGTACGACAGGCTGATACCCCTCTGGCACAAAGTTGTAAGGAATTCCCCACGGAAAACCTTTCGGCATCTGATGCTGAAGCGGAGAGTTGATTTGAGTCACAGAGGTTGGAACGGTGACAATCTCGGAAACCACTGGAGTTGAAGTCTGAGTCTCAGCAACTGTAGTCGATGGCTGATTCTGAACAGCCACCAAACTTTCCACTAACGCAGTTAACTTTTCCATCTCGATACGAAGGGTAGCAACTTCCCCACGAAGCTCATGATTTTCCTGTTCCAAATCTTCCATTTTCCTCTGACGATTGGCTCGAGCGTCGTATCGGTGAGACAGCTTGACAACCCTTGGAGTGGAAAAATAAACAAGGATAAGACTCTAGAAAACATGTGAAGTGGAATGTTGAATGATGAATGATGTGTGACGCAAATGATGATTCATTTTAATAGTTTTTTCAAGGAACTTCGATAATTTTGCATACATCAATGGTAAAGGAATTTGGAACAACAAAAACTTAATCCATTAATCAAAAACAGTAAATTACAACTTACAATCTCGGAATAACAAAAACAATAAATTACAACTTTGGGATGACAACCCAATAATAAAAGCAGTAAACTACAACTTTGGAACATGAAGCCCATAATAAAGCAATGAATTACAACTTTGGAGCATTAAAGCCCTTAATAAAGCAATAAATTACAGCTTTGGAGCATGAAGCCCATAATAAAGCAATAAATTACAACTTCGGAGCATGAAGCCCTTTTACATAGTTTTACAAAATGACATCAATAAAATAAAACTAAAAGCTAAAGATCACTCAGAATCATCGGATGAAGGACCAAATACCAACTGTAACCGGAGCTTCTTGATCCTCTCTTCATAAAAGTCTTCCATCTCTTTCTTCTCAGCTACCAGTCGATCAATGATTTCTTTTTGTGGATTAGGAACAAGAGCAACGCTTACCGAACATCCCTTCTTTCTCTTCCTTTCACTAGCATACTTCTTCAGTAAAGCATCCTTTTGAAGAAGCTTCTCATCGTGATCAATGAACCAGCCGTCTTGAATAAAGAGTAAATCCTCCTTTTCCTTTAGCTGTCGAGCCAGGACTCGATTCTCATATTCAGACATATTGTACTTTTCTTTCCAAGCATCTCTCTCGGACTTCATCCTAGCCAGATTTCCTTGGTATTCTCCTATATTCGCGATAGGGATAACAACAGATGATGATGCAACGGTAGGGAATAAAGGTTTCTCAAGTTTATAGGGCATCTTGAGAGCAAAAGCCCTAGCACGGACCCACTGTAGGTAAGGCTCTAAAGAAACGACACCTCTATGTCCTAACATATCTCTCCCTTTCCTATGGATGTGGCGCCAAGCTCCTTCGATCTCCCTCTTAGCTGCCTGATGATCTTGTCCTTCCTGAAGAAAGAAACCACTCACATGGATGTTGTTTGGCTTATCTCTCATCGGGTACCCAAACTGACGGCGCGCGAGAACAGGGTTATAGTTAATTCCACCTTTCGTACCAAGAAGAGGCACGTTAGGAAAAGCACCACAGCTATCGATGATCTTCACGTCGTAGTAAACTCGATTATACCAATCAATGTCGAAATGAGTGAGAGCCATAATCTTTGGCGCCCATCGCGGCTCCTTCTCGAGATCCCAGAAAATATCAGACCCAGGTAGATGCGAGACATACCACTGATACAGCAACGGTGCACAACAAATAATCATTCCTCCTTGATAAGAGTTTCGAAGATGAATGGAGTAGTAGGTATCTCCGAGCAGCGTAGGGACCGGATTTCCAATCAAGAAAATTCTGATGGCGTTGATATCCACAAACCTATCAACGTTAGGGAACAAGAATAAACCATAAGCAAGTAAAGCAAAGACGTCTTCAAAGGCAACAGCATCTTTTATCTCAGCAAAATGACAAGCTTTCCTCAACAAAAACTGCGCAGACAAGCCTCAGATTCCCTCTTTTATAGTCATGTTCTCCTCTATCTCTGACTTCTTCAAGTGGGTGATGGTCGCTATCTCGTGAGATTTGGGCTCCTCTTCTAATCCAGAAAAAGGAACACAGTCGATGATCGGCAAACCAAGTATGTAGGAATACTCTTCTAAGGTGGGCATCAAATGGTAATCCAGAAAGGTGAAACATCGGTACAAGGGATCGTAGAATTGAACCAACGTGTTAAGAATGCCTTCCTTCATCTTGCGCTTCATGAGAGGTATAATGGACCCGTACTTTTTCTGAAAATCCGTCGGGTTCTCGATCTTCGGAATCAAACTCTTCAGTTCTTCAATCTCGGGCTCCTTAAAACTAAAGCTTCGAGTGTTTCTCCTTCCAAATTCCATAATAACCTGAGATGTCTGCAAAAATCATTCTGAAGTTCCTTGAAAAACAAGTTTTTTTACAAAAATGTTGATGAATGCATGAATGAATGATAATGCAACAGTTACACACAAGTTTGCAAACATGGGGTTTAAAGGTTCAACGTTCAGCATGGAGTCGAGGGTAAAGCCCACCCAAAGGTATGTACTAGTGGTTCAATCACGCCTGTAAGACAAGTTTCTAAGAGTTCCCAGAGTCTACATTCCTCCTTCGGATATTACCAACGTCTTGATTACTCAATAATTAGCAATATTCTCAAGAGAAACTCGTCCGAGCGTAGCATCGCGTAACAACTACTTCCGAATTACTCCGTTATAGTCTCCGCGCTACACCTAAAAAAGTCCAAGATGGGTTAGGGTTCTACGGTCCTCAACTTCTCGGGCTCCTAGGTCGAAAATAATAATGTCTTCCCGATTACTCGGTAAACAAATATTAAGTTCAAGAGGGCCTTCCATTGAGTGGGGGATCTCATGCCTCCTTCTTCGGGATTACTCCCTCAAAGTTAACATGATTGTACCGCCCGTCCTATTCCTTAAGTGTTACTTAATCCGGGTATAGGATTCGTCCTTTGCAAAAAAACCCAAACACCCCAATTTAAACACATAATCAAACAAATCAAATAATAATAAACAGATAAGACAAATTAGGCTTAACCCACTTAGGGATGGACCAGCAAGAGGTCAATCTTTCCCCAGCAGAGTCGCCAATTCTGTAGCGATAAAAAATGTAGCGGGGTAAATCGGAGGTCGAATTATTGATTAATTTGTCTCGCAAAAGCAAGAGTCGCCACCACGCTTTATTGTTTCCAAGGGAAAAGGGGAAAGAGCGAAATAAAACCCTAAATATGCAATGTAAAATAATACTTTAAAAAAAAGTAAAAATACAAGGCGTTTTGAAAAGAGATCTATGGTTCGGGGGTTGGTTATACAATGGGAAGGTATTAACACCCAATGCATCTATAGTACTCTATAGGAACCTTTTGAAATATCTGTTTATTAAAATTGTTCGTTTGATGAAAAATGAATCGTTTTGGCCGAAAAAAGGGATACGGATGGGTTTTTGAAGAGACGACGACCTAATGTCGAAGTTTTTGCTTAAAAGGTATGAGTTTTGAAAAGATCGGATATTTGAGGAAAAATTATCCTAAGTTTTAATGAAATGCGAATGTTCGCGCGATTAGACTTGAGGACATGAAGTCGACAAATTTAATCGTTTTTCCCTTGGATTTAGAAGTAAACAGAATAAACAAGTAAATATGAAATAATTAAACAGAAAAATTATGCGGATAATGATTAAATAACAACAGTTAAATAAATGACTAAATGGTGTAAATATGCGTTTTGGATTTTTGTTTAATATTAATGAAAAGAAAAATGTTTTAATTGTTAATTTTTTTTTACGCATTTTTTAATATGGATAAAAGTAATGAGGATTAATTAAGGAAAACAAAAATATTTTTTAAGTTTTAAGTTTCTATTTTTTTAATATATTTTTTAGAGTTCTATATGAGGCATTATTTTAAAGAATTATTAAATAATCAAACCTAATGAATACTTAAAAGTTACTAAATTAAACCAAATTAAAAAAAGGGAATATTTAAAATTACCAAATAAACCTAAAATTAAATTTAGTAAACAAAAGGTAAAATGATTAAAATGTTTTAATGAAACTTATTAATTGATTAAGCTACTAATTAATCCAACTAAATTAGTAATAGTTAAAAACTAACAAAAGGAATAAAATAGAAAAAAAAGGTGTATAAAAAAATTAGATGAACAAACATATATGGGCCAAAGGGTCTGAGGGGCCCAAACCAAAACTGAAGACAGGGGGGGTGCATAAACAGCTTCGCTGGGCTTGTAGGCAGAGATGGGCAAGGCCCATTTGTTCACATTTGGTTTCTCTTAGGGTTAACACTTGTTTAGTTTGTAAAATTAGATTAGGGCTAAAGCTTAAACAGAGGCGCCGCTCGTACTTGTCTTCTTCGCTCACGTTCTTCTTCGATCGTCCTCTTCGCCTTTTGCTTTGCTTCCATGGCTCTGAGTCTCCCTTTGTCCCAACGGCCACCAGCTCTTCACTTTCCTCTTCCCTCCAGCAAAATGTTAGGGGGCGACGGATTTTTACGGTAAGTTCGTTTTATTACTCGTCTAGGGTTTTATTACAAATGCATGTTCGTGATTTTCAATGTTCATTGATTCTGAGTTGGTTTTATTATGTTATTATTTGAGGAATTTGAGCGAAAAAGAGTGCGAAATTGCTACCTGGAGAAGGAGGAAGGAGGGTGGGAAAATCTAGGAGGCCGAGACGGCGAGGAGCGCGCGTGATGTTGCTAGCCACTTGACCCTGGTACTCTGTATTGTATCTTTCTTCTTCTTGCCTTGGTTAGCCTCTGTATGCTTCAATGTTGCCTTGATGCTATTGTTGAAATGAATTTTTTTGACTAGCTTGCCCTCTTCTTCTTTCTGACTTCTGTATGCTTTTATTGCTTATGCTATTGTTGAAATGAATTTTTTTGACTAGCTTGCCCTCTTCTTCTTTCTGAATTCTGTATGCTTTTTTGCTTATGGCCAATGATGAACATATTGAGGCCTTCGTGTTTGGACATTGGTTTTGATTTTTGGTGATACAGGTTTGTGGTTTTAGACCATATGGTTCTTATATGGTTTATGCTGGTTCTACTGGTTTTTTATGCAGTAGGCTATGGTTTTGGTAATGGTTGAGGTTTTGAAAGAAGGGTTATGGTAGCAGGTTTTTAGTTTAGGCCATAAGGTTTTGGTTTATGAGATAACAGGTTAATGGTTTAACTGGTTTTGGAACAGGATGGTACAGGTTTTTGGTTCTATGCAGGTTAATGATATAGGTTTATTGGTTTTGATATGGTTTGATCTTTAATGGTGTTTATGCTGGTTTGGAATGGTTAAGGTTGTATGCCATATTTTTGAAAATGGCTATATGGTTTTTGGTTTTAAAACAGATGGAAGGTTTTATGATGGTTTTAGGCCATGGCTTAACAGGTTTTTGGAACAGAATGGTACAGGCTTGGAATGGTTATATGAGATAGCAGGTTTGGTTGTAACTGGTTTTTATGCCGTAGGCTATATCTCTTTGTTCATGTTGTAGTATTTGAGTTTTTGAAAATGCTTTAGGCAGGTTGAACTCTCTTGTTTTTGAAAGGGGTTTACTTGCTATGTTATACAGTTTTGCTTGGCATCTTCTGGCTCAGGTTTGAATACTTTTATTATATCCTTGGTAATTCTGCACTCTTACTGTTACAGCAGTTTTGTTTGATATCTTATTTCATGCTTCTTTCCTCTTACTGTGTTATTGCTGTAGCTTTGTTTTGTATCCACTTCTGCCTAAACCAAAACCTGTAAAACCATACTTCTATCTCTCTTCTCTCTCTTAGTACAATGAAACACTAAAATGTGTGTGTACTTTGACTGTTCTGAAAAAGTAAACATGCTGGAAAATGATGAAATGATAGGAAATATGCTTTGCTTGCAAATTGGTTTTAAAATGCATATCCTCTTTGTCTCCCAATGTAACAGTAGGAGCCTATTGTATTTTGGCTTCTTCTCAAGTGCATGGCATAGTTTACGTTGGGATATCTTGCATATGTAATGTTTATGCATATGCTGTTGCTTTATGCCTTTGAAATATGCATGGGATTTTTGAAAATGCAATTGATTTTAATTATGCAGTTTTGTAAATAAAAAATGAATTTGTGCATCTTTTAAATTTGTGCATTCATTTTGAAAATAAAATCCATCCCTTTTTGTGAACCGGGAGAAATCCCGCGATTTGCAAAAAGGGTAAAACTGATTCCAGCCGTTTGCTTTTAATGATGAACACTAAATAATTTTCCGCTTTTAATTATTTATTCAATTCTGACTTTTCTTTTAATTGTTTTTTGCAGGTAAAATTAAATGAGCAGACAAAAAGGCATTGGGTAGAAGATGAAGATTTAGAATTTAGGAAAATAGTTTTTATTTTACTTTAAACTCTTTATGTAATTGTTATTATAAATATTTTGTAAATAATACAATATTTAAATAACAATTGTAATAAATAGAATAGAGTGAATAAAATTCTATTATTTCCCAATTAATTCTTTTTCTTTTCAATTATTTATTTATCGTTTATAATTCTTTAAATTGTATAATAATTGAAAATCAATTTCAATCACTTAAATTCAGAATAATAAACAGATAAATAAACATCATTGATCAATTAATAATTTCAATTATTTAATTCATTATTCATAATTTTCTAAATTATAATAATTAAAAATAGAATTTCAATTATTTAACTTAGAATCATAAATAATTAAATAATCATTGTTGACCAATTAATAAACCTCTTTTCAAATGTTTATTTCATTATTCATAAATCTTTAAATTATATAATAACCGAAAATAGATTCCAATTATTTAATTTTAAGATAATAAATAATTAATAAACATTGTTTGATCAATTAATAAACCTCTTTTCCAATATTTATTTTATTACCTATAAATCTTTAAATTATATAACAATTGAAAATAAATTCCAATTATTTAAATTTAAGATAATAAATAATTAATAAACATTGTTTTAGCATGAATCGATTAATAAATTTAGCGTTCAAAAATAAACAGTTCTCGACCTGAAAAAGTTATGAATTTTAAAATAAAAAGATCAAAACACTTGCAATGTAATGATGCAGATGGGAGATGGCATCTTAGGTCAAAATTTGGGGTACAACAGGGATCCTTCCTCAGGTCCTTCATCCGGTCCAGGTACTTCACAATCGGTTACTACCATGATATCCTCGTCTGGAAATTCAAAGTTCATGGACTGGTAGTCATCCACTGTCTGGTGTGCCAAATGGTCTGCCAATACACTTCCCTTGATTGCTTTCTGAGTCGTGTACTAGATGTCGTATTCTGTCAAGATCATCTGCCATCTTGCTATTCTTCTGGACAAGGCAGGTTTTTCGAATATGTACTTGATGGGATCCATTTTAGAAATCAACAGAGTAGTGTGAGTCAACATATACTGTCTCAGCCGGCGAGCAGCCCATACCAAAGCGCAGCAAGTTTTCTCGAGCAGTGAGTATCAAGTCTCACAGTCGGTAAACTTTTTGCTAAGGTAATAAATGACATGCTCTTTTCGGCCAGACTCGTCATGTTGCCCCAGCACACACCCCATTGAGCTGTCAAGTACTGTCAAGTATAAGATTAGAGGTCTCCCTTCAACCGGTGGCATAAGAATGGGTGGTTCTTGGAGATACTCTTTGATTCTTTCGAAAGCGGTCTGACATTCATCGTTCCAACGTACTACTTGATCTTTCTTCAGTAGCTTGAAGATTGGTTCACAGGTAGCAATTAGGTGCGAGATGAATCAGGAAACGTAGTTCAGCCGTTCTAGAAAGCCTCTGACTTCTTTCTCTATCTTGGGAACTGGCATCTCTTGTATGGCTTTCACTTTGGCAGGGTCCACTTGAATACCTTAATCACTCACGACGAAGCCTAGCAATTTTCCAGATCTCACCCCGAAGGTGCACTTGTTTGGGTTCAACCTCAGCTTGTACAACTTCAGACGGTCAAACAGTTTCTGCATATGGTCAAGGTGTTCCTTCTCAGTTTGGGACCTTGCAATCATATCGTCGATGTAGCGATAAAAAATGTAGCGGGGTAAATCGGAGATCGAATTATTGATTAATTTGTCTCACAAAAGCAAGAGTCGCCACCGTGCTTTATTATTTCCAAGGGAAAAGGGGAAAGAGCAAAATAAAACCCTAAATATGCAATGTAAAATAATACTTTTTAAAAGTAATAAAAATACAAGGCGTTTTTGAAAAGAGATCTATGGTTCGGGGGTTGGTTATACAATGGGAAGGTATTAGCACCCAATGTATCTATAGTACTCTATAGGAACCTTTTGAAATATCTGTTTATTAAAATTGTTCGTTTGATTTAAAAATAAATTATTTTGGCCGAAAAGGGGTACGGACGGGTTTTTGAAGGTACGACGACCTAATGTCGAAGTTTTGGCTTAAAAGGTACAAATTTTGAAAAGATTGAATATTTGGGGAAAAATTATCCTAAGTTTTAATGAAATGAAGATATTCGCGCGATTGGACTTGAGGACATGAAGTCAACCAGTTTAATCATTTTTCTCTTGGATTTAGACGTAAACGGAATAATCAAATAAAGATGAAATAAATCAAACTGAAAATCAGATAGATAATGATTAAATAGCTAAATGACATATAACCACAACAATGATTAAATAACAGATTAAATGATATGAACATGCATTTTTATATTTTTGTTTAATATTAATTAAAGCGAGGGAATTAATTAAAGAAAATAAAATGTTTTTTAAGTTTTTTATTTTTATATGTTTCTATTTTTATATGTTTTTATAATATTAATATAAAGTATTATTTAAGAATTAATAAATAACTCTAAACTAAATTAAAACTTAAAAGTTACTAACTTAAACCTAATTAAAAAGAATACTAAAAATTACTAAATTAAACCTAAAGTTAAACTTAATAAAAAAAATCAAGTTATTTAAAATTGTCTAATTAAAATACACTTCTTATTTGATTAAAATTACTAATAACACTAAATTAATAAAGTTCTAAAAAAACTAAAAGAAAATAAGTGAAAGAGGGGTATCAAAAATAAAGGGATGGTGTTAGTAGAAAACGTTTGGGCTAAAGGGTTTCTAAAGGGCCCAAACAAAACAGAAAAAGGGGGGTGCACTTAAGGAGATTCGTTGGGCTTAGGCAGGGAAAAGGGTTAAGGTCCAATTTCCATAATTTGTTAGGGTTAAACAGTGTTTTAGCTTTGGGGAAAACAGATTAGGGTTAAGGTTTTGACAAAGGCGCCGCTCGTTCATCCTTGTTCGTCTTCTTCGCTCTTGATTCATCTTCTTCCACCTTCGCCTGAGTCTCTTGCCCATGGCCACCAGCATCCTCCACCTTCTTCTTCCCTCCAGTCAAAGCGTTAGGGCGACAGACTCAAGGTACAAAACTTCATTTTTATTTCATTGGGGTTTTTTGTTACTGCATGTTATGTTCTTCATCCATTTTGATTCTGACTTCGAATTATTAACGGTTATTTGAGGTACGAAAGGGAAGGGGAAAAGAGAACTACCTTTGGAGACGGAGGAAGGAAGGTTGGGGGTACGCGTAGGAGGCCAAGACGGCGAGGGAAAACGTGAATGAAGCTCCCTGGTACTCTGTATTTGTATCTTTCTTCTTTGTTGGATTTAGGCTCTTTTTCTTCTTCTCTGTTGACCCTGCCTTGCTTTGCTTATACACGTTTCTTTTCCTTCTTCTTCTGTGGGCTTGATGCTTGAATGAGTTGCCTTCGTTTGTATGCTTGACTGCTATTGTTGAAATATTTATTTTGACTAGCTTGATGTGTTTGCTATCCTATGATGCTTCTATCCGAGAATTCATGTTGCCTCGATGATTTTGATGATGGTATGCTGGAAATGGCTTTGAACACGTTTGATTTTCTTTCTTTTCTTATGGTTGCCTTGTGTTGGTTGCTGTATGGTTCGAATCTGAGGGTTTATGGTGTTTTTGGCTGGGTTTGCTTAGGTGAATTTACTGGTTTTGGACCAAGGCTTTGGTAAGGCTTGAACAGGTTTTAACAGGTTATGGTAACAGGTTTGTGGTTTAGGCCATGGTTGAGGTTTTTCTGGTTTATGCAGGTTATGGAAACAGGTTTGTGGTTTAGGCCATGGTTTTGGTTTAGCTTCAGGCAGGTGCTTGAGGTTTTCGCTTTAGGTTTGGCCTGGTTTTTGGTTTAGCTTCAGGCAGGTGCTTGAGGTTTTCGCTTTAGGTTTGGCCTGGTTTTTGGTTTGTGGCCATAAGGTTTTACTGGTTTTATGCAGGTTATGGCCTTGACATGGTTTGTGGCCTTGGTTTTGCTTTGTGTTACAGGTTATGGTTTGAAAGGCTATAAGCTTTGGCTGGACAGTTTACTGGTTAGGCTTGGAATGGTTTTGGTTTTGACATGGTTTTGAATGCAGGTTGTATGTATGTTTGGTTTATGTTGCATTTTTAGTTCTTGAACTCAGTTTTTGGTTTTAGGCTCTCCAAACGGTTATGATATCTCTCTACTCTTGAAGGGTTCTGTCTTGTTATAATAGTTGGTTGCCTTTGGCTTATGTTACAGGTTTGGTATATTTTACTATATTTTTTGCCTTTGACCTCTGCATACTATACTGCTACATTCAGTTTGTTTGTATTCTTTTTCATGCTTTCTTTTTCTTATTGTGTTACTGCTGTTTTGTTTTGTATCCATTTCTGCCTAAGCCAAAACCTGTAAAACCCACACTCTTTTCTCTCTTCTCTCTCCTAAGTACAATTGAAACACAAAAATGTTGTATGTACTTTTAAGTTCTGAAAAAGCACAAGCTGGAAAATGATGTAATTAGGAAATATATTGCTTGCATATTTGGTTTTAACTGCACATGTTCTCTTTGTCAATTGCATGTACAACATGGAGCCTATTTTTTTTGGCCTCTTCCCACATGCTGGCAGTTTACGTTGCACTTTTGTCTTGTGTTGAAAATTGCATATGCTGTTTGTATTATGCATTTTATTTGAAATATGCAGTTGGCTTTTGAAAATGTGCAATTGATTTGAACTATGCAGTTTACAATTAAAATGTGCAATTTTGACAAAAAAAAATGAATTTGTGCATATTTTAACTTGTGCATTCATATTTGTCAATAAAAATTCATCCCTTTTTGTGAACCGGGAGAAATCCCGTGATTTGCAAAAAGGGTAAAAACTGATTCCAGTCGTTTGCTTTTAATGATGAACGCTTAAATTAATTTTCTGCTTTTAATTATATATTCATTTCTGACTTTTCTTTTAATTCTTTTGCAGGTAAAATCAAATGAGCATTAAAGAAGCATTGGATAGAAGATGAAGATTTAGAATCTTAGAAAAATAGTTTTTATTTTACTTTAAACATTTTATGTAATTGTCATTGTAAATACTTTGTACATAATACAGTATTTAAACAACAATTGTAATAATTAGAATAAAGATGAATAAAATTCTATTATTTCAGTTAATTCTTTTCTTCTTTCCAATTATTTATTTTATCATTTATAATTCTTTAAATTATATAATAGCTGAAAATCAATTCCAATTATTTAAATTTAGAATGATAAATAATTAAATAAACATCCTTGATCAATTAACTTCTCTTCAATCATTTACTTCATTATTTATAATTCTTCTAAATTATAATAACTGAAAATAAAATTTCAACTATTTAAACTTAGAATAATAAATAATTAGATAAACATTGTTGATCAATTAATAAACTCTTTTCAAATATTTATTTTATTATTTATAAATCTTTAAATTATATAATAACTGAAAATAAATTTCAATTATTTAAATTTAAGATAATAAATAATTAATAAACATCGTCTGATCAATTAATAAACTTCTTTTCAAATATTTACTTTATTATTTATAAATCTTTAAATTATATAATAACTGAAAATAAATTCCAATTATTTAAATTTAAGATAATAAATAATTAATAAACATTGTTTTAGCATTGATCAATTAATAAATTTAGCGTTTAAAAAATAAACAGCTCTTGACTTGAAAAAAGTTATGAATTTTAAATCTGCTTTGAAAATTGATAAAAAAGGGTCAAAACACTTGCAATGTAATGATGCAGATGGGAGATGGTATCTTAGGTCAAAATTTGGGGTACAACAGCTGCCCCTATTTAAGTTTCTTCTATCCGGAGATATGAAGATTAAAATCTTCGTTTCGACGAGATTGAAGGTACTTAAATACATAATACGCAAATTTTTGCCCTAAGATACCGCCATTATGTTTGATATGAATGTAGTGATTGAATTCACAGAGAAAGATTTTGTATGAAACAAGACAATGCTGGAGAAATCAAACACCAACAAAGCACAGAGACATGGATTATACACTAATGGGGAAACGAGTCATCGACTTCAAGTAATAGACTCTTGACGGCGAATAAAATTGAGGGAATACGACCTCTGACCCTAACAAAGAAGGCATCTTGCATAGGCCATAAAACAGATTATTGACCCAAAATAACAGTGAGTTCACAACTCAAGGTCAATGATAGACAAAAAAGTATCAATTTTACTGATAACGGATTACCGACTTCTGAAGGTAAAGATTCATGACAAGCTTCTCTGCGAGATTTCCGGAGATATACTCATTAATGCTGAAATATAATATGGTTGTAGATACACAAGCTGCTCAAATAAAGAAGCTGTCACTTGCTGTCTTCCCAAAAATATTATGACATACAAGCTGCTCAAATAAAGAGGCTGCCACTTGCTGTCGTCCAGGGGTGTCAATAACATACAAGCTGCTCAAATAAAGAAGCTGCCACTTGCTGTTTTCCAGAAAAGCTATGACATACAAGCTGCTCAAATAAAGAAGCTGCCACTTGCTGTATTCCAGAAAAATAATAACGTACAAGTTGCTCAAATAAAGAGACTGCCGCTTGCCGTTTTCCAAAATAATAATAACGTACAAGTTGCTCAAATAAAGAGACCGCCGCTTGCCGTTTTCCAAAATAATAACGTACAAGTTGCTCGTGAAGAGCCGCCGCTTGTCGTTTTCCAAAATAATAATAACGTACAAGTTGCTCATGAAGAGACCGCCGCTTGTCGTTTTCTAACGATGATAACGTGCAAGTTGCCCGTGAAGAGTTGCCGCTTGGCGTTTTCCGAAAATAATAACGTACAAGTTGCTCGTGAAGAGCTGCCGCTTGTCGTTTTCCAAAAGATAATAATAACGCACAAGTTGCTCATGAAGAGACCGCCGCTTGTCGTTTTCCGATGTCTATAACGTACAAGTTGCTCATAAAGAGACCGCCGCTTGTCGTTTTCCAAAAATAATTCAGAAGGAAATTGCGATGATATTGGCAGAGAATAAAATCTTCGTCAAAGAGAACCATGAATCAATCCTTCCCGAGGAGATCACATACTTAAAGGTGCAAAATAAATGCACCATTCGTCTAGGTCGCGACTTCACTGGGGAAATCATGAGATAGCCTATGCAAGAGACAACAATTTCATCCAGGAATAAGCTAGAGGGAAAACAGTCAAACAAGATTCCACCCAATGAGAAAGTAACTCGATTGGGGATTCATCCTATCCAGAAACGGACAAGGTAGGCTAAATCAAAAATCATCCACGAGGATTAGCTCAGTTGGGGAATTTAGAAAGGAAACACATTTTCTGCCTAAGCTAACCTTCTACTTGGAAAGAAACATGTACATTGTCTGAATAAACAAAGTACAACTCAAAATCAACGGCAAATGTGAATATGCATACTGATGTAAGTGTAAATGAATAAATGAATGTTATGCTGACGAAACGAACAGACGGAATATCTTGAAGACAATAAGATGTCACGACATAATAGATACTCGACCAATCTTAAAAAGACGGAAAATAACTGGAACTGGAACCCCAAAGCAACGTCGGAGCGTAACACGCCACAAGGCTCAAGTCTTCTGAGGAGAAAAGTATTCAAATCCAATCTTCTAATACCAATAAACCACTGGCATGAGACAAAGTGTACCACACTTCAGAAATCTGCTCAAATAAAGGTAGCCAAAACAACGCTTAACTGGAAAGAACTGGGGTGTCACCAAACTTAGTACCGCGAGAAACGCAAGTTTACACAACCAACACCTCATGACGATTTTGAAACGAAACATGTTCATCATGCAAAGATAAATTACTGTACTGTTTTGCATTTCATGGCTTGACCATCCTCGGAATAACTGTTAATATTCCTTTCATTATTCACGACACATTTTTAAAATAAGAATACTTTAAATAACTTTGTTTCAAATATTTCCGAAAAAATTAAAATTTTGCCCACAAATGGTAAAAATGCTCAAATTTCATTAATAAGATGGTAATTCGCTAACAACGCGACTCCAACGGTTTACAAAAGTTTGGGAAATAGTACATGAAAGAAAGGGTTACACAAAAACAATGATCACTATTCTCCCTAACAACTTCGAATTCTAAAATGTGTTCAAATGCCAAGACTGGTCTGACCAAAAGCTTGCCTAAGCCGCCCCTTCAGGTTTTCAACTTAGCAAACTGTCAATTCAAAACTAAGCGAAATACTTCTTGACCGCATCGGCGTTCATGGAGCGCGGGAGCTCTTCACCGTCCATATTGGTGAGAATTAAGGCACCTCCAGAGAAAACTTTCTTAACGACATACGGTCCTTCATAATTCGGAGCCCACTTGCCCCTAGAATCAGGTTGGAAAGATAATATCTTTTTGAGCACAAGGTCACCTTCTCTGAACTCGCGTGGTCGAACCTTCTTATCAAAAGCCTTCTTCATTCTCTGCTGATACAATTGACCATGACACAAAGCTGTCAATCTCTTTTCTTCAATTAAATTCAACTGATCATATCTACTCTGACACCATTCAGCCTCAGAAAGTTTAGCCTCCATCAACACTCTCAGAGACGGAATCTCAACCTCCACGGGGAGTACTGCTTCCATACCATAAACTAGGGAAAATGGGGTTGCGCCCGTTGAAGTTCGAACTGAAGTACGGTATCCATGTAAAGCAAACGGAAGCATTTCATGCCAATCTTTATAAGTTACCACCATCTTCTGGACAATCTTTTTGATGTTCTTGTTAGCAGCTTCAACAGCCCCATTCATCTTCGGTCTGTAAGGAGAAGAATTATGATGTTCGATCTTGAACTCCTCACAAAGCTCTTTCATCATCTTGTTATTCAAATTCGAACCATTATCAGTGATGATCTTGCTCGGGATACCGTATCGACAAATGATCTGATTCTTGATAAATCTGACTACCACCTGTATGGTTACATTAGCATAAGATGCTGCTTCCACCCATTTAGTAAAATAATCGATCGCTACCAAGATGAAACGATGACCATTTGAAGCTTTGGGTTCAATCATTCCAATCATATCAATGCCCCACATAGAGAAAGGCCAAGGTGAAGAGATAACATTGAGGAGAGTCGGTGGCACATGTATCTTGTCCGCATAAATCTGGCATTTATGACATTTCTTCACATATTTGCAGCAATCAGATTCCATTGTCATCCAATAGTAACCAGCTCTCAACATCTTTCTAGCCATTGCATGTCCGTTGGCATGTGTGCCAAAGGATCCTTCATGTACTTCTTGCATCAGCATGTCTGCTTCACGTCTGTCTACACATCTGAGCAAGACCATGTCATAATTCCTCTTATATAATACTTCTTCATTGATGAATAAACTGCTTGCTAATCTTCTCAACGTTTTCCTATCTTTATTGGATGCCCCAGGCGGGTACTCTTGAGTTTGGAGAACACGTTTAATGTCATAGAACCACGGTTTGTCGTCGGTAACCTCTTCTACTGAGAACACATGAGCAGGTCTGTCGAGGCGCATAACCCGGATTGTAGGCACATCGTTCCAACCATTTACTTGAAACATTGAAGCCAAAGTAGCTAAAGCATCAGCCATTTGGTTCTCATCTCTAGGGATATGATGTAATTCTACTTTGTTGAAGAAAGTTAACAATCTTCTAGCATAGTCTCTGTAAGGGATCAAACCAGGATGACGAGTCTCCCATTCTCCTTTGATTTGATTAATTACCAATGCCGAATCTCCATAAATATCAAGAATCTTAATCCTTAGATCCACTGCTTCTTCGAGACCCATAATACATGCCTCATACTCAGCCATGTTGTTCGTGCAGTCAAACTTTAATCTCGCCGTGAACGGGATATGAGTACCTCGGGGAGTGACGATGATTGCCCCAATTCCATTTCCATAAGAATTCACAGCTCCGTCAAAAATCAAACCCCAATGGGATTCAGGATCAGGTCCTTCTTCGGGTAACGGCTCTTCACAATCTTTAGCTTTCAAGTACATAACATCTTCATCTGGGAAATCAAACTTGATGGATTGATAATCGTCAATTGGTTGGTGAGCCAAATGGTCGGCTAAAATACTCCCTTTGATTGCCTTCTGAGTGTGATACTCAATGTCATATTCGGATAACAACATCTGCCAACGGGCTATTCTTCCAGATAAGGCGGGCTTCTCAAAGATATACTTGATCGGATCCATTTTGGAGATCAACCAAGTGGTATGGTTAATCATATACTGGCGCAGACGGCGAGCAGCCCAAGCTAAATCACAACAGGTTTTATCAAGCAATGAGTATCGAGACTCACAGTCTGTGAATTTCTTACTCAGATAATATACGGCATGTTCCTTTCTTCCAGTCTCATCTTGTTGACCAAGCACACATCCCATGGAATCTTCCAATATAGTCAGGTACATAATCAAAGGTCTTCCTTCCACCGGAGGAATCAAAATGGGAGGTTCAAGTAAATATTCTTTGATGCTATCAAAAGCTCTCTGACAATCTTCTGTCTACACACATCCTTGGTTCTTTCGGAGAAGCTTGAAAATCGGCCCACAGGTAGCAGTCATGTGAGATATAAATCTAGAAATATAGTTCAGTCTCCCAAGGAATCCTCTTACTTGTTTTTCCGTCTTGGGTGCGGGCATTTCCCGAATAGCTTTGACTTTATCAGGATCTACCTCAATACCTTTCTGACTGATAATGAAACCCAGAAGTCTTCCAGAACGAACACCAAAAGTGCACTTGTTGGGATTCAGACGGAGTTTATACTTTCTCAATCGCTGGAATAACTTCAATAAGTGTTCCAAATGATCTTCTTCAGTTTGCGATTTGGCAATCATGTCATCTACATACACTTCTATCTCTTTGTGCATCATATCATGGAACAAAGCAGTCATGGCTCTTTGGTATGTTGCACCAGCATTCCTCAAACCAAACGGCATAACCCGATAACAAAATGTTCCCCAAGGTGTAATGAAAGCTGTCTTCTCCATATCTCCTGGTGCCATCTTGATTTGATTGTAACCAGAGAAACCATCCATGAAAGAAAAGACTTTGAACTTTGCGGTACTGTCGACCAATACGTCAATATGCGGTAACGGGAAGTCATCCTTTGGGCTAGCTCTATTCAGATCTCTATAGTCTACACACATTCGAACTTTGCCATCTTTCTTAGCAACAGGCACTATATTGGCTAACCATTGAGGATAGACCGATGTAACAAGGAAACCTGCATTAATTTGTTTTTGAACCTCTTCTTTGATCTTGTCAGCCATATCAGGACGAGTCCTTCTCAACTTCTGCTTAATTGGCGGACATTCAGGTCTCAACGGTAAACGATGCTCCACAATATTGTTGTCCAAACCTGGCATATCTTGGTAGGACCAAGCAAACACATCAACATACTCTTTGAGAAGCTCCAACATTTTCTCTTTGACCTCTGGGATAAGCAATGCTCCGACCTTGACTTCGTTTTTATCTTCTTCACCACCCAAATTGATCAACTCTATAGGTTCTTCAAACGGCTGAATAGTCTTTTCATCGTGCTCAAGTAAACGGGAAATTTCATCAGGAATTTCTTCACTATCCTCTTCTTCGGCTCTGAACACAGGGAATTCAAAGTTGGGAGAGGGCATAATATCATTGTTTTCAATGGTTAAGTCATGGATTAATCTGCACATATGATTATGCTTTATTTTAGAAATCGATTAATATGAATGTTGTACAAATGAAACAAAATATTATTATATTTTCCTATTACTACCAATTAATTTTCATTACTATTTCTCAGAAAAAGTAAAAAATAAAACAGTCGTGGACAAAATAACATTTTTATTCATGAAGGGAAATACTTGAAACAAAGAGCCCAGACATTTCTCTTTTGCCTTGGGCAGAGCAAAAGGATTTATTTTCAACATAGCCCGACACAAATACTTTTCGCCTTGGGAAGAGCGAATTTTTCAAAAAATAAAACAAAACATTACTCAGAAATGTGCATCACAACAGGAACATCAACATCAATCCAGTTCTGGAAAGCCACTCCATGCGTTACAAAATCGGGTAAATCCTCTTCAGAATCGTCTCCTATTATAGCATCAACTTCAGGAGGAGTCAGATGGATAAAACCTGCGCTTCAGAAAACCTCTTGAATCGGACGAGTAACCACTTCCTGCTTGACTCTTGTAGATACGAGATGAAAACCAAGACCTTCTCCAGACTTGTTCTCGGGCAAAGTCAACACCTGGCCCCAACCTTCAGCCGAACCACTTTCAACCACTCGTCGTGCATCCTCAAAAGAAGAAATAGATGTCCCTTGCTTCTTCACTTCATTATTAGCAACAGATAGAGCCTGGAATTGGGTTCCAATATCCTCATCAACATCAATAAAAGAGAAAGATGACAAATGGCTTACCACCATAGCTTGCTCTCCACCAATCATTACCAGCTTTCCATGCCTTACAAACTTCAATCTCTGATGGAGCGTGGAAGTGACTGCCCCTGCATCATGGATCCATGGACGACCCAATATGCAACTGTAGGCGGCACGAATATCCATTACTTGAAAAGTGATCTGAAAAGTATGAGGACCAATTACTATAGGAAGATCCACTTCACCAATGACAGTCTTCCTAGAACCATCAAACGCTTTGACAATTACTCCACTAGGTCTCATGGGAGCACCTGGATATGAGAGTCGAGATAATGTAGTTTTGGGCATTACATTTAACGACGAGACTGTATCTACCAACACACTTGATAAAGTATCATTTCCGCAACTTATTGAGATATGCAAAGCCATATTATGGTTCCTTCCCTCCTCCGGAAGCTCTTCATCACTGAAACCAAGATTGTTACACGAAGTAATATTTCCCACAATTCCATCAAATTGGTCAACCGTCACATCATGACCACGAATGCCTGGTCCAAGACCTTCATCAAAGCTTCTCTATGGGCACCAGAATCTCTCAGTAAAGCAAGCAAAGAAATCTTGGAAGGAGTTTGCAATAGTTGGTCCACAATCTTATATTCACTTCTCTTGATAAGCTTCAGAATCTCATCATCCTCAGGATGAGGGATAGGTTCATTGGATCGGCCTATCTCAACCCTTGGTTCAACATTTATCGCTGGAACTTCTGCCGGCATGGGCCTCCTGACTTGAACTTCTGGTCTCTTCAAAGGTACTGCTGCAAAGACGCGTCCACTTCTCGTAACTCTACTCACATCTGCGATGTTAACAAAAGACGGCCTTGTTGGTATAGGGACTTCTACCCCATTCTCAATCATTGTGGCATTATACTTATACGGTATAGCTTGGTCTGAGTTGTAAGGCACAGGGCCAGGTGGATAAATGATCAAAGGAGCAACAGGTGCAGTATGACTGTCGTAAACGATCTCTACTGATTCAGGCAAATTGAATTGCGGTATTATAACATTCACTTCATCCTCCGAATCTCTGTCATATGTAATAGTGATAACCCTCTGGTCTAACAACTTTTGAATATCCTCCTTCACAATAGGGCAATCAACCTCTCTTGAACAAAATTCACAAACATCATAATCATGCTGATGCCTAACAAAGGCAAGTCTTCTTAAACTCTGATGTAACCTGATCAACAACTCTCTTATGTGTTCAACTTGAAAAACTCGAAACTTTCCCGGACAACCTTCCACCATATTCACTGATGCTGCCCCATGTCGAGGCAAAGGATTATCTCTAACATTTGGATTAACATCCTTGAAAGACAAGATACCATTCTTAATTAATCTCTGCACGTCCGCCTTTAGAGCAAAACAATTCTCAATGTTGTGCCCCGGCGACCCTTGATGATATTCACAAAACTGATCCGCCTTGTACCACGGAGAAGTACTATTCGGTGCGACAGGAGGAGGCTTCGTCGTTATGAGGTTCTTTCTGATAAGAGCAGGGAATAATTCAGTATAAGTCATAGGAATGGCATCGAATTGCGGTTTTCTTGGTGAACGGTTCTGGTTGTTGAACGGATAAGCCTGTTGTCGAGGCTGCTGCTGAAATGGCCGTTGTTGAGTTGGTGGGGTTTGATGAGCTGGGGTCATCAAAGCTGGGTGGACAGCCGGGGTGACTGCCACAACGTGTGAGTAACCTCTCCTTGGTCTCCCCGGGAAGGTTGCGTTGACATCCTGTTCTTTTCTTTTTGGGAAAACACTTCCAAACTTCTTAGTACTGCTAGACGGACTTCCTTCTTTAACCAAACGCCCTTCACGAATCCCTTCCTCTAACCGCATGCCCATGCTTACCATTTCGGTGAAGTCACTGGGTGCGCTGGCGATCATTCTTTCATAGTAAAAGGAACCTAAAGTCTTCAAGAATATCTTCGCCATCTCTTTCTCCTCAAGAGGAGGATAGATTTGAGCAGCAATTTCACGCCACCTCTGGGCGTATTCCTTAAAAGATTCTCTGTCTCTCTGGGACATCGCCCGGAGTTGATCCCTGTCCGGTGCCATGTCAACGTTGTACTTATACTGGTGGACAAAAGCTTCGCTAAGATCGTTGAAGTTGCGGATCCGAATGCTGTCTAAACCCATATACCACTTTAGGGCAGCACCCGTCAAACTGTCTTGAAAATAGTGAATCAACAAGTCATGATCATCGGAATATGTAGACATCTTCCTCACGTACATAGTCAAATGACTTCGAGGACACGAATCACCCTTATATCTTTCAAAGTCTGGCACTTTGAATTTTGCTGGAATCTTGACATTCGGAACTAGACAAAGGTCATGAGTGTTCTTCCCAAACAAATCCTTCCCCTTTAACGCTCTGAGCTCCCTCTGCATTTCTTGGAATTGGTCTTGAAATTCTTCCATTCTATCAAAAAGACCCAAACTCTCAGCAGGCTCGGCAGGATAAGTAGGTTCATTCAAGTATGGCACAGAGTGAACCATAGGAGCGACAGTTGTCATCAACGGTTGCGGGAAAGGTGTCACAGACGGGATTACCGGCGGCATGGCAGTTGTCTCTGGTTGAGGAAAAGACATAGTAGGTTAAAACAAAGGCTGTACGACAGGATGATACCCCTCTGGCACAAAGTTGTAAGGCATTCCCCACGGAAAACCTTTTGGCATCTGATGTTGAAGCGGAGAGTTGATTTGAGTCACAGATGTTGGAACGGTGACAATCTCGGAAACCACAGTAGTTGAAGTCTGAATCTCAGCAGCTGTAGTCGATGGCTGATTCTGAGCAGCCATCAAACTTTCCACTAGCGCAGTTAAATTTTCCATACCGACACGAAGGGTAGCGACCTCCTCACGAAGCTCGTGGTTTTCCTGTTCCAGATCTTCCATCTTTCTCTGACGATTGGCTCGAGTATCGTATCGATGAGACAGCTTGACAATCTTTCGGAGTGGAAAAAGAAACAAGGATAAGACTCTAGAAAACATGTGAAGTGGAATGTTGGATGATGCATGATATGTGATGCAAATGATAATTCATTTTAATAGTTTTTCAAGGACCTTCAATAATTTTGCACACATCCATGGTAAAGGAATTTGGAACAACAAAAACCCAATCCATTAATCAAAAGCGGTAAATTACAACTTACAACTTTGGAACAACCAAACAATAAATTACAACTTTGGGATAACAACCCAATAATAAAGCAGTAAACTACAACTTTGGAACATGAAGCCCATAATAAAAAGCAGTAAATTACAACTTTGGAACATGAAGCCCATAATAAAAAGCAGTAAATTACAACTTTGGAACATGAAGCCCTTTTACAGAGTTTTACAAAATGACATCAATAAAATAAAACTAAGAACTAAAGATCACTCAGAATCATCAGATGAAGGACCAAATGCCAATTGTAACTGGAGCTTCCTGATCTTCTCTTCATAAAAGTCTTCCATCTCTTTCTTCTCAGCTACCAGTCGATCAATGATTTCCTTTTGTGGATTAGGAACGAGAGCAACGCTTACCGAACCTTCCTTCTTTCTCTTCCTTTCACTAGCATACTTCTTCAGTAAAGCATCCTTTTGACGAAGCTTCTCATCATGATCAATGAACCAGCCGTCTTGAATAAATAGCAAATCCTCCTTTTCCTTTAGTTGTCGAGCCAGGACCCGATTCTCATATTCAGACATATTATACTTTTCTTTCTAAGCATCTCTCTCGGACTTCATCCTAGCCAGATTTCCTTGGTATTCTCCCATATTCTCGATAGGGATATCGACAGATGATGATGCAACGGTAGGGAATAAAGGTTTCTCAGGTTTATAGGGCATCTTGAGAGCACAAGCCCTAGCACGGTCCCATTGTAGGTAAGGCTCCAAAGAAACGGCACCCCTATGTCCTAACATGTCTCTCCCTTTCCTATGGATGTGGCGCCAAGCTCCTTCGATCTCCTTCTTAGCTGCCTGGTGATCTTGTCCTTCTTGTAGAAAGAAACCACTCACATGGATATTGTTCGGCTTGTCCCTCATCGGGTATCCAAACTGACGGCGCGCGAGAACAGGGTTATAGTTAATTCCACCTTTCGTACCAAGAAGAGGCACGTTAGGAAAAGCACCACAACTATCGATGATCTTCACGTCATAGTAAACTCGATTATACCAATCAATGTCGAAATGAGTGAGAGCCATGATTTTTGGCGCCCATCGCGGCTCCTTCTCGAGATCCCAGAAAACATCAGACCCAGGTAGATGAGAAACATACCACTGATACAGCAACGGTGCACAACAAATAATCATCCCTCCTTGATAAGAGTTTCGAAGATGGATGGAGTAGTAGGTATCTCCTAGCAGCGTAGGGACCGGATTTCCAATCAAGAAAATTCTGATGGCGTTGATATCCACGAACTTATCAACGTTAGGGAACAAGAATAGACCATAAGCGAGCAAAGCAAAGACGTCTTCAAAGGCGATAGTATTTTTTATCTCAGTGAAATGTCGAGCTTTCCTCAACAAAAACTGCGCAGACAAACCTCAGATTCCCCCTTTTGTAGTCATGTTCTCCTCTATCTCTGACTTCTTCAAGTGGGTGATGATCGCTATCTCGTGAGATTTGGGTTCCTCTTCTAAGCCAGAAAAAGGAACACAGTCGGTGATCGGCAAACCAAGTATGTAGGAGTACTCTTCTAAGGTGGGCATTAACTGGTAATCCGGAAAGGTGAAACATCGGTACAAAGGATCGTAGAATTGGACCAACGTATTAAGGATGCCTTCCTTCATCTTGCGCTTCATGAGAGGTATAATGGACCCATACTTTTTCTGAAAATCCGTCGGGTTCTTGATCTTAGGGATTAAACTCTTCAGCTCTTCAATCTCGGGCTCCTTTAAACTAAAACTTCGAGTGTTTCTCCTTCCAAATTCCATAATAATAGTACCTGAGATGTCTTCAAAAATCATTCCTAAGTTCCTTGAAAAACAAGTTTTTTACAAAAATATCGATGAATGCATGAATGAATGATAACGCAACAGTTACACACAAGTTCACAAACATGGGGTTCAAAGGTTCAACGTTTCAGCATGGAGTCGAGGGTAAAGCCCACCCCAAGGTATGTACTAACGGTTCAAACACAACTGTAAGACAAGGTTCTAAGAGTTCCCAGAGTCTACATTCCTCCTTCGGATATTGCCAACGTCTTGATTACTCAATAATTAGTAATATTCTCAAGAGAAACTCATCCGAGCGTAGCATCGCGTAACAACTACTTCCGAATTACTCCGTTATAGTCTCCGCGCTACACCTAAAAGGCCAAGATGGGTTAGGGTTCTACGGTTCTCAATTTCTCTGGCTCCTAGGTCGAAAATAATAATGTCTTCCCGATTACTCGATAAACAAATATTAAGTTCAAGAGGGCCTTCCATCGAGTGGGGGATCTCATGCCTCCTTCTTCGGGATTACTCCCTCAAAGTTAACATGACTGTACCGCCCGTCCTATTCTTAAGTGTAACTTAATCCGGGTATAGGATTCGTCCTTTGCAAAAAAACCCAAACAACCCCAAATTTAAACACATAATCAAACAAATCAAATAATAATAAAACAGATAAAACAAACTAGGCTTAACCCACTTAGGGATGGACCAGCAAGAGGTCAATCTGTCCCCAGCAGAGTCGCCAATTCTATAGCGATAAAAAATGTAGCGGGGTAAATCGGAGATCGAATTATTGATTAATTCGTCTCACAAAAGCAAGAGTCGCCACCGCGCTTTATTATTTCCAAGGGAAAAGGGGAAAGAGCGAAATAAAACCCTAAATATGTGTGATCGGTGGATCTGGAACTGACTGTTTAACGCTGGTTCGCGAAATGTCGCGGAAGCAAGAGTCGCCACCGTCTTTTATTTTCTCCAAATGGAAAGGACAAAAGCACAGAAAAATTCCTTATAGAGATTGCTCTCGGTTCGGGAGGTAGGTTATAGAAAGGGAAGGTGTTAGCACCCTTTCTATCCATGGTTATCCATGGGCTCTTAGATACTTGCTCATTTGTGTTTTCAAAATGGTTTGTTTGCTTTTCAACTGTGGGTTTTGAAAAAGTTTCTTTGAAAGTTTCAGATCGACTCTTGTGTCAGAGTGTTTGAAAAATTGCTTTCGAAAGCTTTTTGAAAATGTGTCGGTGTGAAAAGTATTTTTGAATTTTTGTTTTGAAATTAGAGCAAGTATCCACGAGTCGTCTACCTACCCTAAGGAATTCGTCTGTGTAAATGTCCTTTAAAGTAGTGCCATCCCACCATTGAGAGGTAGGTAGCACCACCATTGGAGGTGTTCGGGTCAATTCGAGTTTGTAGGGACATGGTGATCACCAGAGCAATGGGAAGACACCTTAGAAGCTACCCTCATGCCAGGTTCCCGGATCATGAGGACTTACTAAGACATCCTCTACTCGACGATCACCTTTCGAGGCAAGGCAACAGTGAGGCGTACCCTAGGGGTGGTGTGTGCGATTCGTGTGTCGTTTTCAGATATTTTGTCTTTTTATGTTATTGGTGTTCTACGCTTGATTTTATTATGGTCATTCATTCTTGCATGCTTTTTGTTAACAGTTAATATTTGCGGGAAAAAATAAATCTAAGGCTATTACAAATGGCGCGGGTCCACATCGCCAAAATTAAACCGGACCCGATTTGACAGAAAATAAATAAAATTAAAAGAATTAAAAGTGCGAGAAGTAATATTTACAAAGCTTTGGGAGAGATACATAATTATTTGAGCAATAAAATAAATACGTGAAATTAAACAATTAAGAATATGGGCGTTGGACCCGTTGTGCAAAGATTAAAATTAATGAGGAATTAAAATTAAAAATTAAAAGAGAATGTTTTTTGGTATTTTTATGTTTTTTAAGATTTAATAGAAAAAGAATCAATTAAAACTAAAATAAAAGGCTAAACCTAGTTCTAATTATTTTTAAGTTATTAAGAAAATATTGACCTTTTTTAACCTAAATGCAACCCTAATTAATTTACAAGTTTAATTATGAAAATAAATAAGGTAAATAATATTATGGTGAAAAAAGAAAATTAAAAAGGGATAAAACACTTATTAAACCTAATTTTTACATACAATTTAATTATAAGCATAAATAAATAATTTTAATTGTTTATGAAAAGAAAATAATAGAAAGGATGAAAAAATTGAATAAACCCTAATTCTACATTTTTTAGATTTTATCATAAAAGAATTGAAATTAACCCTAATTTATACTAATTAATTTTACATGCATTTATTTACAAGAAAATATTAAAATAAAATTTTCATTATGTTTTTTTTGTCTTTTTCTGATTTTTTATGAAGTTTTTGTATTTTGTAAAAAATAATTAATTAACTTAAACAAATAAAATCATAATTGAAAAAAAAAAATATATAGAGAAGGCAAACCAGGGGGGTTCAGTCCCAAATTAGGAAGTATGGATCCAGTAAATTGAGCCCAACCTTGCAAGGCCTGATTGACTTTTGTGCAAGCGTGTGGTGCGTTGACTGGGACTTAGTGTGTTCTTCAACCCTCAGCCTTTGGATTGACATACTGGACGCGTGGCCAGCTGGATCTTGGAGGCATATGGTGTGTCTATGTTACTGAAGCTGCATTGGAAACGTTATTGAAAAATATTATTGAGAAAGCATGAGACCTGGGACTCGAACCCAGGTCAGGTGTATTGCAAGCCTTGATGCGTGCCAACTGAGCCAATTGCGCGTTGTTAATATATAATAACAATCAAATAATATAAAAGAAAAACAAGGTTAGTGGGAGTCAGCGCGCGAATTTTCAAACCGGCCTATCATTCGTTGACAACACACCATCTTCTTCATCACCCCTGTAAAACAAAACACAAAGGCAACGTTTTTTTCACGCGTTGCGTTAGGAGGCTTTAGAGAAAATAGCGAATAGCGCTATGGTGTCCATAAATTGGGCGCGATAGGTGATTCCTGTTCGTCCAGATACACTGATGCTAATGGTCATGGTCTTGAGTCCTAATTTTACTTCGTTTCAAAAGCCCCAAATTTACAACCCTGTAAACCCTAGAAATCGCGCATGGTACAATTGTATATACAGCATAATAATCAAATTAAACATCATGGTTAGCTTTAAAACATCACAATGAATATAAATCCACAATTAGAATGCCTAGAATTAAAAATACGATCTTGACTTTTTCTCTGTACAGGGAAGGTTCTCATTACCAATTCTTGGGGTTTGAATCGATGTTAATGACTGGAATGTATTCAGGGAGACTTGAGGAAGCTAATGGGATGGTTTTTGTTCTGCGAATCAACCTGTAAAGGGGTTTACAGTTTTGAATTTTTTGGCCAAAATTTCAAGTTTTTTGAGAGCTTTTCTGCGCAGCTTTTAGTCTATGGGCATTAGGGTTGTGTTCAAGCATTTGTAGTGAAGGCATTAGGTCAAAAATATTGCTCAAAATCTCTTGATTTAATGAATTGAAGATTTGATTTTTCTTAAGGATCTTTTCATATCTTTTTCACATGTTCTTGTATCAATTTGCATCCAATCACCCCAAATCTTTCCTAGTTTGCATTTACACGAAATATTGACCTTAAAACATGTATAAAAAGATTGATTTGGTTAATTTAAACATTTTTCATATATTTAATTGATTTAATTGAATTAATATAAATAAAAATCCAAATAAATAAATAAAAAAATGAGAAAATACTTCCCTTTGGGCCAAGTGGTCGTGTATATGCTTGGAATGATGAATCATGGAAGAAAAATGGGCCCATTAGCATTTTTAGACCATTTGAATCAATGTTGACTTTTCAAAATATCCAAACATTTCCCAACTTCCACAAGGCATAACTTGCTCAATTTTTAAGCTTTTCTCATGTTCCTGGACATTTTGGAAAGGTCCTTGAGTCCTCTAACCAATGTCTTTGGTCCCATGTCATTTTGATTTACCAATCTCAAGTTATGGCCTTTGACTTAAAGTCCCTTTTTGTTGACTTTTGAAAATGACCTATAATGTTGAAATTGATAACTTTTTGTGAGAGCATTTCTTGGACTTGAAGTATGAAGATGAGTTGTAGGAAATGTCTTTCTCTTCAAAATGAGCTTTGGATGGGATTTTTCTGATAATCCATGTGAAAGTTATGCTCTGGTCAATTTCAGTTGACTTTTTCAACTGTCCAAATAAGGAAACTTTTGCATCTTTGATGATTTCTGAGCCAAATTTTGAGAATCATGATCAAGCATTGATCAAATGATGTTCGTGGCTTCAAAATGATATGTTGACCAAAAATTTGAACTTTTGACTGCCAAATGACCATTTTGCCCCTACAGTTGACTGTAGTGCAATTAGGGGTTTTGACTGTACAATTTTGAGCTGAATGCCTTGAAACTTGATATGAGGATACTTGACCATATTTGTAGGCATGTGAGACTTGATTGGGCCTTTGAAAACTTTCTTTTCTTGATCAGAACACAAACCCTAATCTTGACTGTATGGGAGACCTTTGCACTGTGCAACCCTTGGGGAATTTTGCAGCTTGACTTGACAATTCCTTAGAGAATATGGGAGGGAAAATTTTGGGGTACAACAGTTGCCCCTGTTCAATCTTCTTAGACCTGAGGATGCAGATTGGCTGACGTGCCTTTCGTAATCCGAGGGTAGAAGATGATTGGACACTAGAGTGCCCAGAAATTTGCGCTCACATAGTAGCAGTGATGATGGAATGGGCTTATAGATGCCATTGGAAGGTTGTTGGATAGGATGATGGGCTTATAGATGCCATATGGATGTTGATTGCGTAGGAGATTCCTTAGCGAGAACCTGCATACCTGCAAAAGAAAAAAATGAGTACCTGACACGTTGCAGGAGCTGATCTTTAGATGCTTGGTATAGATGTGTCCTGACTGGTTACAGGAGCTGGATCTGGAGCTTCGAAAGATGATGAATGAACCAGGTATGGTTATTGCCTTAGCATGAATGGTAAGAGAACCTTGGGTGATTTTAACTTCAACAACGCCCGTTGAGAAAATCTTGGTGGGGAAATACCATCTTCGCAGGATCGGAACGAGAACTATAGACCATTATAATCTGAAAGGGAATCACCTCACTCGCCGTCGGGGAGGGGAATCATAGGAAAAGGAATTGTCACCTCACTCACCGTCGGAGAGGGAACCATAAGAGACTATCACCTCACACTCACCGTCGGAGAGGAAAACATCTGAAAAAGAAATTATCACCTCACTCGCCGTCGGAGAGGGAACCATAAGAGACTATCACCTCACACTCACCGTCGGAGAGGGAAACATATGAAAAGGACTTACCACCTCACTCGCCGTTGGAGAGGGAACCATAAGAGACTATCACCTCACACTCACCGTCGGAGAGGGAAACATCTGAAAAGGACTTACCACCTCACTCGCCGTCGGAGAGGGAACCATAGGAAATCATAATCTGGAATAACTTCTGCTGAGTCTTTATCAGAAAAATCTGTTTGGGAGTCGATTTAGCTGGACTAGAGAAGGCCTTGGACGGGATAACAACATAGAATCTTAGGGTCGATTAACTGAACTGGTCTAGGTCTCGAAATGTCTTCAACTGGAATAAGTGTCAGAACGTCGCCATATCTGGTTCATATCTGGACTATATCTGGAAGGAAATCTGGAAGCAGCATCAGAACATCACCATATCTGGTTTATATCTGAAACCATATCTGGAAGGAACTCTGGAAGCAGCATCAGAATGTCACCATATCTGGGTCATATCTGAAACTATATCTAGAAGGAATTCTGGAAGCAGTATCAGAACGTCGCCATATCTGGGTCATATCTGAAACTATATCTGGAAGGAACTCTGGAAGCAGTATCAGAACGTCGCCATATCTGGGTCATATCTGAAACTATATCTGGAAGGAACTCTGGAAGCAGCATCAGAACGTCACCATATCTAGGTCATATTTGAAACTATATCTAGAAGGAAATCCGGAAGCAGCATCAGAACGTCACCATATCTGGTTTACATCTGAAACTATATCTGGAAGGAAATCTGGAAGCAGTATCAGAACGTCACCATCTCTGGGTTACATCTGAAACTATATCTGGAAGGAAATCTGGAAGCAGTATCAGAACGTCACCATCTCTGGGTCATATCTGAAACTATATCTAGAAGGATATCTGGAAGCAGTATCAGAACGTCACCATCTCTGGGTCATATCTGAAACTATATCTAGAAGGATATCTGGAAGCAGCATCAGAACGTCATCATATCTGGTTTACATCTGAAACTATATCTAGAAAGAATTGCGATAGTTGATAGTAATCATTTTTGTATTGACCTTTCCTGAAAAGGCAAAGCATCAGTTGTATGCAAGATCATGATGTATGAACTGCATGATTTCAGGATGTCCTCAAAATTGATGAGATTCGTGTAGTATGATGCCTATGCATGCTATAATGTATGAAGATGTAATGTTCATGAATGTATTTTTGTCTAAGAAAATAAATCCTTGACGGGTGCCAGGAAGTTAACTCCTGGGCTGGTGTTGAAGAAAAGATTTTGCTTCCGCTGGGGACGATAGTTGCAAGAATACCAGTAGGAGAAGATAACTCCGTCGAGGAATAGACTTGGCGAATGGATTACTCTGCGGGGAGAAAAGTGCTCTAGCGGTCTTGCTGGGAATCAATACTCTGTGGGGAGAGAGATGCTTTGTTGAGTTGTTGATAATAACTTGCTGGGGATACCCTTGTTGTGTTGGAAGTGTTGATAAACTTTACGGGGGATAAGAAGACTTCGGCGAGGACGATCTCTCCGTGGCTTTTGGCTGAGGATAACCCAGTTATATCCTGTTAAGGAAATAACTCTTTGAATAAAGTCGGGCGACGCGTTCGTGCTCTGTGAGGGGATAAGCTTCCAGAATCTACTGGGGGTAAGCTTACTGCTTGGAGAGATGAATTCCAACTTTCTTGGGGAAACTGGATTAGACTCTCCTGGGGAAGTATTGAACTATATTGGTTATGTTCTTCAACGGAACCCACCCTGATCCCTTGGAGGATAGAACAATCAGATTGCTTAGACCACTCTTTATTGCCCCTGTTTCTATGGGGAAGGCACTTGTGGGGTGCTGATAGTTGTTGATGGACAAACCTTCTTCTGGTAGACAGATGGCAGGACATAGCCGTACGCTTTAATCCCTAACTTTTGCCTGGACCGCCCTTTCGAGTTTTCAGTCCACCGGGATACCCATTTTTGCTCAAGCCGCCTTTTCAAGTTTTCGACTTGCCGGGTGTACAGATTTTTCATTTCATCCCTTCATTTTGCCCGAACCCTTTTGGTTCGCCGGGAAGCCCTTATTTTTGCCCAGGTGTGTCAACCTAGCGGGTCTTTGATTTTGCATAGTATTTTTCGACTATGTCCACGCTCTTAGAATGCAGGTAGGTGCCCCTGGCTGCTTGTGTTGCCATATTACCAGAAGGTGTCTGATCGTGCAAGATTCGTTGCTGGAGTGCCCCAAGTGACTCAGGCAGAGATTTGCCCCAGGCTTTTTGGCCTTTTGAGAGATTCTCTGGATCTTGACTTAACTGCCCCAGATGGTAGACCATGATCATGCCGTGCCCCTTGATTGGAGGTACTTTTGTTCATTAGGAATTTGCCGTGCGAATTTCCTTGCTATTTAAACAAAAGGTCATATGCAAACAAAGTTATGTTAAAAATGCAAAGCTTATGTCTGTCTTGAAGATTTTAAAAAATGCATTCTTTTTCATAAAACAAGTGAATGTTTGTAAAACGTGATGTCAACTCCGTATTTTACCGTGAGCCTTAAGGAGTCAGGATACCTTTCGTAACAGTATGCTTTCGAACCAACCCATGCTTCAGCTAGGAATTTTAAGGGTTATAACGTGGCCTGGTTCATGGTTCAAGAAACAAAGGATAAAGGCTCAAATTATTTGTACCCACCCGCTCTTCGTGATATTCTCCAAACCTAAACTCAGTTGATCGTGCGTTAGACCTTTTTTGAGTTTTTGTCCTGATGTTCCAATGATGGTTCAGATATTGATGATTTATTCTGAATAGGCGGTCATTTTTGTTTTTGTTGAGGATTTGTAGGACCTCTTCCTTTTTTTTTGATTTCGTTATCCCTTTCTTTTTTTTGCCTGAACTGTTTCCTTTTTCGGAATTACAGTCAGCGGGATGCCCCAGTTTCGTAAGTCCCTTTTATAGGTTTTGACTTTTTGGGCTTTTCATTTATGATTTTGTTTTTGATAATGACTGCCTGTCCTTATGATTGTTCTGAACCATCACTGTCTTTTGTTTTTGGAAAGACTCATTTGGTGCCATTCACTGTGCACTTGGATCAACTGAGAAGTCTACCCTGCCCCAGGTTATGATTAAGGGTTTCAATGTTCGAAAATAAAACTCCTACTTCTTTGGCTCAGATGGGTTGACGAGGGATTATCTTCCTTATAACTCCAGTGTTTAGGATTTGAAACAATGCCTGTACCTCATCAGCGGGGTCTGTTCAAAAGCATACTGTAAAGATAGCGGTATCGTTTTCGTCATCCTCCCTCAAGAGGCTCAGAATTATTAACCAAGAGTTGATCATCAGAAAAAATATGAAAAGAATTTTGAATATAATGAAAACAACTGTATTAATTCCCAAAACAGACATATGCGATGCATTAATAGAATAAAAGAGTTTGCTATGACATTAATTGTTTATATAAGCAAAGAAAAACACAACTCAGAAATTCAAATAAACAAAAGGTCTTCAACGATTGGGTAACGGAGCAGTGATTATGTTCGGAGTCTCAGGCACTTCAAACTGAATCTCCCCGGCGTCGATCATGTCTTGAATTTTGTTCTTGAGAGGCCAGCAGTTGTCCGTAGTATGCCCCGGGCTATCAGAATGATATGCGCACCTATCGTTGGGATGATAGTTAGGAGCCGAAGTGTTCGGATTCCGAAGGGGAGCCCTTAAGGTGATCAGCCCTGCCTTCAACATTTGTTGTAGTGCTTGATCCAGCGACATGTTGAGTTTGGTATACTATCGTTTCTCCTTGCGCTGCTGCCCCTGTCCTTGTTGAGAAGGTCCAGGATTGGAGATCTGGATTACCCCTACCTCATGACGGCTCTTTTTACCGTGCACAGCATTGGATTCTTTCTTTCCATGATGAGGTTTTTTATCAGAAGGTGCAGCCTCTTGAATTTTCCCAGACCGGATACCAACTTCTATCCGCTCTCCAGTCAAGATAAGATCTGTGAATCCAGCAGACGAATTCCCAATTAGGTGGTTGTAGAACGGACCAGACAGGGTCCCTAAGAACATATCGACAAGTTCCCGATCAGTCAGAGGTGGTTGTACCCTTCCAGCAAGATCCCTCCATTTCTGCGCATATTCTTTAAAACCTTCACTTGATCCTAACGACATACCCTGGAGTTGGGTACGCGTAGGAGCAAGGTCGGCATTATATTGATACTGCTTGTAGAAAGTAGTAGCCAACTCCTCCCAGTTACGAACCTTGGTCCCATCTAGCTGATAGAACCATTCGAGATGAGTCCCTGAAAGACTCTCCTGAAAGAAATGGATCCACAAATTCTTGTCCACCGTATATGGTTGAATCTTCCGAACATAGGACCTGAGATGTAACTTGGGACAAGACGCCCCGTCATACTTGGTAAAGGATGGTGCTTTGAACTTCCGAGGAATAATCACACCAGTTGACAAACCCAGATCTCCAAAATCCAGCCCAGGTACCTGTTGGATCTCCATAGCATTCAGCCTATCCTCCAACTGTTTGTACTTGTCTTCGGCAGGAGGGTATTGTTCGTCGTTGAAATCTGTCTCGTTGTCGGAGACCACTGGACTGGGAACCCTTTCCCCCTGATGACTACCTTCCCTCACAGATGGAGTTTTCCTCTCAGTTTCAATCTGCGGTGCATTCCCAGATCTGTGTCTAGGGCTAAACAAAACAGTCCTCCTCTTCTTCTTTTCTTTCTTCAAGAGCAGAGCCTTCAGATCTTGTTGCCCCTGGGTCAAGTTCATGATCAACCCTTGGAACTGGGCGTTCTGAGCCTGGAGGGCCTTGATGGACTACTCAGCTGATGATTCAGGATTCATGACGATCGGCTGAAATAAACAGCGAAGAAGGGTAAGCAACCTGTCAAAGGGACACCTGCAATGCAATGAGATGTATGACATGCATGCAATGATTTCAAGGACCTCGCGGGGTAAACAAGAAAATTTGTTAGCATCTGGATCCGGTAGCTTGATTGAAGGATGCCCATGTTGTTTGAGAGCTCTTCTTCAAGGGTCAAAGGCTCACCATATCCAGTGGGTCATAGCCTCTGACAACCTTGGCTAGAGGAAAATAAATCCTCTTTGCCCCTTGCTAGATGTTTGATTCATCATGACCTGCATCACAAGCCCTGGAGATCCTTGAAATGGGTTAGGATGTATGCAATGATATGATGTCATGCTATGCATGGGGTGATATGAATAAACCCTGTTATGAGCCCTTATTAAGGACTACAAACTAAAACCTGCAAGAAGCTTAAGATACCCTGTTATGAGTCCCAATTAAGGACTATAAACAAAACCTGCAAGAAACTTGGTAAACTTTGTTATGAGTCCTAATCAAGGACTATAAACAAAACCTGCGAGAAAACTTGGTAAACCTTGTTATGAGTCCTAATTCAGGACTACAAACAAAACCTGCGAGAAACTCAAGCGTCAGATAACAAGCATGCAAATAGGCAAGTACAAAGGCACACAAGTCACACAAAAGTGCCCTTAGAGTTTAGGCCAGCATGAGGTCTAGGTATTACCCTCTTTCAGTTTGTTGGTTCATACCTGTCCTAATCAAAAGTAACCGGGTTCTTAGAGGATCCCAATATCATTGACTAACCTCAATCGGTCATAACTCCAGCATCGCAATCTTTTCTTGCGGCCAGAACCATCACGAGAGTTTAGCCTCAATGGGCGTAGCATACTGCTACTGTTCTAACGGCCAAGTTGGGTCATTTAAGGTTCTAAGGTCTGTTGGTGCTTAATGACTCCTTGAAAGACCCATATTCTCCCCGTTTCAACACGAGGGATATCGGTACAGACCAAGGCGCCACACCAACGTAGCCACTGCTTCACCCATGTCGGTATACGCCGGACAGGTCCCTCACAGCTTATGCTACCTAAACAGGGTATCCCCAGATCCGGGTTAGGATCTATGTAACTCCGATACAACCCACAAAAGTAAAGCAAGCAAAGAAGACAATTGAAAACACAGTTATGAACTAACCCTAAGGTACACCTCACTTTATAAAGGTCATATCCCCAACAGAGTCGCCAGTTCTGTGATCGGTGGATCTGGAACTGACTGTTTAACGCTGGTTCGCGAAATGTCGCGGAAGCAAGAGTCGCCACCGTCTTTTATTTTCTCCAAATGGAAAGGACAAAAGCACAGAAAAATTCCTTATAGAGATTGCTCTCGGTTCGGGAGGTAGGTTATAGAAAGGGAAGGTGTTAGCACCCTTTCTATCCATGGTTATCCATAGGCTCTTAGATACTTGCTCATTTGTGTTTTCAAAATGGTTTGTTTGCTTTTCAACTGTGGGTTTTGAAAAAGTTTCTTTGAAAGTTTCAGATCGACTCTTGTGTCAGAGTGTTTGAAAAATTGCTTTCGAAAGCTTTTTGAAAATGTGTCGGTGTGAAAAGTATTTTTGAATTTTTGTTTTGAAATTAGAGCAAGTATCCACGAGTCGTCTACCTACCCTAAGGAATTCGTCTGTGTAAATGTCCTTTAAAGTAGTGCCATCCCACCATTGAGAGGTAGGTAGCACCACCGTTGGAGGTGTTCGGGTCAATTCGAGTTTGTAGGGACATGGTGATCACCAGAGCAATGGGAAGACACCTTAGAAGCTACCCTCATGCCAGGTTCCCGGATCATGAGGACTTACTAAGACATCCTCTACTCGACGATCACCTTTCGAGGCAAGGCAACAGTGAGGCGTACCCTAGGGGTGGTGTGTGCGATTCGTGTGTCGTTTTCAGATATTTTGTCTTTTTATGTTATTGGTGTTCTACGCTTGATTTTATTATGGTCATTCATTCTTGCATGCTTTTTGTTAACAGTTAATATTTGCGGGAAAAAATAAATCTAAGGCTATTACAAATGGCGCGGGTCCACATCGCCAAAATTAAACCGGACCCGATTTGACAGAAAATAAATAAAATTAAAAGAATTAAAAGTGCGAGAAGTAATATTTACAAAGCTTTGGGAGAGATACATAATTATTTGAGCAATAAAATAAATACGCGAAATTAAACAATTAAGAATATGGGCGTTGGACCCGTTGTGCAAAGATTAAAATTAATGAGGAATTAAAATTAAAAATTAAAAGAGAATGTTTTTTGGTATTTTTATGTTTTTTAAGATTTAATAGAAAAAGAATCAATTAAAACTAAAATAAAAGGCTAAACCTAGTTCTAATTATTTTTAAGTTATTAAGAAAATATTGACCTTTTTTAACCTAAATGCAACCCTAATTAATTTACAAGTTTAATTATGAAAATAAATAAGGTAAATAATATTATGGTGAAAAAAGAAAATTAAAAAGGGATAAAACACTTATTAAACCTAATTTTTACATACAATTTAATTATAAGCATAAATAAATAATTTTAATTGTTTATGAAAAGAAAATAATAGAAAGGATGAAAAAATTGAATAAACCCTAATTCTACATTTTTTAGATTTTATCATAAAAGAATTGAAATTAACCCTAATTTATACTAATTAATTTTACATGCATTTATTTACAAGAAAATATTAAAATAAAATTTTCATTATGTTTTTTTTGTCTTTTTCTGATTTTTTATGAAGTTTTTGTATTTTGTAAAAAATAATTAATTAACTTAAACAAATAAAATCATAATTGAAAATAAAAAAATATATATATAGAGAAGGCAAACCAGGGGGGTTCAGTCCCAAATTAGGAAGTATGGATCCAGTAAATTGAGCCCAACCTTGCAAGGCCTGATTGACTTTTGTGCAAGCGTGTGGTGCATTGACTGGGACTTAGTGTGTTCTTCAACCCTCAGCCTTTGGATTGACATACTGGACGCGTGGCCAGCTGGATCTTGGAGGCATATGGTGTGTCTATGTTACTGAAGCTGCATTGGAAACGTTATTGAAAAATATTATTGAGAAAGCATGAGACCTGGGACTCGAACCCAAGTCAGGTGTATTGCAAGCCTTGATGCGTGCCAACTGAGCCAATTGCGCGTTGTTAATATATAATAACAATCAAATAATATAAAAGAAAAACAAGGTTAGTGGGAGTCAGCGCGCGAATTTTCAAACCGGCCTATCATTCGTTGACAACACACCATCTTCTTCATCACCCCTGTAAAACAAAACACAAAGGCAACGTTTTTTTCACGCGTTGCGTTAGGAGGCTTTAGAGAAAATAGCGAATAGCGCTATGGTGTCCATAAATTGGGCGCGATAGGTGATTCCTGTTCGTCCAGATACACTGATGCTAATGGTCATGGTCTTGAGTCCTAATTTTACTTCGTTTCAAAAGCCCCAAATTTACAACCCTGTAAACCCTAGAAATCGCGCATGGTACAATTGTATATACAACATAATAATCAAATTAAACATCATGGTTAGCTTTAAAACATCACAATGAATATAAATCCACAATTAGAATGCCATGAGAATGCCTAGAATTAAAAATACGATCTTGACTTTTTCTCTGTACAGGGAAGGTTCTCATTACCAATTCTTGGGGTTTGAATCGATGTTAATGACTGGAATGTATTCAGGGAGACTTGAGGAAGCTAATGGGATGGTTTTTGTGCTGCGAATCAACCTGTAAAGGGGTTTACAGTTTTGAATTTTTTGGCCAAAATTTCAAGTTTTTTGAGAGCTTTTCTACGCAGCTTTTAGTCTATGGGCATTAGGGTTGTGTTCAAGCATTTGTAGTGAAGGCATTAGGTCAAAAATATTGCTCAAAATCTCTTGATTTAATGAATTGAAGATTTGATTTTTCTTAAGGATCTTTTCATATCTTTTTCACATGTTCTTGTATCAATTTGCATCCAATCACCCCAAATCTTTCCTAGTTTGCATTTACACGAAATATTGACCTTAAAACATGTATAAAAAGATTGATTTGGTTAATTTAAACATTTTTCATATATTTAATTGATTTAATTGAATTAATATAAATAAAAATCCAAATAAATAAATAAAAAAAATGAGAAAATACTTCCCTTTGGGCCAAGTGGTCGTGTATATGCTTGGAATGATGAATCATGGAAGAAAAATGGGCCCATTAGCATTTTTAGACCATTTGAATCAATGTTGACTTTTCAAAATATCCAAAAATTTCCCAACTTCCACAAGGCATAACTTGCTCAATTTTTAAGCTTTTCTCATGTTCTTGGACATTTTGGAAAGGTCCTTGAGTCCTCTAACCAATGTCTTTGGTCCCATGTCATTTTGATTTACCAATCTCAAGTTATGGCCTTTGACTTAAAGTCCTTTTTTGTTGACTTTTGAAAATGACCTATAATGTTGAAATTGATAACTTTTTGTGAGAGCATTTCTTGGACTTGAAGTATGAAGATGAGTTGTAGGAAATGTCTTTCTATTCAAAATGAGATTTGGATGGGATTTTTCTGATAATCCATGTGAAAGTTATGCTCTGGTCAATTTCAGTTGACTTTTTCAACTGTCCAAATAAGGAAACTTTTGCATTTTGATGATTTCTGAGCCAAATTTTGAGAATCATGATCAAGCATTGATCAAATGATGTTCGTGGCTTCAAAATGATATGTTGACCAAAAATTTGAACTTTTGACTGCCAAATGACCATTTTGCCCCTACAGTTGACTGTAGTGCAATTAGGGGTTTTGACTGTACAATTTTGAGCTGAATGCCTTGAAACTTGATATGAGGATACTTGACCATATTTGTAGGCATGTGAGACTTGATTGGGCCTTTGAAAACTTTCTTTTCTTGATCAGAACACAAACCCTAATCTTGACTGTATGGGAGACCTTTGCACTGTGCAACCCTTGGGGAATTTTGCAGCTTGACTTGACAATTCCTTAGAGAATATGGGAGGGCAAATTTTGGGGTACAACAATATGCAATGTAAAATAATACTTTTTAAAAGTAATAAAAATACAAGGCGTTTTTGAAAAGAGATATATGGTTCGGGGGTTGGTTATACAATGGGAAGGTATTAGCACCCAATGTATCTATAGTACTCTATAGGAACCTTTTGAAATATCTGTTTATTAAAATTGTTCGTTTGATTTAAAAATAAATTGTTTTGGCCGAAAAGGGGTACGGACGGGTTTTTGAAGGTACGACGACCTAATGTCGAAGTTTTGGCTTAAAAGGTACAAATTTTGAAAAGATTGAATATTTGGGGAAAAATTATCCTAAGTTTTAATGAAATGAAGATATTCGCGCGATTGGACTTGAGGACATGAAGTCAACCAGTTTAATCATTTTTCTCTTGGATTTAGACGTAAAAGGAATAATCAAATAAAGATGAAATAAATCAAACTGAAAATCAGATAGATAATGATTAAATAGCTAAATGACATATAACCACAACAATGATTAAATAACAGATTAAATGATATGAACATGCATTTTTATATTTTTGTTTAATATTAATTAAAGCGAGGGAATTAATTAAAGAAAATAAAATGTTTTTTAAGTTTTTTATTTTTATATGTTTCTATTTTTATATGTTTTTATAATATTAATATAAAGTATTATTTAAGAATTAATAAATAACTCTAAACTAAATTAAAACTTAAAAGTTACTAACTTAAACCTAATTAAAAAGAATACTAAAAAGTTACTAAATTAAACCTAAAGTTAAACTTAATAAAAAAAATCAAGTTATTTAAAATTGTCTAATTAAAATACACTTCTTATTTGATTAAAATTACTAATAACACTAAATTAATAAAGTTCTAAAAAAACTAAAAGAAAATAAGTGAAAGAGGGGTATCAAAAATAAAGGGATGGTGTTAGTAGAAAACGTTTGGGCTAAAGGGTTTCTAAAGGGCCCAAACAAAACAGAAAAAGGGGGGTGCACTTAAGGAGATTCGTTGGGCTTAGGCAGGGAAAAGGGTTAAGGTCCAATTTCCATAATTTGTTAGGGTTAAACAATGTTTTAGCTTTGGGGAAAACAGATTAGGGTTAAGGTTTTGACAAAGGCGCCGCTCGTTCATCCTTGTTCGTCTTCTTCGCTCTTGATTCATCTTCTTCCACCTTCGCCTGAGTCTCTTGCCCATGGCCACCAGCATCCTCCACCTTCTTCTTCCCTCCAGTCAAAGCGCTAGGGAGATAGACTCAAGGTACAAAACTTCATTTTTATTTCATTGGGGTTTTTTGTTACTGCATGTTATGTTCTTCATCCATTTTGATTCTGACTTCGAATTATTAACGGTTATTTGAGGTACGAAAGGGAAGGGGAAAAGAGAACTACCTTTGGAGACGGAGGAAGGAAGGTTGGGGGTACGCGTAGGAGGCCAAGACGGCGAGGGAAAACGTGAACGAAGCTCCCTGGTACTCTATATTTGTATCTTTCTTCTTTGTTGGATTTAGGCTCTTTTTCTTCTTCTCTGTTGACCCTGCCTTGCTTTGCTTATACACGTTTCTTTTCCTTCTTCTTCTGTGGGCTTGATGCTTGAATGAGTTGCCTTCGTTTGTATGCTTAACTGCTATTGTTGAAATATTTATTTTGACTAGCTTGATGTGTTTGCTATCCTATGATGCTTCTATCCGAGAATTCATGTTGCCTCGATGATTTTGATGATGGTATGCTGGAAATGGCTTTGAACACGTTTGATTTTCTTTCTTTTCTTATGGTTGCCTTGTGTTGGTTGCTGTACGGTTCGAATCGGAGGGTTTATGGTGTTTTTTGCTGGGTTTGCTTAGGTGAATTTACTGGTTTTGGACCAAGGCTTTGGTAAGGCTTGAACAGGTTTTAACAGGTTATGGTAACAGGTTTGTGGTTTAGGCCATGGTTGAGGTTTTTCTGGTTTATGCAGGTTATGGAAACAGGTTTGTGGTTTAGGCCATGGTTTTGGTTTAGCTTCAGGCAGGTGCTTGAGGTTTTCGCTTTAGGTTTGGCCTGGTTTTTGGTTTAGCTTCAGGCAGGTGCTTGAGGTTTTCGCTTTAGGTTTGGCCTGGTTTTTGGTTTGTGGCCATAAAGTTTTACTGGTTTTATGCAGGTTATGGCCTTGACATGGTTTGTGGCCTTGGTTTTGCTTTGTGTTACAGGTTATGTTTTGAAAGGCTATAAGCTTTGGATGGACAGTTTACTGGTTAGGCTTGGAATGGTTTTGGTTTTGACATGGTTTTGAATGCAGGTTGTATGTATGTTTGGTTTATGTTGCAGATTTAGTTCTTGAACTCAGTTTTTGGTTTTAGGCTCTCCAAACGGTTATGATATCTCTCTACTCTTGAAGGGTTCTGTCTTGTTATAACAGTTGGTTGCCTTTGGCTTATGTTACAGGTTTGGTATATTTTACTATATTTTTTGCCTTTGACCTCTGCATACTATACTGCTACATTCAGTTTGTTTGTATTCTTTTTCATGCTTTCTTTTTCTTATTGTGTTACTGCTGTTTTGTTTTGTATCCATTTCTGCCTAAGCCAAAACCTGTAAAACCCACACTCTTTTCTCTCTTCTCTCTCCTAAGTACAATTGAAACACTAAAATGTTGTATGTACTTTTAAGTTCTGAAAAAGCACAAGCTGGAAAATGATGTAATTAGGAAATATATTGCTTGCATATTTGGTTTTAACTGCACATGTTCTCTTTGTCAATTGCATGTACAACATGGAGCCTATTTTTTTTGGCCTCTTCCCACATGCTGGCAGTTTACGTTGCACTTTTGTCTTGTGTTGAAAATTGCATATGCTGTTTGTATTATGCATTTTATTTGAAATATGCAGTTGGCTTTTGAAAATGTGCAATTGATTTGAACTATGCAGTTTACAATTAAAATGTGCAATTTTGACAAAAAAATGAATTTGTGCATATTTTAACTTGTGCATTCATATTTGTCAATAAAAATTCATCCCTTTTTGTGAACCGGGAGAAATCCCGTGATTTGCAAAAAGGGTAAAAACTGATTCCAGCCGTTTGCTTTTAATGATGAACGCTTAAATTAATTTTCTGCTTTTAATTATATATTCATTTCTGACTTTTCTTTTAATTCTTTTGCAGGTAAAATCAAATGAGCATTAAAGAAGCATTGGATAGAAGATGAAGATTTAGAATCTTAGAAAAATAGTTTTTTTTACTTTAAACATTTTATGTAATTGTCATTGTAAATACTTTGTACATAATACAGTATTTAAACAACAATTGTAATAATTAGAATAAAGATGAATAAAATTCTATTATTTCAGTTAATTCTTTTCTTCTTTCCAATTATTTATTTTATCATTTATAATTCTTTAAATTATATAATAACTGAAAATCAATTCCAATTATTTAAATTTAGAATGATAAATAATTAAATAAACATCCTTGATCAATTAACTTCTCTTCAATCATTTACTTCATTATTTATAATTCTTCTAAATTATAATAACTGAAAATAAAATTTCAACTATTTAAACTTAGAATAATAAATAATTAGATAAACATTGTTGATCAATTAATAAACTCTTTTCAAATATTTATTTTATTATTTATAAATCTTTAAATTATATAATAACTGAAAATAAATTTCAATTATTTAAATTTAAGATAATAAATAATTAATAAACATCGTCTGATCAATTAATAAACTTCTTTTCAAATATTTACTTTATTATTTATAAATCTTTAAATTATATAATAACTGAAAATAAATTCCAATTATTTAAATTTAAGATAATAAATAATTAATAAACATTGTTTTAGCATTGATCAATTAATAAATTTAGCGTTCAAAAAATAAACAGCTCTTGACTTGAAAAAAGTTATGAATTTTAAATCTGCTTTGAAAATTGATAAAAAAGGGTCAAAACACTTGCAATGTAATGATGCAGATGGGAGATGGTATCTTAGGTCAAAATTTGGGGTACAACAGTCGACATATACTTCAATCTCATGATGGATCATGTCATGAAATAAAGCAACCATGGCACGTTGGTAGGTTGCCCCAGCATTTTTCAACCCGAAAGGCATGACCTTGTAGCAAAAGGTGCCCCACTGAGTAACAAAAGTGGTCTTCTCCATGTCTCCAGGAGCCATCTTGATTTGATTATAACCGGAGAAGCCGTCCATGAAGGAGAATACCTTATGCTGAGCAGTGTTGTCAACCAGAACGTCGATATGAGGTAGAAGAAAATCATCCTTAGGACTCGCCCTATTCAAATCCTTGTAATCAACACACATTCGGACCTTACCATCTTTCTTTGGCACTGGAACCACGTTGGCAACCCACTGAGGGTAAGAAGTCACTGCTAGAAACCCGGCATCAAATTGTTTCATAACCTCAACTTTGATTTTCTCGGACATCTCTGGACGCATCGGCGGACCTTCTGTTTTACCGGAGGGCATTCTTCCTTGGTAGGTAGGTGATGAACCACAATGTCAGTATCCAACCCAGGCATGTCTTTGTAGGACCAGGCAAAGATTTCCACATAATCATGTAGCATCTGAATCAACCGTTGTTTCACACTAAGCTCCAGATTTTCACCAATCTTGACTTCCTTTCTGTCTGTCTCAGTACCCAGATTTACCGTTTCCACTGGCTCTTCATGTGGCTGAATGGCCCTCTCTTCCTGGAGTAGCAGTCTTGCGAGCTCACCAGGAACTTCGCAATCATCTTCACCTTCATCTTCGGCTAAGTTGATCGTATTTTCGAAGTCATAACTGGAAGTAGCAGAGTCATTACCAGTGGGATCCAGAGTGGATTGGAAAATGTATAAGTGAGTGTGTGTAAATATAGCTGTTTTGCAATATATAAAGAAAGAAAAGAAGCGCAAGATTTGAAATGTAAAAAGCGTCCAATGCTTTTATTAATGATATATGGAAGTGACACACAAAAGCCCTTACAAATGAAGCCACAGTGCCCCGGGTAAGACACCGGGCTATAAAGTTTCAAATTATTGTTCGTTACAAATTTAAAACAAAGGAGTTCATTACTAAGTGACAAAAGTAATAGGTATGAAATCTTTTTCCGTCCAGTTGCTTGGTCCACCGTTGGTCATCGGGTAGATCCAACTGTCGAACTCAGATTCTTCCGCCTCGTCTTCAATAGCATTTACTCCCGGGTTGGTGATGAACACAGGAGGTCTTCCAATCCTTGCCTTACGAACAGCCCTCTGAGCTTCTGCAGTGAAACCCAAACCAAACTTGTCAGTCTTTGGAGTGAAATCAGGAAGTTGGCCCCAGTTTGCACACTCACCCTTCTCAATCACAGCCCTGGCATCCTTTAAGGAAGCCATCTTCAAAGGAGAATCTTCTTCAGTTATAGTTTCTGCTGACGCTAGTGTCTGAGGCACCTCTTCGAAATGTTGAAAGGGGGTCTCAATGAACTCCCCGTCCATTTCTATATACCAGAACGAGTTGAGGTGGCTGACCATATATTCTTCCTCCCTTTGGACTGTTACGATCTTCCCTCTGACCGGGTACTTAAGCTTCTGATGTAGTGTGGAGGTCACAGCTCCAGCCTTGTGGATCCATGGACGACCCAGCAAACAAGAATAGGATGGTCGGATGTCCATCACATAGAAAGTAGAATCAAAAGCTTGAGAACCAACCCTGATTGGGATGTCAACTTCGCCATGTACCATCCTCTTCGACCCGTCAAAGGCCCGGACAACAATGTTACTAGGCTTGAGCTCTAAACCCTCACAATCCAACCTGTCTAGGGCCTTCTTGGGTAATACGTTCAACTAAGAACCGGTGTCTACCAACACATGGGCAAGAGTAGTGCCCCTGCATTCAATGGAGACATGCAGGGCCTCGTTATGGTTCTTTCCCTTGGCAGTCAGATCCGCGTCAGAGAAACCCAACCCATTATCAACAGTCAAGTTGGCCACACAATCGGTAAATTGATCAGCAGGCGTTTCTTGTGGCACGTGGGCCGTCTTCAGGAAGGAAATCAGGGCCTTGGCATGAGCCTCTGAACACAACAACAGTGATAGCATAGAAATTTTAGAGGGGGTGTGCCCCAGCTGCTCAACTACATTGAAATCACTCTTCTTAATAATTTTAAGAATCTCTTCCATCTCTTGCTTGGAAGCTTCAACATTGACGGTCTTTGGTGCCTCCGTATGGGCAGGCACATCAGTAGCAATCCCTTTGCCCCGAGCGTCAGATGACTCGGCAGCAGGGGTAGAAACAGGAACTTGATCAGGCAGGGAAGTGGGCACACTTGCAGGTGTGATGACAAGAGGTCTCTGAATTGTTGGTGGCGCAATATCTGGTGAGAACAGCCTACCACTACGAGTAACCTTGGCAGGCCCGGTGATGTTGCTGACACTGGTACTTGTATCAAACTCTTGTTTTACTCCCAGAACATAAACATTTGCCCCATAGTGCCACGGGACAACTTTGTCAGATTTATAGGGGATGGGCCCCGGAACAGTGATAATGATAGGAGAAATCTTGTGAACAGGCATAATTTTGACAGGCTTCTTTGAGGGAGCCTTAGGAGGGTTGTTGAAAATAATGACAATAGAAACTTCTTCAGCAGGGACAGCAGGAATATCAATCTTCTCGAACAAGATCTCCTTATTATCCATCAGGCTTTAGATACCTGACTTCAACAAAGGACAACCAGCAAGTGAAACAGAACATAGAAGGCAACCTTTACTACATCCCGGAAATAAACCGGCTAGCAACAGGTTCCTTTTGACAGTCAATAACAGAGTAACAATCTCATCCACAGAGGCTACATACCGGTCTTCTTCCACAACATTCACTCCATGCTGGGGCATGGGAGCAGTCACAACATTGGGCCTTTCGGGCGCCTCGAACTGTATTTCCTTAGCATCAATAAGGTCTTGAACCTTATTCCTTAGAGCCCAACAATCATCGGTAGTATGCCCCGGGCTATCAGAGTGATAAGCGCAACGGGCGTTGGGGTTGTACTTTGGAGAGGTTGTGTTCACAACCTTTGGAGCTTCCTTGATAGTTACCAGATTGGTTGACAGCAGTTGCGACAATATCTGAGACAGGGTCATGCTGAGCCGAGTGTACTGCCTTTTGGGTCTCTCACCCCTTGGTTGGTTATACTGCTGAGGATCATCAGCAGGCTTTGAAATTACCACCGCGTTGACAGCTTGACGATGTTCCGGTTTATTTTGTCTCCTTGGACCATACACAACACTGGCTTCCTTCTTGAAGGGCTTCTTTTCAGTACTCGAGGAGGCACCTTTCTGTATCTTCCCCGATTTGATACCAGCTTCGATCCTCTCACCAGTCAGGATCAGGTCTGTAAACCCAGCGGAGGAATTACCAATCAGGTGATTAAAGAATGGACCAGACAGGGTCCCCAAGAACATGTCCACGAGTTCACGATCAGTCAACGGTGGCTACACCCTGCCAGCCAGGTCTCTCCACTTTTGCGCGTACTCCTTAAAACCTTCACCCGTCCCAAGTGACATACCCTGGAGTTGGGTACGCGTGGGAGCGAGGTCGGAATTATACTGATACTGCTTATAAAATGCAGTAGCCAAGTCCTCCCAGTTTCGAATACTGGCTCCATCCAGCTGATAGAACCATTCGAGTTGAGCCCCTGAAAGGCTATCCTGGAAGAAATGGATCCATAGGTTCTTGTCTGCAGTGTAAGGTTGGATCTTCCTTACATAAGAACGGAGGTGCAGTTTAGGACAAGAAGCCCCGTCGTACTTTGCAAAGGCAGGTGCCTTGAACTTGTGTGGAATCACCACCCCAAAAGATAAACCTAGATCTCCAAAATCCAATCCAGGCACGCGTTGGATCTCCATAGCATTTAACCGATCCTCCAGCTGTTTGTACTTGTCCTCAGCAGGAGGGTACTGTTCATCATTGAAATCTGTCTCGCTGTCGGAGACCACAGGACTAGGAACCTCTCTCCCTTGTGGGCTGTCCTTCCCTGCAGAGGAAGTAGCCTGATCAGCCTCATTCTGCAGTGTATTCCCAAACCTCCGTCCAGTGTTAAACATCACAGTCCTTCTCTTCTTCTTCTTCTTCTCCTTCAAGAGCAGAGTCTTCAACTCCTGTTGACCCTGGGCTAAGCTCATGACCAGCTCTTGAAACTGGGCGTTCTGGGCCTGGAGGGCCTTGATAGCTTGTTCAGTAGTAGGCTCGGAAGACATGATGATTGAGTGCTGAAATAAACAGCGAAGAAGATTAAGCAACCTGTAGAAAAAGGGTACCTGTTATGCATATGATGCAATGAGATGCATATGATTTATTTTTTCAAAGACAATCGGGATTCAACTTTATAGACAAAAAGGAAACACACTTTATTAGATTCAAACTTTAAATTGTTCGACAATTTGCCCTTAGGCGTTACAAGAATGAAAATACTGAAAAGGAAATAAAAGCTGTAAAAGAAACATCCAAAGCCCATCAGTGCTCCCATGGCCTCCTCTTCTCAGTACGAATATAGTCATTCAGGATCCGCTCATTCTCCAATTGCTTAGTCAGCTTCTGGATCTTTTGTTCCTGTTCGTTGAACCTTTCTCGATAAGAATCCCGTTCTTCCTGTAGCTGCGCCCAAGACCTCTTTAGTGTATCAACATCAGTGGGTATCTGAGGAGGGAGGACAGTTGGAGGAACCCCGTCTCTATCAGGACATTCAAGAATGATAGGCCTGACAGCTTCATATGGCATACCTAACTTCTGAGCACGGATGCAGACCCATTTGTAGTAGGATTCCATAGGTAGAGAAGTCTTCGGTCCCAACTCATGTGGGCCAGCTTTGTGAATTCTGTCCCAAGCCTTGATGAATCTACGACGCAGCTCGTCACTATCTACCTGAAACTCAAAACTGATGTGAGGTACCAACATCTCATGAGGCCCTGCTCTTCTGGCTCTTCCAAACTGACGGAGAGCTAAACATGGATTATAAGAGATTCCTCCCTGAGTACCGATCAATGGAACATTAGGATATTCTCCGCAACAATCAATAACAGCCACCTCATCTAAACCTCTGAGAGTCCAAATGATGTCATCATCAGTGAGAGACATTAACCTATGAGCCCAACCTCTTCCTTCTTTGTTCTTCAGCACGAACTTAGGAAGGTGCGAAATAAACCACCTCACTAACAAAGGAGCACAACACCACAGAGTTCCCCGTCTTCGGGCAGTACGAGCATAGAGTTGCTGCAGGATATCACCCAAGAGAGTGGGTACAGGGTTCCGAGACATGAAAATCCTTATGGCATTGATATTGACAAAGTTATCAGGATTTGGAAACAATACTAGACCATAGATTAGGAGAGCCAGGATGTCTTCGTACGCCCTGAAGTCTAAGTCATTCCAGAAACTGTTAGCTTTACCAATCAGAAACTTAGCCAAAAAGCCCTTAACTCCGCTTCTAGTCACCCAGTTATCCATTACCTCTTTGTTGGTCAAAGGAAGGGCTGCAGCAATCTCCTCAAGCCTAAGAGTCTTTTCCCAACCAGTGAAGGGAGTCTGTTCCAAAACAGGGATACCAAGCAGATCAGAGAATTCTTCTAGGGTAGGGACCAGCTGGAAGTCTTGAAAGGTGAAGCAATGGTGCAGAGGATCATAAAACTGGGTCAGGACACTCATCAGCTGTTGGTCCCACTTTGAAGTGACTAAACCGAGAAGAGAACCATGCCTCTGGATGAAGGAAGTAGTATTTGGAATTCTGTCAACCAACTCTTTAAGCAAATCAGGTGGGTGAACAAAGTTGAGCCGGATAGTATTCCTTCGTACAAGCATCATGATGTCCTACAAAACAGAGCAAAGGTGAAACCCTCTTGTGAAATGGGTCAGTCCTTATGCAGGATGCATGCAATGTTATGATGGTATGATGTTATGATAAAGCACACCACAAGTATTCACAAAGGCAAACATGATAAGGCACACAAGTCACACAAGACAGCCCTTAGAGTTTAGGCCAGCATGAAGTTCAGGTACTACCCTCTTTCAGTTTCGTTGGTTAAGACCTGTCCTATCAAAAGTAACCGGGTTCTAGAGGATCTCAATATCATCGACTACCCTCAATCGGTCATAACTCCAACGTCGCAATCTTTTCTTGCGGCCAGAACCATCGCGAGAGTTTAGCCTCAATGAGTGTAGCATACTGCTACTGTTCTATGGCCAGGTTGGGTTAATTTAGGGTTCTAAGGTAGGTTGGTGCTTAATGACTCCTCAGAAGACCCATATTCTCCTCGTTGCAACACAAGGGATATCGGTACAGACCGAGGTGTCACACCAATGTAGCCACTGCTTCACCCGTGTCGGTCTATGCCGGACAGGTCCCTCACAGCTTATGCTACCTAAAGGGTATTCCCCAGATCCGGGTTAGGATCTATGAAACTCCGATGCAAAGCCCACAAATATAAAAGCAAGCAATTGAAAACAAGAGTGGTATAATCCTAAGGTACACCTCACTTATAAAGTAGTCCCCAGCAGAGTCATCAGTTCTGTGATCGGTGGAAATAGAACTGACTGTTTTGGAATGCTGGTTCGTGAAATGTCGCAGTAAGCAAGAGTCGCCACCGTCATTTATATTCTCCAACATGGAAAGGACAAAAGCACAGCAAAATTCCTTATTCGAGAATGTTTCTCGGTTCGGGAGGTAGATTTATAGAAAGGGAAGGTGTTAGCCCTTTCTATCCATGGTTATCCATGGGCTCTTAGGTACTTGCTCTTATGTTTTCAAAATTGTTTGCTTTTCAAGTGTGTGTGGGTTTTGAAAAAGTTTCGTTTGAAAAATTTCTAAGTAACTCTTGTATCTGTCCTCAAGAGTGTATGAAAAATTTGTTCGAAAACTTTTGAAAGTGTAGGTGCGAAAAGTGTTTTGTTTGTTTTTTGAGAGAGCAAGTACCCAGGAGGAATCTACCTACTCTAAGGAATTAGGTTGTGTAAGAGTCCTTTAGATAGTGCTATCCCACCATTGAGAGGTAGGTAGCACCATCGTTGGAGTTGTTCGGGTCAATTCGATTATAGGGACAGTGTGGTCACCGAAGCAATAGTAGGACACCTTAGCGGTAACCCTAATGTCCTAGATCCTTTTTATCCAAGGCAACCATTTCGAGGCAACTGGATCTTAGACAGGAGGGTGACCTCTAAAACACCCTATACTTGACGACCACGTTCGAGGCAACCAGTGAGGCGTACCCTAAGAGTGGCATGTGCATGTGTGTTGTTTCATGTTAATGTTATCTTGTACATGCATTTGTGAGCTACGGATTGGTTTTATTTGTCATACAAGTCTTGTCATGCATTTTTTAACAGTTAAGAGTGCGGAAAATAAAGTGCGAAAAAGGTAAATCTAGCTATTACAAGGCGCGGGTATATACATCGCCAAAAACAACAACCCGTTTGGAAAATAAAAATGCGAGAATTTAAAAGAAAGCGATAAAGTTCTAATTAATTATTACATTTCCTGAGCAGATACAAAATAATGAATTAAAAAAAATAATAATAAATAAATACGCGCGAAAGATTGAATCGGGAACGTCCTAGGGTTTTGATCCTTTTGAGAAAAGAATTGAGTTTTGTCCCTTTTTTGCAATTAAATTAACTATTAAAAACTAATTTACTAATTAATTAATTTATTAAAAGAAGAAAAAAATGTTTTTGTGTTTTTTATGTTTTTAATGAAATAAAAGAAATTAAAAGTGTAAAAAAAAACCTAAGTCTAATTCATTTTTATTTATTGTAAAAAAGGATTAAAATTAAACCTAATTTAATAAAAAGACTAAATTAATTAATTTGCATTTATTTACAAAAAAGTAATTGAAATTAATAAAAATGTTTTTTTTGGTTTTTCTGAATTTTTATGGAAAAAAATAATTATTTAGTTAATAGTGAATTAAGAATTAAATTTAAATAAGTGAAATATAAAAGAAAAAAATAAGAGGCAAACTCAAGGGGGGTGATGGGCCAGCAAGGGGGTTTGTTTAGAAATCTGAGGCCCATTTTGTTGCCAAGCACGTTTGACCTTTTGCAATTGTCCATGGCATAGTTGACTGGGGAGCATGGTGTTCCCTCTCTCCTGATCTTTGGATGGCTGCCTTGAGACACTTGGCACCTGGATGTCTGGGATGCGTGGTGGACTTGCCTTTGTGAATCTGCACGTGAACATGTAAAGGAAAAGAAAATAAAGACTTTGGGTGGACCTGGGAATCGAACCCAGGTCCCAATGTTCACACTCCAAGGCTTTGACCAACTGAGCTGCACGTTTCATTCGTTATTAAGATAACACGTAATTATTAAATTGGAAAACAACAGCATATGCCTGGAAAAAAATATAAAACGCGCAATTTTTGAAATGAGCGAATCATGCTGCAACACATCATCATCTTCTTCAATGAAAATTCCTGGTTATTTACCTGCGGATTTTTATCCGCAGGTAGTTTCGTAGGCTCTTCTGAAAATCATCCCTAGGCTTCAAAAATTAATTCCAAAACCATGGTTGGTCTCGTTTTCATCTCCTGATCACTTCTATACCCATTATGGTAGCCAATTTTTCCTGCACTGAAAACGCCTAAAAAACAAGCAAACAAAACCTAGAATCGTGTATCACAGTATAGGGCCTAAAAACGAAATTGGCTATTGTCGTTAGATTAGAAATCAAACAAGAAACATAACTATGCCAATATTTTTGAGGAAAAATGCAAGAATGAAGAATTGAGGTATCGTGTACAGGGGTGAGTTTTTGAGAACTTACAGCGCTATTCAGTGGATCTTAGGACGCGTTTATGGTTGCTTTGGCTTCAGGGGGTGGCAAGGAAGAAGGCTACGTGCTTGCTTTGATCTGAAAATGCCTGCAACACAGTTTTAGATCTCACACTTTTTTGACAGTTTTCAGTTTTGCTTTTGGCCGTTTCAGTGATGCTTGGGTCGTGTCTTAGGTCTGCAATGCTTGCTTATATATGTATGAATGGAATTAGGTCAGCAGCTGGGCTTGTATCCTTGTGCATTTAAGTTTGGGATTCTTGTTGATCACCATTAAAGAACCTTCCATGTTTGAAGCAAAACCAAGATTTCATGCACAAAATAGCCTAGCACGAATTTGGTAGCTGGCTCATGACACATAAAAGCTATTCAAACCATAAAGATGCCATTCCATTAATTTTTGGATTTTATTTGAATTATTATGGATTTAAAATGAATTAAATCAATACAAATTAAATAAAATAGAAAAATAAATGTTTGATCTTGAAATTAAGCATGGGACACGTGTATGGCATGACAAGGCTGAATCAAGTGGAAGAAAGTGGGCCCTTTTGCCAAAAATTGAAGTTTCAAGGATAGTTGACTTTTGCCATTTCACAAAAATTTCCCAACTTCTCCAATGCATATCTTGCTCAATTTTGATCATATGAACATGTTCTTGGACATTTTGGAAAGGTCTTGAAGTCCTCTAACCAATGCCTTTAGTCCCATGTCATTTTGATTTACCAATCTCAAGTTATGGTCTTTGACTTAAAATGCCTTTTTGTTGACTTTTGAAAATGACCTATAATGTAGAAATTGATAACTTTTTGTGAGAGCATTTCTTGGACTTGGAATGTGAAGATGAGTTGTAGGAAATGTCATCCCCTTCAAAATGAGCATTGGATGGGATTTTTCTGATGAACCATGAAAAAGTTATGCCTTGGTCAAGTTACAGTTGACTTTTCAACTATCCAAAAATAGAAACTTTTGCATCTTGATAATTTTTTTTTAGCCATGCTTGTGGAATCATGATCAAGATTTGATCAAATGATGATTGTGTGCTCAAAATAAGATTTTGACCAAATTTTTTGACTTTTGACTGCCAAATGACCATTTTACCCCTATAGTTGATTGTGAAGCAATTAGGGCTTTTGACTGTGCAACTTGATGCTGTGAGTCTTGAAACTTGACATGTAGATGCTTGACAATGTATATAGGCATATGGGACTTGATTGGACCCTTGAAAACCTCAACTTCCTTGCAAGAACCAAAACCCTAATTTTAACTGGCTTAGGAGGCCTTTGGACTATGCAATCCTTGAGAGATCTTGAACCATTTGGAGATGAATTCTTGATAAAATTTGAAGAATATGGGAGGGAAAATTTTGGGGTACAACACTCTTATCTACCTTTTACAGCCTGCCAAAACTGTAAACTGTAAAACCTATTCACTAGGTTCTCTCTTTCCTCTCTCTCTTTAAGCATTTTTAATTGCTTATTATCTTTTATTTCTGAAAAATTGGGCTGTCTAGAAAATGATGAAAAAGCATCTTTGACAAGTTTTGACTTGTCAAACAAAATACTTCCTGTTGTCTTGCCTTTTGTCTGCTGCATTGCTATTTTCATGCTGCATTACCATTTTTATCAAATTTGTCTTGTAACTTGGTTTTGGGAAATTTTGTACTGTAGCTGGATATGGGACTTTACTTGCTGCTGAGTTTATTCCTTTGCTTGACTTACCCTGGCAATTTTGGCGCATGTTTGTCTCTTTGAACTTGTAATACAGTTTGCTTGGCTAATGCAGCCTGTCACTTAGTTTGTAATTCAGTTTGCTTGGTTAATGCAGCTTGGAACTTTTTGTACATGACCCATGTTTTTGCATTTAGTTTGACATGCTTGCATTTATATTTTATTTTTCTCTCTGTGAACCGAGAAGAGCGATCTTCTTGTGATTTGCAGAGATAAAAATAAAGCGTGACGAAAAAATAGGCAATCTGATTCTAGACGGCCAATTTTAATGATGATTTTTTTTCTTCTTTTCATTTAAAATAATCTTGTGCTGATTTTCTTTTCTTCTCTTTTCAGGTAGGTACCAGTTGAATAATGGAAGAAACAGTAGAAGTAGAAGTCAAAGATCTCAAGAGATTTAGGCTTAGATTTATTATATCTTTTTTCATTTATTGTAAACAAATATTATTGTAAACACTGTAAATTGTAAATTTACAACATTCGAATAAGATTTGTAACAACATTTGAAATAAATAAATAAAAAAGTCTTTGTCAAATAAGAATTTTCTACTGTCAAATATTCCATTCTTTCCCTTGTACTGTCTATTTAATTATTTAAGTCTCTTAAATTAAAATAATTGGAAATGCATCCCAATAACTTTAATCCAGATGAAATAAATAATCAACAAACTTTGCCGTCTCGCAATCTCGCATTAATCACAATACGTCTGGCATTCCAATTAACCATGCTTTGTACAGTTAATCAAACAAGTGTTCCATACACTTTTCACTCCACTGATCAAACCAATGCCTCAAAGTTTCAAACAAAGCCTCAGCTCCTATCCCAGATATTTAGGTTTTGAGAAACAACCAGTAATCTTGAACAAGCATGAAAATAATGTAACAATTAACTGAATATTTGAGGATTCAGTTATTTCTAAGAAATGCGAGCGAAAAACCCTAATTCTGGATTGACTGATAAAGAAAAGTCTGTTTGACCGATTCTTGAGCCAATCTCAAAAATCAGAGAAAACCCTGGGGTTGTGATTTCTTGTGAAAAAAGGGAGGGCAAATTTTGGGGTATAACAGTTGCCCCTGTTCAATCTTCTTGAACCTGAAGAGTTAGATTGACGAGTTTGCCTTTCGCGACTCGAAGGTAAAAGATGATTGGACACTATAGTGCCCATAAATTTGCACTCGTCAAAGCATGGTTGAGGGAATGGGCTTAAAGATGCCATTTTGAGATATGACAGAATCTTGTCAGGGATGGGCTTAAAGATGCCATCGGGGAATGTTTGTTGAACTGTATGTCATAGGTGAAAGGATGAGGATCAGAAAGGTATCCGTGTTTGGAGCATATCTGAATTGGGGTCTGAATAAGCAATAGATTAGCATTCGTGTTTGGAGCTTCCGTAAACTGTTTTCAGCAAACTGAAGTTGAATAAGCAATAGATCAACATCCATGTTGGGAAGCATCCGTAAATTGTTTTCAAAAGTTGAATCTGAACAAGCGATAGATTAACATTCGTGTTTGGAGAATCCGTAAACTGTTTTAAGAAGTATTGAAGTTGAATAAGCAATAGATCAGCATCCATGTTGGGAAGCATCCGTAAACTGTTTTCAAAAGTTGAATCTGAACAAGCGATAGATTAACATCCGTGTTTGGAGAATCCGTAAACTGTTTTCAGAAGTATTGAAGTTGAATAAGCAATAGATCAACATCCATGTTGGGAAGCATCCGTAAACTGTTTTCAAAAGTTGAATCTGAACAAGCGATAGATTAACATCCGTGTTTGGAGAATCCGTAAACTGTTTTCAGAAGTCTTGAAGTTGAATAAGCAATGGATCAACATCCATGTTGGGAAGCATCCGTAAACTGTTTTCAAAAGTTGAATCTGAACAAGCGATAGGTTAACATCCGTGTTTGGAGAATCTGTAAACTGTTTTCAGAAGTCTTGAAGTTGAATAAGCAATAGATCAGCATCCATGTTGGGAAGCATCCATAAACTGTTTTCAAAAGTTGAATCTGAACAAGCGATAGATTAACATCCGTGTTTGGAGAATCTGTAAACTATTTTCAGAAGTCTTGAAGTTAAATAAGCAATAGATCAGCATCCATGTTGGGAAGCATCCGTAAACTGTTTTCAAAAGTTGAATCTGAACAAGCGATAGATTAGCATCCATGTTGGGAAGCATCCGTAAACTGTTTTCAAAAGTTGAATCTGAACAATCGATAGATTAACATCCGTGTTTGGAGAATCCATAAACTGTTTTCAGAAGTCTTGATCGAAGCTTGCTAACCTTATCCTTGGAAAGGGTAAAAATTAGCTGAAACACAAAGTTATGTTGCATGAAATGTATGATGCAATATATGTGTTCTATCAATGTTTATGATATATGAATGTAATATATGCGTATGTAAGTCGATGAGCTGTCTTGCTGAGGAAAATAAATCCTGGATAGCTGGAGATAATAAAATCTTGACCACTGTCGGGGGAAATAAATCCTTGATTGCTGCTGGGAATTGAGAATCTTTTGATCGTTGAAAATGAGAAGTCCTAGGATCACTGTTGAAGAGTATGTGTGTCTTCCAGCCCTTTGACAACCTCTGCAGGGAGAAATTATACTGCCGGGAGAAGTCAGGAGTTTAGTTTGTATGCCAATCTACTGGGGGGATTCCTATTTTGCTGTTTGAGGAGAACTCCACTGGGGAATATCTGAAAACTCTGCCGGGGACCTGAAATTCTATGGGGAATACCCATACTGCTGGAGAGTAAGCTCGGGATCCTAGGAAAAGCTTATTCTTGTTTGGAAGAAGCACAATAGCTTAGGTTGTATGCAACTTTACTGGGGAAGCAAGAAGGAGGAACTCCGTTTTGTTAAGGATATCAGGGAAAAACTGAATGGTTTCTGCTGGGGATTGATGGCTCAAAGTTTCCTCTCTGTTGGGGGTCCTAGTGACGTGCTGATTTGATTAGCGACTTCGCTGGGAAAAAGTTTTAAAAATAAATTTGTGATGAATTATCTGGTTTGAAAGTAACTTTTCGGGAGAAGGGAAGAAACTGGATGATCTTCACTGGTGTTTGCAGGTTGGAGTTTTGTCTCTGCTTGGGGAAGAAAGTTTCATTCTTACCGATGGTTTGTAGTTCAAAGTTTTGCTCTGCTGTTGGCTGAGAACTTGAATATTCAACTCCGATGGGGATCCTTGAAATTTAACTCTACCGGGGATATGCCTTTCAAAGTTTTAGTCCTGCTTAGGAACCAGATGAGGTATTTGCAGGGGATTTCTTCTAGAATAGCCTAACGATACGTTCCTACACTTCCATCCTATCAGTAATTATTCTTTCTCATTTTGTTTTATTTGTAAGCGGTGATTTCATTCAAATGCATATGCTCATTTAATAAATCATTGGACGTTTTCAAATAAAGCACAAGTGTAAAAAAGAAAGAAAAAGGCAGACAGTTTTCTGTACTTTGAAGTAACTTGTTATTAACTTTGTGTAAGCATTTGTACAAAGGAGACAGACATCCTAGTAAGAGAATGTTGTCAAAAAGCTGAGAAAAAATTTTATACAAAGAAAGATGGCTATGTGTATCAATTCCACGGGGTTCCCATTCTGCTATAGCCTTCACGACTCTGAATATCTTGTCCATTCGTTGCTTCGTCCGCAGATGATTGGATTGATCAGAAGCTTTGGAGTTTGTCCACGAAGAGATTATCCTTAAAGTGATCCGACGAGACATAGTCATACGCTTTGATTCCCTAACTTTTGCCTGGATCGCCCTTTCAGGTTTTCGATCCACCGGGAAACCCTTTTTTTCCCAAGTCGCCCTTTCGGGTTTTCAACTTGCCGGGTGTACAGATTTTTTTGTTTATCCCTAATTTTTGCATGAACCGCCCTTTCGGGTTTTCAATTCACCGGGATGCCCATTTTTTGCCCAAGTCGCCCTTTCGGGTTTTCGACCTGTCGGGTCGTTTATGCGTAGTATCTTTTGACTATATCTGCGTTCGCAGGATGTGGCAGGTCGTCACCGTCCATGGTGGTCAGGATCATTGCCCCGCCAGAAAAGATGTTTTTTATCACAAATGGTCCTTCGTAAGTAGGAGTCCACTTGCCCCTGGGATAACTTTGCGGTAAGATAATCCGCTTGATTACAAGATCCCCAACTTGATATACTTGTCTCCTGACTTTCTTGTTGAAAGCCTTGATCATCCATTTTTGATACGTCTGACCATGACAAACAGCAGTAAGTCGCTTTTCGTCAATAAAATTAAGTTGATCAAGTTGGGTATAAATCCAATCGTCTTCGTTCAAACCAGCGTCCTTCATGATTCTTAAAGAAGTAATCTGAACTTCTATAGGTAAAACAGCTTCCATGCCGTATGCCAAAGTGAAAGGTGTTGCCCCAGTTGATGTTCGTGTTGTGGTACGGTACCCATGTAGAGAAAACGGTAACATCTCATGCCAGTCCTTGTAAGTGACTGTCATCTTTTGAATGATCTTCTTGATATTTTTGTTTGCAGCTTCAACATCACCGTTCATCTTCGGCCGATAGGGAGATGAATTATGATGATAAATCTTGAACTGCTCGCACAGAGCGGTGATCATAGTGTTGTTTAGGTTTGTACCGTTATCCGTGATGATTCGGTCAGGAATTCCGTACCGGCAGATGAGGTTCTGTTTGATGAAACGGGCAACCACATTCTTTGTAACAGAGGCGAAGGAAGCTGCTTCGACCCATTTGGTAAAGTAATCAATAGCCACCAGGATGATGCGATGCCCATTGGATGTTGTAGGCTTGATCTCTCCAATCATGTCAATGCCCCACATTACGAATGGCCAGGGAGCTGTTAGGACGTTGAGAGGAACCAGAGGGATATGCACCTTGTCAGCATAAACTTGGCATTTGTGACAAGTACGGGAATGTTGATGACAATCAGATTCCATGTAGACCAGTAGTAGCCTGCCCTTAGAATCTTCTTAGCCATCGTATGTCCGCTTAAGTGGGTGCCAAAGGTGCCACTATGTACTTCGGTCATGATCAACTCTGCTTCAACCTTGTCCACACAACGAAGTAGAACACAATCATGACTGCGCTTATAAAGGATACCATTGCTTAGGAAGAACTTGGCAGCAAATTTCCTTAGGAACTTTTTGTCATTGACGGAAGCTCCTTCAGGGTACTCTCGAGTCTGGAGATACCTTTTGATTTCATGGAACCAGGGTTGTTCCACTACTTCTTCGGTATTAATCTCATGACAATGCGCAGGTTCGTCCATTCGCTCGATGGTAATTTGGGGAGCCTCATTATCCCAGTTGAGTTTAAACATGGAATACATTGTAGCCAAAGCATCTGCTAGCTGATTTTCTTCTCGCGGGAAGTGTTCGAAGATAATTTGCTCGAAATGAGGTAACAATGTCAAGACATGTTCTTTGTATGGGATGAGGTTAGGATGTTTAGTGTCCCACTCTCCTTTGATTTGACTGATAACCAAAGCTGAGTCTCCAAATACCACCAAAGATTTGATTCCCAAGTCAATTGCGGCTTTAAGACCAAAGATGCAAGCTTCATACTCAGCCATGTTGTTGGTGCAACTGAAACAGAGTCTAGCAGTGAAGGGTGTATGGCAACCTTCTGGAGAGATAAGTATTGCGCCGATACCGTTGCCAAGTGCATTTGAAGCTCCATCAAAGTACAGGGTCCATCGGGATCCTTGTTCAGGTCCGTCATACGGTCCGTTAACTTCAATGTCGTCCAAAGTCATAATGTCCTCGTCAGGGAAATCGAACCTCATAGATAAATAATCTTCGACGGCTTGATGAGCTAGATGGTCAGCTAGTACACTCCCTTTTATAGCTTTTTGCGTAGTATAATGGATATCATACTCAGTCAGGATCATTTGCCATCTAGCGATTCTTCCAGATAAAGCAGGCTTCTCGAAGATGTACTTAATTGGATCCATCTTGGAAATCAGCAAAGTGGTATGAGTCAACATATACTGTCTTAGCCGGCGAGCAGCCCATACCAAAGTGCAACAATTTTTCTCGAGCAGTGAGTAGCGAGTCTCACAGTCGGTAAACTTTTTGCTAAGGTAATAAATGGCATGCTCTTTTCGTTCAGACTCGTCATGTTGGCCCAGTACGCACCCCATTAAATTATCCAAAACAGTCAGATACATGATTAACGGTCTTCCTTCGACAGGTGGCATCAGAATAGGAGGTTCCAACAAATACTCCTTGATCTTATCAAAAGCAACTTGACAATCATCGTTCCAATCAACCACCTAATCTTTCTTCAATAGCTTGAAGATTGACTCACAGGTAGATGTTATGAACCTTGCAATATAATTTAAGCGTCCCAAGAAACCTCTAACCTCCTTTTCAGTGCGGGGGGCAGGCATTTCTTGTATAGCTTTGACTTTAGCAGGATCAACCTCTATCCCTTTGTTGCTGATAATAAATCCCAAAAGTTTACCAGACCTGACTCCAAAAGTGCACTTGCTTGGGTTCAGTCTGAGCTTATACTCCTTCAATCTGACAAACAGCTTTTGCAGATGATCAAGGTGTTCTTCTTCTGTCTGTGATCGGGCTATCATGTCGTCCACGTAGACTTCAATCTCATGGTGTATTATATCATGAAACAAAGATACCATGGCGCGTTGATAGGTTGCCCCTGCATTCTTCAGTCCGAATGGCATCACTTTGTAGCAAAAGGTACCCCATTGCGTGACAAAAGTAGTTTTCTCCATGTCCTCGGGGGCCATTTTGATCTGGTTGTATCCCGAGAATCCGTCCATGAAGGAAAATACCTTGTGTTGAGTTGTGTTGTCAACCAAGATGTCGATGTGTGGCAGTGGAAAATCATCTTTAAGGCTAGCCCTGTTTAAGTCTCGATAATCCATGCACATTCTGACTTTGCCATCCTTTTTGGGCACGGGCACAATGTTAGCAACCCATTGTGGATAGGAAGTAACAACCAGAAAGCCAACATTGAATTGCTTCATTACCTCAGCTTTGATCTTCTCAGACATGTCGGGCCTCATTCGGAGGACCTTTTGCTTGATCAGTGGACAGTCTTCTCTTGTAAGGAGACGGTGAACCACAATATCTGTGTCCAATCCTGGCATGTCTTCATAAGACCAGGCAAATATTTCAACATACTCATTCAACAACTGCACTAAGCGCTCTTTGACACTTGGTTCTAGGCTAGCACCCACTTTTACTTCTTTCCTGTCTTCCTCTGTCCCCAAGTTGATGGTTTCTAGCAACTCTTAATGGGGGCAGAATAACCCTCTCTTCTTATTGTAGAAGTCTGGCTAACTCTCCCGGCACTTCACAGTCTTCGTCAACTTCGTACTCAGCGTGATTGACCAAATATTCAGAGTTATCGAAGGCTAAAGCAGAATGGTAACCTATAGAATCCGGAGTGGATGGGTACCTGCATTTGTGAGTGTGAGTGTGTGTAAAGGATAGCCATCCTTAAACTAAACAAAAATGCAAAAGGAAAGAAAATGAACACAATAGTTTGTAGATGAAAGCGTCAAATGATTCATTAAAACATGGCATATGATAATGAAGAAAATCAAGCCCTTACAAATGGACCTATATGCCCCGGGCAAGGCGTAAGGTGAAAATAGTGTACGAATTGTTTTAGTTATTACAGACCGAAATAAGAAATTGTTCAAAGATAAAAATTACTGGTTGATGAAGGTGATGGGAATAAAATCCTTTGCTTTCCAGTTGCTTAAACCCTCTTCGACGGTCGGAAAGATCCAATCCTCAAAGTGGCCCTCTTCATTTTCATCTTCTACAACATTGATTCCATGGTGAGTGATCTTGACGGGTGGTCCTCCAGCCTTGGAGCGACGCATAACCTTTTGTCCTGCAGTAGTAAACCCCAACCCAAACTTGTCCTTCTTATGGGGAAAATCAGGCAGTTGCCCCCATATTGCGCTCTTTCCTTCTTTGACTGTAGCCTCTGCATCCTTGAAAGATGCCATCCTAGATACATGCTTGGGAATGGTAGGCACCTCAACCATTGTCTTCGCAACTGCTACCTCAGGAGAAACTTCCTCAAAATGTTGGAAAGGTGTTTCGATGAACTCGCCATCCACCTCCATATAACGGAAGGAATTGAGATGACTTATCATGTACTCTTCCTCGCCGTGCACCGTTATAATCTTACCCTTAACAGGATATTTCAGCATTTGGTGCAAAGAGGAGGTAACTGCCCCAACATAATGGATCCACGGTCTTCCCAACAAACATGAGTATGAAGGACGGATGTCCATCACATAAAAGGTGGAATTGAAAACTTCTGTGCCTACTTTGATAGGAATGTAAACCTCTCCATGAACCATTCTTTTGGACCCATCAAAGGCCCTAACAACGATGTTACTGGGTTTGAGGGTCAATCCTTCGCAGTCCAAGCGGTCCAACGCTTTCTTCGGTAGCACATTCAAGGAAGAACCAGTATCAACTAAGACATGGGCGAGGGTGGTTCCCCTGCATTCAACTGAGACATGTAGCGCGTCATTGTGTTTCCTTCCTTTGGGAGTTAAGTCAGCATCGGAAAAACTAAGCCCATTATTAGCAGTAAGACTGGCTACTCACTCCTGAAACTGGTCAGCCGAAGTTTCTTGGGGAACGTGTGCCGACTTTAAGAATTTGATTAAGGCCTTAGCATGGGCCTCAGAGCAGAGTAGAAGATCCAACATTGAGATTTTAGAGGGGGTCTGCCCTAGCTGTTCCACGACGTCGTAGTCGCTCTTTCTGATTATCTTCAGGATTTCCTCCATTTCTTTCTGAGTGGTTTCAGGGATAACCACAACATGAGCCTTCGTCCTGACAGGCGCTTCTAGTATCCCCTTACCCTTATTGGTAGTATCAGCAGATGGTCTTACTTCAGGAGTATCCAATTCTTCAATCATCGGGCTTGCACAGATGGCCTAACAGGTACAGAAGCTTTCGAGGGTCCGAAGACTGCTCGAGGGGGAGCAATCTCTGGAGAAAAAATCCGTCCGCTGTGGGTTATCTTGCTTGTTCCCGCAATGTTTCCAATATCAGGGTTTTCTTCTTCAGAATTCTCTTGGACTGCTTCGATTTGTTTGATACCATGATAGAAGATTTCTCCTCCATAGTTCCATGGTATCGTTTTGCTGGATTGGTACGGGATAGGTCCCGGCATGGTGATCTTTAAAGGTACACATTCAGAGTTGGGTGTAACCCTGACAGGCCTTTTGTAAGCCTTGGGAGGATTGTCGGAAATGGTTATGATTGCGATATCGTTGGTTGAAGTAGCAAAAGTATCAGGAGTAACAGGATTGAAGGTATCAACAAGGGTTTTCTGGAAAAGTATCTCTTAGGTATCCATCAGGCGTTGGACACCTGACTTCAACATTGGGAAATCACCTCGTATGTTCAAACAAAAATAGCAGTCTTTACCACAACCAGGAAAGATCCCGGCTCTCAACAAATTCTCTTTAATTACAAGTAACGGCGTCAACAGGTCAACAACATCAGTAACATGGAGCTCCTCCATAACAACATGAACATTATTACCGTGCTTGGGCATCGGAGCAGAAATCACATTGGGCTTCTCAGGAGCCTCAAATTCTACTTCCTTGGCGTCGATTAAGTCCTAGATTTTGTTTTTGAGGGCCCAACAGTCGTTGGTGTCATGCCTTGCACTGTCTGAATGGTAGGCACATTTTGCATTGGGATGATAATGTGGGGAAGTGGTGTTTTCATTCTTAGGTGCCTCTCTCAAATTAGCAAGGTTTAATTTCAGGAGATGTGGAAGGATCTAAGCGGGTGTCATATTTATCGGAGTATATTGTCGTGGTGGCCTTTGCTGATAGGTTCCGGGCTGATCATTCCTCGATTGACTGTTTCTAGGCCGGTCTGATGCGGGCTTCTGAATTAATACGGCCCCCACTGTTGGCCGATGTTTCTCTCTTTCCCGATTTCTCTGGGTGTAAACAGCTGAGCTCTCCTTCTTAGCCGGGAAGGTCTTCTTCATAGCGGTGGACGCAGAGGCATCTTTTTGAATCTTTCCACTTTTAATACCGGCCTCGACCCTTTCGTCGATCAAAATTAGTTCAGTGAACCCTGCGGAGGAACTCCCTATTAAATGATTGAAGAAAAGACCAGACAGGGTCCCAGAAACATGTCAACTAACTCCCTATCTGACAAAGGTGGTTGCACCCTTCCAGCCAGATCACGCCACTTCTGGGCATACTCTTTAAACCCTTCATTGGAAGCCATCCCCATACTTTGTAGCTGAGTACGAGTGGCCGCCAAATCAGCATTGTATTGGTATTGACGATAGAAAGCAGCAGCTAAGTCTTCCCAATTTTGAACCTCTGATCTCTCGAGTTGATAGAACCAGTCCAACTGTGTGCTAGACAAACTATCTTGGAAAAAGTATACCCAGAGGTTTTTATCAGATGAGTGGGGTTGGATCTTTCTGACATACGATCTCAGGTGCATCTTTGGACACGACAAACCATCGTACTTAGATAATGTGGGTACTTTGAATTTGGGAGAAATGACGATCCCAGTAATCAATCCCAGCAATCAATCCCAGCTCTTCGAAATCCAGTCTGGGAACCCTTTGCACTTCTATGGCTGCTAACCGCTCTTCCAGATTTTTATACTTGTCGTCCGCAGGAGGGTACTGCTGCTCGGAGTAATCTTCATCCTCTTCAACCTCAGACTCAGAGGGTACTGCAGATCCTTTTCCTTTGCTGGTCCCTTCATCAGACATCGAGGGGAACTCCAGAACTCTTCTAGCTTCATTCTCAAATCTTCTTCCCAGCGTAGCTACCCCGATTCTCTTCTTTTTCTTTTTTCCTTTTCCCTGCTCTTTCTTCTCTAACAGTGCTTTAAGATCCTCTTGACCCTTTGCCAAGGTCATGAGGAGTTGTTGGAATTGTGAATTTTGTGCTTGCAGATCTTTGACCGTTTGCTCAATATCCATCTTGCTGAAATAAACAGCAGAAAGATAAGGAAACCTGGTGTGAAGACCTATTTATGCATATGATGAATGATATGTTTATTCATGTAATGCATCAAAGGATTTAGAAATTAAAAGTTGTTGCAGACAAAAGAACACACGTCATATTAATAAGAAGAAATTTGTTAGTACATAAATGCCCCATGGGCCAAATATTACAAAGCTTCTTAAGGTAAAAAGATGTTGCGCATCCTCTTTGGTGCGATGTAAGTGTTAAGAGTCTCCTATTTGTAAAGTCGGCAGGTAAGCTCCAAAAGCTTCTTCTCACTGGCATAGAAGCTGGCTTCAAAAGTGTTTTGTTCTTCTTTGAGTTGGATCCAACTCTTTTGCAATTCTTCCAATGATGTTGGCATGTCTGGATGTAGGAGGGTGTATGGAACCTCTCCTTCCCTAACAGGCTCTTTAATCACGGGGATAATGTGGGGGTAAGGCATCATAAGACTCTGGGCGCGTGTTCGTACCCACTTAAGGTAAGGCTCAAGAGGGATGGAATTCTTGTTCCCCAGTGTCTTACTATCCACCTTGTTGGGCATCCTCCAAGCTCTGATGAACCTTTGTTGAAGTCCTTGCACATTGTTGTCGAAGTCAAAAACTAGGTCAGGAATCAGCATATCATGAGGGCCATCCCTCCTAGCGTATCCAAACTGCCTCAGAGCTAAACAAGGGTTGTAGGTAATGCCTCCCCTAATGCCAAGTAGCGGGACATTAGGGAATTCCCCACAACGATCAATGATGATGACATTTTCTCTGGACCGAGAACACCAATGGACATCAGAGTGTGTGAGAGTCATTAACCGCTGTGACCACCTTAAACCTTGCTCGTTCTTCAAAACTGATTGTGGGAGGTGAGAAATAAACCACCTTGCTAGGAGAGGAGTACAGCACATGAGAACACCTCTTTTCCTCATTGTTCGTGTGTAAAATGAGTGTAGGATGTCCCCAAGTAATGTAGGCACAGGATTCCGAGACATGAAAATCTTGACAGCATTTACGTCTATAAGCTGATCAGGGTTTGGGAACAAGACCAACCCATAGATGAGTAGTGCTACAATCTCCTTAAAGGCTTGTAGATCTAGAGAATTCCAGCAGTCTTGTGCCTTCTCAAATAGAAACTTTTCCAAGAAACCCTTGACACCACTTCTGGTTTCCCAATGTCCTTTGATATCAGATGGTTGCAAGTGTAAGGCTTGAGCAACATCTTCAGGCTTTGGTTCTTTTTCCGTACCTTTGTAGGGTAGTTGATGAAGAATAGGAATCCTCAATAGTTGAGAAAATTCCTCCAAAGTAGGTACTAGTTGGTAATCAGGGAATGTGAAACAATGGTGTAGGGGGTCAAAGAACTGGAAGAGGACTTTTACCATGTCTTCTTCAATGTTGGAGTTGACCAAGCTGAGAAGTCTACCATGTCTTTCACTGAAGAGAGAATTCTCCGGGATCTTGGAAGTAAGCTCCTTGAGTTGAGGAGGGATTCTCACAAGGTTGATTTGAATTATTTTCCTGCGAAGAGATTCCATGACCTACAAAACAGGAACAAAGATGAAGACCCAAACCCTTGGAATAGTTAGTGGATGCAAATGATGCTTCATGATGTTCATGATGTATGCACAAGCATATGTACAATCAAATCACACAAGATCCTAGTTTTAGGCTTGCATGGGGTTTCATAGGTAAGTACCCTCTTGAAGTTCGTTGGCTCAACCTGTCCTATAAATAGTAATCGGGTTCTAAGGAGCTCAATATCACTGGATTATTTTCTGTGTTCATTGTTTCGGTTTAGCCACTTAACTGGCGACCAAAATATTCCAAGAAAACAACCCTCAATGAGTGTAGTATCGAGTATCTACCAACTTCGGACTGTACCCAAGTCGGTCATCTCACTACCCCTAAAAAAGGCCAAGATGGTCAAGTAAGGTTCTAAGAGTTCATTAGTGCTTCATGACATCGCTCAGCGGCCCCGTATTCTCTTTGATTGACTCAAAGGCTACCGGTACCCACAAATATGTCGCACTAATATAGCTATTGCTTCAACCGTATCGGTATACCCCACACAGTTTCCACAACGTATTGCTATTTAACTATGAATGTTTCCCCAAATCCGGGTGGAGGATTTCAAGCCCAAAAAAAAGAACCAAATGTAAAGCAATCAAGGCAAACAAGATAATCATACAAAGGTGATCTAGAAACCCTAAGGTAACCCCACTTTTAGAATTTTTCCCCAGAAGAGTCGCCAGTTCTGTGATACGGTGGGAGAACTGACTTGGGATTTTGCGTTTGTTTTCGCACTTGTTCGGTTTAGCAAGAGTCGCCACCGACTTTTTATTTTATCCTAAGGAAAGTTCAAAAAAGCACAGGAAAGACCTTTGAGATGTTTTCTTGGGTTCGGGGGGTAGATAATGAAAAGGAAAGGTGTTAGCACCCTTTTCATCCATGGTTATCCATGGGCTCTTAGTTACTTGTTTTAGATCACTTGCCTTTGCTTTTCAATTGTTTGAAATGGTGCTTTGTGTGTGTGGTTTTGAAAATGTTTTGAAAAAGATGCCTTGTCTAGGAAACCTTTGTAATGATTCTTGTTTGAATATATACAAAAGTGTGTGTCTTTTTGAAAAGATATTCCAATGTTTTGAAAGTTGTTTTTGAAACTGTTTTGAAGTTGTGTTGTGAAGTGTGTTTGAAAAATGGCAAGGATGTTTTGCAAGATTTTTGATCAAGTAACTAAGAGTTGTCTACCCTATTTTACTCAAAGATTTTTCTTATGTTTTGTAACCCTTTTAACAGTGTTATTTCACCATTGTATTTGGTGAACAACCTTGTGTTAGGATGTTTTGCGGGACAGGCGCGGGTCATCGTATACAACCATTGAAAGCAACTTGTGAGACGCTCTAGTAATTTTGTAAGGGACGAGATCGTTTTATCGAAGGCAACATCGAGGGTCATCGAGGGACTACGATCTTTGTTTATCGAAGGGGAATTTGCTAAAGTGTCATACTCGAGGGACACTGTTGTACCCCAAAATTTGCCCTCCCATATTCTTCAAGGTTTGTCAAGAATCATCTTCAAATGGTTCAAGATTCCTCAAAGGTTGCACAGTCCAAATGCCTCCTAAGCCAGCTGAAATTAGGGTTTTGCTTCTTTCAAGGAATTTGAGGTTTTCAATGGTCCAATCAAGTCCCATAGGCCTATACATATTCTCAAGCATCTACATGTCAAGTCTCAAGACTCACAATGCCAAATTGCACAGTCAAAAACTCCATTTGCTTCACAATCAACTGCAGGGGCAAAATGGTCATTTTACAGTCAAAAGTCAGAATTTTTGGTCAACATCTTATTTTGAGCCCACAATCATCATTTGATCAAGTCTTGATCATGATTCCACAAGCATGGCTCAAAAATCATCAAGATGCAAGAAGTTACTATTTTGGGATAGCAGAAAAGTCAACTGTATCTTGACCAAGGCATAACTTTTCCATGGTTCATCATAAAAATCCCATCCAATGCTCATTTTGAAGGGGATGACATTTCCCACAATCCATCTTCAAATTCCAAGTCCAAGAAATGCTCTCACAAAAAGTTATCAATTTCTACATTATAGGTCAAATTCAAAAGTCAACAAAAATGCACTTTAAGTCAAAGACCATAACTTGAGATTGGTTAATCCAAATGACATGGGACCAAAGGCATTGGTTAGAGGACTTCAAGAAATTTCCAAAATGTCCAAGAACATGTTCATATGATCAAAATTGAGCAAGATATGCATTGGAGAAGTTGGGAATTTTTTGTGAATTTGCAAAAGTCAACTTTGCTCAAAACACTTTGTTTTTGCTAATGGGCCTCAAATTTCTTCTTGAAACTTTATCCATGACTTATGCACGACCCATCAAGCCTATTTGAATTTATTTTCTTATTTTTATTAATTATTTGGATTTTTAATTGATTTTAATTCATTTAATTAATTTAAATTGTAGGAAATTCAAAGATATGGTTTTTCAATCTTTTTGTGAAGCAAGAATGACCTAATCAAGCTGGCAAATTCGTGTGCAAATCAAAGGGACAAAAATCTCCAAGTTTGGCAAGTTTCTTCAATTAAAAAGATTCAAAAAGATGTGATTGCAAATCAAATATTCAAACCATTATGCAATGGATTTTTTGTGCAAGATTTAACCTAATTCTCTTCTACTATATATACACAAGCTAAACCTAATGCCATGGACGTGAATTTGCTGCAAGAAAGCCATAACCACTTTGAAAAAAACTCAAGAAACTTTGAAAACTGATTTCCACATTCCAACGTGATTCAAAGGCTTTTGTGGTTTCTAATACATTGCAGGGGTTCCCAGAGACGGATTACAAACAAAACCAAGTGCTAAAGCTCAAGAAATCATCGTTTACAGTCACACGGTTTGATGATTTTTCCATAATCGAAACTCATATTTCATGCATAATTAACATGTTTTAATCATTGTTTTGTGTTGCTTGAACTCATATAAAGCTAATGGTATTAGTTAATTGCATTATAATGCCCAAAATCACAGGTTACCATTGAAGAAATTTAGGGTTCTTGAGCTTCCAGATTGGGGCTTTACAGCCCAGGAAAAATTAGCACCTCTAATGCCTATGGTTGAAATCGTCGAGACAAGACGAATCAAAAGCCACCATCGCGAAATATTTCTGTAGCCTGTAGGGCTAATCGCTATTATTCCTCATCATGTTTTGTGGGGGTTAAAAACCCCCGCTATCTGTTTGTATTTTGCTGGAACAATTGAGGAAGATGATGACGCGTTGATATGCTATTGGACCATTCAAATAAAGAGGCGCGCGTGTTTTGCTTTCCAGCATATGCGTTGATTTTTACATATTATGATTGTTTGTTATTATATTTATCAAAGCAAGCAAATGGCGTAGTGGAAGATGAGCTGGCTGGCAACCATTGGGACCTGGGTTCGAATCCCAGGTCCCCTAAAACCCTTATAATATTTTTCATAACGTGATTGTATGCAGGATTCCTAAATGATGTCCACCATATTCTTTCCAATCCCAGGCGCCAAGTGGCTACAAGCATAAATCTGAAGGTCATGAGTGGATGACCATGGTGTTCCCTAGTCAAAGCATGCGTGGACAATTTCCAGAAAGTCAACCAAGCTTGTAGCTTAGTGGGCCAGAATTGCAATCAACACCTCCATCTGGGCCCAACACCCCCCGGGGTTTGTTCTTATTTTTTCTCTTTTTATATTTTATCTTTAATTATTTTACTTTTAATTATTATTATTATTAGTATTTAATTAACAAATTAATTATTTTCACAATAAATTCAGAAACCTAAAATATTATTTATTTTTATTATTTATTAATTTCACTATTAATTATTATTTTGTAAATAAATTCTAAATATAATTAATTTAGTTAATTAGGTTAACTTTGACTTTTTTTTCACAATAAATAAAATTAATCTAGAATTAGGGTTTTTTCTTATGACAATTTTAATCCTTTTTATTTTATTTTAATTAAAGACCTAACAAACTAAAAAATACTTTTTTCTTGTAATTATTTAATTAATTAGTTTTAGGTTTAATTAATTACAAAAAGGGACCAAAATTCAATTCTCTTCTCAAAAAAGGGTCAAAACCCTAAGACTTCTCTGATTTAATTTCCTTACGCGCATATTATTTTGACCATATTTATGTAACTGTTCCGAGAATGTAATAGATAATTAGGACCTTTTATCGCTTTCTTTATTTTCTCGCATTTTATCTTTTCAAGGGTTATGTTTTTGGCGATGTAAATACCCGACGCCTTGTAATAGCGTAGATTTACTTTCCGCAAATTATTAACTGTTAACTATGCATGACAAGACTTGCCTGACAAATAAAACCAACTCGTAGCTCACCATAAAAATGTGCAAAGATAAACATAAAATGAATCCTGACACACTCGCACATGCCACTCCTAGGGTACGCCTCACTTGGTTGCCTCGACGTGGTCATTAAGTATAGGGTGTTTTAGAGGTCGCCCTCCTGTCTAAAGATCCAGTTGCCTCGAAACGGTTGCCTTGGATAAAAAAGGATCTAGGACATTAGGGTTACCGCTAAGGCGTCCTACTATTGCTTTGGTGACCACACATGTCCCTATAATCGAATTGACCCGAATAACTCCAACGACGGTGCTACCTACTTCTCGATAGTAGGATAGCGCTGTCTAAAGGACATTTACACAGCTTAATTCTTTTGAGTAGGCAGATTTCTCCTGGGTACTTGCTCTTTCAAAAAACAAAAACAACTTTTCGCACTTACACTTTCAAAAAGTTTTCAAACAAACACTTCATACACTCTTGAGGACTGATACAAGAGTTACCTAGAAGTTTTCAAAACGAACTTTTTCAAAACCCACAAACACAAGAAAAGCAAACAATTTTTGAAAACATAGTGAGCAAGTACCTAAGAGCCCGTGGATAACCACGGATAGAAAGGGTGCTAACACCTTCCCTTTCTATAATCTACCTCCCGAACCAAAAGACATCTCGAAAAGGAATTTTGATGTGCTTTTGTCCTTTCCTTGTTGGAGAAAATAAAATACGGTGGCGACTCTTGCTTACCGCGACATTTTGCGAACCAGCATAAAAAAAACAGTCAGTTATATTTCCACCGATCATAGAACTGGCGACTCTGCTGGGGATTCTTAATAAGTGAGGTGTACCTGAGGATTAGATCATTCTATGTTTTCAATTGCATGCTTTGTATGATTTAATTTTGTGGGCTTGTATCGGAGTTTCATAGATCCTAACCCGGATCTGGGGAATACCCTTTAGGTAAGTAGCAATAAACTGTGAGGGACCTGTCCAGCGTAAACCGACACGGGTGAAGCAGTAGCTACGTTGGTGTGACACCTTGGTATATACCGATATCCCTTGTGTTGGAACGAGGAGAATATGGGTCTTCTGAGGAGTCATTAAGCACCAACTGACCTTAGCACCTTAAATTGACCAACTTGGCCATAGAACAGTAGCAGTATGCTACACTCATTGAGGCTAAACTCTCGCGATGGTTCTGGCCGCAAGAAAAGGTTGCGAAGCTGGAGTTATGACCGATTGAGGGTAGTCAGTGATATTGAGATCCTCTAGAACCCGGTTACTATTTTCTAGGACAGGTTTTGAGCCAACTAACTTCAAGAGGGTAGTACCTAAACTTCATGTCGGCCTGAAATCTAAGGGCTCTTTTGTGTGACTTGTGTGCCTTCAAACGTGAACTACTTGCACATACTTGTTATCTGACAACATGAGTTCCTTGCAGGTTTTGTTTACAGTCCTTAATCTAGGCTTATAACAGGGTTTACTCACATCACTCCACGCATAGCATAACATCATAACATCATACCATTGCATGCATCCTGCATAAGGACTAACCTATTTCAAGGATCTCAAGGGTTTGTAATACAGGTCATGATGAACCAAATGTCTATCAAGGGGCAAAGGAGATTTATTTTCCTCTAGCCAAGGTTCTTTGGAGATCAAAACACGATGACTTGAGTCAGGGGCTATGACCCACTCGATATGGTGAGCCTTGACTCTTGAAGAAGGGCTCTCAACAACATGAAGTTCCTTCAATCAAAGCTACAAAATTCAAATTCTAACAAGTTTCTTTGTTTACCCCGCGAGATCCTTGAAAACATTGCATACATATCTCATACATATCATTGCATTACAGGTACACTTTTTACAGGTCACTTATCTTCTTTGCTGTTTATTTCAGCAATCATCATGTCTACCGAACCTTCCACTGAACAACCTATCAAGGCCCTCCAGGCCCAGAATGCCCAGTTCCAGAAGTTGGTTATGAGCCTAGCTCAGGGTCAACAGGACTTGAAAACTCTGATTCTGAAAGAGAGGAAGAAGAAGAAGAAGAGGACTGTTTTGTTCAACACTAGACGCAGATCTGGGAATGGACTGCAAAATGAGGTTGATCTGACTACTTCCTCTGTAGGGAAAGACAGTCCCCAAGAGAGAAGGGTGCCTAGTCCTGTGGTCTCCGACAACGAGACAGATTATAATGATGAACAGTATCCTCCTGCTGAGGATAGGTACAAACAGCTAGAAGACCGCTTAAGTGCTATGGAGATTCAACATATGCCCAGGTTGGATTTTGGGGACCTAGGCTTATCCTCTGGGGTGGTGATCCCACATAAGTTCAAGGCACCTGCCTTTGCAAAGTACGATGGAGCTTCCTGTCCTAAGCTGCACCTCCGGTCGTATGTGAGGAAGATCCAAACGTATACAGCTGACAAGAATTTGTGGATCCATTTCTTCCAGGATAGTCTTTCAGGGACTCAACTCGAATGGTTCTATCAGCTGGATGGAGTCAGTATTCGTAACTGGGAGGACTTGGCTACTGCGTTCTATAAGCAGTATCAGTATAATTCCGACCTCGCTCCTACGCGTACCCAACTCCAGGGTATGTCACTAGGGATGGGTGAAGGATTTAAAGAATATGCTCAAAAGTGGAGAGACCTTGCTGGAAGGGTGCAACCACCTCTAACTGACCGTGAGCTTGTGGATATGTTCCTGGGGACCCTGTCAGGTCCGTTCTCCAACCATTTGATTGGAAATTCTTCAGTCGGGTTTACAGACCTTATCTTGACTGGTGAAAGAATTGAAGCTGGCATCAAAAGCGGGAAGATTCAAGAGGCTACACCTCCTGATACTCAGAAAAAGCCCTACAATGGAAAAAAAGAGTCCAATGCTGTGTCTGGTAGAAAGAGTCGTCATGATCAACATGTAGGGGCAACCCAGATCTCCGATCCCATGCCTGTTCAACAAAGACAGAGCAATAGGCGTAGGGTAAGATATCAAGAAAGGAAGTATACTGACATCAACATGCATTTGTCTCAAGCGTTACAACAATTGCTGAAGGTAAAACTGATCACACTAAAGGATCCTCCTCAAAATCCTGATACTTCCTCTTCCAAGTATAACCCGAATGTGAGATGTGCCTACCATTCTGACAGTCTTGGACATGACACCGACGATTGTTGGAGTTTGAAGAACAAGATCCAAGACTTGATTGATGCCAAGGAGATCAAGTTTGATCACTGATCCTACACCAAATCATTGAGAATGTCTTTTGTTTTATTAGAATTTTCAAGTTGTATTTTTATTTGCTTATTCAAACAATTATTGTCATGGCAAACTTTTTTATTTCATTAATGCATCGCATATGTCTGTTTTGAATCAATCCATTCGTATTCACTATATTCAAATTGCTTTCATTTTTTTTTGTGATGTTCAATTCTCGATTAAAAATTCTAAGCCTTTTGAGGGAGGATGACGAAAACGATACCACGATCTTTACAGTATGCTTTTGAACGAACCCCGCTGATGAGGTACATGCATTGTTTCAAATCCTAAACAATGGAGTTATAAGGAAGATAATCCCTAGTCAACCCCTTTGAGCCAAAGAAGTCGGAGTTTTTATTTTCAAAAATTAAAACCCTTAATCATAACCTGGGGCGGGGTAGTTTTCTCAGTTGATCCAGGTGCATAATGAATGGCATCAAAGGAGTCCTTCCAAAACAAAAGACAGTGATGGTTACGAATAATCATAAAGACAGGCAGTCATTATATCTCAGAAATAAAAGCCCATTAAGTCAAAGCCTATGAAGGAGACTTACAAAACTGGGGCATCCCGCTGACTGTAAATACAAAAAGAAACAGTTCAGAAAAAAGATAGGGATAACGAAGTAAAAAAGAAAGAGGTCCTATAAACCCTCAACAAAAAAAGAAATGACTGCCTATTCAAAATAAATTGTCAATATCCGAACCATCACTGGTATATCAAAGCAAAGAATCAAGTAAGATCTAATGCACGATTAACTGAGTTTAGGATCGAAGAACATCACGAAGAGTGGGTGGGTACAAATAAAATTTGAGCCTTTATCCTTTGTTTCTTAAACCGTGAACCAGGCCACGTTATAACCCTTAAAAGTCCTAGCTGAAGTGTGGGTTAGTTCGAAAGCATACTGTTACAAAAGGTATCCTGACTCCTGTAGGGTTCGCTGTGAAATCCTGAGTTGACATCACATTTTACAAAATTTGCATGTTTTACTGAAAACTGCATTTTCAAAAACTTCAAGACAGACATAAGCTTTGCATTCTTAGAATAACATTGTTTGCATATGACTATTTGTTCGAACAGCAGAGAAATTCGCACGACGAATATCCAGCGAACAAAAATCTTCTCAAGGGTCACCTCAAATGGAAAAACACTTCCAATCAAGGGGCAGACATGAGCATTGCCCATCATCTGGGGCATTCAAGTCAAGATTCAAGGAATCTCTCAAGATGCCAAATAGCCAGGGGCAGATCTCCGTCTGAATCACTTGGGGCATTGGACATGAATTCCAGTTATGAATATTGCACGATCAAACATCTTCTGGTAGTATGGCAACACAACACTACCGACAGTGGCAACTCCCTACACTCTGAGAATGTGGACATAGTCGAAAAAATACTACGCATAATCAAAGACCTGCTAGGTTGACACACCTAGGCAAAAATAAGGGCTTCCCGGCGAACCAAAAGGGTTCGGGCAAAAATAAGGGATGAAATTGAAAAATCTGTACACCCGGCAAGTGGAAAACCTGAAAAGGCGGCTTGGGCAAAAATGGGTATCCCGGTGGACTGAAAACCCGAAAGGGAGGTCCAGGCAAAAATTAGGGATCAAAGCGTACGACTATGTCCCGTCATCTCGTCACGTGCTTACCAGAAGAAGATTTGTCAAATCGGCAGTTATCAAGACCTCTACAAGTACCTTCTCCCATAGAAGCTAGGGCAATAAGAGTTGTCCAAACTGTACAGCTGCTTTGCTCACCAGGTATAAAGGTAGATTCAGCTGAAGAATATGATCAAGATACCTTCACTCCCCGCAACAAAAGACAACAATGGTAGCTCTCATCACTGAGACTTGCAACTACGGATGAATCAGCCATACCCTCTCCCAAGCAGAGTTGGTCTCCCATCAGCCCTAAAAAAAGGCACAGTATCCCTAGAAAATCAGCATCACTCTCCCCAAGCAGAGTTAGGCTACTGTCAGCCCCAAAGAAGTTGGGTATCCCCAGAAGATCTCAATATTCTCCAGCAGAGTATACAGATATTCCTCAGCAAGCATCCTCGGCAGTCTTAATATAAGATTGTTCCCCGGCGGAATACAGACACTCCAGTGGAGCCATTTCCCCAGTACAGTCCTCAAAAGTTTCCCCAGGAGAATTGAACCATCTCCCCAGTAGATGCTGGAAGCTTATCACCTGCAGAGTACAAATGCGCCCCCAGCCATATTCAGAGGTTATTCCCCACCAGAGTCTAACTGGGTTATCCTCGGAAAATTGCAACGGAAAGATCGTCCTCAGCGAAGTTCTTCCTATCCCCAGCGGAGTTCATTATCAAGATCCCCAATGGAGCCTATCAACGGAATCCCCCAACGGGGTTACCGTTAAAATCTCAGTGAAGCATCTCTTCCCCACAGAGTAAGTCCCTGCAGAGTAATCTCTTCGCCAGGTTTATTCCCCAACGGAGTCATCTTCTCCTGCAGGTTTATTCACGCAATCATCTTCGTTCATCATCCCTAGCAGAAATGAAGAATTCAACTTATTCTCCAGCAGCTATCCGGGATTTAATCTCCCCAGCTAAAACATCGCATTTTCATACATCATGATACATGCACATACACAATCATATCATACAATCTCATTTATGATGAGAACATCATTGCTTGATCCATATCATGCATTGCATATGACTGACCTTTATCTTTCAGGAAAGATGCAGTCAAATTCTCAAATTCAGTCAAAGGAGACAAGTCCAGTCAAAGGAGACCAGCCCAGTCAAAAGAGACAATCCAGTCAAAGAAGACAAATCTAGTTAAATCGATTCCTAAAGATTTTTCTGACGCTAATCCAGTCAAAGAAGACAAATCCAGTTAAATTGATTCCTAAAGATTTTCTGATGCAAACCCGTCAATAAAGACAATCCATCAATAAAGACAACCCGTCAATAAAGACAACCCGTCAGTGAAGACAACCTGTCAATGAAGACAACCCGTCAGTGAAGACAACCTGTCAATGAAGACAACCCGTTAGTGAAGACAACCTGTCAATGAAGACAACCTGTCAATAAAGACAACCTATCAGTGAAGACAACCTGTCAATGAAGACAACCCGTCAGTGAAGAAAACCTGTCAAGGAATACAACCCGTCAATGAAGGCAACCCGTCCATGAAGACAACCCGTTAAAAGAGACAACTCGTCCAAGAATACAAAACCTCCCCTGGTTCAGTTAAATCGATTCCTAAAGATTTTTCTGAGATAACCTGTCAGTAGAGACAACCCATCAACCTTTTGAAGTTCCAGATTCGATACCTGTATCTAGCCAGGGCATATCTGTGAGCGAGAGATTGAAGATCAACACCTGTAACAGGCCAGGAAATTATCTTTCATTCTCAGGTCAGAGGTCTACACCTGTATCCATCCAGGAAAGCTATCTCGACCAACATTTTAAAGTTCCAGATTCGATACCTGTATCTAGCCAGGGCATATCTGTGAGCGAGAGATTGAAGATCAACACCTGTAACAGGCCAGGAAATTATCTTTCTTTCTCAGGTCAGAGGTCTACACCTGTATCCAGCCAGGAAAGCTATCTCGACCAACCTTTTTAAAGTTCCAGATTCGATACCTGTATCTAGCCAGGGCATATCTGTGAGCGATTGATTGTAGATATATACCTGTATCTAGCCAGGAAAGTATCTGCATGAAGAAATTGAAAACCAATACCTAAAACCAGACAGGAAAACTATCTTTCCTTCTCAGGTATGCAAGTTCTCGCTAAGGAATCTCTTACGCGATCGACACCCCTGGATGGAATCTTTAAGCCCATCTCCACAACTATCCATTACATTTCCAAATGGCATCTATAAGCCCATTCCCGACAAGATTCTGTCACGTCTCCAGATGGCATCTATAAGCCCATCCTCCTATCCATCATATCTCCAAATGGCATCTATAAGCCCATTCCCGCCATCACACTGCTGATACTCCACTATGCGAGTGCAAATTTCTGGGCACTATAGTGTTCAATCATCTTCCACCTTCGAATCACGAAAGGCCCGAAAGCCAATCTACATCCTCAGGTATAAGAAGATTGAACAGGGGAAACTGTTGTACCCCAAAATTTGCCCTCCCATATTCTTCAAGGTTTGTCAAGAATCATCTTCAAATGGTTCAAGATTCCTCAAAGGTTGCACAATCCAAATGCCTCATAAGCCAGCTGAAATTAGGGTTTTGTTTCTTTCAAGGAATTTGAGGTTTTCAATGGTCCAATCAAGTCCCATATGCCTATACATATTCTCAAGCATCTACATGTCAAGTCTCAAGACACACAATGCCAAATTGCACAGTCAAAAACTCCATTTGCTTCACAATCAACTGCAGGGGCAAAATGGTCATTTTACAGTCAAAAGTCGGAATTTTTGGTCAACATCTTATTTTGAGCCCACAATCATCATTTTATCAAGTCTTGATCATGATTCCACAAGCATGGCTCAAAAATCATCAAGATGCAAGAAGTTACTATTTTGGGACAGTAGAAAAGTCAACTGTATCTTGACCAAGGCATAACTTTTTCATGGTTCATCAGAAAAATCCCATCCAATGCTCATTTTGAAGGGGATGACATTTCCCAAAATCCATATTCACATTCCAAGTCCAAGAAATGCTCTCACAAAAAGTTGTCAATTTCTACATTATAGGTCAAATTCAAAAGTCAACAAAAATGCACTTTAAGTCAAAGACCATAACTTGATATTGGTAAATCCAAATGACATGGGACCAAAGGAATTGGTTAGAGGACTACAAGACCTTTCCAAAATGTCCAAGAACATGTTCATATGATCAAACTTGAGCAAGATATGCATTGGAGAAGTTGGGAAATTTTTGTGAATTTGCAAAAGTCAACTTTGCTCAAAACACTTTGTTTTTGCTAATGGGCCTCAAATTTCTTCTTGAAACTTTATCCATGACTTATGCACGACCCATCAAGCCTATTTGAATTTATTTTATTATTTTTATTAATTATTTGGATTTTTAATTGATTTTAATTCATTTAATTAATTTAAATTGTAGGAAATTCAAAGATATGGTTTTTCAATCTTTTTGTGAAGCAAGAATGACCTAATCAAGCTGGAAAATTCGTGTGCAAATCAAAGGGACAAAAATCTCCAAGTTTGGCAAGTTTCTTCAATAAAAAAGATTCAAAAAGATGTGATTGCAAATCAAATATTCAAACCATTATGCAATGGATTTTTTGTGCAAGATTTAACCTAATTCTCTTCTACTATATATACACAAGCTAAACCTAATGCCATGGACGTGAATTTGCTGCAAGAAAGCCATAACCACTTTGAAAAAAACTCAAGAAACTTTGAAAACTGATTTCCACATTCCAACGTGATTCAAAGGCTTTTGTGGTTTCTAATACATTACAGGGGTTCCCAGAGACGGATTGCAAACAAAACCAAGTGTTAAAGCTCAAGAAATCATCGTTTACAGTCACACGGTTTGATGATTTTTTCCATAATCGAAACTCATATTTCATGCATAATTAACATGTTTTAATCATTGTTTTGTGTTGCTTGAACTCATATAAAGCTAATGGTATTAGTTAATTGCATTATAATGCCCAGAATCACAGGTTACCATTGAAGAAATTTAGGGTTCTTGAGCTTCCAGATTGGGGCTTTACAGCCCAGGAAAAATTAGCACCTCTAATGCCTATGGTTGAAATCGTCGAGACAAGACGAATCAAAAGCCACCATCGCGAAATATTTCTGTAGCCTGTAGGGCTAATCGCTATTATTCCTCATCATGTTTTGTGGGGGTTAAAAACCCCCGCTATCTGTTTGTATTTTGCAGGAACAATTGAGGAAGATGATGACGCGTTGATATGCTATTGGACCATTCAAATAAAGAGGCGCGCGTGTTTTGCTTTCCAGCATATGCGTTGATTTTTACATATTATGATTGTTTGTTATTATATTTATCAAAGCAAGCAAATGGCGTAGTGGAAGATGAGCTGGCTGGCAACCATTGGGACCTGGGTTCGAATCCCAGGTCCCCTCAAACCCTTATAATATTTTTCATAACGTGATTGTATGCAGGCTTCCTAAATGATGTCCACCATATTCTTTCCAATCCCAGGCGCCAAGTGGCTACAAGCATAAATCTGAAGGTCATGAGTGGATGACCATGGTGTTCCCTAGTCAAAGCATGCGTGGACAATTTCCAGAAAGTCAACCAAGCTTGTAGCTTAGTGGGACAGAATTGCAATCAACACCTCCATCTGGGCCCAACACCCCGTGGGTTTTGTTCTTATTTTTTCTCTTTTTATATTTTATCTTTAATTATTATACTTTTAATTATTATTATTATTAGTATTTAATTAACAAATTAATTATTTTCACAATAAATTCAGAAACCTAAAATATTATTTATTTTTATTATTTATTAATTTCACTATTAATTATTATTTTGTAAATAAATTCTAAATATAATTAATTTAGTTAATTAGGTTAACTTTGACTTTTTTTCACAATAAATAAAATCAATCTAGAATTAGGGTTTTTTCTTATGACAATTTTAATCCTTTTTATTTTATTTTCATTAAAGACCTAAAAAACTAAAAAAATACTTTTTTCTTGTAATTATTTAATTAATTAGTTTTAGGTTTAATTAATTACAAAAAGGGACCAAAATTCAATTCTCTTCTCAAAAAAGGGTCAAAACCCTAAGACTTCTCTGATTTAATTTCCTTGCGCGCATATTATTTTGACCATATTTATGTAACTGTTCCGAGAATGTAATAGATAATTAGGACCTTTTATCGCTTTCTTTATTTTCTCGCATTTTATCTTTTCAAGGGTTATGTTTTTGGCGATGTAAATACCCGACGCCTTGTAATAGCGTAGATTTACTTTTCGCAAATTATTAACTGTTAACTATGCATGACAAGACTTGCCTGACAAAAACAAGTCTTTCAAAAAACAAAAACAACTTTTCGCACTTACACTTTCAAAAAGTTTTCAAACAAACACTTCATACACTCTTGAGGACTGATACAAGAGTTACCTAGAAGTTTTCAAAACGAACTTTTTCAAAACCCACAAACACAAGAAAAGCAAACAATTTTTGAAAACATAATGAGCAAGTACCTAAGAGCCCGTGGATAACCACTGATAGAAAGGGTGCTAACACCTTCCCTTTCTATAATCTACCTCCTGAACCGAGAGACATCTCGAAAAGGAATTTTGATGTGCTTTTGTCCTTTCCTTGTTGGAGAAAATAAAATACGGTGATGACTCTTGCTTACCGCGACATTTCGCGAACCAGCATAAAAAAACAGTCAATTCTATTTCCACCGATCACAGACATAATTGTATTTTCCGAGGCAACAAGCGAGGTTACCCTAGAGGTGCAAGTGCGAATGGTGTTTGTCATATTCATGCATTTGTCTTTGTATTAGGTCATCTAGCGATTGATTTTAGATTTTCACATACAAACTCTAATCTCTAATCATGGCATATCTAAAAAGCATAAAGTGCGAGAATTAAATCCTAAGCTATTACAAAAGAGTATCCGGGGATGGGGGTACAAATTATTTACAAATGGGGATGAGTCTTATCAGAATAATGTCCCAAATATTATGGGTTACAACCAAATCGAATCGACGCAATTCAAATATTAATAAATTATAAGATAAAGAAAATCAGAGAAATATGAGATGTATGTATTTATTCACAAATGATCAAATATAAATTGTAACTTAAAAAGATTAAGTATTTATTATTATTTTTTGTATTTTTGTTAATTATATAAACAAAGAGTTTCAAAGAAAATAAAAATTATTTAAGTTAAAAATTCTATTATTTACACATTTTTTATTAACCAATAACTAATTCTAAGGAAAACCAAAGATTATTTAAATTAAACTGACTGTTCTTTTTTGGTGTTTTATTATAAACAAAATTAATAAATATTTTAACTAAAAAATAAAGCCAAAATTAGTATTTGTATTCACTTAAAAAAGAAAGAAAGTAAAAGAACAAATGTCTTGAAAGAAAGGTGTGGGATTTGGATTATGGCCCAAACAAGAATTAGATTGGAAGGGAGGGTGCACTGACTAGAAAAACTTGGGCTTAAGGATTTTTTTTGGGCGAAGGCCCATGTGGAAAGTTGAACAAATTTTAGGGTTGTTTCGTTTGGTTAGGAATTAGGGTTTTCAGTTTTGTACAGCGGCGCCGCTCCTCTCGTCTTCTTCATTCTCTTCGTATCTCTCTCAAATGAAACTTTGGATTCGTTCTCCCACCTCCAAGCTACCAGAGCGTTGCCTCCATCCTCTTCTCTCCACGATGGTGCAAAGCGATGGTTCGAAAGGGTATTGTTTCTTCTTATTCTAAACGCGTTTTTTTTACAGTTTAGGTTTGTGATTCTTGTATGTTTTATTGTTTTGAAATGTTTAATCTTTGATATTTCATGCGTGAGATGTAGGAAAATTGAGGGAAAGGAAACTACTACCTTGGCGTTTTGTTCTCTGGAAAGGGGATGGAAGGAGAGGGCTTAGGACGGCGGCGCTCTTGGTGGGAGGAGGACTGTGATGACAGCTTGCTGGTATTTTGTATCTTTACGTTGTTTGATGATGAATTCTATTCCGAAAACAGCTTGCTTTCTTTTCTAAAACTCTTCCTTTCTTTGGTTTTATCAATGATGATTGTGTTCTGAGATTGGCTGTTGTTGTTGCTTTGATTTCTTTTGATGAATGTTTTATGATGATGGTGTTCTGAAAACAATGCTTCTGAATCTCTCTTCTTCTTTGAGTACCATGTTTATTTGATGATGAACATGTGTATTCTGATATATTGCTTGTTGTTAGCTTGGATTTGAATTTGCTGATGTTTTGTGATGGTGAACATGGAAGTCAGTATTGTTGTTTTGCTTGTTTTGCAAGTTCTTCCTTTCTCTTGTTGGAGATGAAGTTGTTAGTTGACTTGTTTGGATTTGTTTGAGTTGCAGGCTGTAAGTTTGTGAGTTTGCAGGCTTACAGGCTAGGCAGTTTGGATAGGTTTGAATGGTTTTGCAGACTGGTAATGCAGGACTGCAAGCTTTGGCTTGCTTGATGTTCAGGAAAGTTTGGTTGTTTACAGGTTGGGAAGTTTGTTGTGTGGAGAAGGCAGGCTTGCTTTGGATTATGCAGGTTTTGGACCTTTGAACAGGTTTAGCAGTTTATGCAGTTTAAAACAGGTTGGTGTTTTGAAGGCAGGCTTGAAGGCTTGTAACTTTGTCTTTTGTTTGATGGTTTTAGTTTTGCAGGTTGAGTAGGTTTTAGTTTTGGATAAACTTTGAACTTGTTTGGATTTTTTATAGCAGTTTTTGCAGGTGGTTCAGTTTGGTAAGGCAGGCTATGTGTTTGCTGGCTTGAGAAGCAGTTTTGCAAGTTTGAACTTTGTTTGTGTTTTTGGATTTCGAAGCAGGCTGGGGTTGCAGTTATGCAGGCTACAGGTTTGCTTGTTGAAGGCAGGCTTGTGTGATATTTTTTTATATTGTTAGTAAGGCAGGTTGTGTGTTTGCTGGCTTGAGAAGCAGTTTTGTAGGTTTGAACTTTGTTTGTGTTTTTGGGTTTGGAAGCAGGCTGGAGTTGCAGTTATGCAGGCTACAGGTTTGCTTGTTGAAGGCAGGCTTGTGTGATATTTTTTTTATGTTGTTGGTAAGGCAGGCTGTGTTTTGTGGGCTTGCAATTTTTGCGCTCTATCTCTCCTTCTCTTGTGTTGGACTGTTAGACTGTTATATATTTTCTTTTGTTCCTCTTATCTACCTTTTACAGCCTGCCAAAACTGCAAACTGCAAAACCTATTCACTAGGTTCTCTCTTTCCTCTCTCTCTATAAGCATTTTTAATTGCTTATTATCTTTTATTTCTGAAAAATTGGGCTGTCTAGAAAATGATGAAAAAGCATCTTTGACAAGTTTTGACTTGTCAAACAAAATACTTCCCGCTGTCTTGCCTTTTGTCTGCTGCATTGCTATTTTCATGCTGCATTACCATTTTTATCAAATCTGTCTTGTAACTTGGTTTTGGGCAATTTTGTACTGTAGCTAGATATGGGACTTTACTTGCTGCTGAGTTTATTCCTTTGCTTGACTTACCCTGGCAGTTTTGGCGTCTGTTTGTCTCTTTGAACTTGTAATACAGTTTGCTTGGTTAATGCAGCCTGGCACTTAGTTTGTAATTCAGTTTGCTTGGTTAATGCAGCTTGGAACTTTTTGTACATGACCCATGTTTTTGCATTTAGTTTGACATGCTTGCATTTATATTTTATTTTTCTCTCTGTGAACCGAGAAGAGCGATCTTCTTGTGATTTGCAGAGAGAAAAATAATGCGTGACGAAAAAATAGGCAATCTGATTCTAGACGGCCAATTTTAATGATGATTTTTCTTCTTCTTTTCATTTAAAATAATCTTGTGCTGATTTTCTTTTCTTCTCTTTTCAGGTAGGTACCAGTTGAATAATGGAAGAAACAGTAGAAGTAGAAGTCAAAGATCTCAAGAGATTTAGGCTTAGATTTATTATATCTTTTTTCATTTATTGTAAACAAATATTATTGTAAACACTGTAAATTGTAAATTTACAACATTCGAATAAGATTTGTAACAACATTTGAAATAAATAAAAAATTCTTTGTCAAATAAGAATTTTCTACTGTCAAATATTCCATTATTTCCCTTGTATTGTCTATTTAATTATTTAAGTCTCTTAAATTAAAATAACTGGAAATGCATCCCAATAACTTTAATCCAGATGAAATAAATAATCAACAAACTTTGTCGTCTCGCAATCTCGCATTAATCACAATACGCCTGGCATTCCAATTAACCATGCTTTGTACAGTTAATCAAACAAGTGTTCCATACACTTTTCACTCCACTGATCAAACCAATGCCTCAAAGTTTCAAACAAAGCCTCAGCTCCTATCCCAGATATTTAGGTTTTGAGAAACAACCAGTAATCTTGAACAAGCATGAAAATAATGTAACAATTAACTGAATATCTGAGGATTCAGTTCTTTCTGAGAAATGCGAGCGAAAAACCCTAATTCTGGATTGACTGATAAAGAAAAGTATGTTTGACCGATTCTTGAGCCAATCTCAAAAATCAGAGAAAACCCTGGGGTTGTGATTTCTTGTGAAAAAAGGGAGGGCAAATTTTGGGGTATAACACATGTCATGAAACAAAGCTACCATAGCATGTTGATAGGTTTCCCCGACATTCTTCAGTCCGAATAGCATCACTTTGTAGTAGAAGGTACCCCACTGCGTAACGAAAGTAGTCTTCTCCATGTCTTCGGGGGCCATTTTGATCTGGTTGTATCCCGAGAATCCATCCATGAAGGAGAATACCTTGTGTTGAGCTGTGTTGTCAACCAAGATGTCGATGTGTGGTAGTGGAAAATCGTCTTTAGGGATAGCCCTGTTTAAATCCCGATAGTCCATACACATTCTGACTTTGTCGTCCTTCTTAGGCACGGGCACAATGTTAGCAACCCATTATGGATAGGAAGTAACAGCCAGGAAGCCAGCGTTGAATTGCTTCATTACCTCAGCTTTGATCTTCTCAGACATGTCAGGCCTCATTCAGCGGACCTTTTGTTTGAGCGGTGGACAGTCTTCTCTTGTAGGGAGACGGTGAACCACGATATCTGTGTCTAATCCCAGCATGTCTTCATAGGACCAGGCGAAGATTTCAACATATTCATTCAACAACTGCACTAAGCGCTCTTTGACACCTGGTTCCAGGTTGGCACCCACTTTTACCTCTTTCTTGTCTTCCTCTGTTCCCAAGTTGATGGTTTCTATCAGCTCTTCATGGGGCAGAATAGCCCTTTCTTCTTGCTGCAAAAGTCTGGCTAACTCTTCCGACACTTCACAGTCTTCGTCAACTTCGTACTCAGCATGATTGACCAAGTCTTCAGAGTTACCGAAGGCTAAAACAAAATAGTCACCCATGGAATCCGGAGTGGATGGGTACCTGCATTTTGTGAGTGTGGGTGTGTGTAAGGGATAGCCATCCTTAAACAAAATAAAATGTAAAAGGAAAGAAAATGAACACAACAGTTTATAGATGAAAACGTCCAATGATTCATTAAACATGGCATATGATAATGAAGAAAATCAAGCCCTTACAAATAGACCTATATGCCCCGGGTAAGGCATAAGGTGAAAATAGTGTACAAATTGTTTAGTTATTACAGACCAAAACAGGAAATTGTTCAAAGATAAATTACTGGTTGATGAAAGTGATGGGAACGAAGTCCTTCGCTTCCCAGTTGCTTAATCCTCCATCAACGGTTGGAAAGATCCAATCTTCAAAGTTGTCTTATTCATCATCATCTTCTAAGGCATTAATTCCATGGTGAGTGATTTTTACGGGTGGTCCTCCGGCCCTGGAGTGACGCATAGCTTTTTGGCCAGCAGTAGTAAAACCTAGTCCGAACTTGTCCATCTTGTGAGGAAAATCAGGAAGTTGCCCCCACACTGTACTCCTTCCTTCTTTGATTACAGCCTCTGCATCCTTGAGAGATGCCATCCTATACACATGCTTGGAAATAATAGGTACATCAGTCACTGTCTTCGCAACTGTGACTTCAGGAGAAACTTCCTCAAAATGTTGGAAAGGCGTTTCTATGAATTCGCCATCCAACTCCACATAGCAGAAGGAGTTGAGGTGACTTATTATGTACTCTTCCTCACCGTGCACCATTATAATCTTACCCTGAACAGGATACTTTAGCATTTGGTGTAAAGAGGAGGTAACTGCCCCAACATAGTGGATCCACGGCCTTCCCAACAAACAAGAATATGAAGGACGGATGTCCATCACATAAAAGGTGGAGTTGAAAATTTCTGTGCCCACTTTGATAGGAATGTCCACTTCTCCATGAACCATTCTCTTAGAACCATCAAAGGCTCTAACAACGATGTTACTGGGTTTGAGGGTCAATCCTTCGCAGTCCAGTCTATCCAACGCCTTTTTCGGTAGTACATTCAGAGATGAACCGGTATCCACCAAGACATGGGCAAGTGTGGTTCCCCTGCATTCTACTGAGACATGCAGCGCGTCATTGTGTTTCCTTCCCTTAGGGATCAAATTAGCATCGGAAAAACCAAGACCATTATCAGCAGTAAGGCTGGCCACGCACTCTTGAAACTGGTCAACCGAAGTTTCTTGAGGCACGTGTGCCGTCTTTAAAAATTTGATTAAGGCCTTAGTATGAGCCTCAGAGCAGAGTAGAAGAGCCAACATGGAGATTTTGGAAGGGGTCTGCCCAAGCTGCTCCACGACGTCGTAGTCGCTCTTTTTGATTATCTTTAAGATTTCTTTCTGGGTGGTCTCGAGGATTACCATAGTCTTAGCCTTTATCCTGACAGGCGCTTCTAGTATCCCCTTACCCTTATCGGTAGTATCAACAAAGGGTGTAACTTCAGGAGCATCCAATTCTTCAATTATCGGGCTTTGCACAGATGGCTTAGCAGGCACAGAAGCTTTTGAGGGTCCGAAGATTGCCCGTGGGGGAGCAATCTCCGGAGAGAAAATCCTTCCGCTGCGAGTTATCTTGCTTGTTCCTGCAATGTTCCCTATATCAGGGGTTTCATCATCAGAATTCTCTTGGACTGATTCAATCTGTTTGATACCATGATAGAAGATTTCTCCTCTGTAGTTCCATGGTATCGTCTTGTTAGATTCATACGGGACAGGCCCCGGCATGGTGATTTTCAACGACACAAACTTAGGATCAGGCGTAATCTTGACAGGCCTTTTGCAAGCCTTGGGAAGATTGTCGGAGATGGTTATTATTGCAATTTCATTGGTCGGAGTAACAAAGGTGGCAGGAGTAACAGGAGTGAAGGTATCAATAAGAGTCTTTTGGAAGAGTATCTCTTGGGTATCCATCAGGCATTGGATGCCTGATTTCAACAGTGGGCAGTCAGCTCATATGTTTAAACAGAAGTAACAGTTTTTTCCACAGCCTGGGAATATCCCGACTCTCATCAAATTCACTTTAATCACTGGTAAGGGAGTCAAAAGGTCAGCAACATTGGTAACATGAAGGTCTTACATAACGGCATGAACATTATGACTGTGCTTGGGCATTGGGGAAGAAATCACATTTGGCTTTTCGGGCGCATCGAATTCTACCTCCTTGGCGTTGATCAGGTCTTGGATTTTGTTCTTAAGAGCCCAACAGTTGTTGGTATCATTCCCTACACTGTCAGAGTGGTAAGCACATTTTGCATTGGAGTGGTAATATGGAGAAGATGTATTAGGGTTCTTTGGCGCTTCCTTCAAATTGGTAAGATTCAGCTTTAGCAAATGAAGGAGTACTTGAGCCGGTGTCATGTTGATTCGGGTGAACTGCCGTTGTGGCCTTTCTACCCTTTGCTGGTTAGATCTTGGTTGATTGCTGCGAGGTTGATCATTTGAAGAGTTTTGGATCATTACAGCCCCTACCGTTGGTCGGCGCCCCATTCCTCCTTGGCTATTCTGAGAATAAACAACAAAAGCTTCCTTCTTAGCTGGGAAGGTCTTCTTTATAGCGGTGGACGCGGAGGCATCTTTCTGAATCTTACCACTTTTAATGTCGGCCTCGACCCTTTCACCGGTCAGAATTAGTTCAGTGAATCCCGCGGAGGAACTCCCAATTAAATGATTGAAGAAAGGGCCAGACAGGGTCCCTAAAAACATGTCAACCAACCCTCTATCCGACAATGGTGGCTGCACCCTTCCAGCCAGATCACACCACTTCTGGGCATATTCTTTAAATCCCTCATTAGAAGCCATACCCATACTCTGTAGTTGAGTACGAGTAGGCGCTAAATCAGCATTGTATTGGTATTGTCGGTAGAAAGCAGCAGCTAAGTCTTCCCAGTTATGAACCTCCGATCTCTCGAGTTGATAGAACCAGTCCAATTGTGTGCCTGACAAACTGCCTTGGAAAAAATGGACCCAAAGATCCTTATCAGATGAGTGGGGTTGGATCTTTCGGAGTAGGATCTTAGATGCATCTTTGGACACGAAAGACCGTCATACTTAGCAAATGTAGGAACTTTGAACTTGGGAGGAATAACGATCCCAGCGACCAACCCTAGTTCTTCAAAATCTAAACTAGGTACCCTTTGCAACTCCATGGCTGCCAACCGATCCTCAAGATTTTTAAACTTAACATCCGCTGGGGGATATTGCTGTTCGGAGTAATCTTCGTCTTCTTCCTCTTCCTCCTCTTCTCCTTCAACTTCAGATTCATAAGGCATCGCAGTTCCTTTTCCTTTACCAGCCCCTTCATCAGACGTCGTAGGGAACTCGAGAACTTTTCTAGCATCGCTTTCAAACCTCCTTCCCATGATGACCACACCGGGCCTTTTCTTCTTTTTCTCTTTATCTTTCTCCAATAGTGCTTTAAGGTCCTCTTGACCCTTTGCTAAGGTCATGAGGAGTTGCTGGAATTGAGAATTCTGCGCTTGCAGATCCTTAACCGTCTGCTTCAAATCCACCTGGCTGAAATAAACAGCAGAAAGATAAGGAAACCTGGTGTGAAGACCTATTTATGCATATGATGAATGATATGTTATTCATGTAATGCATTCAAGGATTACAAAAATTTAAATTTGTTTCAAACAAAAAGAACACACGCCATATTAAGAAGATATTTGTTAGTACATAAGTGCCCCATGGGTAAAATATTACAAAATTCTTAATGTAAAAAGACATTGCGCATCCTCTTTGGTGCGATGTAAGTGTTGAGAGTTTCCTCCTCATGAAGTCGGCGGGTAAGCTCCAAAACCTTCTTCTCACTGGCATAGAAGCTAGCTTCAAAAGTATTTCGTTCTTCTTTGAGTTGGATCCAACTCTTTTGTAATTCTTCCAATGATGTTGGCATGTCAGGATATAGGAGGGTGTATGGAACCTCTCCTTCCATAACAGGCTCTTTGATCACGGGGAGAATGTGAGGGTATGGCATCATAAGATTCTGGGCGCGGGTTCGTACCCACTTGAGGTAAGGCTCAAGGGGGATGGAATTCTAGTGCCCCAGTGTCTTACTATCCACTTTGTTGGGCATCCTCCAAGCTCTGATGAACCTTTGTTGAAGTCCTTGCGCATTGTTGTCGAATTCAAAAACTAGGTCTGGAATCAGCATATCAGAGGGCCATCTCTCCGGGCATATCCAAACTTCATTAGAGCTAAATAGGGGTTGTAGGTGATACCTCCCCTAATGCCAAGTAAAGGGACATTAGGTAATTCTCCACAACGATCAATGATGATGACATTTTCTATGGACCGAGAACACCAATCAACATCAGAATGTGTGAGGGTCATCAACCGTTGTAACCACCTTAAATCCTGCTCATTCTTCAAAACTGATTGGGGAAGGTGAGAAATAAACCACCTTGCTAGAAGAGGAGTACAACACATGAGAACACCTCTTTTCCTCATTGTTCGTGTGTAAAATGAGTGTAGGATGTCCCAAGCAATGTAGGCACAAGATTCCGGGATATGAAAATCTTGACAGCATTCACATCTATAAGTTGATCAGGGTTTGGGAACAAGACCAACCCATAGATGAGAAGTGCTACAATCTCCTCAAAAGCTTGTAGATCTAGAGAATTCCAGCAGTCTTGTGCTTTCTCAAACAGAAACTTTGCCAAGAAACCCTTGATACCACTTCTGGTTTCCCAATGACCCTTAATATCAGATGGTTGCAAGTGTAATGCTTGAGCAACATCTTCAGGCTTTGATTCTTTTTCCGTACCGTTGTAGGGTAGTTGATGAAGAATAGGAATTCTCAGGAGTTGAGAAAATTCCTCCAAAGTAGGTACTAGTTGGTAATCATGGAATGTGAAACAGTGGTGTAGGGGGTCAAAGAACTGGAAGAGAACTTTCACCATTACTTCTTCAATGTTGGAGTTGACCAAGTTGAGGAGTCTACCATGTCTTTCACTGAAGAGAGAATTCTCCGGAATCTTGGAAGTAAGCTCCTTGAGTTGAGGAGGGATTCTCACAAGGTTGACTTGAATTGTTTTCCTGCGAAGAGATTCCATGACCTACAAAACAAGAACAAAGATGAAGATCCAAACCCTTGAAATGGTTAGTGGATGCATATGATGCTTTATGATGTTTATGATGTATGCACAAACACATGTACAAATAAGTCACACAAAAACACTAGTTTCAGGCTTGCATGAGGTTTCATAGGTAAGTACCCTCTTGAAGTTAGTTGGCTCAACCTGTCCTATAAATAGTAACCGGGTTTTAAGGAGCTCAATATCACTGGATTATTTTCTATGTTCATTGTTTTGGTTTAGCCACTTAACTGGCGACCAAAATATTCCAAGAAAACAACCCTCAATGAGTGTAGTATCAAGTATCTACCAACTTCGGACTGCACCAAAGCCGGTCATCTCACTACTCCTAATAAGGCCAAGATGGTCAAGTAAGGTTCTAAGAGTTCATTAGTGCTTCATGACATCACTCAGCGGCCCCATATTCTCTTTGATTGACTCAAAGGCTACCGGTACTCACAAATATGTCGCACTAATATAGCTATTGCTTCAACCATGTCGGTATACCCCGCACAGTTTCCACAACGTATTGCTATTTACCTATGAATGTTTCCCAAATCCGGGTAAAGGATTTCAAGCCCAAACAGGAGAACCAAATGTAAAGCAATCAAAGCAAACAAGATAGGCATGCAAAGGTGATCTAAACCCTAAGGTTACTCCACTTTTAGAATTCTCCCCAGCAGAGTCGCCAGTTCTGTGATACGGTGGGAGAACTGACTTGAGGTTTTGCGTTTGTGTTCACAAATGTTTTGGTTTAGCAAGAGTCACCACCGACTTTTTATTTTATCCTAAGGAAAGGTCAAAAAGCACAGGAAAGACCTTTAAGATGTTTTCTTGGGTTTGGGGAGTAGATTATGAAAAGGGAAGGTGCAAGCACCCTTTTCATCCATGGTTATCCATGGGCTCTTAGTTACTTGTTTAGATCACTTGCTTTGCTTTTCAATTGTTTGAAATGGTGCTTTTCAATTGTTTGAAATGGTGCTTTGTGTGTGATTTTTAAAGATGTTTTGAAAAGAGGCCATCGTTGTGGCAACCTTTGTAATGATTCTTGTTTGAATGTATACAAAGGTGTTTTTGTCTTTTGAAAAATTTTCAATGTTTGAAAGTAGGGTTTTGAAATTATGCTGTGGAGTGTGTTTGAAGATAGCAAGGATGTTTTGCAAGCTTTTGATCAAGTAACTAAGAGTTATCTACCATTATTTTACTCAAAGATATTTCTTATGTTTTTAACCATTTTAACAGTGTTGTTTCACCATTGTATTTGGTGAACAACCTTGTGTTAGGATGTTTAAACGGGACAGGCGCGGGTCATCGTATAGACCATGATAGCAATTGTGTCAAGTAATCTTTGGCAATTTTCTTAAGGGACTTGATCATTTTTGTTTAGGCAACTCAGATAGCGTCATCGAGGGACTATGATCTTTGTTTTGTTTTTGTTTTGCCAAAGTACTTAACATGCATACCATGGCCCATTTTTGAAGGCAACAAGTGGATTGTAACCCTAGGGGTGCAAGTGTGCATTGTGTTTGTTTTTCATGCATTTTTGTCTTTGATTAGGTCAAACTATTTGTTAATTTGATTTTGGCCTACAAACCCTAATTCTCTAATCATGGCATAATTGAAAGCTTTTAAGTACGAGAATTTAAATTCTAAGCTATTACAACATGATTATGGGGATGGGGGTACAATTTTGAATAGGGGGTATTTGACAAGAAATTTAAACCCTAGATTACTATTACATCCAAATTAAATTTCAAATGCATCAATATTTAAATGTACAATATTTAAATAAACAAGATAAATAAATATTAAATAAAATGTATTATGCAAAAAAAAGAAGTTTTTATTTGTTTATGTATGTAAAGCATTTTTTAATGCGAAAAAGGTGTAAAGAATTAAAATATAAAAAAAGTTGATTTTATTTAATTAAAGGGTAAACCCTAATTTTCCTTAAGAAAATAATATTATATATTATTTATATACAAAAATATATTAATATGTACAAAAATAAAATATATTGAAGAAAATGTATTTTTTAGTATAAAAAATAAAAAGGTAATATTTTTATATTTTTATTCTAATTATTCAATAAAATAAAAGTATATATGTACATACATATATATATATATATATATATATATATATATATATATATATATATATATATATATATATATATATATATATATATATATATATATATATATATATATATATATATATATATATATATATATATATATATATATATATATATATATATATATATATATATATATATATATATATATTAAATATATTAAATATGTATAAAATAAAATAAAATATTTACAAAAAATAAAAAATATTCAAGCAAATATTTTCAGTTTGAATAAAAATAAGAAATGAAAATAAAAGTATTATTTATATTATTTTAAATATAAACAAACAATAGAAAAGTATATAAAAATGTTTTAATGTTAGAAATAATTAAAATAAATACCAAATAAATGTAAAAAATTATGAAAATATTTTTTAAGCATTTTTTATGTTTGGAAATAAAATATAAAAGTCAGAAAAGAAAATAAAAATGCAAAAATGTTAAAATACAAGAAAATGGGCCAGGGGGTGCATTTAGCAAAATGGGGGTGCAGACAGCAAGAAGGCCAGGCCCAGCCCAAGCCTTCATCTTCTTCCTCTAGCCATCGTCAAACGCGCGCGCGCCTGATTCAAACTGTAACATCCTGGAAACGTGATCTTTTGCCAAAACTCACAACATCAAACTTGTAGAGAATTTAAATATGAATCTAACCATATAAAGCATTGAATCTAACTCTCAAAGACCAGAGAGAATTTCTCTGGCCCTAAAATCTAACCTAACTTTTTCAGCATGTTCATGGATGAAATTCTCCTAGCACACTTAATATAAATGAAAACTGAGCATATGCATGGTTTCAGGGTAATGAGTACTACATCTTTTATTCACAAACCTAAGGCTAAATGTTCCTAAATAGAGAGATAGAAGTTGATGAAAAACCTGTTTCAGTTGGATTCGAGTTGGACAATGCATCCACTTCAGTGAGGCCTGAGGTTCTTTTGAGCTTGCTTGATGTTCCCTGGACCTTTCCCAATGCTTAGTTTGTTTTGAAATGGCCTGAATCTCTCTACAGAACTCAACCTGCAAAGCTTCAAAACAAAAATAGTGAACACTGTAAATGGAGTTATAGTTGGCAATGGAGATTTGGGATAGCTTGAGTGAGTTGAATGGAAGGTATTGGAACTGGTTACAAGCAAAACGCACGAGTGGATGTGAAAATGGAAGTGATTCTGCAGGACCTGCCCTGTTTTGCAAGAAAATGTGGTTTTTGTGTACAAGGGTGTTTGAGGGATGAATGACTCGTGTTTCTGGCTCCAAGGGATCTATAAAACTTGTTTGAAATGTTGGCTTGAGTTGAATATCTCAGATGTGTAAGTTCGGGACTTTTGGCACAATGACTTGGTTTTGAAGCAAAAAGTGAGAGTTGACAATGCAATGGTTGTACTGGCTTGTAACCTAGCTGCACAAAGTTGTTGAACTTTGTCTGACATTAGGGAGCCTTGTTTTCAGCAAAGGGCTTGGTGTATGGCTCAAGAAATGAAACTTGACATAAAGCATGCTTTTTGTAAATGGAAGTGCTACCTTTATGCCCAAAATGGAATTATTCATTGTGCCAAGCTCTAATGATCAAAATAACACCAATGTCCAATGTATTTACATTCAATTTTTGAGTGTAAATGGGTTTAGAGACCTGTAATCAAGTACAAATCTAGGTTGGTCAGATTTTGCAACTTGTATGAACATGTATTGGCCATGGTTACAAAGTGAGTTTTTGCCAACTTCAAGCATTCGATTCTCCCTAACCACAAATGTGTTTGAGGAGTTCTTAGACAATTTGGAAAGATTGAAACAAGTAATATAATCCATATTTGAAATATAACTTGAGACTCCAAGTGGAACTATGTGAAAAATGGCCAAGAAGATGGGTCAAAATCCTGCCTAAACTAGGGCAAAATTTCTCTAAGTTAAAAGTTTTAGGGACCCTTGTTCCAAAAATCATAACTTGAGATCCAAGATTCTTTTGAGAAAACTTTGTGAATAAAAGTTGTATAATTTGTGGAGGACTACAACTTTCATGTTGTAAGTTTTGTTTGAATCCATTTACATCTTGGTGAAAATATAGGACAAAGTTAGGAAAAATTAAGAAAATTTCATAACTTAGAAAATTTCTAAGTTATGAAAATTTTCAATTTCAAACCCTAATTTGCAATTTTGGGTTTCTTGATGAACAAGTTTCATATTTTGACAGATCTTGATGAAAAATGACCCTTGGCACTTGATTTTTACCAAAAAGACAAAGTTTGACTTTTCAGTATACAGTCAAATTTTGATCAGTTGACTGAAAAATTCATCTGTCAATCCAATGCATTTTAGATCTTTTGAACTTGTTGAATATGTCAATATAATGTCATTGAGTACTTGTGTCCATGGTTGAGATTAATTTGCCATTGGCTAGGTTAAACAGTCAAAATTGCCTTTGTACAGTCAAAACCCTAAAAATGACCATTTTGCCCTTTTGGTGATCTGATCAAATTTCTTGTGGAGTTGTGGTCCAAACTTGATCAAATGGTTCATATGAGTTCATAATGTTTATCTGGGTCAAAATTGATGAGGTTTGAATGTAAATTGGCCACAGTTGAGTTTTTCCCCAATATAGTTGGTTTCTAGGTCAACTGTCCAATTGACTGGGCAAAGATTTGATTCAAGGCTTGAAACTTGGTATGGGCAAACTTATGAGTCCAACATGAAGTATGAAAGTCACTTTGGGCATTGTAGGTCAAAACATCCCTGTGCAAACTCAAACCCTAATTTCAGGTCAACAGTGCAAGGAGATGTCTTAACTTGATCTTGAGTTCCAAGAGCCTTGTGATGAGAAATGTTGATAAAATGAGAGGGAAACTTTTGGGGTACAACACACAGCCTATCGAAGTAATATATAAGATTATCGAACCACAGAGACCAATTGTCAATCTATTGACTCTATTGTTAAGGTGTTTATCTAAGGCAGATCGGTAAGGGATTGAGTTCAGTACAGGGAAATAAAAGCGAATAAAATTAAAGAGATAAAACAAACGGGATTGAATGTAAATCATGAGATCAGACAGTGTCCTAGCATGCATGTATAGTATTTACTTTTGGGCAATATTTTCCATTTATAGCAAAGAACTGTTTAACAGGAACTTGTAGCTTTCGCATACTAAGAACCGAGTTTACTCTTTAAATTAAATTCCTTTATTGTCACTTATAAAGGGTGCCTAACGCGTTAAAGAAGTAAACCTATTTTTAAGAAACAAGTTATTTTGACTTAGTGAAAAAGTGTTTTAATTTGGAAAACTTAACTTAAAGAGATCCTTGGCTTTTGACCAAGAATCAGATTTTAATCCCATAAACGCGTCCGCAAATAGTTTCAAAATCGTTTTCTAAAATTATATCAAGTAATCCTACTTAACCAAACGAACTGCTTTCGCTCTTTTCATTTGATCAAGAACTAATCTGGCTTAATCTCAAGTATGGACGGCTTTTGATCTTACCCATAAACTTTTAAACACATTTAAACCAGTATTAAAAACTAAAACATCCCAAAGGTATTTCTATTAGCATGGCATGCAGAACATAGTTATGATTCGATCCTTACATTCTAACCCTAATAAATTTAGCTAGACATGGTAAGCATTTAAAGTCTATAAAACATGTAGACTATGATAAGAGCGTTTAAAGTCTATAAAACGTGTAGACTATGGTAAGAGCGTTTAGAGTCTATAAAACATGTAGACTATGGTAAGAGCATTTAGAGTCTATAAAACGTGTAGACTATGGTAAGAGTGTTTAGAGTCTATAAAACATGTAGACTATGGTAAGAGTGTTTAGAGTCTATAAAACGTGTAGACTATGGTAAGAGCATAAAATAAATGAAAGAAATTAAATTAGAACCTTGCTCCAAATCGGAGGCTTGAATCTGATACAAGTCGTCGAAATGTAAAAGATAGTATGATAAACTTCAACCAAAGTGCTCCAAACTTGAATACAAACTCGCACACTCAAGTGTGATAACTTCCCGATGTGAGAAGATTATCACTTTACAAAGTAGTAATATATGCCTAAGCAGTAACTTGACTGGATCTAAGTTTGCATCTAAGTTTGGATGAAAATGAAATTGAAATGAACTTGCTATTTATAAAAGATCCTGAAACTCTGTAAAGACGAGCATGCCCCTCAACTCCTTCTGAGCGGGAAATGGTTTGTGACGGCCGCGGGCGCGGTGAGTGAAAATGGAGAGATTGTGGGAACGTGGCAGTTGGCCCATGGGTGAAAGTGCCCCATGTCAGCGCGTTCCCTGTAGCCGGCGCGGAGTTGGACGCCGTGTGTGTATTTTCTTGGAAAACCCCTATTTTTCTGGCGTTTTCGCTCGTTTTTTCTCTGAAGGCTCTGAAAGGACATGTGACCTGAAAACAAAGGAAACAAGGACATAATACTAGAAAAACAATAATAAAACTAAGGAAAACATGTGATATTCGAGTCAGAAACATAGTGTGATTCGGTGTTATCAAATTCTCCCACACTTAAACCTTTGCTTGCCCTCAAACAAAACTCTCAGAAGTAGTCAAAGGGATACAAGTGTTTTTTTTTCCTTCTAGTTATCGAGCTAAAGCAGTAAGGTTCAAGTGAGAGTGTGTTCGACAGGTACCAACTATTTAAACTAAGAACATCGAAGTGACACTTTACCGCATAATGCGGACATAAACCTTATTCCTACACAAGTCAACTCCTATTACTCCCACTATGCTAATACTTATCTTCTAGGTAAGGTCCTTTTCATTCAGGTGTAATCACATTAAGCCCGTTATCCGTACATACTCATAGTGTAGTGACCGGTTAGTGATTATGATCTTTGCAATGGGATTCTGGTACAAGAATTGGTGTAATCCCGTTATTACCCAATTATATATGTGGGGGATCAGATCGTAATCTGCCCTACCGAGTTCAGCACCAGATACCTCTGAACCAGCCATAATGGGTAATGCCTTTTATTATTATTTTTCACTTTTTATTTTTTGTGGATGTTCGCGACCAGTGGAATTAAATGATCGTGTGAGGATCACCCAATTCATGGTCGTAACCATACATTTTTGGTTATATATATATATATATATATATATATATATATATATATATATATATATATATATATATATATATATATATATATATATATATATATATATATATATATATATTTCAAGGAAAAAAGATCATTCACTTATTTTCATCGATCCTACATGTAACGCATGCTTAGGCCGGAGCCGACTACGAGAATAAACTACTTAGGACCCGTTTTGTAAAATTAAAATCATAGCATGGGGAGAAGACAGAATTAACTCTAATATTTACAAGGTCTATGGTGTAAAAGACGATGTTGATTTTTCAAAAAGGGTACCTAAGACTAATCACACTCTATCCTAAACCTAAAAACTTTACTTATGGCTCAAAAACTAAAAACATGTTGTATTCATTTTTAGCAAAAAAAATTTTCTCAAGGCTAGGAAGTGGTGGAGAACTTAAGGATACACTGCGCAAAATGACTCGTCAATCACATGTATTTTATTTAATGGCTAAACTATTAAAAGGGAAATAACTAAAAGATACTGAAAAATAAAGTACTGAAAAGGGAAATAACGGAAAAAGAAATAACAGAAAGGAAATAAAAGCAATAAAATGCTCCTCCCACACTTGAATTGGACATTGTCCCCAATGTTCCAAAACAAGTCTAGGTAGGAGATACCTGGTAAAACTAGTGAGGTCCACTAGTACCCTCGCCATCCTGAGGTGAACATCCGGAACGGCGGATACGACTACAGCGGCGGTGATCTCTATCGAGGCTACACTGTGCCATGCGCTCAGTGAGAGCCAATTGACTTTCCATGATGGTAGTCAGAGAGCGGGCATTTTGAATTTGAGACGCCTGCATGAAAGCCATGTTGTCGGCAACCTGTTGCTGGATCGTATAAAGGAGGGCATCACGCCTCTCCTCTCTAGCCATATGCTCTCTCCACATGTCCTCAGTGACATGGAAGCTCGGGACGGTACCTGCAGGAGGGTTAGAAGAAGATAGTGTAGTGTGTGATGGTGTAAATCGAGGAGGTGACTCTGTTTGAAAGTCATACTCGTCATCAGTGTTGTTCCCCTCCTCTAAAGGAACATTCGGAGGTAATGGACCAGTGAAAGCGGGAGCGCTTAAATCATAGGTCCAGTTACGCTCCAATCTAACGTCAATGCAACGGGTACAGGGGAGGACAACACTTGGTACAACAGCATTACCAATCATAAGGTAATAGCCACCTTCCCTTCTCGCTTTGCAGAGGCGCATATCTTTCAAAAATTTCAGGCCTGCAGTACGAGGAGGAAGTGGCTCTAAAGTAGCAAGCTCGGCGGCCAAGCCAAGGGCACGAGCGATAGTAGTAACTAGGACACCAAAAGAAATTGGTGCCCCCTTTTTTCGGACATAGCTCATGTGAGCAATCATAAAGGGCAACAGGTTAATTTTGGTGTCGGTGAGGCATGCTTGCATAATAATTAAATCTTTAGCATTCACCTTGTTCGGGTTTTCCCGAGCAAAGATGGTGTATGCTAAAAGGTATCGGAAGACACGGATGGCCGAATTATGGACACTCGAGGCTAGCAGGCCATCAAAAGAATTTGCTTCTTGGTTTGTAAGTTTTTTCCAGATAGCATAGCCAGCGGTTGTCCATTTCATATCCAAGGGTGCTTCACAAATAGCACCTTCCCCAAAAGGCATCCCTAACAACTCAGCTAAACCGTCAGTGGAGTAACTATATTCATGGTTAAACATTCTAAATTGTACCCCACCTACGGTACTAGCAGTGTTAGGTGTGACATTATAAATAAGTGGACTTAAAAACTCATATGTCAACCTTGGGTAGGTAGGTTCTTTTGCAGAGAAAATATTATGCATGCCTATTTTATCTAATAAATGAAAAACACTATTGTTGTACCCCAAAATTTGCCCTCCCATATTCTTCAGGAAATTGCCAAGTCAAGTCACAAAATGCCCCAAGGGTTGTGCAGCTCAACTGTCTCCTATACAGTCAAAACTAGGGTTTGAGTTCTGATCAAGAAATTGAAGATTTCAAAGGCCCAATCAAGTCTCATATGCCTACAAATGTGGTCAAGCATCCTCATATCAAGTTTCAAGGCATTCAGCTCAAAATTGCACAGTCAAAACCCTAGATTGCACTACAGTCAACTGTAGGGGCAAAATGGTCATTTGACAGTCAAAAGTTCAAATTTTTGGTCAACATATCATTTTGAAGCCACAAATATTATTTGATCAATGCTTGATCATGATTTTCAAAATTTGGCTCAGAAATCATCAAAGATGCAAAAGTTACTATATTTGGACAGCTGAAAAAAGTCAACTGAAATTGACCAGGGCATAACTTTCACATGGATTATCAGAAAAATTCCATCCAAAGCTCATTTTGAAGAGAAAGACATTCCCTACAACTCATCTTCATATTCCAAGTCCAAGAAATGCTCTCACAAAAAGTTATCAATTTCAACATTATAGGTCATTTTCAAAAGTCAACAAAAAGTGACTTTAAGTCAAAGGCCATAACTTGAGATTGGTAAATCAAAATGACATGGGACCAAAGGCATTGGTTAAAGGACTCAAAGACATTTCCAAAATGTCCAAGAACATGTGAAAAGCTTAAAAATTGAGCAAGTTATGCCTTGTGGAAGTTGGGAAATTTTTGGGAATCTTGAAAAGTCAACAATGGTTCAAATGACCTAAAAATGCAAATGGGCCCATTTTTCTTCCAAGTTTCTTCATGCCAAGCCTATGCACGACCATTAGGCCCAAAAGGAAGTTTTTCTCCATTTTTATTTATTTATTTGGATTATTTATCATTTATAATTCATTTAATTAAATAAAATGCACAAAAAATACAAACCTAATGAAAACAAATCTTTTTATGTAGGTTTGGACTCAATATTTCGTGTAAGTACTAAAGGGGAAAGTTTTGGTGTGATTGGAGCATGATTGACACAAATTGCACATGGAAAAGATTTGGAAAAGATCTTACAAAATCAAAGATTGAAAACAATGAAAGCAATGGATTTTATTCAATTTTTTTTGACCTAATCACCTCACCATATAACCCTGACCATAAACCTAATGAAAAGGGGATTCCAAGCTGCGCCCCAAGAACACTTTGCAAACTGAAATTTTTCCATAAAACACCAAAACTGTTTTCAAGGTTAGGGGACGATTCAAGCCTCAACTTCCATTCCATTAGATCCCTGGGACAATTCTGAACGTGTGCCAATCCTTAACATCAATCAAAACGCCCTGAATTGGTATCCATAAGTCAAACTGTGAAGCAAAATTCTTGAAATCGCATAGCATAATTCAAGCATCCTTTTGCATTTTTCTTTATGTATTCATGCTCATAATGATGTTTCTAAGCTAACCAACGTGTTCAATCGTGTTTTTGTGCTACATATGCGAATATGCCATGAATGAGATCTAGGGTTTGCAGGTTTCAAAATTAGGGATTTTTAATGGAGGCAAAATTAGACCATCCCAGTACCACCATTGCATTCAGTACACCAAGACGAAAAGATTCATGTATTCGCGATGAATTTATATTCAAAGATGAGCTAATCGTTATTTTCTGTAAACTTGCCTAATGCTACGCGTTAAAACCGTGGCCAATGTGTTTTATGTTTCAGGAAGACGAAGACGATGATGTCGTGTCATGGGGGGACAGGCCAATTCAAAATCTCGCGCGCTTTTAGGGGCCACTAACCAATGTTTCTTTTTATTATTTATTTGTTGTAATATAACAACATGCGCGTGCTGGCTCAGGTGGTGAACGTGAAATACATTAACCCTCATGACTTGGGTTCAAGTCCCAGGTCTGGCAAGTTTCAATATTATTTTCCAATATAAATTCTTATGCAGCGCGCCTATTGAGGACCATCATACTCCTTCACTATCTCACCATACACGCGTCTAGCAACACTAGATCAGTGGCCAAGATTCTGAAGAACACGTATACGCTGGTCAATGCACTAGCATGCAAACTGGCAAAGTCAATGGATCAAAGGTTAATTGGGCCAGAATTCTAAGGCCTGTACCTCCTAAATTGGGACTACACCCCACTCTGGTTTGCAACTTCTTTCATTTTTTACTTATTTTTTATTTTATTTTATTGTTAATCATTATGTTATTTATTTTATTGCTTTAATTTAATTAAATATTTTTTTTACAATACATAAAGATACAGAAAAGACAAAAAATATAATTAATTTTGATTACTTTCATAAATAAATTAAATGTAAATTATTTAGTTTAATTAGGTTTTAATTTTAATTCTTTTTCATAATAAAAGTCCAAATAATTAGAATTAGGTTAATTAATAATTTCCACTCCTTTTAATTTTTTCCTTTTTTATCATAATATTATTATTTATTTATTTTCATAATTACATTGTACATAAATATAATTTAGGTTTAAATTAGGTCAAAAATTCAATATTTTCACAATAAACTTAAAAAATGTTAGAATTAGGGTTTGACGCTTCCTTTTTAATTAATTTCTCCTTAATCTTAAAAAATACAAAAATACCAAAAAAACATTTAAATTTTAATTCCTTACCAACTTTAATTTTTTGCAAAAGGGTCCAACGCCCATTGTTTTTAATTATTTTATTTCGCGTATGTATTTTATGTCATTTATTATAATTTTGTATATGTCCCAAAGCCTTGTAATTTAAATTTCTCGCACCTTTATTTTATTTTATTTATTTTCCGCTAAATCGGGTCCGGTTTAATTTTGGCGGTGTGGACCCGCGCCATTTGTAATAGCCTTAGATTTATTTTTTTCGCAAACTTTATAACTGTTAAATATGCATGCAAGAATGAATGGCCCTAACTAAAATCAAGCGTAGAACACAACAAACATGACAAGACAAATATCAATGAAACTGACACACAAATTCGCACACACCACCCCTAGGGTACGCCTCACTGTTGCCTTTCGAAAGGTGGTCGTCGAGTAGAGGACGTCTTAGTAAGTCCTCATGATCCGGGAACCTGGCATGAGGGTAGCTTCTAAGGTATCTTCCCATTGCTCTGGTGATCACCATGTCCCTAAAATCGAATTGACCCGAACACCTCCAACGGTGGTGCTACCTACCTCTCAATGGTGGGATGGCACTACTTTAAAGGACATTTACACAGACGAATTCCTTAGGGTAGGTAGGTTCTCGTAGATACTTGCTCTCTTCAAAAACAAACAAAAATCTTTTCACCAACACATTTTCAAAAGCTTTCAAAAGCAAACTTTTCAAACACTCTGACGTACGAGTCGAACTGAAATTTTTTCAAAGAAACTTTTTTAAACCCACATTGAAAAGCAAATAAACAATTTTGAAAACACATTGAGCAAGTATCTAAGAGCCCATGGATAACCATGGATAGAAAGGGTGCTAACACCTTCCCTTTCTATAACCTACCTCCCGAACCGAGAGCAATCTCTTTAAGGAATTTTTCTGTGCTTTTGTCCTTTCCATTTGGAGAAAATAAAAGACGGTGGCGACTCTTGCTTCCGCGACATTTCGCGAACCAGCGTTAAACAGTCAGTTCCAGATCCACCGATCACAGAACTGGCGACTCTGCTGGGGACTAAAACTTAAAGTGAGGTGTACCTTAGGGCTAGGTCATAACTATGTTTTCAATTGTCTTCTTTGCTTGCTTTATTATTGTGGGTTGCTTGGGAGTTCTATAGATCCTAACCCGGATCTGGGGGATACCTTTCTTAGAAAGTAGCAACAAGGCTGTGAGGGAACTGTGCGGGGTATACCGACATGGTTGAAACAGTCTGCTACGTTGATGTGGCACTTTGGTGTGTACCGGTAACCCTTGAGTTCAGTCAAGGAGAGTACGGGGCCTCCGCGTGGTGTCGTGAAGCATCAACAGACCTTAAGAACCTTAATTGAAATATCTTGGCCTCTTTAGGGTAGTGAGATAACTGACTTTGGTGCAGTCCGAGGTTGGTTGATACTCGATACTACACCCAATTGAGGGTTGCTTTCCTGGAATATTTCGGTCGCCAGTTCAGTGGCTAAATCGAAACGATGAACAATGAAAGCAATCCCGTGATATTGGGAACCTTAGAACCCGGTTACTTTGATTAGGACAGGTTGAACCCACCAACTTCAAGAGGGTACTACCTAGACCCCATGCTGGCCTAAACCTAAGGGCTCTCTCTTGTGTGACTTGTGTGCCTTAGTACTTGACTATCTGCATGCTTGTGATCTAACACTTGTTTCTTGCAGGTTTTGTTTCAGTCCTTAATTAGGACTCATAACAGGGTTCACTCACATTACCCCATGCATAGCATAACATCATACCATTGCATGCATCCTGCATACATCCTAACCCATTTCAAGGATCTCAAGGGCTTGTGATGCAGGTCATGATAAATCAAACATCTAGCCAGGGGCAGAGAGGATTTATTTTCCTCTAGCCAAGGTTGTCAGGGGCTATGACCCACTGGATATGGTGAGCTTTTGACCCTTGAAGAAGGACTCTCAACAACATGAAGTACCTTCAATCAAGTTACCGGCTTTCAACTCTAACAAGTTTCTCTGTTTACCCCGCGAGGTCCCTGAAATCATTGCATGCATGTCATACATATCATTGCATAACAGGTACCCTTTCTCTGCAGGTTACTTACCTTATTCGCTGTTTATTTCAGCCGATCGTCATGAATCCTGAATCATCAGCCGAGCAGTCTATCAAGGCCCTCCAGGCTCAGAATGCCCAATTCCAAGGGCTAATCATGAACTTGACCCAGGGGCAGCAAGATCTGAAGGCTCTGCTCTTGAAGAAGGAAAAGAAGAAGAAGAGGACTGTCTTGTTCAGCCCTAGACGCAGATCTGGGAATACACCGCAAGTCGAAACTGAGAGGACTACCCCATCTGTGAGGGAAAGCAGTCACCATGAGAGAGAGGTTCCCAGTCCAGTGGTCTCCGACAACGAGACAGATTTTGATGAAGAGCAGTACCCTCCTGCTAATGACAGATATAAGCAACTGGAGGACAGAATGAAAGCTATGGAGGTTCAACAGGTACATGGGCTGGATTTCGGAGATCTGGGTTTGTCAACTGGTGTGGTTATTCCTCGGAAGTTCAAAGCACCATCCTTTACTAAGTATGATGGGGCGTCTTGCCCCAAGCTGCATCTAAGGTCCTATGTTCGGAAGATTCAACCATATACGGTGGACAAAAACTTGTGGATCCACTTCTTCCAGGAGAGTCTTTCAGGGACTCATCTCGAATGGTTCTATCAGCTAGATGGGACCAAGGTTCGTAACTGGGAGGAGTTGGCTACTGCTTTCTACAAGCAGTATCAGTATAATGCCGACCTTGCTCCTACGCGTACCCAACTCCAGGGTATGTCGTTAGGATCAAGTGAAGGTTTTAAAGAATATGCGCAGAAATGGAGGGATCTTGCTGGAAGGGTACAACCACCTCTGACTGACCGTGAACTTGTGGACATGTTCTTGGGGACCCTATCCGGGCCATTCTTCAATCACCTCATTGGTAATTCATCTGCTGGATTTACCGACCTCATCCTGACCGGCGAAAGAATTGAAGCTGGTATCAAGAGCGGGAAAATTCAAGAGGCCACACCTTCTGATATTCATAAAAAGCCTTACACGGGAAAGAAGGAATCTAATGCTGCATACGGTCAAAAGGGTCGCCGTGATCAACATGCAGGGGCAGTCATGATCTCTGGTTCTGCACCACGCCGCCAACCACAGAGGGGAAACCAGCAAAGGCCGGACGGGCCTAAAAGGCAGTTCACCAACATTAACATGCCATGGTCGCAAGCACTGCAACATATGTTGAAGATGAACCTGATTGCAGTAATCAACCCTCCTGCCAATCCTAAAACCTCCTCTCCTAGCTACAATCCAGAAGCCAGATGCGCTTATCACTCCGATAGCCCGGGGCACGATACTGAAGACTGTTGGGCACTAAAGTACAAAATTCAGAACATGATTGATGCCAAAGAGATCGAGTTCGAGCCTGCTGAGACTCCCAACGTGATCAATGCTCCATTGCCAAAACATGGCTAGGATTGAGAAATTTTTCGTTCATTTGAATTCAAGTTGTATTTTTCCTTTCTTGTTCAGATAAACAATTATTATGTTAAACTCTTTTATTTCATGAATGCATTACACATGTCTGTCTTGATTAATTATGTTTACTATGCTTAAAACTGCTTTCATATTTTTGCAACGGTCAACTCTTAATTGAAAATTCTAAACCTCTTGAGGGAGGATGACGAAAACGATACCGCGATCTTTACAGTATGCTTTTGAACAAACCCCGCTGATGAGGTACAGGCATTGTTTCAATCCCTAAACACTGGAGTTATAAGGATGATAATCCCTCGTCAACCCATCTGAGCCAAAGAAGTAGGAGTTTTTCTTTTCGAAATTTAGAACCCTTAATCTTAACCTGGGGCAGGGTAGTTCTCTCAGTTGATCCAAGTGCATCTTTACAAAACGAACAAAGACAGTGATGGTTCAGAACAATCAAAAGGACAGGCAGTCTTCATCAAAATTCATAAATGAAAAGCCCAAAAAGTCTAAACCTACAAAGGGGACTTATGAAACTGGGGCATCCCGCTGACTGTAATTCCAAAAAAGGAAACAGTTCAGGCAAAAAAGAAAGGGACAACAAAATCAAGAAAGAGGTCTCACAAACCCTCAACAAAAACAAAGAAGGACTGCCTATTCAAAATAAGCTATCAACATCTGAGCCATCACCGGAAAATCAGAGCAAAGACTCAAACAAGGTCTAACGTATGATCAACTGAGTTTAGGTTTGGAGAACATCACGAAGAGCGGGTGGGTACAAATAATTTGAGCCTTTATCCTTTGTTTCTTAAACCGTGAACCCGGCCACGATATAACCCTTAAAAGTCCTAGCTGAAGCATGGGTTGGTTCGAAAGCATACTGTTACGAAGGTATCCCGACTCCTGAAGGTTTGTTGTAAAATCTTGAGTTGACACCGCACCGTATTACAAAAAATGCATTTTCAAAATTCAAGGCAGACATAGACTTTTGCATTCTTAAAATAACCTTGTTTGCATATGATTATTTGTTTGAACAGCAGGGAAATCCGCACGATGAACACCTTGTGAACAGAAGAACCTCCAATCAAGGGGCACAGTAGGAGCATTGCTCATTATCTGGGGCATGGCAAAATACTTCCAACAGGGGCAACTCCCTACATTCTGAGAGCGTGGACATAGTCGGAAAAAATACTGCGCATAATCAAAGACCCGCTAGGTTGACATACCTAAGCAAAAATAAGAGCTTCCCGGCGAACCAAAAGGGTTCGGGCAAAATGAAGGGATGAAACGAAAAACATATACACCCGGCAAGTCGAAAACCTGAAAAGGCGGCTTGGGCAAAAATGGGTATCCCGGTGGACTGAAAACCCGAAAGGGCGGTCCAGGCAAAAGTTAGGGATCAAAGCGTACGACTATGTTCCGGTATCTCGTCACTTGCCTACCCGAAGATTTGTCAATCACCCACACAGGTATCCTCTTCCCTCACCTCTGAAGCAGGGGCAATAATGAGTTATCCAGGCGATCTAATTGCTCTGTCAACCAAAGTACAAAGGAAAGATCAACATAAGGATGATTACCATCTACCTTTACAAATTCCAGATCGTGGGTCAACATCCGAAACCAAACAGGACAATCATCCACTTAATCAAAATCATGCAACCCTACACCGGTTCCTTCTCAATTTTCATCAAGAAGTTTTTACACAAACTCATCCAAGTAACCTAACCCCGGTTCCTCCAGAAGTCTTACGTGGACCTATCTCAAGATGACCTAACCCCGGTTCATCAAGAAGTTTTTACACAAACTTATCCAAGTAACCTAACCCCGGTTCCTCCAGAAGTCTTACATGGACCTATCTCAAGATGACCTAACCCCGGTTCATCAAGAAGTTTTTACACAAACTTATCCAAGTAACCTAACCCCGGTTCCTCCTGAAGTCTTACATGGACCTATCTCAAGATGACTTAACCCCGGTTCATCAAAGCTTTTACACAAACTTATCCAAGTAACCTAACCCCGGTTCCTCCTGAAGTCTTACATGGACCTATCTCAAGATGACCTAACCCCGGTTCATCAAAGTTCTACACAAACTTATCCCGAAGCAACCTTACCCCGGTTCGTCAAAAAATCTCACACAGATCTATCTCAAGGTAACCTAACCCCGGTTCCCCCAGAAGTCTCACATGGACTCGCTTCCAGTAACCTTACCCCGGTTCGTCAAGAAATCTCACATGGATTTACCCCAAGGTAACCTAACCCCGGTTCCTCCAGAAGTCTTACATGGATTTAGTTCAAGATAACCTCACCCCGGTTCATCAGGAAGTTTTACATGAACTTACCTCACCAAGCAACCCTACACCGGTTCCCCCCTCTTCAACATGCAGTTTTACATGGACTCGTCACCCAGAAACCCTACACAAGTTCTCCCTTTCCAAAAACGAAGTTTTACACGAACTCATCCTACCCAGGTTCCTTCTCCATTTCAGATGCGGTTTTTACACGAGCTCATCAGTAGGCAACCCTACATAGGTTCCCTCCTTCAACTTATAACATTACAGTTCAAAATCTCCCCAGGAGAGTCCAATCCAATCTCCCCAGAAAGTTGGAATCCATCTTTCCCCAGCAGCACATATTCTTAACAAGCATCCCCGGCAGTCTTGGTCTAAAGATTGTTCCCCGGCGGTATACCAACGTTCAAAGGAATCACTTTCCCAAGCATATCAAACCTCCCCCAGAAGAGTCCAATCCAGCTTCACCAGCAAAGTTGGAAATCATATCCCCAAGCAATAAGCTCATCCCCAGTAGATTCTGGAAGCTTATCCCCTCGCAGAGCACGAACGCGTCGTCCGGCTTGATTTAAAGAGTTATTTCCTTAACAGGATATAATTGGGTTATCCTCAGCCAAAAGCCACGGAAAGGTCGTCATCAACGTAGCTCTTTCTTATCCCCAGCGAAAGTCCGTCAACACTTCATACAACAACGACATCCTCAACAAGTTGCCATCAACAATTCAGCAAAGCATCTCTACCCCCACAGAGTATTGCTTCCCAGTATGGTCGCTAGAGCATTTTTTCTCCCCGCAGAATCTTCCATTTGCCAAGTTATTCCGCAACGGAGTCATCTTCTCCTACCGGTATTCTTGCAGTGATCATCCCCAGCGGAAGCAAAATCTATTCTTCAACATCAGCCCAGGATACGACTTCCCGGCACCCGTCAAGGATTTACTTTCCTAGACGAAAACATACATAAAACTTCACATACATCATCATAGCATGCATAACGCACTGCATCATATCATACGAATCTCATTTATGTTGAGAACATCATTGCTTGATCCATATCATGCATTGCATATGACTGACTTTTACCTTTCAGGAAAGATGCAGTTGAAATTCTCAATCACGTCTCAAGACTTTGACCGGTTCAGTCAGATCGACCCTAAGATCTCCCTGATGCTTATCCAGTTGAAGATATTTCAAGACCTAGACCGGTTCAGTTAAATCGACCCTAAGATTTTCCTGATGCTTATCCAGTCAAAGGCCTTCTCTTGGTTCAGTCAGATCGACCCTAAGATCTCCCTGATGCTTATCCAGTTGAAGATATAGACCGGTTCAGTTAAATCGACCCTAAGATTTTCCTGATGCTTATCCAGTCAAAGGCCTTCTCTTGGTTCAGTCAGATCGACCCTAAGATCTCCCTGATGCTTATCCAGTTGAAGATATTTCAAGACCTAGACCGATTCAGTTAAATCGACCCTAAGATTTTCCTGATGCTTATCCAGTCAAAGGCCTTCTCTTGGTTCAGTCAGATCGACCCTAAGATCTCCCTGATGCTTATCCAGTTGAAGATGTTTCAAGACCTAGATCGGTTCAGTTAAATCGACCCTAAGATTTTCCTGATGCTTATCCAGTCAAAGGCCTTCTCTGGTTCAGTCAGATCGACCCTAAGATCTCCCTGATGCTTATCCAGTTGAAGATATTCCAAGACCTAGACCGGTTCAGTTAAATCGACCCTAAGATTTTCCTGATTCCTACCCAGTCAAAGGCCTCTCTGGTTCAGTCAGATCGACCCTAAGATCTCCCTGATTCTTATTCCAGTAGAAGACACCCAAGATTTTTCTCAACAAGCGTTGTTGAAGTTAAAGACACCCAAGATTTTTCTCAACGAGCGTTGTTGAAGTTAAAGTCGCCCAAGGTTCTCTTACCATTCATGCTAAGGTAGTAACCATCCCTGGTTCATTCATCAGCGTTTGAAGCTCCAGACTCAGCTCCTGTAACCAGTCAGGACACATCTATACCAAGCATCTAAAATCAGCTCCTGCAACGTGTCAGGTACTCATTTTCTCTTTTGCAGGTATGCAGGTTCCCGCTAAGGAATCTCCTACGCGATCAACATCCAGATGGCATCTATAAGCCCATCATCCTATCCAGCAACCTCTAAATGGCATCTATAAGCCCATTCCCCCATCACTGTCACTATGTGAGCGCAAATTTCTGGGCACTTTAGTGTCCAATCATCTTCTACCCTCGGATTACGAAAGGCACGTCAGCCAATCTGCATCCTCAGGTCTAAGAAGATTGAACAGGGGCAACTGTTGTACCCCAAAATTTGCCCTCCCATATTCTTCAGGAAATTGCCAAGTCAAGTCACAAAATGCCCCAAGGGTTGTGCAGCTCAACTGTCTCCTATACAGTCAAAACTAGGGTTTGAGTTCTGATCAAGAAATTGAAGATTTCAAAGGCCCAATCAAGTCTCATATGCCTACAAATGTGGTCAAGCATCCTCATATCAAGTTTCAAGGCATTCAGCTCAAAATTGCACAGTCAAAACCCTAGATTGCACTACAGTCAACTGTAGGGGCAAAATGGTCATTTGACAGTCAAAAGTTCAAATTTTTGGTCAACATATCATTTTGAAGCCACAAATATCATTTGATCAATGCTTGATCATGATTTTCAAAATTTGGCTCAGAAATCATCAAAGATGCAAAAGTTACTATATTTGGACAGCTGAAAAAAGTCAACTGAAATTGACCAGGGCATAACTTTCACATGGATTATCAGAAAAATTCCATCCAAAGCTCATTTTGAAGAGAAAGACATTCCCTACAACTCATCTTCATATTCCAAGTCCAAGAAATGCTCTCACAAAAAGTTATCAATTTCAACATTATAGGTCATTTTCAAAAGTCAACAAAAAGGGACTTTAAGTCAAAGGCCATAACTTGATATTGGTAAATCAAAATGACATGGGACCAAAGGCATTGGTTAAAGGACTCAAATACCTTTCCAAAATGTCCAAGAACATGTGAAAAGCTTAAAAATTGAGCAAGTTATGCCTTGTGGAAGTTGGGAAAGTTTTGGGAATCTTGAAAAGTCAACAATGGTTCAAATGACCTAAAAATGCAAATGGGCCCATTTTTCTTCCAAGTTTCTTCATGCCAAGCCTATGCACGACCATTAGGCCCAAAAGGAAGTTTTTCTCCATTTTTATTTATTTATTTGGATTATTTATCATTTATAATTCATTTAATTAAATAAAATGCACAAAAAATACAAACCTAATGAAAACAAATCTTTTTATGTAGGTTTGGACTCAATATTTCGTGTAAGTACTAAAGGGGAAAGTTTTGGTGTGATTGGAGCATGATTGACACAAATTGCACATGGAAAAGATTTGGAAAAGATCTTACAAAATCAAAGATTGAAAACAATGAAAGCAATGGATTTTATTCAATTTTTTTTTACCTAATCACCTCACCATATAACCCTGACCATAAACCTAATGAAAAGGGGACTCCAAGCTGCGCCCCAAGAACACTTTGCAAACTGAAATTTTTCCATAAAACACCAAAACTGTTTTCAAGGTTAGGGGACGATTCAAGCCTCAACTTCCATTCTATTAGATCCCTGGGACAATTCTGAACGTGTGCCAATCCTTAACATCAATCAAAACGCCCTGAATTGGTATCCATAAGTCAAACTGTGAAGCAAAATTCTTGAAATCGCATAGCATAATTCAAGCATCCTTTTGCATTTTTCTTTATGTATTCATGCTCATAATGATGTTTCTAAGCTAACCAACGTGTTCAATCGTGTTTTTGTGCTACATATGCGAATATGCCATGAATGAGATCTAGGGTTTGTAGGTTTCAAAATTAGGGATTTTTAATGGAGGCAAAATTAGACCATCCCAGTACCACCATTGCATTCAGTACACCAAGACGAAAAGATTCATGTATTCGCGATGAATTTATATTCAAAGATGAGCTAATCGTTATTTTCTGTAAACTTGCCTAATGCTACGCGTTAAAACCGTGGCCAATGTGTTTTATGTTTCAGGAAGACGAAGACGATGATGTCGTGTCATGGGGGGACAGGCCAATTCAAAATCTCGCGCGCTTTTAGGGGCCACTAACCAATGTTTCTTTTTATTATTTATTTGTTGTAATATAACAACATGCGCGTGCTGGCTCAGGTGGTGAACGTGAAATACATTAACCCTCATGACCTGGGTTCAAGTCCCAGGTCTGGCAAGTTTCAATATTATTTTCCAATATAAATTCTTATGCAGCGCGCCTATTGAGGACCATCATACTCCTTCACTATCTCACCATACACGCGTCTAGCAACACTAGATCAGTGGCCAAGATTCTGAAGAACACGTATACGCTGGTCAATGCACTAGCATGCAAACTGGCAAAGTCAATGGATCAAAGGTTAATTGGGCCAGAATTCTAAGGCCTGTACCTCCTAAATTGGGACTACACCCCACTCTGGTTTGCAACTTCTTTCATTTTTTACTTATTTTTTATTTTATTTTATTGTTAATCATTATGTTATTTATTTTATTGCTTTAATTTAATTAAATATTTTTTTTACAATACATAAAGATACAGAAAAGACAAAAAATATAATTAATTTTGATTACTTTCATAAATAAATTAAATGTAAATTATTTAGTTTAATTAGGTTTTAATTTTAATTCTTTTTCATAATAAAAGTCCAAATAATTAGAATTAGGTTAATTAATAATTTCCACTCCTTTTAATTTTTTCCTTTTTTATCATAATATTATTATTTATTTATTTTCATAATTACATTGTACATAAATATAATTTAGGTTTAAATTAGGTCAAAAATTCAATATTTTCACAATAAACTTAAAAAATGTTAGAATTAGGGTTTGACGCTTCCTTTTTAATTAATTTCTCCTTAATCTTAAAAAATACAAAAATACCAAAAAAACATTTAAATTTTAATTCCTTACCAACTTTAATTTTTTGCAAAAGGGTCCAACGCCCATTGTTTTTAATTATTTTATTTCGCGTATGTATTTTATGTCATTTATTATAATTTTGTATATGTCCCAAAGCCTTGTAATTTAAATTTCTCGCACCTTTATTTTATTTTATTTATTTTCCGCTAAATCGGGTCCGGTTTAATTTTGGCGGTGTGGACCCGCGCCATTTGTAATAGCCTTAGATTTATTTTTTTCGCAAACTTTATAACTGTTAAATATGCATGCAAGAATGAATGGCCCTAACTAAAATCAAGCGTAGAACACAACAAACATGACAAGACAAATATCAATGAAACTGACACACAAATTCGCACACACCACCCCTAGGGTACGCCTCACTGTTGCCTTTCGAAAGGTGGTCGTCGAGTAGAGGACGTCTTAGTAAGTCCTCATGATCCGGGAACCTGGCATGAGGGTAGCTTCTAAGGTATCTTCCCATTGCTCTGGTGATCACCATGTCCCTAAAATCGAATTGACCCGAACACCTCCAACGGTGGTGCTACCTACCTCTCAATGGTGGGATGGCACTACTTTAAAGGACATTTACACAGACGAATTCCTTAGGGTAGGTAGGTTCTCGTAGATACTTGCTCTCTTCAAAAACAAACAAAAATCTTTTCACCAACACATTTTCAAAAGCTTTCAAAAGCAAACTTTTCAAACACTCTGACGTACGAGTCGAACTGAAATTTTTTCAAAGAAACTTTTTTAAACCCACATTGAAAAGCAAATAAACAATTTTGAAAACACATTGAGCAAGTATCTAAGAGCCCATGGATAACCATGGATAGAAAGGGTGCTAACACCTTCCCTTTCTATAACCTACCTCCCGAACCGAGAGCAATCTCTTTAAGGAATTTTTCTGTGCTTTTGTCCTTTCCATTTGGAGAAAATAAAAGACGGTGGCGACTCTTGCTTCCGCGACATTTCGCGAACCAGCGTTAAACAGTCAGTTCCAGATCCACCGATCACAACTATGATAAATACCTAAAGTGTAGAGACAGTCTTCGTCAATATACCTGGTTGAGTAAATTGTCGTAGACTGTAGCTTTTCGAGCAGCTTCCTTTGTGTGGATCCCGGTTTGCCGCTTCGAAGAACATACCCATTGAAGTCCATTTTGATTGTTTTAAACAATTTAGAGAAAGAAAAATAGTATGGTGGAGGAAGAAAATAGTGATTTTTATAGATTTGGAAGGTTTGTAGTGGGAAAAGAAATATAATAGAGAATTAGTTGAAGTGGAGAAATTATGGAAGGTAAGGTATGAAAATATGGGTAAAATGAGGAAGAAAATGGGGTTTAAATAGGAAAAAATGGAGTAAATGGTGAGTTTTCCGAAAAGTAGCCGTTTATTACCGTTGGAGGTCCGCGGGCATGGTCCCTCCCTCCGCGGGCGCGGCCTGTTGAATTTCTAGCTGGGCAGGATTTTCTTCTTTGGGCAATTGGGCTTCAAAAATGGTGGCTTGCTCTTGTCACTTGGGGTGTACCTAGCGTTTTAAGGTGAAAATATATTTTTTTTTGTAAAATATATGTGTATATCATACACATACATTTTATTTTCTAATTTTTGCAAAATAAAATAAGTTAAGAAAAAATAAAATAAACACACAATATATATGTAAATGTAAGTGAGTACGAAGTGCAACTGAACTGAAAAACAGAAAAAGTAAGTTTGAGAAATAAAATAAAAATAGTATAATAATAATAGCAATGGTGGACGTCTCATGATCAGATATCAGCAAAGTCACGTCCTCGCAGCTCAGCCACCTGGCGTCTGAGCTCAGCAATCTCGTGTGTCAAATCGTCGATCTCGCCAGCATATGTGGCACCATCTAGCTCTACCTGTAGGGTGAGATCAGACACCTACTGGCGAAGTGTATCCATCTCAGCTCTCATGGCTGCCATCTGTGCTCTCATGTCAGGCTCCTGTAAGGTCAAGTTATTAGTATAAACAACGGTATGCTCAACCTCAGGTTCAGGGGTGTACTTTGGAGTAGGATTCTCTGTAACCGGATCCTTAGTGATTGGGTCGTCTGACTCTGGCTCTGACTATGGTGAATACTCTGGCTCTAGCAGGTCAGTGATGTCTATAACTGTCTCGCCCCAACCCTCTAAAGTGTAGTTCCAGTTTGCCCGGTTGGAGACGCAGGTCATCTGTGGATCAGGCAGGGTGAAATAGTAGACAGTCTGATCGTCAATAAGGAGCCTGTACTGATATGGATGAAAAGAAGCTTGGTGCATAAGGCCATGGTCTAAGCAGAAGTTAATGTCGATGCGTGTACTACCACAATATGGTGTCAGGCGGAGTAACTGGCTACCCAAGCCCAGAGCAGATGCAATCAGCGTCACATTCCCACCAGCGTGCAAGTATCCCTCAGAGGATGATGCAGCCATATCTAGACTTTCTATCAAGAAATCTCCACTCGCAATGGGACGCGACTGACTAGCGCAGTATAAAAATAGTATCTCCTTTGCAGTCACTAAATGATTGCAATAGCTCCTCCCGAAAAAGGTATGACAAAGAATCATCTCAAAGTACCTGAAAGTTGGGTTATGAATCCTCTTAGACAGTTGCTCAGATGGGTCGAGGCTTCCCTCGTCGGTAATAGCTCTCCAAAATCTATCTATATCACTGCTCATGAAATACTCTAGAGGAAGCTCAGGGATGGAAGTAAGTGCAGTCTCGAATCCAAGTAGATCTCCAAACTGTCTCAAAGTAAAAGCATACTCTGCTCCGAACATGCGAAAACTAATCCGCCCACGGTCCTCTATGGTGCCAACATAGGGCTCATACTCCAGTGAGCTAAGGAACTCCAAGGTGAGGTTCCTGTAGGTGACATGGATCTCGTCAGCATATGCATCCCAACTGACCTGATGGCACAGATAACGGATACTGGCCTCAATGCCTAGTGCATCCATGCAAGCAGAATCAGGGTATCTAGTCGGAAGCATCGGTCGAGCAGACAGTGTAGTAAATCGCTCCCTCTGAGCATCGTCTCTGAAGATGACATCGAGTCCATCAATGAAATCCATCTGAAAAAGGTGATATAAGAGCACTTGGCCCTGAAAAAGATAGATGAGTCAGTCCAAAATTACAAATTTAATTACATAAAAGAAAAATTAAAATTTAAAAATTAAAAAGATCGTGGGTTGCCTCCCACGCAGCGCTTTGTTTAACGTTGTTAGCTTGACGATAAGATCTCACTTTTCACGTTGGGATTGGTGGGTCTATCAGAGTCTGACTAGAGTAGTCAATAGGCAGGTCACCTCCTCTATACAACTTCAGTCGTTGTCCATTTACCACGAAAGGAGCGCTTGAGTTATTCTTGATTTCTACAGCTCCTGATACTAACACTTTTGATACCTCAAATGGACCTGTCCATCTTGAACGTAGCTTGCCAGGAAAAAGTCGTAATCTGAAATTAAACAGAAGAACAGGATCGCCTATATTGAATTCTTTCTTAGTAATTTTCTTGTCGTTCCATATCTTTGTTCTTTCTTTATAGATGATGGCATTCTCATAAGCATTTAGGCGGAGTTCTTCCAACTTATGTATGTCCATAATTCGTTTCTCTCCAGCTCTTAGGTAGTCTAAATTCAAGGATTTTATAGCCCAATAGGCTTTGTGTTCTAACTCGAAAGGTAAGTGGCAGGATTTTCCATAGACCAATTGATATGGGATAGTTCCAATAGGGGTTTTGTAAGCTGTTCTATAGGCCCAAAGTGCATCTTTCAGCTTTCCGGACCAATCCTTTCTGGATATTGACACGGTTTTTTCTAGGATTTGCTTGATTTCCCTATTCGATACCTCCACTTGGCCACTAGTTTGAGGGTGATATGGTGTTGCTACTCTATGTTTGACTCCGTATTTGTTTAAAAGTTTATTGAATATCTTGGATATAAAGTGCGATCCTCCATCACTTATGACTAGACGGGGTGTTCCAAATCTAGGGAATATGATGTTCTTGAACAATTTGATCACTACTCTCGTGTCATTTGTGTGGGCCGCTATTGCTTCTATCCACTTGGACACATAGTCAACTGCCACAAGAATATATTTATTTCCCATTGATGATGGAAAAGGCCCCATGAAATCTATACCCCATACGTCAAAGAGTTCTACCTCTTGAATATTTCTTAATGGCATTTCGTCACGCCTTGAAATGTTCCCAGTGTGTTGACACCGGTCACACTTGGTGATGTAAGTGTGGACATCTCGCCATAAAGTTGGCCAATAAAGGCCTGCTTGAAATATTTTGGCACATGTCTTTGATGTGCTTGCGTGTCCACCATAAGGCGCGACATGACAATGTTTGATGACGCTTTCCACTTCCTCCTCTGGAACACATCGTCTAAAGATGTTGTCTATTCCTCTTTTGAACAAGAGTGGTTCGTCCCAATAAAAGCTTTTGATGTCATTGAAGAACTTTTTCTTTTGTTGAAAACTTAAGTCTGGGGGTATGATGTCAGCAGCTAGATAGTTCACAATGTCTGCGTACCAAGGTACGTTTCTTATCATTGAGACTTTTTCCGGTTTAAATTCTTTATAGGTTTCGGAGTCATCCTCGCTCATTGTGTTTATCCTAGCTATCAGTCCGTCGTAAGTGAAGTGATCGTCTATTGGTATTAGATCTGGTTTCAAATGTTCTAGCCTAGATAGATGATCGGCTACTAAATTCTCAGTGCCTCTCTTATCCTTAATGTCTAAGTCAAATTCTCGGAGTAAGAGAATCCACCTGAGCAATCTCGGATTAGTGTCTTTTTTATTTAACAGATATCAAATTGCTGGTGATCAGTATAAACTACAATCTTAGCTCCTACTAAATAAGATCGAAACTTATCGATTGTGAATACTACAACTAGCAATTCCTTCTCTGTAGTTGTGTAGTTAAGTTGGGCGGTATCTAGGGTTCTACTGGCATAGTAAATGACATGTAATTTCTTGTCTTTTCTTTGCCCTAAGACAGCCCCAACTGCATAGTCACTAGCATCACACATAATTTCAAATGGTTGCTCCCAGTCAGGGGGTTGAACGACAGGAGCTGAAATCAGCGCTTGTTTTAGAATGTTGAAGGCTTCAAGACACTTCTCATTAAAGTCAAATTCAGCATCTTTCATAAGAAGGTTAGTTAAGGGTTTTGTTATTTTGTAGAAGTCTTTTATAAAGCGTCGGTAGAATCCAGCATGTCCTAGAAAACTTCGTACTTCCCTAACGGTTTTAGGTGGGTTGAGGTTCTCTATAACTTCTATTTTGGCTTTGTCAACTTCTATCCCTCTCTCGGAGATGATATGCCCTAAAACTATTCCTTCGTTGACCATAAAGTGACACTTCTCCCAATTCAACACAAGGTTCACTTCCACACATCTTTCTAAGATTTTCTCAAGGTTCGAGAGACAATTTTTGAAATCGAATCCACATACAGAAAAATCATCCATGAATACTTCTATAATTCTGTCGAGATAGTCCGCGAAAATGGACATCATACAATGTTGGAAGGTGGCAGGTGCATTACAGAGTCCAAAGGGCATCCGTCTATAGGAAAACGTTCCATAAGGACAGGTGAATGTAGTTTTTTCTTGGTCCTCTGGGTGAATAGGGATTTGTAAAAATCTGGAATATCCATATAGATAACAGAAATACGAATGCCTAGCTAGACGTTCGAGCATCTGATCTATAAATAGAAGTGGGAAATGATCTTTCCTAGTCGCCTTATTTAGCTTTCTGTAATCGATGCACATACGCCATCCTCCTTCTGTTCGTTTTGCTACTTTGTCTCCCTTATCATTTTCAACAACTGTGATGCCTCCTTTCTTCGGCACCACATGTACAGGACTTACCCACTCACTATCTGATATCTGATATATTATACCAGCTTCTAGTAACTTAAGAACTTCTTTCTTAACTACATCACTCATAATAGGATTTATTCTTCTCTGATGCTCTCTAGAGGGTTTAGAATTTTCTTCTAGCATGATCCGATGCATGCATACGGACGGGCTTATCCCTTTCAAGTCAGAGATTTTATATCCTAATGCTGAAGGGTATCTTCGCAAGGTATCTAAGAGTTGATTTGTTTCATTTTGGCCTAGAGTGGCATTAATTATAACTGGGCAATTCATCTCTTCATCCAAAAACTCATATCTTAGATTCTTGGGTAGTTCTTTGAGTTCTAGAGATGGCTTTTTAAGACACGGCATATGATCGGGTGTAAGAGCTAAACATTCAAAGAGGTTGTCATCAATGTAAGGTTCTTTATATCCATCATCCTCTAGAATGGGTGTTGGTGGTAGTTTAATTAAGGATTCATCTTGCTCAAGTTCGTTTACACATTCATCAATGATGTCGATTGCATAACATGCATCTCCTATCACAGGTGCCATAAGGAATTTAGAGAGGATAAATTCTATCTTTTCATCTCCTACTTCGAAGGTAAGTTTTCCTTTCTTAACATCGATTATAGCTCCGGCGGTTGACAAGAATCGTCTTCCTAAGAGAATCGGGATTTCGTCATCTTTTTTAATATCCATTACCACGAAATCGTTTGGGATATACAACTGACCTACTCTAACTGGTATATCCTCTAATATCCCTGTGGGGTACTTGACAGATCTATCAGCTAGTTGTAAAGACATTTTGGTTGGTTGTAGTTCTCCTAATTTAACCTCTTGCAGACTGCCAAAGGCATTAAGCTTACGCTTGCTCCTAGGTCTAAGAAAGCTTTGTCGATCATATGATTTCCTAGGATGCAAGGAATAGAAAAACTTCCAGGATCTTTGTCCTTTTTTGCAAGTTTATTTTTAGAGATGGAATGACATTCTAGGGGTTTAGGATCGTCGAGTCTGCGTTTGTTTGACAGGATGTCTTTTAAGAATTTAGCATATGATGGTATTTGGGTAATCGCTTTGGTAAAGGGAATCTCTACATGGAGTTTCTCTATTACTTTGATGAATTTTGGGCATTGGCTTTCTATCTTGGTTTGTTTAAGTCTTTGTGGGTATGGTATTGGAGGTTTATAGGGTGGAGGTGGTGTATAAGTTTTATCTTTCGGTTCTTCCACCTGGTTCTATTGGGTTCTTGGTTCCTCTGGTTTCTCTACTTGGTCCTCAGGTATGCTATCTTTTTTTGGTTTTTTGGGTACACACATTATTGGAAGTTTCGGTCCATCGTAAGCGGTTCCACTTCTTAGAGTGATAGCATTTGCTTGTCCTTTAGGATTAGGTTGAGTTTGTCTAGGGAATTGTCCTCCAGGTGTGGTTTGTGTGGCTTGTGTTTGAACTACTTGTGAGATCTGAGTCTCGAGCATCTTATGATGGGTCATCATTTGGTCAAACTTAGTTGCTAGTTGTGTTACTAGTTCGTTTGTATGTGCGTTTTGGTTCATAAATTCTTTGTTTTGCTGAGTCTGGGTTGCGATAAAAGTATCTAGGGTTTCCCTAAGATTTGGTCTTGGTGGCACAGCTTGCATAGGTTGGTTTGATTTTTGAGGTTGAAAACCTTGCGGTCTGGGTGTTCCAGGATGTTGGATTGGATTGTTGTTTTTATAGGAAAAATTCGGGTGATTCCTCCATCCAGGGTTATAGGTGTTCGAGAACGGGTTTCCTTGGGTGTAATTGACTTGTTCTGAGCTAGACTCATTCAACAGGTAACAATCTGAAGTTGGATGTCCTTGGGTTCCACAGAGTTCGCATTCTGAGTGGAGTGCAACTACTGTGGCAGGGTTTTGGGATATGTTATCTACTCTTAAGGCTAGGGCGTCCATTTTAGCTTGCATCATGTTCATGCTACTTATCTCATGCACCCCTCCTTGGGTCCCCTTCTTCTCCACTTTCGCTCGTTCTTCCCCCCATTGGTAATAATGGTTTTGGGCCATATCTTCGATCAGGGCACAAGCTTCAGGGTAAGGTTTGTTCATCAGCGCACCACCTGCGGCGGTGTCGATAGACATTTTGGTATTATAATGGAGTCCATTATAGAAGGTGTGAATAATCAACCATTTCTCTAGGCCATGGTGTGGACAAGCTCTTAAAAGGTCTTTATATCTTTCCCAAGCTTCAAATAGAGATTCTCCCTGGTTTTGGGTGAATTTAGTGATCAGGTTTCTAAGAATAGCGGTTTTGCTAGGGGGAAAATACCTGGCAAGGAACACTCTTCTAAGGTCCTCCCAAGTTGTTATCGAATTGGCAGGGAGGGAATCTAACCAATCGTGAGCTTTCCCTCTTAGAGAGAATGGAAACAATCTTAGGCGTATTGCTTCAGATGTGGCACCATTTGCTTTGAGGGTGTCGGCTAATTGGATAAATGCCTTCAAGTGTTGATTCAGGTTCTCGGTAGTGAGACCAGCAAATTGGTTTTGTTGAACTAATTGTAATAGCGAGGGTTTTAGTTCGAAGTTGTTAGTTGTTATAGCTGGATTTACTATACTAGAACTAGGTTCCTCGTTAGATGGTTGGGCAAATTCCTTAAGCGGTCTTTGATTACGGTCCTCAGCCATAACTTTCTTCAACTTTCATATAAAGAGACGGGCTCGAGCGAAACATTCAGGTTCTACTAAAGGATCTATTAGGTTACCGGTGCTACGATTTCTACGCATCTAACGGCTAAATAATTAGCCTTAGTCTAAACGGGATAACAAAAAGGGTATGAAATTTGGCAAAGTTGGTCCCCGGAAACGGCGCCAAAAACTTGATGGGCTTTTACTGTATAGTCTAAATTATAACTGCAAGTGCACAGCCTATCAAAGTAATATATAAGATTATCGAACCAGAGACCAATTGTCAATCTATCGGCTTTATTGTTAAGGTGTTTATCTAAGGCAGATCAGTAAGGGATTGAGTTCAGTACAGGGAAATAAAAGCGAATAAAATTAAAGAGATAAAACAAACGGGATCGAATGTAAATCACGAGATCAGACAGTGTCCTAGCATGCATGTATAGTATTTACTTTTGGGCAATATTTTCCATTTATAGCAAAGAACTGTTTAACAGGAACTTGTAGCTTTTGCATACTAAGAACCGAGTTTACTCTTTAAATTAAATTCCTTTATTGTCACTTATAAAGGGTGCCTAACGCGTTAAAGAAGTAAACCTATTTTTAAGAAACAAGTTATTTTGACTTAGTGAAAAAGTGTTTTAATTTGGAAAACTTAACTTAAAGAGATCCTTGGCTTTTGACCAAGAATCAGATTTTAATCCCACAAACGCGTCCGCAAATAGTTTCAAAATCGTTTTCTAAAATTATATCAAGTAAATGAAAGCAATTAAATTAGAACCTTGCTCCAAATCAGAGGCTTGAATCTGATACAAGTCGTGGAAATGTAAAAGATAGTATGATAAACTTCAACCAAAGTGCTCCAAACTTGAATACAAACTCGCACACTCAAGTGTGATAACTTCCCTGTGATACGGTGGGAAGAACTGACTATTTTTGGAATGCTGGTTCGCGTTTGCGTTTGTTTTTGCAAAATTTCGCGGTAAGCAAGAGTCGCCACCGTCTTTTATTTTATCCAACAAGGAAAGGACAAAAGCACAGAAAAATTCCTTTTCGAGATGTTTCTCGGGTTCGGGAGGTAGATTATAGAAAGGGAAGCTGTTAGCACCCTTTCTATCCGTGGTTATCCACGGGCTCTTAGGTACTTGCTCATTGTGTTTTCAAAAAGTTTTGCTTGTCTTGTGTTCGTGGGTGTTGAAAAGAGTTTTCTTTAAAAACTTCGATTTAACTCTTGTTTCTGTCCTCAAGAGTGTATGAAGTGTTTTTGAAAACTTTGTTTGAAAAGTGTAAGTGCGAAAAATTTGTTTTGTTTTGAAAGAGCAAGTACCTGAGAACCTCTACCTACTCAAAAGGAATTAAACTGTGTAAATGTCCTTTAGACAGTGCCATCCCACTATTGAGGAGTAGGTAGCACCGTCGTTGGAGTTTTCGGGTCAATTCGATTAAGGGACATGTGGTCACTAAAGCAATGTTAGGACGCCTTAGCGGTAACCCTAATGTCTTAGATCATTTTTTATCGAGGCAACCGTTTCAAGGCAACTTTGATCTTTAGACAGGAGGACGACCTCTAAAACTTCCTATACTCAATGACCACGTTCGAGGCAACCAAGTGAGGCGTACCCTAGGAGTGGCATGTGCAAATGTGTCAATTTTCAGTTATGTTATCTTTGTACATGTTATGGTGAGCTACAGTTGATTTTAAATTAGGATAGATCTTGTCATGCATAGCCTATTATTCATACATCTAGCAGTTAATGGTTGCGGAAAATAAAACTAAGCTATTACAAGGCGTCGGGTACTTACATCGCCAAAAACAAACCCTTGAAAAGTAAATTGCGGAAAATAAATAAAAGCGGTAAATAATCCTAATTAAAACTATTACATCCTCGGAGCAATTACATTATATGAATCAAAACATGAATAAAAAAAAATCACACGCGCGAGAAAAATTGAATCGGAGAGTTTTTAGGGTTTTGACCCTTTTTTTGGAAAGAAAGAGATCTTTTTTGTTATTTCTTGCATTTAATTAAATTAAACCTAAACTAATTAATTAATTAAATAAAAAGAGGAATATTTTTGGGTTTTTGAATGTTTAAGGAAATAAAAAATAAAATGATTAAATATATTAAAAACCTAATTCTAATCAATTTTAATTTATTGCGAAAAATATTAAAATTATGCCTGAATTTAGGGCACACTAATATCTGGTTGACTCCGGGCTTCTTAGTATTTGTCCAGTTAAACTGCTATTTGGTCGAAATCCAAGCTTCACAATGTCTTGTACTGTTATCTGGTCGTAATCCAGGCTTCACAATACCTCACTTCTTATCTGGTCGAAATCCAGGCTTCAGAAGAAATCAAGTGGTTATCAGGTCGCATCCGGGTTTCTCTTTGACTGTTGGGCCTACTAATATCCGGTCGAATCCGAGCTTCATAGTAATTGGCCGGGTAAACTGCTATTTAGTCGAAATCCAAGCTTCGCAGTGTCTTGTACTGTTATCTGGTCGTAATCCAGGCTTCACAATACCTCACTTCTTATCTAGTCGAAATCCAGGCTTCAGAAGAAATCAAGTGGTTATTCAGTCGCATCCAGGTTTCCCTTTAACTGTTGGGCCTACTAATATCCGGTCGAATTCGAGCTTCATAGTAATTGGCCGGGTAAACTGCTATTTGGTCGAAATCCAAGCTTCACAGTGTCCCTCACTGTTATCTGGTCGTAATCCAGGCTTCACAGTGTCTCTTACCGCTATCTGGTCGTAATATAGGCTTCACGATGTATCATACCATTATCTGGTCGAAATCCAGGCTTCATGGTGTTCGGGGAAATCAAGATACTATCCGGTCGTAATCCAGGCTCCATAACTTGTGTTAAAGATATACCACTATCTGGTCGTAATCCAGGCTTCGTAGTATTCTTGGATGCTATCTGGTCGTAATCCAGGCTTCACAATGTCTTCTACCATTATCTGGTCGTAATCCAGGCTTCATGGTCTTGTATTACTATCTGGTCGTAATCCAGGCTTCACAATAACTTGTTGAGCTGTTATCCGGTCGCAATCTGGGGTTCACGGCTTGTTGGGGATTAAACTATTATCCGGTCGAATCCAGGCTTCATAGCTTGCTTTTAAGAGATACCACTATCTGATTATAATCCAGGCTTCACGACAGTCTGATACTATTATCCGGTCGTTCTCTGGGCTTCACAATATGCTGTAGAAATCAAGATATTATCCGGTCGTACCCGAGCTTCATAGCTTGAGTTTTGTGAGAATTTGGTTATATCTTTCCTGAAAGGTAAAGGTTAGTTGTATGTAATGTATGATATGTATCAGGCAATGATGTTCTCAAAATAAATGAGACGGTGTTGTATGATGTGTATATGCATGTCATGATGTATGGATGTGTAATGTTTTTAGGATATTCTCTATTTGGGGAAAATAAATCTCGGATTGCTGCTAGAGAATATGAAGAGTTTCGCTCGCTGATTATAACGGTCGAAGATGATTGGGAGAATAATCCTGCTGAAGAATATATTGGTGAGAGAATGACTCTGTGGGGAAAAGATACTTTGTTGAGGATTTGCTGATCTTGGAGAAGTAACCCTCGACTGTGGATGAATTACCGTTGCTGGCGATGATAAACTCTGTTGGGGATTGAGCTTCTTGTTTATGGAAGAGATGAACTCTGCTGGGGATAATCTTTTAGTGGCGACTTCACTGAGGATGATCTTTCAGACTCTACTGGGGATAATCTTCCAGACTATACTGGGGATAATCTTCTAGTGCTGGTGATAGATAAACTCTGCTTGGGGAGACTCTTATCGACTCATTCGCGGTTGCGAGCCTCAGCTGGGGAGAATTAACACCACTGTCCTTCTCTTACTCTGTGGGGAGTGAATGTATTTTTTAGTCATATCCTTCAGCTAGATCTATCCCTGTACCTGGTGAATAGAGCAACTGTAAGGTCTGGACATTTCTTGTTTGCCCCTGTTTCTGATATTACGAGTAATCGTCTTTTGTTTCGCATGTAAATATTTATGAGCAGCAATTATTGTCAAATGCATATATAAAAAATGAACATTGGACGTTATTGCAAAACAAAACAGAAAAAGGAAAATAATTTTTGAAATTTCTTTGTGAAAATGAATTGTATTGATTTTGAATTTGGCCTGTAAAATAGGCGTTTTGTATAAGAGGCTGACGTCCTAGTAAGAGAACACCGTCGAAATGATAGAGTTTATACAATTCGTGAAAAACAAAGAAAAAACAGCTATGTGAACAATCCCACTGGGTTCCAACTCTGCTATTGCCTTTATGTCCTTGAGCATCTCATCACTTCGCTACTTGGTTGAAGGTAGATCAGATTGATTAGTGTCGTCCGAGCTTGATAGTCGATACTGGAGTCTGGTTGCAAGGTGATCCAATGAGACATAGTGTTACGCTTTGATCCCTAATTTTTGCCTAGACCGCCCTTTCGGGTTTTCAGTCCACCGGGATACTCTTTTTTGCCCAAGCTGCCTTTTCAGGTTTTCGACTTGCCGGGTGTACACTTTTTTCATTTTCATCCCTTATTTTTTCCCGAACCCTTTTGGCTCGCCGGGAAGCCCTTATTTTTGCCTAGGCCCGTCGACCTAGCGGATCTTTGATTATGCGTAGTATTTTTTCACTATGTCTGCATTGACGGGGTGAGGAAGGTCGTCACCATCCATGGTGGTTAGAATCATAGATCCTCCTGAGAAAATGTTCTTAACCACAAATGGCCCTTTGTACGTAGGGGTCTATTTGCCCTGGGATCACCTTGTGGCAGTATGATGCGTTTGATCACCAGATCCCCGACTTGATATTCTTGTCGTCTAACTTTCTTGTTAAATGCCTTGACCATTCGCTTTTGATACGTCTGACCATGACAAATAGCAATAAGTCTTTTCTCATCGATTAAGTTCAGCTGGTCAAGTCGGGTCTGGATCCAGTCGTCCTCGCTCAAACCTGCATCTTTCATAATCCGAAGAGAGGATATCTGAACTTCAATGGGTAAGACCGCTTCCATGCCATACACCAAAGAATAGGGTGTTGCCCCTGTCGAAGTCTGCGCTGAGGTACGGTACCTATGAAGAGAAAATGGTAACATCTCATGCCAGTCTTTGTATGTCATCGTCATCTTCTGCATGATCTTCTTGATGTTCTTATCCGGGAACTCGAAATTCATGGATTGGTAATCATCCACGGCCTGATGTGCCAAATGATCCGCCAACACACTCCCCTTGATTGCTTTTTGGGTTGTGTTTTTGGATATCATATTCGGTTAAAATCATTTGCCCTCTTGCTATTCTTCCGGACAAGGCAGGCTTTTCGAAGATGTACTTAATTGGATTCATTTTTTATATCAATAGGGTAGTGTAAGTCAACATATACTGTCTCAGCCAGCGAGCAGCCCATGCCAAAGCGCAGCAAGTTTTCTCAAGCAGTGAGTATTGGGTCTCACAGTCGGTAAACTTTTTGCTAAGGTAGTAAATAGCGTGCTCTTTTCGGCCAGACACGTCATGCTGCCCCAGCACACACCCCATTGAATTATCCAGCACTGTCAAGTATAAGATCAACGGTCTTCCTTCAATTGGAGGCATCATAATTGGTGGCTCTTGGAGGTTGTATGGCCCTCTCTTCCCGTAGTAACAGTCTATCAAGCTCCCCAGGCACTTCTCAATCATCCTCACCTTCGTCCTTGGCTTGGTTGATCGGATTTTTGAAGTCATAACCGGCAGTAGCAGAGTCGTTATCAATGGGACCCAAAGTGGATGTAGGTCATGATATGTGAGTGTGTGTAAGACAAATAACTGTTTTGATAAAGTGCAAGATAGAAAAGAAAAACAGGGAGCGTAAAATTTGTAATGCAAGAAAACGTCCAATGCTTTATTGATGATATATGAAAATGACAAATAGTAAGCCCTCACAAACAAAGCCACGATGTCTCGGGCAAGGCACCAGGCCGTAAAAGTTTCAAATTGTCTGTTACAAGTCTCAAAACAAAAGTCTATTACTGTGTAATAAAAGAAACGAGCACGAAGTCCTTCGCCGTCCAATTGTTCAAGCCACCGTTGGTAGTCGGGTAAATCCAGCTGTCGATGTCTGACTCTTTTTCATCATCTTCAATTGCATTCACTCCCGGATTACTGATACACGGAGGAGGTCTTCCAATTCGTGCATGCCGAACATCCCTTTGGGCTTCTGTAGTGAAACCCAAACCAAACTTGTCAGTCTTGTGTGCAAAGTCAGGGAGTTGGCCCCAATTCGCACTCCCACCTTTTTCAACAACAGCCCTAGCATCCTTGAGGGAAGCCATCTTCATTGGAGGTTTGTCAGCAGCAATTTCAGTCGACGCCAGAGTCTGGGGGACCTCTTCAAAGTTCTGGCACGGGGTTTCAATGAACTCCCCATCCATCTCCACATACCTAAAAGAGTTAAGGTGACTTACCATGTACTCCTCCTCACCCCGCACTGTAACAATCTTCCCCTTTACTGGATATTTTAACATCTGATGGAGCATAGAAGTTACTGCCCCAGCTTTATGAATCCATAGGCGGCCCAACAAGCAAGAATAAGATGGCCGAATGTCCATCACATGGAACGTAGACGCAAAAGTCTGGGAGCCAACCTTAACAGGGACATCCACCTTTCCATGTACCATCCTTTTGGACCCGTCAAAGGCCCTAACCATAATATTACTTGGCTTCAGAACCAACCCTTCACAATCCACCCGATCTAATGCCTTCTTGGGTAAAACATTTAAGGAAAACCCAGTATCCACCAGCACGTGGGCCAAAGTAGTTCCCCTGCACTCGATCGAGACGTGCAGAGCATCATTGTGATTCCTTCCTTTGGAAGTTAGATCTGCGTCGGAGAAACCCAACCCGTTGTCAGCGGTCAAACTAGCCACACAGTCTTTGAATTGATCAGCAGATGTTTCCTGTGGCAATGCGCAGTTTTAAGGAAAGCAATTAAAGCCTTAGCATGGGCTTCTGAGCACAACAATAAAGATAACATGGATATCTTCGACGGGGTTTTCCCCAGCTGTTCGACTACGTTGTAGTTGCTTTTCTTGATAATCTTCAAGATTTCCTCTATCTCCTGCCTAAAGGTTTGAACAATGACTTTTTTAGGCGCCTCCATTTGGGCAGGCCCACCTGTAACTTCTTTGCCCCGAGTGTCAGATTACTCGGTGACAGGGGTGATAATTGGTGTAAGAATCGGAACAGTAGCTGATGTACTGGCAGATGGAGTGACAACAGGCTTCTGAACAGTTGGAGGAGAAATCCCAGGAGAGAAAAGTCTTCCGCTTCGGGTGACCTTGCTAGACCCAAAAATATTGTTGACATCAGTATCAGCCTCTTCAACATTCAAGTCTTATTTAATCCCATGATAATACACATCGGCCCCATAGTGCCACGGGACAGCTTTATCCGAAGTGTAAGGGATAGGTCCAGGAATAGTAATGATTAATGGAGAAACTCTCGGAACAGATGTAATCCTAACAGGCTTTCTCGAGGAAGCCTTGGAAGAATTGGAGGAAATGGTTATTATGGAAACATCTTCAACAGTAATCAATGGAATCAAAGTCTTCTCGAACAAGATCTATTTGTTATCCATCAGGAGTTAAACACCTGACTTCAATAGATGGCAACCCGCAGGTAGGATGAAACATAGGTGGCAACCTTCGTCACAGCCCGAAAATAAACCGGCCAATAATAGGTTCTTCTTAACGGTTATCAACAGAGTAGAAATGTCTTCCACAGAGGTCACAAACGAATCATCAACCACAAAATTTACTCCATGCTTGGGCATAGGAGCAGTCATGACATTAGGCTTTTCTGGTGCGTCAAACTCGATTTCTTTAGCTTCAATCAAATCTTGCACCTTATTCCTTAAGGCCCAGCAGTTGTTGGTATCATGCCCTGGGCTATCAGAGTGATAGGCACAGCGGGCATTCGGATTATACAACGGAGATGTGGTACTGGGATTCTTCGGAGCTTCCCTCAGAGTAACCAGGTTTGTCTTCAACAATTGCGGTAAAATTTGAGATAAGGTCATACTGAGCTGAGTATACTGTCTTTGCGGTCTCTCTACTCTTTGCTGATTGTTGCGTTATGGGGCAACAGTAGGTCTTGATATTACCACCACATTCACTGCTTGGCAGCGCTCAGGTCGATTTTGGCTCCTCGAGCTGTAAACTGCACTAGATTCTTTCTTGAAAGGCTTCTTCTCTGTACTTGACGAAGCACCTTTCTGTATCTTGCCACTTATAATACCAGCCTCCACTCTCTCCCCAGTCATTATCAATTCAGTGAACCCAGACGATGAACTTCTGATCAAATGATTGAAATATAGACCAGAAAAAGTCCCAAGAAACATATCCACCAACTCCCTATCAGACAAAGGGGGTTGTACTCTTCCCGCCAGATCTCTCCACTTCTGAGCGTAGTTCTTAAAACCTTCGCTCGCACCCATAGACATACCCTAAAGTTGAGTACGCGTGGGAGCAAGGTCGGCATTATACTGGTATTGCTTGTAAAAAGCAGCAGCAAGGTCCTCCCAGTTACAGACATTAGCTCCTTCCAGTTGATAGAACCATTCAAGTTGAGTCCCTGACAGACTATCTTGAAATAAATGAACCCAGAGGTTCCTATCAGCAGTATATGGTTAAATCTTTCTGACGTATGAGCAGAGGTGTGGCTTTGGACAAGATACCCCTTCATACTTAGCAAAGATAGGTGCTTTAAACTTGTGAGGGATCACCACTCTCGATGCCAGCCCCAAATCTCCAAAGTCTAAACCGGGAACCTTCTGAATCTCCATGGCACTCAGACGGTCTTCAAGTTGCTTGTACCTATCCTCAGCAGGAGGGTACTGGTATTCATCAAAATCAGTGTGACTGTCAGAAACCACAGGGTCAGGACCCTTCCTTTCCTCTTGATTCTCTCCTCCTCTAGATGAATGAGACAGATCAGCTTCCTGTCGCAAATTATTCCCGAATCTGTGACCCATATTCAACAGAACCACCCTCTTCTTCTTCTTCTTGTCTTTCAAGATGAGAGTCTTCAAATCTTGCTGCCCTTTGGCCAGGTTCAGGAACATCTCCTGGAACTGAGCATTCTGAGCTTGAAGAGCCTTAATTTCTTGATCGGTAGGTGTTTCAGAAGACATGTTGTGCTGAAATAAACAGCGAAGAAGATAAGAAACTTGTAAGGGTACCTGTAATGAGGTGCATGGTAATGGAATGCGTATGAAATGATTTCAAAGACTTAGGGAGATTCAAATTTGTAAACTAAAATAAAACACACTTTATTAGATTAAAACTTGAAACAATGTTTAACAAATGCCTTTAAGGCGTTACAAAATAAATACTGAAAAGCAAATCTAAACTAGAAACAATAAAAGACATCAGAAATCCCATGGTCGTTTTCCCTTCGTGCTGACATAATCGTTGATTGTCCTCTCATTCTCAAGCTGCCTTGTAAGCTTCAAGATCTTCCGCTCCTGCTCATGATACTTCTCTCTGTAGGTATCACTTTCTTCCTTTAACTGGATCCAAGATCTCTTCAATGCCCCCAAATCAGTAGGCATATAGGGATGGAGGATTGTATAAGGAACACCTTCTTCATCAGTATGCTCTATAATCACCGGCAAAACAACTTCATATGGCATCCCCAGCTTTTGAGCACAGGCTCGAACCCACTAGAGATAAGGTTGCATCGGGAGAGAAGTCTTCAGTCCCAGCTCATGTGGGTCAGACCTGTTCACCCTGCCCCAGGCTCGTATAAATCTGCGGCGATGTCCCTCAACATCCCCCTTGTAGTCAAAGACAATGTCTGTAAGCAGCAGCTCATGGGGACCGTCCCTCCGAGCTCGTCCAAACTATCGTAAAGCCAAACAAGGGTTGTATGTTATTCCCCCTAGAATTCCAAGCAATGGAACATTGGGGTATTCCCCACACCGATCAATGACAGCTACCTTTTCCATATCTTTAGAAATCCAAAGGATGTCCGTATGAGCAAGGGACATGATTCTTTAAGCCCAACCTACACATTCCTCATTCTTCAATACATATTTAGGGAGGTGACAAATAAACCACCTCTCCAGCAGCGGTGTACAACACATGAGAGTTCCCCTTCTCCGCACAGCACTGGTATAGAGAGCATGTAGAATATCACCTAGAAGAGTAGGCACTGGGTTACGAGACATAAAGATCTTGACTGTGTTCACATCGACGAAAGAATCTGGATTCAGGAACAGAACCAAGCCGTAGATGAGGAGAGCCAGGATGTCTTCAAATGCTTGAAAGTCCAAACTATCCCAGAACTGTTGAGCTTGATCGATCAAAAACTTAGCCAAGAAACCTTTAACCCCACTCTGAGTCTCCCAGTTAGATACTACATCATCCATTTTTAGATGTAGGGCTGAAGCAATATCCTCTGGCCTAAGAGCTATCTCCAAACCTGTAAAGGGTGTCTGCTCTAGAACAGATATACCCAGTAAATCAGAAAATTCCTCCAAAGTAGGGACTAACTGATAGTCCGGGAAGGTGAAACAGTGATGCAATAGATCAAAGAACTAGAACAACACGCTCATCATTTTCTCATCCAACTTTGAAGTGACCAGGCTAAGGAGATAACCATGTCTTCTAACAAATGAAGAAGTATCAGGAACCTTTGAGACTAACTCTCTGAGCTGAGCAGGGATTTGCATAAAGTTGACTCGAATGGTATTTCTGCGCATAGTAGCCATGATCTGCAAAACAGAACAAAGATGAATCCCCTCGGTCTTTGAAATGGTTAGTCTAATGAAATATGCATGTGATTCCATGATGCATGATGTCATGATAAAAACACACCACAGGTATCACAAATAGCAAACATGGTAAGGGCAAACAAGTCACACAATAGCCCTTGAGTTTAGGCTTGTATGGAGACTAGGTACTACCCTCTTACAGTTTAGTTGGTTCAACATGTCCTAATAATAGTAACCGGGTTCTAGAGGTTCTTAATATCACTGACCATCCTCTATCGATCATAGTTTCAGCTCACGCAACCTTTTCTTGCAGCCGGAACCATCTCGAGAGTATGGTCTCAATGAGTGTAGCATCTTGCTACTTCCTATGGCCAAGTTGGTCAATTATAGGTTCTAAGGTCAGTTGATGCTTAATGACCCATATAGCAGCCCCATACTCTCCTTGTTCCTCCACAAGGGATATCGGTACCAACTAATATGCCACATCAACGTAACTACTGCTTTAACCGTATCAGTCTATGTCGTACAGTTCCCTCAATCTATTGCTACTTACCTAAAAGGTGTCCCCAGATTCGGGTTAGGATCTATAGTAACTCCGATACAAAGCCCACAAAGATAAAGCAATCAAATCAAACAATAGAAAACAATATGGTGAACTAATCCTAAGATACACCCCACTTATTTAGTCCCCAGCAGAGTCGCCAGTTCTGTGATACGGTGACCAGAACCGAGACTGCTTTTTAGTAATGCTGGTTCGCATTTTGCGTTTGTGTTTGCAAAATGTCGCGGTAAGCAAGAGTCGCCACCTAATTTTATTTTATCCAACAGGGAAAGGAAAAAAGCATAGAAGAATTCCTTTTTCGAGATATTTCTGAGTATGGGGGGTAGATTATAGAAAGGGGAGGTATTAGCACCCTTTCTATCCGTAGTTATCTACGGGCTCTTAGGTACTTGCTCATCATTTTCAAAATTGCTTCTTTGTGTTTGTATGATTTGAAAAGTTTTTGTTTTGACTTCGATTTAACTCTTGCTTCTGTCTTCAAGAGTGTTACAAAGTGTTTTTGAAAACTTTGTTTGAAAAGGAGTGTTAGTGTGAAAAAGTTTGTTTGGATTGAGCAAGTACTTAAGAACTAATCTACCTACTCGAAAAAAGAACCGTTATATGTTCATTTCCTTTAGATAGTTCTTTCCCACTATTAGTGAGTAGGTAGCACCGTCGTTGGAGTTTTGAGGGTCAATTCAAAAGGGACGTACGGTCACTAAAGCAATGTTAGGACGTCTTAGTAATAACTCTAATGTCTTAGATCAATTATTCGAAGCAACAATATCTGAGGCAACCTTTCCGAGGCAACTTTGATCTTTGGACAAAAGGATGACCACTAAAGCATCCTATACTCAATGACCGTTTACCGAAGGCAACCAAGTGGGAGTGTACCCTAGGAGTGCGCATGTGCGAGTGATTCAATTTCATATTATTTATGTTTGCACATTTTAGGGTTATCTAACCGTTTTAAAGTTAATCATACATTCTTGTCATGCATCCTAATATCATACATCTAACAATTTAATATTTTGCGGAATTAAAAGTGTGGAAGTTAAACTATGCTATTACAAGGCTTCGGGTATTTACATAGCCAAAAACAAACCCTTAAATAATAAAGCGATAAATGAAAATAAAAGTCCTAATTAACTATTACAACTTGTGAGCAGTTACAATAATAGGATAAAATAAAGTAATAAAGCGCGCGCGAGGAAAATTAGATTGGGAGAGAACTAGGGTTTTGACCCTTCTAACCTAATTAAAAGGAAAATTGTTTTTTGTTATTTTTAATTATTTTTAATAAAAGAATTAGGTTTTAAAATTAAATATACAAATCAATTAGCTAATTAAATTAATTAATGAAAATAATTACATGGCCTATTTTTTTGTTTTGATTATTTTAAGAAAAGAAAATATAATTAAATTAGAAATAAAAAACCTATTTATTCTAATTAATTTTAATTATATACAAAAAGGATTTAAAGTTATCTAAAATTAACAACCTAATTTAATTAATTAATTTTTTTGTATAAAAATAAATAAATATCCTAAATTTAATTGGATGAAAAAAATATTTGTGATTTTTTGATAAAAAAAGAAAATAATTAATTTGTTAGTAAAATAAATAAATTAAATTAAATAAAAATATAAAAAGGAATAGAAACTTGGGCCTGATTTGGAGATTTGGGGTGTGTGGACAGCAATCTGGCCCAAGAAGAATGAGGTCCACGTTGACCTCTGAGATCGCATGCCATGTGTTTGACTGGGCGTTTGGTGCTCCTTCATTGATGGCCCTTAGATCTGGCCATCTGGCAGGCTGGATGTTGAGGTTATATGGTGGACCTTTGGCTTGTGTACGCATGAGATTGCCTGAAAGAAAAAATCATGAAGCAAATTGGGGGACCTGGGACTCGAACCCAGGTCCTGAAGCACTTTACAACCACTGCGCCACTTGCTTTTGTTTGTACATAAAATAAATAACAATGATAATATATGAAAAGCAAAAACACTGAGTCAGAAATGCGCGAAATTCAAACACGCGAATGGTTGTCTGCCACGTCTTCATCTTCTCCAAGGATCTGTTGATTTAGACAACAGACCTATACCAACGGACACTCTCCGTAGCTAAAACCCTGGTGAAACAACCAGCTGAAAATCATCAAACAATGAAGTCGCCATCGAACGTCTTTTATCCCACATGTAGGGAAAGGTAAACATCGAGAAAACTTGATAAGGGATAAGTCACGGTCTTGCGACCGAGAGATCGGGTAAGGGAGTCTGTTACGCGAGGGGAAGGTATTAGCACCCCACACGCCCGTAGTACTCTACGGTATCCACTCTTGTTATCTATCTTATGGGTGTGTTTAATCTATGCTTACTGTTTACTATACTACTAAAGGGAGAATGCATGCAAAAGAAAGGGGAAAAAGAATGTAGGGAAAATAAAATTGTGCTCGCTTGGGCCCTACCCCAATGCCTAAGTATTCGTTTTGAGGAATCAGAGCTACCGTAGTTCGGCTCATATGTTTTTGTTTGTTTGTGTTTTTTGTGGACGAAGTCAATTCCGCCTTCTGCCGCAGCTCGACCTTTGGAGACTTATGCATTGGCACATAAGTAAATTAATCGTGTCCTTACCTGAAAAGGGTTTCTTAGAAAGAGGTGCTCGAGCGCACAAAAGATTTGAGTTGATTTGTATTTTCGTTGCAGATAATGACCAGTCGACCTCAAGAGAGAGATATTAGCCATTTTTCCACTTAGTCATGAAAGGAGTCTTTGAGAATTGAACCTCACCTAGACTTGAGATGGAGAACGATAAGGTCGAGAAGAGACCCGCTTATCATTTCCCGTACTAAGCAAAAGCGTGATTCTCATCAGTAGTTTTAAAATGCTTTGAATTTTGAAAAGAAAAAGAAGTTTTTGTTTTAGATGCGTATGCGAAAAAAGTTAAAGGGGGATTAGCCTATTTCTAAACATGATGTTATCGTGTGTTGTTAGACCTAAGTCAAGAATGAATGAGGGAATTCTACCTAATGTTGGCATGCATATGGTTTATGATAACGCCCTGTTTCTCATGATTTATATAAAGTGATAACGAAATGCAATAAAATGAAGAGAAGTGTAAGAGTAGTAGCGGAGGCTACCAAAGTGAGCAAATCGTCAAGAGCGAATGAAAGAACTGAAAAAGCAAGGAGTGCGCGTCGAGCAAGCTTCACCAAGAAACAAACAGAGTCAGAAACAATATTCAACTAAGATAAAGGCAAACACGTATTGCGAATGCGAAGCATAATCAGAAGTTCCTCGTACAATGAACAAACGCGTCAAAAAATAACGTGGCATTATTCAAGGATCAGAACTTGCCTCTAAACCACTCCTCATGCCAATGAAATTGAATCAAGGATACAAAATCGACAAGGACGTATAAAAATCTTAATTCTAACCATATACTAAACACTAATTTAATTAATTCATACGCTAATAAAAAAATATTAAAAATATCAACAAGTCGGGAATCACCGTATTAATATCCACACCAAATTTCAGAAAGAAATCATGAATGAATCATCAATAATTAATTACAAAAATTAAGGAATTAAAGTAAAAAATCACAAAGAATAAGGTGGTGTAAGGATCAGATCTAGGGGTGTTGTATAGCAAGCTGATGTTAGGCCCATTGTAGAAGCGAGGTCCAATTAGCATTTTTTTTGTGCATGATCTAAGATCTACCAAAAATTTGATGATGGGCCTGAAGATTAGGATTTTTTGGTCCATCCTTATATCCATGAACTTGATTCAGCCCTTTTTTTATTTTTATTGTTATGATATTAGAATAATAAGTAAAAAAAATTGAAACTAATAACAATAAGTAAAAAGGGATTAGGGTTAAATGTATTGACCCATGAGCTACTTCGCCCTTCCTCTCTCGCGGCGCACACATCCCTTCCGCCGTCTTCTTCTTCGCCTCAACATTTCAATTCCGGAGACCTCCGTCTTCATCGCGACAACGTCCTTCAATCACCACACCCTGCCGCTCATCCATCGTCATCTCCGCTTCTGTGATTCTTATCATCGTCTCAGATTCGTTCGACCTTGCTTTTGGATTTCCGATTCGCCTTCCTAAACCTACCAATCCAATCTAACAAACAACAATTGTAGTAATGAGTGAAGGAGATTTACCAACCCGGGAAGTGTCTGGCGCCTCTTTGACGGTGTTGTGTTGACGAGAAATGCCGAGATGAAGGCTCAGGTATGTGCATTTTCCTTCTTCTTCTATTTTTGTTTTCTAATTTCTGTGTGCCTTTTCTTTTCTACCTTCTACTCTTCGATTTTGATGTTGTTGCGATTGCAGAATAAAGCAGAATGTGCGGTTATCTATGGAGTTGATTGAAGAATGTTGAATCGCAAAACTACTGAAGATTTAAGATTGAAGGTTGATGATGTATGAAGATGAAGAATGGAGTGAAGTTTTCTGCAGAGAGAAAATTGAATGGAGTTTCAAAAAAGGTTGAAGGTTATGGCAATGAAGCAGGGAGAGAGAGTGCAGAGAAGATTGAAGATGAAGAATCGGTTGAAGAGAGTGTAGAGATAGTGCATAACAATGAAGATTGAAGAATGTAAGCCAAGATTTAGAGAGAGGTTTTCAGTCTTTGTTGCGGGTTCTCTCAGCCAATTAAAGAATCAAGCCATCATAGGTATCTCTGAATTTTTCTTTTTTGTTAGAATTTTTCTCCTCATTTTCTGTTATACCTGTTAGAAAGTTGGTTAGATATTATCCATCTGTTAGGAAGTTTTTGAGTTTGTTATAGAATTGGTTAGGTTTTGACAGGGTTGTTAGTTGTTTGTTGTTGGTTTTTGTTATAGAGGTTAGGATTAGTTATGAATCTGTTAGGAGTTGGTTATCAATTGGTTAGAGGTTTGAGGGATGGGAGGAATGGTTTTTGGGTTTGGTTACTGAATTCTATTATTTCTATTGGAGTTTGTTGGGAAAATTGGTTAGGGAAAAAAAGTTTGTTAGAAGTTTTTTGTGGTTGTTTGACAGTTGGTTACGGTTATAGGAAGTTACTTAGTAGTTAGTTAGTTAGGGAATTTGTTAGCTTAAATTCTGTTGAAGTTTGTTGCATCAGTTATGAATCTGGTTATAACAGTTAGTTCTGGTTATTCTGTTTTGATTTTCATGGACCTGCTTTCGCGGTCTTCCCTTCTATTTTGCGTACCTTCTCTTTTTTAATTTATTCTCCAACTTCAATTCTTTTCTCTCTATCTTGAACTGATATCCTGATGAATGAAATTTGACAACTTCTTTGCGTCTCTAACATGTTGGTGAATGTTATTGATTGGTTTTTGTTCTGTTTTGAACCATAGCATATTCATAGATGTCTTAATTTGGGTTTATGCTATGGTACAGGTTTGGCCTTGGAACAACATGAAGAAGGTGACGAGTTTGACGTAAACAGGGTTGTGCAAACTGTTTTGGATGATAGGATAGTTTATCAATCCTGATTTTCTCTATATGCTTTAAACATGTCTGCAACTTGTGTAACAGTGGTTAACAACTTTCTGTCATGAATTTTCTGGTTTTAAACTGAACCAATTTTATTTTCTTGATTTCCCACCATTTTTGTTATCTCCTCTACATTCTGGTTTATTCTGAACTGATATGGTGATCTGGTTTCTTGAGGAAAAAAATGCAAGGCTGCCCATTTGCTTGAATAAAAGTCGGGTCTGATTTTACGGTATGGGCGAAGGGAATGAGGAAAGAATGTCCCGGGCATATGCATTGCTAGAAGTTTGAGAAGTGAGCAAGGATTGAGGATGAAATAACATGAAGATTAAAGATGAACGACATAGGTTTAGAATTGTATTTGTATTATGAAATTTGTAATCCTTCCCATATAAAAGATTCTTTTAAATTGTGTACTTCTTCTTGAATAACTCTTGTATGGAACTTGGACACTAATGGAGAAGCTTTACCTATTTCTTTCTTTTCTTTCAAATTGAACTTTGCTGACAGTTCGGTAGTGTGATGAAATTAGGAGCACAAAATCTCTTGAATTCAAATATCAATTTTCTCAAGCGCTCAAAGTATTATCTTTTATAGTTTCCATGGAATCGTAATTTTTGTACCCCAAAATTTGCCCTCGCATTTTTCCTCAAGAAATCACAGCTTCAGGCTTTTCCTGATCTTTCAAACTAGCTCAAGAATCGGTCAAACGGACTTTTCTCGTCAGTCAGACGCAATTAGGGTTTTATTGATTTTCAGGGCTCTGGAATGTTTCAAACAGTTGGCTTAGGGTTTTAGTTGACTTTGGCTCAGTTTCGACCAGGCGAACGTTCTTTGGAATTTAATCAGGAATTAGGGTTTTGTGGGCACGTTCTCAGAAGGATTTAAATTCTACAGCACTTTGCAAGTTATTCCGAGATTTAGGTTGAATTCGCATTGTTTGATTTAATCAGTAAAAGAAGGCATTTGGTTGAATTCACGTTTGTTTGATTGAACCAGTCAAAAGATACATTCAGTTTGGATTTACAGTGTTTGGTAAGAAATCAGTAAAAAGGGGAATGCGTTTGATCAGTTATTGCGTTTGACTGTGCTTTGCTTTGGATGATGGAAGCGCCAAGTTCATTATTTTGATCAACGTTGAATCAATGTTTAGTTGATTATTTATTATTCTAAGGATTAAATAGCTGGAATTTAATTTTCAGTTATTTTAATTTAAAGAACTATAAATAATAAGTAAATATTTGAAAAAAGGAGGAAATAGAATTAATTGGATAATAAAAACTTTTATTTATTTTTAAATTATTCGCACAATTATTGTTTATAATTTATTTACAACAGTGATTTTACAAGTAATTTAAACCTAAATAAAACTATCCTAAATATTTTTTCTAATCTTCATTTCTTCATCTGCTATCCTTTGCTCCCCTCCATTCAATTATTCATCTGCAAAAGAAAAAAAGGAAAGTTAATAGCAGATAGATAAAAGAGACAGATATAAAATTCATCATTAAGGGCCACTGGTTAGGATCGGTTAACCCTCTCTGCAAATCACGGGATTTCTCCCGGTTCACAAAGAGGGACGAATTTTTATTTGCTAAAAATGAATGCACAAAAGTCAAAATTGCACAATTCAAAAATTGTCCAAACTGCATAAGTTCAAATCTCAAAACTCCAAAGTGCAAATCAAACTACAAAGTCCAAACTGAAAAATTCAAACTTGCTGTCAAACTGTCACAAGGCTACCCAAGCTATCAAAGAAGAAGATTTGAAAAGATACAAAGTACAAGAAGCTGTCAAAAGAAGGGACAAATATGCAGAGGAAAATTGATATGCAAGCAACTATCTCATTTTCATCATTTCCCAAGTGGCCCTTTCAGAAAAAGAAAGTACAAAGCATAAATAATATCTTAATGCAAAACTGTACTGGAGAGAGAAGAAAAAGAGAGCAAAGAAAGTTGGCTTTGAGGCTTTAGGCAAGAAAGAAATATAAAAGAACTGAACACAGTACAGTAAAGGGAGGGGAGCAAAACCAATACAAAAAAATATACAAAACTGATAAGCCTCCAAGTCCCAAAGAACCTTGAACCTGTTTGTTTACAAGCATAAGAACCAAAAGCCTCACCCTGCCTGTCAAATAACCAAAACCAGAAAAGCCTTAACAACCAGATAACACACAAGCCTGCACCTGCTGAAACCTCACAAACCTGTACTTGTACCATTCAAACTCAAACACAAAAACCAGTTGCCAAAAGGCCATTAACCTGCATTAAACCTGTTAAGCCTCAAGCCAAGCAAAAAACCTGTCAAACACCTTAAACAAACAAGCGTGGAACATGTCCTGCCTTAACCATCAACCTACAAACCTCTGTCAAGTATCATACCTGCCTAAGCACAAACCTAAAGCCATAAACCAGTAGAAACCTCAAAAGGCCATAAACCAAACAAATACCCAAGGCCATAACCAAAACCAGTTCACCCAACCTGTAACCCTCAAGCCCTCAAAAAGCACCATCATTGGGCAAAAGGATAATGAAACAAGCATTCCAAAGGCAACAAGACGGTTGAAGATAAGGAAGCATATTCAAGCATACTCAAGCATTCAGGTTCAACTCTGAGCCCTCAGAAAGACATCATCACTGGGCAGTAAAAAAGGCAAGCATTCAAGGCAATGGAAGGAAGAGATAAAGAAATACTGAGGCAACTCAGAACAAGGCAGCATTAACAAACCAAAGAAGCATCAAGGCCACACAAGTGTACAGAAGGCAACTCAAAGTAAGGCATCAATCTCAGCATATTCAAGCATACGAGAGACAAAGCGTACCAAGGCAACCAAACAGAAACATTCAAGGCGACAAGAGAAAGAAGAAAAAAAGGGGCTTTCAGATATATTATCAACATCATAAAGCTTAAAGAAAGGTACAGAGATACCAAAATCCAACGAAGTGAACTAGCTCACACCGCGTCTTATCTCGCTCTGCCCTTGGCCGCCCTAGGTGCTCCGGTCCTCCTCACCTCCTCTCCCAAAAAAGGTATAACCCTTTATTTCTTTCTTCTCCACATCTCATGCGAACATTGAACAACATAAAAGAATCAAGAGCAAATAAAAACATGCGAAGGCGTCAAACATACCAAATAAAAATCAGTACCTTGTAGACCTTTGCTTACACGACCTTGGAGAAGAGGGAGCTGACTGAAGCATCTGGTGGCTAGGGCGAGAAGCTCAGAGTCCTGAATCTATGGCGAAAAGATGGACGGAGAAGACGAAGTGACCACAAGCGGCGCTTATGTCGCTCACAAACCCTAAGCCAAATATCCCAAATGAACAGAAAAACAATGAACCCTAAGCTATTCGTTTCAAACCTTGGGCCTTGCCCGTTTCAACCACGCCTAAAGCCCACTGTATTCCAATTCACACCCCCCCCCCCCTTTTGAGCCCATTTCTAACTTATTTCAAACCATTTTCTTTATCATCATATTCCTTTTTTTATATACATAAATTAATATAACCCTTTTTTTTATTTATTTACATCAAATATTGATTTTCTTTAAAATTACATTTTTAATTACAATATTTTTCCTCTAACTTAAATCTTGTTACTTTGTATATTATTACATTAATATAAAAATATACAATTAAAATGTAAAACCCTTTTTCTTTTAAGTAAAATACCTTTCTTTGTATAGTAATACATTAATACTAAAATACATAAAAATACATTTTTAATTTAAAACATTTAATTTAAATATTCTTTGTACATACATATAAAAGATACATTTTTTTATTACACAATATAATTAAAATTGAAAACACCTTTTTCTTTTAATTAAAATATTCTCTTTGTACATAACAAATAAAAATACTTTTTTTTATATATACATAATTAGAACTTAAAACATTTAATCAAAACATTCTTTTTGTACATATCAAAGAAAATACAAGATTACAAAAGATTAATTAAATAAATATCTAATTCTTTTCTTTAAGTTAAACAATATTTAATAATACTCTTTTAAATTCACATTTTCCTAACCTGTAAATAATTACATATACAAATATAAATACGCATATACACATACACTTACACAATATACTTATATTTGATACATTATACATTTGCTTATTTTGTATATACGTTACATTTACATTTGATCGATTCGATTTGGTTGTAATCTATTGGACACTATATTCCTAAGTCTCATCCCCATTCGTAAATTTGTACCCCCACTCCCGGATACTTATTTTGTAATAGCGTAGACTTTAAATTCTTGCAATTTACCATTTTCAGTTATACCATGGTTAGACCTAGGGTTTGCATGTACATAAAATCAAACGCTAGATAACCTAATACAAGACAAATACATGAAATCAATACACAATCACACTTGCACCCTCTAGGGTAATCCCACATGTTGCCTTCCAAAATGGGCCATGCTTGCACGTCGAGTATCTTTGGCAAAACAAATTCAAATGATCATAAGTCCCTCGATGACGCTTTCGAAAGTTGCCTAAATGGAATGATCATAGTCCCTTCAAAGCAAATTGCCAAAGACACTTGACATCATTGCATTCATGGTCCATACGATGACCCGCGCCCGTCCCGAACAAACATCCTAAACGCAAGATTGTCCATCAAATTCAATGGTGGAACAAAATTGTTAAAAAGGGTTGAAAACATAGAAAAAAAACCTTTGAGTACAATAGGATAGACAAAACTCTTAGTTACTTGAGATCAACTTGCAAAAACACTTGCCTTCTTTTCAAAAACCACACTCCACAAACACTTTCAAAACAAACTCTCAAAAACATTTGAAACATCTTTTCGAAAAGATACACATCTTTGTAAAACATTCGAGTAAAGAATTGTTACAAGGGTAGCCTAAGACAAGGCATCTTCTTCCAAAACATTTTTCAAAAACACACACACATACACACCATTTTCAAGCAATCGAAAATCAAGGCAAGTGATCTAAAAAACCAAGTAACTAAGAGCCCATGGATAACCATGGATGAAAAGGGTGCTAATACCTTCCCTTTTCATAATCTACCCCCCGGACCCACGAAATATCTCAAAAGGTTTTTGCTGTGCTTTTTTAACCTTTCCTTTAGGATAAAATAAAAAGTCGGTGGCGACTCTTGCTCAACCGAACAAGTGCGAATACAAACGCAAAACTCACAGTCAGTTCTCCCACCGTATCACAGTAATGATACGGTTACTCAAATGTAAATTGTAATGGTCATGAATATGAAGTCAAGTATGGTCAAGGCGTGGTTTTTTGAGCTCGTCTTGTAAAACAAAGTTGAATGATAGCTCCCCTTTTTTATGGCTTGTTGCTTGAACTCCAAGGAGACCCGCTAAATACATTCCCCAACTTTGTATGCTTAACAAGTAAAACATGTAGCCTTGACGCCGTTTCGACAAACTTGAACAAATTTGAATTTTGTATCAAAAACTTGAATGAACACTTCACATTCCTAATTCAGCCCAATGAAACCTTAATTCACTTTGGTTTTTTTGTTCAATTCAACCCAAACTTGTATGCTAAGCACAAATATCCCGAAGAATGATGATACTTTACAAATCACAACATCTCTTTGACAAACCCCTTCTCAATAGATGATAATGATTATGCCCTGAGGGATTCTTTGCAGATGAATACGAAATATGGTACATGCGAATACCTTGATATGGAATGAACCTCAGGTAGAATGCTGACAAGCTCAAGTATGATAATGTATAAACCCTAATTTTTAGCTTCGTCTCATAAAACCTTGCAACTTGATATTGAGAAGAAAAGAATAGCCTCGTAGCTTGATGATGATAAGGTCCATGAAATGAAAACCTAGCTTTAAACAAATGATCGATGGAGAAATCAATTGAAACAAGCTTGTGCAAAGATGAAAGCCTTTAAAGTCATACAACAACCCTAGTTCCACAATATCACTGATCTTATACAAAATTATGTTGTTGATGAATGTATGCAATGTTAAATGACCTAATGGAAGTTATATATGTGGAAAAAATGCGTAAGCCAGATAGGAAGTAAAAGGGTAGGACAAATTTGGGGTATTACAGCTGCCCCTATTTAATCGTCTTAAACCTGAAAGTACGATTGGCGCATGCCTTTCGGAAGTTCAAGGTTGAAGATGATTAAATATCAATGCCAAAAAAATTTGTCCTGAGAGAGAGAGAGTAAGTGTTTTCTTTATTTATTTTTGTGTTATCTGCTGGGGAAAAGAAATTTGTTTTTTTCAATGAAGATACAGAGATTGGACTTGTAACGTGGCTTGATGCCAATACAAGACAAATGCTTGGTATGAAGAGACAGCGGACGAGGTCTACGGGCGACCTGCGATCCTAAGGTGATACATGAGAGTGATTTGATAGAGAACCTAGCCAAAGGGCGATCTTAGGTTCTAGGACAAAGTATATGGAAAGAACCTAGCCCAGAGGCGATCTCAGGTTCGACGATGATTTGAGAGAAGAACCTAGCCAAGAGGCGATCTCCGGTTCTAAGAAGGTGATATAAGGAGGAACCTAGCCGAGAGGCGATCTCAGGTTCGACGATGATCTATGGGAAGAACCTAGCCTACAGGCGATCTCAGGTTCGAAGAAGGTGATCTAAGGAGGAATCTAGCCAAGAGGCGATCTTAGGTTCGACGGTGATTTGGGAGAAGAACCTAGCCAAGAGGCGATCTCCGGTTCTAAGAAGGTGATATAAGGAGGAACCTAGCCGAGAGGCGATCTCAGGTTCGACGATGATCTATGGGAAGAACCTAGCCTACAGGCGATCTCAGGTTCTAAGAAGGTGATCTAAGGAGGAACCTAGCCAAGAGGCAATCTCAGGTTCGACGATGATCTATGGGAAGAACCTAGCCTACAGGCGATCTCAGGTTCTAAGAAGGTGATATAAGGAGGAACCTAGCCGAGAGGCGATCTCAGGTTCGACGATGATCTATCGGAAGAACCTAGCCTACAGGCGATCTCAGGTTCTAAGAAGGTGATCTAAGGAGGAACCTAGCCAAGAGGCGATCTCAGGTTTGACGACGATCTATGGGAAGAACCTAGCCTACAGGAGATCTCAGGTTCTAAGATGATCTATGGGAAGAACCTAGCCTATGGGCGATCTTAGGTTCGATGAAGGTGATCTAAGGAAGAACCTAGCCTACGGGCGATCTCAGGTTCTAAGAAGGTGATATAAGGAGGAACCTAGCCAAGAGGCGATCTCAGGTTCGACGACGATCTATGGGAAGAACCTAGCCTACAGGCGATCTCAGGTTCGACGGTGATTTGAGAGAAGAACCTAGCCAAGAGGCAATCTCAGGTTCTAATATGATCTATGGGAAGAACCTAGCCTACGGGCGATCTCAGGTTCTAAGATGATCTAAGGAAGAACCTAGCCTACGGGCAATCTCAGGTTCTATGATGATCTATGGGAAGAACCTAGCCTACGGGCGATCTCAGGTTCGACGACGATCTATGGGAAGAACCTAGCCTACGGGCGATCTCAGGTTCTAAGATGATCTATGGGAAGAACCTAGCCTACGGGCGATCTCAGGTTCGACGATGATCTATGGGAAGAACCTAGCCTACGGGCGATCTCAGGTTCGACGACGATTTATGGGAAGAACCTAGCCTACGGCCGATCTCAGGTTCTAAGATGATCTATGGGAAGAACCTAGCCTACGGGCGATCTCAGGTTCTAAGATGATCTAAGGAAGAACCTAGCCTACGGGCGATCTCAGGTTCTACGATGATCTATGGGAAGAACCTAGCCTACGAGCGATCTCAGGTTCTAAGATGATCTAAGGAAGAACCTAGCCTACGGGCGATCTCAGGTTCTACGATGATCTATGGGAAGAACCTAGCCTACGGGTGATCTCAGGTTCGATGACGATCTATGGGAAGAACCTAGCCTACTGGCGATCTCAGGTTCTAAGATGATCTATGGGAAGAACCTAGCCTACGGGAGATCTCAGGTTCTAAGATGATCTAAGGAAGAACCTAGCCTACGGGAGATCTCAGGTTCTAAGATGGTCTATGGGAAGAACCTAGCCTACGGGCGATCTCAGGTTCTAAGATGATCTAAGGAAGAACCTAGCCTACGGGCGATCTCAGGTTCTAAGATGGAAACATGGGTTACGACATGGTGATTGTTTAGATAAATGACACGGACGAGCATCAAGAAAGGTTAAACACGGACAAGTGTTTAGGGAACTGACTACCATACAAGAACTGGATTCAGAATGACAAAGTGTATTGATTTTGTTTGGCATTGAAAAGGTGAAGGTCACTGATTGGGGATTTTGGGCATGATACCTTCCTGTAGGGATGTATTGTTGTCCTTGAATAATTCAGGTTTTTCATGTAAGATACTTGATCTGGCTTATGCTTTGTATGCATGTTTTGAATTTCTTTTGACGCAAAGATCCACTCTGATGGATCAGCTACGCGCTTTTGAGGATGCAATGTTATGTAATGATAACTATATGCAATGAAAAGAAATAAACTTCATGGGGATAAGCGAAAGCTTGTTGGGAGCCATTGCTCATCACTGGGGATGTCAATACATATCGACGCTTGGAAGTCTGCAGTACCAAAGATCGATAGGGATACCGATAAAAATTTGCACTGGGGAGACCATGATACCAAAGATTGTTGATGACTCTGCTGGAGATTGAATTGCTGACAAAGCGAGTCTTTAGGTACGCTGTTGAATCCTGAATTGTACCATTGGGGAAGAGATAATTTGGCCAAACTCCCATACATCCTGAACCGTTGAGAGGATGACAGAACTGAATATGTCGAAGAATGGATACTGAACACCATGTGGATCCCTATGAATACATGTCCAAAGTTTACGCACACTGGGGAATTATCTCTTGAATCCCTTGGGGATAAGAGATGGGCATGGACACTTACGAGTGCCCCAGTTTAGCTTTGCGAATGCCCCGGTTGAGCTCTGCGAATGCCCCGGTCTGGCTCTGCGAATGCCCCGGTTGAGCTCTACGAATACCTCGGTCTGGCTCTGCGAATGCCCCGGTTTAGCTTTATTGGGGATGCTATTGGTAACTCCACTGAGGATGCACTTGCGCGTGCTGAGTTAAAAGAAGATTCTAGATTTTCTGAATTCATTTGGGGAATCAGACCCGAAGTTGTCTGTAGTAGATGGAGGCAGTTTCATGTGCTGGCTGGGTCAGGGTGACTGTCACAAATTGCTACCTGCAAGAAAAAACAACATTTGGAGTGCATATGACATCCCCACATGGTTATACATTGACGTGAAGTCAAGTTTTATCTTGGCTTGAGAATTTTTATTCCCCATGTTTCTAATGCCATGTTTAATTATCAAATAAAACATATTCTGCATACAAAAAAACATTTCATGATAATAAGAGGCAACTTTGATGAAAACAGATTTTATTGATTGCCCTGTGAATAGGCATCCGTACAAGGAAGCAACTCCTATATGAGGCAGCTGCAAAACAGGAGCGAAAAAAGTACAACAGGCATAAACGGCAATGAGATATGCTCGAATTTCCATTAAAACCGGTGTTGCTACAGTTCCCATATCCTAAGTTGTCTCAATGCCTTGCCTCCAAAGAGTAGTAGTTGGATCGGTCAATTCGCTGACAAGGTGCTATAGATGTGTACGTGTCATTTGGTGAAGAGCATTCAGACTACATCCTCTCGCTTAAAATCCCTAATTTTTGCTTGGATCTCCCTTTCGGGTTTTCGACCCAACGGGATACCCATTTTTGCCTAAGTCGCCCTTCCGGGTTTTCAACTTAGCGGGTTGTTATCTTTTTTCATTTTATCCCTAACTTATGCCTGGACTTTTGTGTCCACCGGGATGCCCTTTTTTTTTGCCTAAGTCTCCCTTTCGGGTTTTCGACCTGGCGGGTCTCTTTATGCGTAGAATTTTTTGACTGAGTCTGAATTGACTGGGAGCGGAACATCTTCCCCATCCATATCTGTCAGGATTAAGGCACCTCCTGAAAAAGCTCTCTTCACGATGTATGGTCCCTCGTAATTGGGAGTCCATTTGCCCCTTGGATCGGAATGGCTTTGTATGATGACCCTTCTTAGGACCAGATCACCAGGATAAAACTTTCGAGGACGAATTTTTTTGTCAAATGCTCTTTTCATTCTCTGTTGGTACAACTGGCCATGACAGATGGCCGTCAACTGCTTTTCATCAATCAGATTGAGTTGGTCGTACCTTGTTTGAACCTATTCTGCCTCATCAAGCTTGGTCTCCATCAGAACCCTCAACGAAGGAATTTCTACTTCGACAGGGAGCACGACATCAGTGCCGTAGACAAGCGAAAATGGGGTTGCCCCTGTTGAAGTGCGCACAGATGTTCTGTAGCCATGTAGAGCAAAAGGCAACATTTCATGCCAATCTTTGTACGTCCTGACCATCTTCTGGACGATCTTCTTTATGTTCTTATTAGCAGCTTCGACTGCATCGTTCATTTTTGGTCGACACGGCGATGAATTGTGATGTTCAATCTTGAATTCTTCACATAATTCCTTCATCATGTTATTGTTAAGATTAGAACCATTATCAGTGATGATTCTATGAGGGACTCCGTAACGGCATATGATTTCCTTCCTGATGAAATTGGTGACGACCTGTTTGGTTACATTCTTGTAAGAAGCTGCTTCTACCCATTTGGTGAAATAGTCGATAGCCACTAGGATGAATCTATGACCGTTCGAAGCACTTGGCTCAATTCTCCCAATCATATCAATTCCCCACATCGCAAACGGCCACGGGGAGGTCATAACATTCAGCGGGGTTGGAGGAACATGAATTCTGTCTGCATATACTTGGCATTTGTGGCACGATTTCGCGTATACACAACAGTCGCTCTCCATCGTCGTCCAGAAGTATCATGCTTGCAAGATCTTCTTTTCCATAGAATGCCCGCTCGAATGAGTCCCGAAAGAACCCTCATGGATTTCCTTTATGATCGACTCTGCTTCGTGTCTATCCATGCATCTGAGCAGAACTGAGTCATAATTTCTCTTATACAGGACGTCTCCCGATAAGAAGAACTTGGATGCTAATCTTCTAAGCGTACGCTTATCACAAATTGTAGCATTTTCGGGATACTCTTGCTTCTCGAGGTATCTTTTAACGTCGTAATACCACGGCTTCTCATCTGTCATATCCTTGGTTGAGAGACAATGGGCAGGAAAGACATGTGCCGGCTCTTTGTACCTGAGGATGCGTATATTAGGCGCCTGATTTGGAAAACTCACTGAAAACATGGATGCTAGTGTGGCTAAAGCATCATCCAGCTGGTTTTCGTCTCTGGAAATATGTTCAAAGGTGATTTCATTAAAAGCGAGTATTAGCTGCAAGATGTAGTCTTTGTACGGAATCAAACTGGGGTGTTTCGTCTCCCAATCACCTCGTACCTGATGTATGACCAGAGCTGAGTCTCCAAAGACTTCCAGGATCTTGATTTTAAGGTCGATAGTTGCCTCTAGACCCATTACACATGCCTCATACTCTGCCACATTATTTGTACAATCGAAACATAACCGGGCCGTAAACGGTGTATGAATATTATATGGAGAAGTTAGTACTACCCCAATGCCATGGCCTGCAGCGTTCGAGGCACCATCAAACGTAAGAGTCCATCGTTCTTCTGGATCGACCCCATCATAATCATCAAGCTTCATAACATCTTCATCAGGGAAGTCAAATTTCATTGATTGGTACTCCTCTAACGGCTGATGAGCAAGATGATCTGCAAGAATGCTACCTTTGATAGCCTTTTGTGTAACATATTGAATGTCATATTCAGATAAAAGCATCTGCCATCGAGCAAGTCTGCCTGTGAGTGCTAGTTTCTCAAAGATATACTTTATCGGGTCCATTTTCGATATTAGAAGGGTCGTGTATGTCAGCATATACTGCCTCAAACACCGAGCAGCCCAAGCAAGCGCACAACAAGTTTTTTCAAGTAAAGAATATCTAGATTCGTAATCGGTAAACTTTTTACTTAGATAATAGATGGCGTGCTCTTTACGTCCTGTTTCATCCTGCTGCCCGAGCACACAACCCATGGATCCTTCCAGCACCGTCAAATACATAATGAGTGGCCTCCCAGGAACCGGAGGGATAAGGATTGGTGGCTCTTGGAGGTACTGTCTAATCTTTTCAAAGGCTTCCTGGCAATTAGCATCCCATCGGACATTTTGATTCTTACGCAGCAATTTGAAGATAGGTTCACAAATAGCTGTGAGATGAGAAATGAACCTGGCTATATAGTTCAATCTCCCGAGGAACCCTCTTACTTATTTTTCATTTTTTGGTGCTGGCATATTCTGTATAGCTTTTACTTTGTCGGGATCTACCTCGATGCCTCGTTGACTTACGATAAAACCGAGTAGTTTGCCGGATCGCACTCCAAAGGTGCATTTATTCGGGTTAAGCCTTAGTCTAAACTTTTGCAAATGCGCAAATAGCTTTTGCAGATAGACTAAGTGTTCTTCCTCGTTTTGTGATTTTGCAATCATATCATCAACATACACTTCGACCTCTTTATGAATCATATCATGGAAAAGCGTCACCATGGCACGTTGATATGTTGCACCAGCATTTTTGAGGCCAAAAGGCATGACCTTATAACAGTAAGTACCCCATGGAGTAGTGAATGTCATCTTTGTCATGTCTTCCGGGGCCATCTTTATCTGATTGTATCCTGAAAAACCATCCATGAAGGAGAAAACTGAGGACTGAGCCGTATTATCGACCAATACGTTGATGTGTGGTAACGGGAAGTCGTCTTTTGGGCTTGCTTTATTCAGATCTCGATAATCTACACACATGCGCACCTTCCCATCTTTCTTAGGGACAGGTACGATATTGGCAATCCAATCTGAGTATTCACATACCAACAAAAATCCTGCGTTCAACTGCTTTTCAACTTCTTCTTTGATTTTGAGAGACATATCTGGACGAATTCTCCCTGGCTTCTGCTTTATTGGAGGACATTCTGGCTTGAGTGGCAAGTGGTGCATGACTATATCCGTATCTAGACCAGGCATATCTTCATACGACCAAGCAAAGATGTCGGAGTATTCTCTGAGAAGCTCAATCAACCCCTTCTTTATGTTATCTTGCAAAGCGGCCCCTATCTTGACCTCCTTTTTTACTGCGTCAGTCCCAAGATTGATGACTTCAATGGCTTCTTGATGAGGCAAGATCATTTTCTCTTCTTTTTTCAACAGCCTTGCCAATTCTTCCGGAATTTCACAATCTTCCCCACTACCCTCATCGGCTTGGTCATTCGGCTTTCCAAGGATATTGGTGCAAGGAACTGTAACATCACCGTTTTTTATGGAATTTTAGGCAGACCTGCATGATTTGATGAATCATGCCTTATTTTAGAATATGGATGCAAATTGGGAAATGGTTAAAGAGTTAGAAAAACATTGCCATTTTATTTTACGAAAATAAGAAAAGATAGAGAGAAAAATTGTATGCAAAAATGACATTTTATTCAATTTTTAAACAAACATAGAAACATGAGGGGCCCTTTTCACAAGCCGTCAACATGCTTCGGGCAAAAGCATATGACTTATTTAAAACAAGAACATTACATGTCAAAGAAAACCACTTCGGGAATATCAGTGGCAGTCCAATTTCTGAGCTCTTGATCAGGCGCAATCTGGTAGATGTACTGAGCCATATCTGCATCGTCTTCATCATCAATTGCATGGATTTGTCCTTGAGCCTCCGGACCGGCCTTAACAAATACCTTTGAAAGCGGAGGAACTTGTTTTCTCTCGAGCATAATTGGACTTGTACCAACATGGTCTAAAAACGGCGACCTGAACCCAAGTCCAGACTTGTCCTGCTTTTTGCGCACCTCTATCATTTTGCCCCAGTCTCCATTAGAGACTCCAGATTCTACAATAGCCTTGGCATCTCTTAAGGAAACCAACGGAACTCCAGACTTCCGTGTATTTTCCAGCATGGTGGGGACTCTATCAACAGAAACGATTTCCAAGGCCTGAAAAGGGGTTTCATGAACTTCTCCGTCTACTTCGACATAACGGAAGGAAGTAACATTGTTAATCACGACATCTTCTTCTCCGCCAATAATGACGACCTTGTCTTGGACAATGAACTTCAAACATTGGTGCAGGGTTGAAGTAACGGCCCCTGCCACATGGATCCACGGGCGTCCCAGCAAGCAAGTGTAATATGGACGAATGTCCATGACATAGAATGACATGTAGAACACGTGGGGGCCGATTTTGATGGGTAAGTCAACTTATCCTTCTACAGATCTCCTCAACCCATCAAAGGCTTTGACTGTTAGCCTACTGGGTTTCATCATCACTCTGTCCATGTTTTGCTTGAGCAGAGTATGCTTAGGTATCACGTTCAAAGAAGATCCAGTGTCTACTAAGACCCGAGACATTACATTATCTAAGCACCTGATGGAGATATGCAGCGCCTTATTATGAGCTCGGCCCTTAGGAGGGAGCTCGTCATCACTGAAGCCTAGACAGTTTCCTGCAGAGATATTTGTAACAACCCCTTCAAATTGGGCCACCGAGATCTCAGGATTTACATGGGAACCGTGTAGAATTCTCATCAAGGCGGTTCAATGAGCTTCGGAATACAGGAGGAGGGATAAGATTGAGATCTTTGCAGGCGTCTGATTCAGCTGGTCAACCACCTTGAAATTTCTCTTCTTGATTACCCTGATTAACTGCTCCACTTGTTGTTCAAAAGACGTCCCAGGAGAATCATTAACTGACTGTTTCCCTTTATCTCTCACAGGAATCTCTTCGACAACTTCCTCAGGGGGTGGTGGAGTAGGAGCGAAGACTCTCCCGCTTCGAGTTATTCTACTAGTCCCGGCAATGTTGGTTACATCCTTATTTTCAATTGGCGGACAAACAACTTTCTTTCCCCGAATGTAAACTGCATTATATTCCGAAGGCACTGCCCTGTTATCAGTTAACGGATCGGGAACAGAATTTGGAAATGTTGATGCTTGGGTTGGCGGGAGGGCAACCGGATTCAGGTTTGGTGCAGGGAGCGTTGGAACTTGTATAACCAATGGAACTCTTGAAGCATTCCTCTGAACATCGGCCGGATAATACGGAATTTCCAAAATAGCGACATCTCCTTCGGGAATGACTTTCTCAACTCTAACAACCCCTTCGTCCATCAGTTTCTGAATGGAATTTTTCAAATCGTCACACTCGTCTGGATTGGATGAGCATTTTAAACAAAAACTATGAAGCTTTTGTAGAACTTCTTGCTGTAAAAGATGCTCTCTTAGAACTGCCATCGACATCTGAACCTCTTCAACCCGAGTCACCAAGTCATGGTCATTGTCAAACCCAATAGCATTGGCAGCAGCTCCATGGTGGGGAGGCATAGGATTATTCTGAACATTAGGGCCTATAGGAGCGAAGCTTAACTCCTTTGCATCTAAAAGAGATTGCACCTTGTATTTTAAAGCTTTGCAATTTTCGATCGAGTGGCCTGGGGCGCCTGAATGGAATTCACAACGTGCATTAACATCATAACCCCTTGGGAGTTCTGCTGGTGGAGGAGCTAACTCTCGAAGTTGTACTAACTGACCGGCTAGCAATTGTGGAAGCAATTGAGCATACGACATCGGGATTGGATCAATCCTTCTATCGGGGTACCTTTGCTGCCTTTGTTGACCCCTCTGCCCCTAGGGCCTTGGGTTCTGTTGATAGTTTCGTGGCGGTGCGTATTGTTGTTGCAGAGCAGCAGCCGTGGGGGTCTGGTAATATGGAACTTGTATAGTAGCCTTCCCCTTATCATCAGAGGAATTGCTCACCTCTCCTTCCTTTTTCTTGATGAAACCGCTAGAGTACAATTTCTTCCTACCACCTGAGTTGTTGTTACTATTCGTGTCAGATGCACCCGGAATAGTCCCTACCTTAACACATATTTCAACCCGTTCCCCGATGATGGCCATATCCGAAAACGAGTCAGAAGTACTACTGAGCATATGTTGCAAATACGGGCCTCGGAGGGTACTCATGAACAAATACACTAGTTCACGATCTAGGAGGGGAGGTTGAACTCTTGCGGCCAAACTGCGCCATCTCTGGGCGTACTCTTCGAAAGACTCACCAGTCTTTTGAGACATACTCTGTAGCTGCGCACGGCTGGGTGCCATAGCGGTGTTGTAGTGATAATGTTTTAAGAAATCATCAACAAGCTCACTCCAGTTACTAACATGAGTCTGCTCCAACTGCATGTACCACTCTAATGGAGCTTCAGCAAGACTGTCCTGAAAAAAATGCATAAGCAACGGCTCATTGCTAGCATAAGCATCCATCTTTCTGCAGTAAGATCGGAGATGAGTCTCCGGGCATGTAACCCCCTTATACTTGTCGAAATCAGGTACGTTAAACTTTGGCGGAATCACAACCCCTGGAACCAAACACATAGCAGCGGCACTGAATCCTGGTTTCTTAGAAGTCTCCATGGCCTTTAAGCGTTCTTCCAAAGCCTTGTACATCTTAGCAGTTTCAGACAAATCATCCGTGGAATCCTTTATAGGGTCATCAAGATCAATAACATCATGGTGGTCATCCATGATTAGTCATGGGTTCTCCTTAGGAATCCCTCCATGGTCATTCTTGGGTCCGCCGCTCTCGGATGTGGAGGCAACGTCTACCAATTTTGTGATGCTTATTTTGAGCTCTTCCTGCCCTTGGATAACGGCATGAAGAGTTTCCATGAGTTGATTCATTCGGTCACCCATGGTGTCCATGTCTTTGTGGAGAGCGGCCTGGTTCTGCTCAATCTGTTCCATGATCCTCAACTTGTTGGCTCGAGTGCGATAAGGATGTAGGGAAGTCGTCTTGTAGATTCTATAATAAAAGGCAAAATCATCAGATAAGAACTCCTGCCAGCAAACCTGCAATTCACGAAATGCATGATATGTATGATGTATGAAATGATTGTCCACTCCGGTTCTCCATGGTTCAATTACCGTCAATAGTAATCGAGCAACATGATGACAAGAACGACCACATGAAGAAGACATCCAAAAATAAGAGAAATTCCCACATAATTGAATATAAGAAGGTTATGGGAGTATAAGATGAGCAATTCTTGTTTATTGGCAACAATAATGATTAGTTCGGGGGTAGGTTACTATTTTTTTCATTCATATTACTTAGGCTCAAATAAAGTGCCTTAGCGATAATTTCAAAACCGTGCCCGTCCGGACTTGGCAACAGGTAGGTGCTCAGCAAAGGGAATCGTCCTTCCAGAATTAGAACAATTTGATAGTCCTGGAATGTGTAACTTGTAGTTGTAAGACTGAAATAGGGTTAAAATGACGAAAATGGTCCTCTAGATTCTTCAAAGAAGGCCAAGAACTTGAGCGAAAAACTTGAGTAGTACAGATAAGTATGATTGTCTCCTTTGGTTTTCTTGAGAACATCATTGTTGCCAAATGTTACTGACGAAAATTATGCCAGAGAGGTATCCAAAGTGGACATGCATATGCAAGGTTGATAATTTCACCTTTCCGACATTTCTTTTCGAGAAATAAACATGTTATGATGTAAATGCAAAATGATCATGGGGTTACTACTTCCATGATACCAATATCTGTTGTACTGCCTCTGTGTAGCTTGTAAGTACCGGGATCGTAGGTCCGGAACATAAACCATATAATCTTGTGAACAGACTCGGGACTCAGAAAATAAATCTGAGAACCTCCTAATCATTGACAGAGTTCCAGAGCATATCCAATAGAACCGATAGTCACTGTCTGAGCACAACCATCATTTGAATATGAGTAACCATCTGAATATGAGTCACCATCTATACCTGTGATAGAAATTCCCTCCCCACTCACGGGTGAAAAATAGGTCAGGGTAAGATAATGGTAACTCGAAAATCACGGGTCTGCCTGAAAGTGCTATGGGCTTACCCACAGACATGGGTGCCGATAGTAATTCATTTGAACCTTATCCGAGCGTGGTATATGACATGACTGCACTAAACGGACCACGTCCTATAGCCGTCATGCCCCCACTATATTCCTAGGTGTCCTAGTGCACTCTGGCCTGGGTACTGGGCCTTTTACCTCAATAGTAGCATCCCAACCCAAACAAGAAGCAGATCCTGTACAGCAGTAGTATATGGAAGACAGTAAAATACAATGCATATGTATGCTCAAGTATATACAAAATGAATGAATAAACTGAAAGCGTAAAGATAAACACCCAAAGAAAAGAAAAGAAGAGCTAGGAGCGACTCCAGGATGGACCAGCATTTGGTCGACCTATTCCCCAGTGAAGTCGCCAGCTGAAACAACCGGCTGAAAATCATCAAACAATGAAGTCGCCATTGAACGTCTTTTATCCCACATGTAGGGAAAGGTAAACATCGAGAAAACCTGAGAAGTGAGAAGTCACGGTCTTGCGACCGAGAGATCGGGTAAGGGAGTCTGTTACGCGAGGGGAAGGTATTAGCACCCCACACGCCCGTAGTACTCTACGGTATCCACTCTTGTTATCTATCTTATGGGTGTGTTTAATCTATGCTTACTGTTTACTATACTACTAAAGGGAGAATGCATGCAAAAGAAAGGGGAAAAAGAATGTAGGGAAAATAAAATTGTGCTCGCTTGGGCCCTACCCCAATGCCTACGTATCTGTTTTGAGGAATCAAAGCTATCGTAGTTCGGCTCATATGTTTTTATTTGTTTGTGTTTTTTGTGGACGAAGTTAATTCCGCCTTCTGCTGCAGCTCGACCTTTGGAGACTTATGCGTTGGCACAGAAGTAAATTAACTGTGTCCTTACCTGAAAAGGGTTTCTTAGAAAGAGGTGCTCGAGTGTACAAAAGATTTGAGTTGATTTGTATTTTCGTTGCAGATAATGACCAGTCGACCTCAAGAGAGAGATATTAGCCATTTTTCCACTTAGTCATGAAAGGAGTCTTTGAGAATTGAACCTCACCTAGAATTGAGATGGAGAACGATAAGGTCGAGAAGAGACCCGCTTATCATTTCCCGTACTAAGCAAAAGCGTGATTCTCATCAGTAGTTTTAAAATGTTTTGAATTTTGAAAAGAAAAAGAAGTTTTTGTTTTAGATGCGTATGCGAAAAAAGTTAAAGGGGGATTAGCCTATTTCTAAACCTGATGTTATCGTGCGTTGTTAGACCTACGTCAAGGATGAATGAGGGAATTCTACCTAATGTTGGCATGCATATGGTTTATGATAACGCCATGTTTCTCATGATTTATATAAAGTGATAACAAAATGCAATAAAATGAAGAGAAGTGTAAGAGTAGTAGCGGAGGCTACCAAAGTGAGCAAATCGTCAAGAGCGGATGAAAGCACTGAAAAAGCAAGGAGTGCGCGTCGAGCAAGCTTCACCAAGAAACAAACAGAGTCAGAAACAATATTCAACTAAGATAAAGGCAAACACGTATTGCGAATGCGAAGCATAATCAGAAGTTCCTCGTACAATGAACAAACGCGTCAAAAAATAACGTGGCATTATTCAAGGATCAGAACTTGCCTCTAAACCACTCCTCACGCCAATGAAATTGAATCAAGGATACAAAATCGACAAGGACGTATAAAAATCTTAATTCTAACCATATACTAAACACTAATTTAATTAATTCATACGCTAATAAAAAAATATTAAAAATATCAACAAGCCGGGAATCACCGTATTAATATCCACACCAAATTTCTGCAAGAAATCATGAATGAATCATCAATAATTAATTACAAAAATTAAGGAATTAAAGTAAAAAATCACAAAGAATAAGGTGGTGTAAGGATCAGATCTAGGGGTGCTGTATAGCAAGATGATGTTAGGCCCATTGTAGAAGCGAGGTCCAATTAGCATTTTTTTTGTGCATGATCTAAGATCTACCAAAAATTTGATGATGGGCCTGAAGATTAGGATTTTTCGGTCCATCCTTATATCTATGAACTTGATTCAGCCCTTTTTTTTATTTTTATTGTTATGATATTAGAATAATAAGTAAAAAAAATTGAAACTAATAACAATAAGTAAAAAGGGATTAGGGTTAAATGTATTGACCCATGAGCTACTTCGCCCTTCCTCTCTCGCGGCGCACACATCCCTTCCGCCGTCTTCTTCTTCGCCTCAACATTTCAATTCCGGCGACCTCCGTCTTCATCGCGACAACGTCCTTCAATCACCACACCCCGCCGCTCATCCATCGTCATCTCCGCTTCTGTGATTCTTATCACCGTCTCAGATTCGTTCGACCTTGCTTTCGGATTTACGATTCGCCTTCCTAAACCTACCAATCCAATCTAACAAACAACAATTGTAGTAATGAGTGAAGGAGATTTACCAACCCGAGAAGTGTCCGGCGCCTCTTTGACGGTGTTGTGTTGACGAGAAATGCCGAGATGAAGGCTCAGGTATGTGCATTTTCCTTCTTCTTCTATTTTCATTTTCTAATTTCTGTGCGCATTTTCTTTTCTACCTTCTACTCTTCGATTTTGATGTTGTTGCGATTGCAGAATAAAGCAGAATGTACGGTTATCTATGGAGTTGATTGAAGAATGTTGAATCGCAAAACTACTGAAGATTGAAGATTGAAGGTTGATGATGTATGAAGATGAAGAATGGAGTGAAGTTTTCTGCAGAGAGAAAATTGAATGGAGTTTCAAAAAAGGTTGAAGGTTATGGCGATGAAGCAGGGAGAGAGAGTGCAGAGAAGATTGAAGATGAAGAATCGGTTGAAGAGAGTGTAGAGATAGTGCATAACAATGAAGATTGAAGAATGTAAGCCAAGATTTAGAGAGAGGTTTTCAGTCTTTGTTGCGGGTTCTCTCAGCCAATTAAAGAATCAAGCCATCATAGGTATCTCTGAATTTTTCTTTTTTGTTAGAATTTTTCTCCTCATTTTCTGTTATACCTGTTAGAAAGTTGGTTAGATATTATCAATCTGTTAGGAAGTTTTTGAGTTTGTTATAGAATTGGTTAGGTTTTGACAGGGCTGTTAGTTGTTTGTTGTTGGTTTTTGTTATAGAGGTTAGGATTAGTTATGAATCTGTTAGGAGTTGGTTATCAATTGGTTTGAGGTTTGAGGGATGGGAGGAATGGTTTTTGGGTTTGGTTACTGAATTCTGTTATTTCTATTGGAGTTTGTTGGGAAAATTGGTTAGGGAAAAAAAAGTATGTTAGAAGTTTTTTATGGTTGTTTGACAGTTGGTTACGGTTATAGGAAGTTAGTTAGCAGTTAGTTAGTTAGGGAATTTGTTAGCTTAAATTCTGTTGAAGTTTGTTGCGTCAGTTATGAATCTGGTTATAACAGTTAGTTCTGGTTATTCTGTTTTGATTTTCATGGACCTGCTTTCGCGGTCTTCCCTTCTATTTTGCATACCTTCTCTTTTTTAATTTATTCTCCAACTTCAATTATTTTCTCTCTATCTTGAACTGATATCCTGATGAATGAAATTTGACAACTTCTTTGCGTCTCTAACATGTTGGTGAATGTTATTGATTGGTTTTTGTTCTGTTTTGAAGCATAACATATTTATAACTGGCTTGATTTGGGTTTATGCTATGGTACAGGTTTGGCCTTGGAACAACATGAAGAAGGTGACGAGTTTGACGTAAACAGGGTTGTGCAAACTGTTTTGGATGATAGGATAGTTTATGAATCCTGATTTTCTGTATATGCTTTAAACATGTCTACAACTTGTGTAACAGTGGTTAACAACTTTCTGTCATGAATTTTATGGTTTTAAACGGAACCAATTTTATTTTCTTGATTTCCCACCATTTTTGTTATCTCCTCTACATTCTGGTTTATTCTGAACTGATATGGTGATCTGGTTTCTTGAGAAAAAAAATGCAGGGCTGCCCATTTGCTTGAATAAAAGTCGGGTCTGATTTTACGGTATGGGCGAAGGGAATGAGGAGAGAATGTCCCGGGCATATGCATTGCTAGAAGTTTGAGAAGTGAGCAAGGATTGAGGATGAAATAACATGAAGATTGAAGATGAACGACATAGGTTTAGAATTGTATTTGTATTACGAAATTTGTAATCCTTCCCATATAAAAGATTCTTTTAAATTGTGTACTTCTTCTTGAATAACTCTTGTATGGAACTTGGACTCTAATGGAGAAGCTTTACCTATTTCTTTCTTTTCTTTCAAATTGAACTTTGCTGACAGTTCAGTAGTGTGATGAAATTAGGAGCACAAAATCTCTTGAATTCAAATATCAATTTTCTCAAGCGCTCAAAGTATTATCTTTTATAGTTTCCATGGAATCGTAATGATACGGTTACTCAAATGTAAATTGTAATGGTCATGAATATGAAGTCAAGTATGGTCAAGGCGTGGTTTTTTGAGCTCGTCTTGTAAAACAAAGTTGAATGATAGCTCCCCTTTTTTATGGCTTGTTGCTTGAACTCCAAGGAGACCCGCTAAATACATTCCCCAACTTTGTATGCTTAACAAGTAAAACATGTAGCTTTGACGCTGTTTTGACAAACTTGAACAAATTTGAATTTTGTATCAAAAACTTGAATGAACACTTCACATTCCTAATTCAGCCCAATGAAACCTTAATTCACTTTGGTTTTTTTGTTCAATTCAACCCAAACTTTTATGCTAAGCACAAATATCCCGAAGAATGATGATACTTTACAAATCACAACATCTCTTTGACAAACCCCTTCTCAATAGATGATAATGACTATGCCCTGAGGGATTCTTTGCAGATGAATACGAAAGATGGTACATGCGAATACCTTGATATGGAATGAACCTCAGGTAGAATGCTGACAAGCTCAAGTATGATAATGTATAAACCCTGATTTTTAGCTTCGTCTCATAAAACCTTGCAACTTGATATTGAGAATAAAAGAATAGCCTCGTAGCTTGATGATGATAAGGTCCATGAAATGAAAACCTAACTTTAAACAAATGATCGATGGAGAAATCAATTGAAACAAGCTTGTGCAAAGATGAAAGCCTTTAAAGTCATACAACAACCCTAGTTCCATAATATCACTGATCTTATGCAAAATTATGTTGTTGATGAATGTATGCAATGTTAAATGACCTAATGGAAGTTATATATGTGAAAAAAATGCAAAAATGCGTAAGCCAGATAGGAAGTAAAAGGGTAGGACAAATTTGGGGTATTACACCTGGGCATATCAAAAATCATGTACAAGCACGATAAATCAATGGTGATGGTACCAATCCATTCGTCTCAATCTCACGAACTTCATGGTACCCTAATCGTGGCCCAATTTCTCCTGTACACCAAGACCCCAAATCGGAGCTATAAACCCTAACAATGGTGAAATCTCATACATGCCATAAAAATGAAATCAAATATTACAGAAAGCTTGCATATGTCTTAAGGATCAAGAATACATCATTAATCCATGCTATCAATGTCTAAATCATGCAAACCGATTTCAAAAATACATAGATGTCGTGGATGACTTACAGCACGATATAGGGCCTGGAAATGCTTGCTCTTGATTGCTTGCTGGGGATCCCAGGAAGCGATTAGGAGGGTTAGGAGGCTTTGAAATTTCCTGGAAGTATCAATTCGTGTTTGCACTTTCTTTATGTTTTTTCAAGTTTGGTTTTGGTTTGTACGCCTCTTTCTAGCCTTGTTTTAGGTCTGCATTCCTTCTATATGTATTGAGGAATGAGTTAGGGTTGAAAGAATGTGCTCAATCTTCCTCCATCATTGCATTTGATTTTGATTTGATACACTTGAATATCTTTCCAAAAATAGTCCAAATCCAATCTTTTTGTGCACTCCATGCCTTTACACGAATTTGATCTCATGCTAGCTGGAATTTAAGACCTGAAACATGTATCAAATCTTTGAATTTCAATATTTTGGATTTTCTATGATTTGTTTTGATTTAAAATGATTTAATTCAAATAAAAATCAAAATAAATAATAAAAACAAGATAATGACAAGTGGAAAAGGCTAGAGCTCATGGACCATGTTGCCAACTCAAAACAAGTGCAAAAGATTGGGCCCATTAAGCAAAATTTGAAGTTTTAGGCATAGTTGACTTTTGGCAATTTTGTAAAAAAGGGTCAACTTCACCAATGCATAACTCCCTCAATTTTGACTCTTTGAAGGTGTTCTTGAACTTTATAGAAATATTGATATGTCCTCTAAGCAACCCTTTTAGTATCATCTCAATTTGATATTCCATGCTCATGTATGAAGCTTTGATAAAAAAGGTGTTTTTGTTGACTTTTCAAAATGACCTATAATGTCCAAATTCATAACTTCTTGTGAGTGAATTTTATGATCTTGGGGTATGAATATGGATTGTAGGAAATTGCATCCTCTTCAAAATGAGCTTTGGATGGGTCATTTCTCATAAAGTATGAGAAAGTTATGCTTGGTCAAAGTTGAGTTGACTTTTCCTATAAAACCCTAATTTAGCAACTTTTGAGTCTTGATGAATTTTGAGCAATCCTTGATGAATCATGATCAAACCTTGATCAAATGATGAAATATCCTTCAAAATTAGAATGTTTACAAAAAATCTTGAAGTTTGACTCTTTATAGGTCACAATTGACTTTTGCCCTAGCACAATCGATTTTTGGACCCTTTGAGCAATTGACTGAGCAAACTTCCTCTGCAAGGCTTGAAACTTGACATGGATGACATTGAGAACATATTAGGAGATTGGGGAGAACTTGAGGTCATTTGGACTCAAGGATCTTGATGCAATACAAAACCTTAATTTGGGGTTGACTGCCTTAGGAGATAGCTTGACTGTCCAACTCTTGAGCAATCTTGAGCCACTTGGAGATTTTTCTTGCCATGTTTTGAGAAATATGAGAGGGCAAATTTTTGGGTGCAACACCTACCATCTACAAACTTTATCACCTTTTCGACTGACTCGTATAACTTGGTAAACCATTTTTTATTGCCAGTCACGTGGTTGCTACATCTTGAATCCAGATACCAAATGTTGTTTTTCTCAGCAGTTGACTGAGTGTTCACCAGCAACAACACATCATCAAAATCACTATCTTCAGCTCGTGCATATTAAGCTTTATCACTATCTTTCGACTTTGCAGCTTTCTTTCTTTGACAGTCTCTAGCGTAGTGACCAAAACCCTGACAATTGTAACATTGCACCTCTTTCGTGTCAACTTTCTTCCCAGAATACTTGTTTCTCACACCTTTCGAATCAGTATTCTTGTTTGACTTATCATCACCAGCAAGATTTTTTTTCTGCTTCGACTTCTCTTTTCCAGCTTTCTTGTTGAATCTTGATTGCAATGCTTGTTCAACTGCCTTCTCTCTTTGAGTTTCTCTGCTGCAGTCTCATTTCGTGAGCCTCCAATGAAGCTTGAAGTTCTTCCAACTTCATCTCAGATAGATTCTTGGCCTCTTCAATTGTCACAACAAAGTAATCAAAATCTGAAATTAAAGATCTCAATACCTTTTCTATATTTTGCAGATTCGTAAGCGCTTCACCACATGCCTTCATCTGATTTGTTATCGTTACAACTCTTGAGAAATATGTAGAAATAGATTCATCCTCTTTCATCAGAAGCATCTCGTACTGCTTCTCAGTGTCTATAACTTCAACTTCTTCAGTTTCTCATCTCCACCATACAAAGATTTCAGCTTTTCCCAAGCTCCTTTTGCTATTTCTTCTTCAATTATCTTCTCGAATACGTCACAGTCTACACACTGGTGAATCAAGAACATCGCATTGCCATCTTTCTTCCTCTGATCTTTGTGTGCAGCTTTCTGGGCTTCCATAGCATCTACTTCCATTTCTGATATTCCATCATTCAATATTTCTACGACATCTTGAAATATGAAAATTACCTTCATTTGCGCAACCCACCGTTGATAGTTTTCACCTTTGAAAACTGGTAGATTCGTTGGAAACTCTATTGATGTTATTGGTCTGTTTGCCATTAGATTCTCTCTAAATCGTAAACAAGCTCTTGATATCAATTTGTTGGAACAAAGGATTCAAGAAAGATGATTTTATGAAAACAAGAATGAGAAGAAGAGAGAGAGAGAGAGAGAGAGAGAGAGAGAGAGAGAGAGAGAGAGAAATGTTGTGAGTTAGTTAAGTGTAACTAACTGTTGTACCCCAAAATTTGCCCTCTCATGTTTTCAAAGGTCTTCCCTTACATGGTTGGTCACAAACACTTACCTAACGAAAATAAAGTTTTTTTGAAGATGAACAAAGTGTCTTTCGATTGGCATCTGGGAAAAAGTCTTCGATTGGGCATCCAAAATCCTTCGATACAGGCTTGACTCACCAGTCTTCGATTGGGCATTTGGCACTCTTCGATCAGGCTTTGATTAGTAAGCTTCGATTAGGTGTTTGGAACCCTTCGATCAAGCTTTGGTCTGCAAGTCTTCGATTGAGCGTTGGACCCCCCTTCGATCAAGTCAATTTCACAATGCTTCGACTACGCGTTAACTACTTCAGGCTTACCTTCGACTCACGAGGCAAGAATCTCCTACAAGTTTGTTTCGATTCACAAAGGAAAAGGCCCGTCAACTTGCCAACACACCAGGCAAGAGGCTCATTAGAAGAACATGTAAATGACTCATTCGAAGAACATGTAAAGGTCCATTTGAAGAAGCATTCAAAGGGTTAATTCAAAGAATATTCAAAAGGCCCATTCAAAGGGTACATAAGAAATCCATTCGAAGGAGGCAAATCAAGACCAATCGAAGAGCAGGGCCTGAAGGCATTCGAAAATCAAAAGTGTCCAGGTTCATTCAAGATTCCAAAGAGACATGAATATTTCAAAAAAGGAAATCTTTTAATATGTCTGATTCTTGTCTCATGGCTTTAAAGGCCTGGTTAAATGGTTATCCCTTGCCATTTTCATGCACCCTCACACTCCTATAAATACGAGGCCAATGACACATTACAAAGGGATGAGGGGGGACAAAAAAAAGGAGAAAAAGAGAGAAACAAGGAGGATTTGGAGATACGCTGCCCACAAACCCACCAAAGGTTATCAGCATTTTCATAAGTAATCCAAGCCAAAGCAGCCATTCAGCGAACATCTCCACACCTAGAGCCACAGATCATACATCTTTAATTGGTAAGGGTTTGCAAAACCAAAATTGCACTTTCATGACATTTAAATACACATTGCATATGTATTCTTGTTATCACTGATTATGTTGCATGTAAGTTGAAGCGCAAAGATGAGATCGTGCCATTGTTGGGGCACGATCTAAGTTTCTCCTTCGAATCTCAGGATAAAACAAACCCAGGCCCAAATTCAGCAGATTCAAATTGAGGAAGGATTCGAATTGAGAGGAGATTCGAATCAGGGGGGGTAAAGTCCCCCCTGGATCTTTAACATTTGTCTCATTTTGCAGGAAATATCTTCTCAGAATCTTGTTCAGAGCTTCGAAGCTTAGCAGCTTAGCTTCGAACTGGATCCAGGGTTCCCAGATCGAAGGATGACATATCCAGATCGAACACCCTCAAAGTGCAGCCCCTCGTGCACCTTAGATCAAGCCTCTTCACTGGATCGAAAGACAGCCCACACCTCTTTCGATCCAGGCCTCCATAATTATACCTTTCTTGATTTACTGCCTGTTCCTTCGATTTTATCTTTGTTTTGACTATTTTATTTCTTTTTTTTAATCAACATAAAATCAATTAAAAAGAAAAACCACAAAAACATTAGGCTAGTTTTTCTATTAAATTAAATTTGTTAATTAATCATTTAATTATCTTAACATTTTCTCAAAACTAAAATTAAGAAGATTTAGATCATTTTCCCAAAATAAAATAAAACAACAAAAAGATTTTATTCTTAGGATTTTTAGAAGTTATGTTCAGATTCGTGCGCATTTATTTTATTGTAACTGCCTACTGGTTTGTGATAGTTTAACTAAGACTTTTACAATTTACTGCTTTATTCCCCCAATTTTGGACATGTAAATAATCCCCCTCCCCGAAGCCTTGTAATAGCGTAGGATTTACAATTCCCGCACTTTAAATTCCTATACATATATTAACTGCTTAGATGTATGCTAACTAGGATTGTATGACAAGATCTGAAAACAAACGGTAGAACACATAAATATACAAAGATAATATAACTGAAAAACAATACACTTACACATGCCACTCTTAGGGTACACCTCACTTGGTTGCCTCAAACGTGGTCATTGAGTATAGGATGTTTTAGAGGTCGCCCTCTTGTCCCAAGATCATAAGTTGCCTCGAAACGGTTGCCTCGGATAAAATGATCTAAGACATTAGGGTTACCACTAAGGCGTCCTAACATTGCTTTAGTGACCACACGTCCCTTAATCGAATTGACCCGAAAAGCTCCAACGACGGTGCTACCTACTCCTCAATAGTGGGATAGCACTGTGTAAAGGACATTTGCACAATTTAATTCCTTTTTGAGTAGGTAGAGGTTCTTAAGTACTTGCTCCTTTAAAAACAAAACAAAACTTTTCGCACTTACACCCCTTTTAAAACAAAAACTCTTTTCAAACCCACAAACACAAAGAAAAGCAAACTTTTGAAAACACAGTGAGCAAGTACCTAAGAGCCCGTGGATAACCACGGATAGAAAGGGTGCTAACACTTCCCTTTCTATAATCTACCTCCCGAACCCGAGAAACATCTCAAAAAGGAATTTTTCTGTGCTTTTTTCCTTTCCTTGTTGGATAAAATAAAAGAAGGTGGCGACTCTTGCTTACCGCGACATTTTGCGAAAACAAACACAAACGCGAACCAGCATTCCAAAACAGTCAGTTCTCATTCCCACCGATCACATAATTGGCGACTCTGCTGGGGATTTCTTTAAAAGTGGGGTTACCTTAGGGTTTAGATCACCTTTACTTGCTTACCTTGATTGCTTTGTTTGCTTTACACTTGGTTCTATTTTTTGGGTTTGAAATCCTCCACCCGGATTTGGGAAACATTCATAGATAGCAATACATTGTGGAAACTGTGTGGGGTATACCGACACGGTTGAAGCAATAGCTATATTAGTGCGACATATTTGTGAGTACCGGTAGCCTTTGAATCAATCAAAGAGAATACGGGGCCGCTGAGTGATGTCACTAAGCACTAATGAACTAGAACCTTACTTGACCATCTTGGCCTTTTTTAGGGGTAGTGAGATGACCGACTTTGGCGCAGTCCGAAGTTGGTAGATACTCGATACTACACTCATTGAGGATTGTTTTCTTGGAATATTTTGGTCACTAGTTAAGTGGCTAAACCAAAACGATGAACATAGAAAACAATCCAATGATATTGAGCTCCTTAGAACCCGGTTACTATTTATAGGACAGGTTTTGAACCAACTGAAACTGAAAGAGGGTAATACCTAAACTCCATGCCAACCTAAACTTAAGGCTGTTTGTGTGACTTGTGTGCCTTCAAACTTGAACTACTTGCACATTCTTGTCATCTGACAACATGAGTTCCTTGCAGGTTTTGTTTACAGTCCTTATCCGATAATTTGGATTTATTGCAGGGTTTACTTACATCACTTCACACTTTTGCTTAAACGCATATCATACGCATCATAACATCATGCCTTAACATTTCCTTAACCATTTCAAGGATATCAAGGGCTTGTGATGCAGGTTATGGTAAATCAAATGTCCAACAAGGGGCAAAGGGGATTTATTTTTCTCTAGCCAAGGTTGTTTAGAAATCAATACACGATAACTTGAGTCAGGGGCTATGACCCACTCGATATGGTGAGCTTGACTCTTGAAGAAGGACTCTCAGCAACATGAAGTTCCTTCAATCAAGCTACCAGATTCAGATTCTAACAGTTTCTTGTTTACCCCGCGAGATCCTTGAAAACATTGCATACATATATCATACATATCATTGCATAACAGGTCTCCCAGTACAGGTCTCTTATCTTCTTCGCTGTTTATTTCAGCAATCATCATGTCTACTGAACCTTCAACCGAGCAAGCTATCAAGGCCCTCCAGGCCCAGAATGCCCAATTTCAAGAGTTGTTCATGAATCTAGCTAAGGGTCAGCAGGACCTGAAGACTTTGATTCTGAAGGAGAAAAAGAAGAAGAAAAAGAGGACCATCATGTTCAACACTGGACGCAGGTTTGGAAACGGGCTGCAGAATAAAGTTGATCTGACCACCCCATATGGAGGGAAAGATAGTCCACAAGAAAGGAGGGCTCCTAGCCCTATGGTCTCCGACAACAAGACAGACTATGATGAAGAACAATATCCTCCTACTGAGGATAAGTACAAACAGCTGGAAGACCGTTTGAGCGCTATGGAAATACAGAAGGTGTCCGGTCTGGACTTCGGAGATCTAGGTCTATCCTCTGGGGTGGTGATTCCCCATAAATTCAAGGCACCTGCCTTTTCCAAGTATGATGGAGCTTCATGTCCAAAGTTGCACCTCCGGTCATATGTAAGAAAGATCCAGCCTTACACTGCTGATAAGAACTTATGGATCCATTTCTTTCAAGACAGTCTTTCAGGGACTCAGCTTGAGTGGTTTTATCAGTTGGACGGAGCCAGTATCCGCAGCTGGGAGGATTTGGCTACTGCGTTCTATAGGCAGTATCAGTATAACTCCGACCTCGCTCCTACGCGTACCCAACTCCAGGGTATGTCAATAGGGACGGGTGAAGGATTTAAAGAGTATGCTAAAAAATGGAGAGACCTTGCCGGAAGGGTGCAACCACCTTTAGTTGATCGTGAACTTGTTGATATGTTTTTGGGGACCCTGTCTGGTCCATTCTTTAACCACTTGATCGGAAGCTCTTCAGCCGGGTTCACCGAGCTAATACTGATCGGCGAAAGGGTCGAAGCTGGCATCAAAAGTGGGAAGATTAAAGAAGCTACACCTTCTGATGCTCAGAAAAATCCCTACAATGGGAAGAAAGAGTCCAATGTTGTGTATGGTCAAAAGAATCTTCATGACCAACACGTAGGAGAAATTTTGATCTCTAATCCTATGCCTGCTCAACAAAGACAGGGGCATCAGCGTAAGGAGGTCATGCCTAAAAGACAATTCACTAAGATCAACATGTCACTAGGTCAAGCGCTACAACACATGTTGAAGGCAGACCTGATTACGTTAAAGGCTCCTCTTCGGAACCCAAATACTTCTGCTCCTACCTATCATCCCAATGAAAGGTGTGCGTACCACTCTGACAGTCCGGGACATGACACAAACAACTATTGGGCTCTGAAGAACAAGGTCCAAGACATGATTGATGCCAAGGAGATAAAGTTTGACCCTCCAGAGACTCCAAACATAATCATTGCTCCTATGACGAATCATTGAAAGCTTTTGTTCATTTGAATTTTCAAGTTGTAATCTCTTTGTTATTCAAACAATTATCTATTAATGCCAAACTTTGTTTCATTAATGCATTGCATATGTTTTTCTTGATTTGATCCAATCATTTTCATTACATTTAAACTATGTTTTTTACTCACTTTATGACATTACACTCTTGCTAAAAGTTACAAGCCTTTAGAGGGAGGATGACGAAACAATGCCATAATCTCATACAACATGCTTTTGGACAGACCTTGCTGACGATGTACAGGCGTTTCTTTCAAATCCTAAACACTGGAGTTATAAGGAAGATAATCCCTAGTCAACCCCTTCGAGCCAAAGAAGTAGGAGTTTTCTGTTTTAAACACAAATTGAAACCTTTAATTTAAACCTGGGGCAGGGTAGTCTCTCAGTTAATTCAAAAAGATGCGCATTGAGGTCACAAAACTCTTAGTTCATAATACAACGAACGACATCAAAAGCATTCCTCTGGAATCAAAAGACAGTGGTGGTTCCTTATCTCATAGGCAATCAATCTCTCAAAAGAGAAAAGCCCACTGAGCCAAAACCTATAAAGGAGGCTCAAGAAATTTGGGGCATCCCGCTGACTGTAATCTCGAAAACAGGAACAGTCAGGCAAAAATTAGGGATAATAAATCAAAATAACGAGGTCATTATAAATCCTCTACAACATGAAAAATGTTGCAAAAAAAATGATGATTGCCTTCAAAAATCCAACTTGTGTGAACCATCACCAAAACGCCGTTCCAAATTCGAATAGAGTTCGACGCACAATTAACTGAGTTTAGGATTGAAGAACATCACGAAGAGCGGGTGGGTACAAATATACTTTGACCCTTTATCCTTTGTTTCTTAAACCATGAACCAAGCCACGTTACAACCCTTCAAAAGTCCTAATTGAAGCATGGGTTAGTTCAAAAGCATACTGTTACAAAAGGTATCCTGACTCATGTAAGGCTTTGCCCTAAATCTTGTGTTGAATTTGTCTTATAAAAAGTTTTCTGCTAAAAAACGCATTTTTCAAAACTTCGAGACAAACATAAACTTTGCATTATTTGAATATCACTGTTTGCATTTGGCTATTTGTTTGACAGCGGAGAAATTCACACAACGAATATCCGATGAACGAAAGCCCTCTCAGTGAACAAAATCACTTCAAAAAGGATGACACTTCCATTGACAAATCTCCTATCAACAAGGGGACTTGACATGTCACTATCCAGCACACCTGGGGCAGTCCGGTCAAGATTTCAAGAAATCTCTGAAGAAGTGCAGAGTAACCAGGGGCAAGTCTCCATCTCCGTCACTTGGGGCATTGAACATCAATCTCGGTGAAGGGTTACGTACAATTAAACATTTTCTGGCAATGTCACAAACACTTGCTACTAGGGGCAATGACAAATCTCCCCAAAATCCTTCTCATAGGATGACTCCCAGCAAGGGTTTAATCTCTGAAAACCTTTCCCCAGCTGAATCAACCTCAAGAATCCTCGAGGACTTCCCCCAACGAAGATGTCACCTCTCTAGCAGACTGACGACAGGGTTTATTTCCTCAACAGCACCAGGATTCCCCAGCTTGAGTTTGCCTCTTCGACTACTACAAATCAAAGGACCACAACTCCTCTTCCCCAGTAGACTACTCTACAATCCCCATAAGATCTTAATATTCCCCAGTGGAGTATAAAGATGTTCTCCAGCAAGCGTAAGAGCATCCCCGACAGTCTTAATATTCCTCAACAGAATATAAGAGTGTTCCCCGGCGGAATACAAGATACCACAATGGAGTCATTTCCCTAGCACAGTCTAAAAAAGCTTCCCCGATGGAGTTGAATCATCTTCCCCAGTAGACTCTGGAAGCTTGTCCCCTGCGAAGCACAAATAAGTCTCCTCAGCCAAATTCAGAGATTATCCTCACAAGAGTCTAGCTGGGTTATCCTCAGCAAGTTGCAACTGAAAGATCATCCCCAGCAGAGTTCATCATCAAAATCCCCAGCAGAGCTTATCAACAGATTCCCCAGCGGAATTATCATTAAAATCATCAACAGAACATCTCTCCCCCACGGAGTAATTCCCCGCAGAGTAATCTCTTCACTGTGTTTATTCCCCAACGGAGTTCCTTTCTCCTGCAGGTTTATTCTCACAACCATCTTCGATCATCATCCCCAGCAGAAACGAAGAACTCAACTCTATTCTCCAGTAGCTCCGGGATTTATTTTCCCAGCTAAAACATCACACTTCCATACATCATAATACACGCATATACACATCATATGGATACAATCTCATTTATTTTGAGAACATCATTGTTTGATCTATATCATGCATTGCATATGACTGACCTTTACCTTTCAGGAAAAATGCAGTTAAGTTCTCAGCTTAGTCGAAGATCTGACCAGTTCTTAAATCTCAATTGAATTATCATCGGTTGAATTTCAGATAAGGTTCTCAATCTCGACAGTTTCCTCTGTCATAGTGTGGACGAGTTCTATAACCTCAACGGTATACTCCCGGTGAGCACGAGACAGTTCCTAGATCTTGATGAAGATGTTTCCCTACGTCATAGTGTGTACGAGTATTATAACCTCAACGGTATACTCCCGGTGAGCACGAGTCAGTTCCTAGATCTTGATGTTTTCCTCTGTCATAGTATGGCAAGTTCTATAACCTCAACGGTATACTCCCGGTGAGCACGAGACAGTTCCTAGATCTTGATGAAGATGTTTCCCTATGTCATAGTGTGGACGAGTTCTATAACCTCAACGGTATACTCCCGGTGAGCACGAGACAGTTCCTAGATCTTGATGAAGATGTTTCCCTATGTCATAGTGTGGATGAGTTCTATAACCTCAACGGTATACTCCCGATGAGCACGAGACAATTCCTAGATCTTGATGAAGATGTTTCCCTACGTCATAGTGTGGACGAGTACTATAACCTCAACGATATACTCCCGGTGAGCACGAGTCAGTTCCTAGATCTTGATGTTTTCCTCCGTCATAGTGTGGACGAGTTCTATAACCTCAATGGTATACTCCATTGAGCACGAGTCAGTTCCTAGATCTTGATGTTCTCCTCCGTCATAGTGTGGACGAGTTCTATAACCTCAACGGTATACTCCATTGAGCACGAGTCAGTTCCTAGATCTTGATGAAGATGTTTCCCTACGTCATAGTGTGGACGAGTACTATAACCTCAACGGTATACTCCATTGAGCACGAGTCAGTTCCTAGATCTTGATGTTTTCCTTTGTCATAGTGTGGACGAGTTCTATAACCTCAACGATATACTCCCGGTGAGCACGAGACAGTTCCTAGATCTTGATGAAGATGTTTCCCTACGTCATAGTGTGGACGAGTTCTATAACCTCAACGGTATACTCCCGGTGAGCACGAGACAGTTTCTAGATCTTGATGAAGATGTTTCCCTACGTCATAGTGTGGACGAGTTCTATAACCTCAACAGTATACTCTCGGTGAGCACGAGACAGTTCCTAGATCTTGATGAAGATGTTTCCCTATGTCATAGTGTGGACGAGTACTATAACCTCAACAGTATACTCCCGGTGAGCACGAGTCAGTTCCTAGATCTTGATGTTTTCTTCCGTCATAGTGTGGACGAGTTCTATAACCTCAACGGTATACTCCATTGAGCACGAGTCAGTTCCTAGATCTTGATGTTCTCCTCCGTCATAGTGTGGACAAGTTCTATAACCTCAGCGGTATACTCCATTGAGCACGAGACAATTCCTAAATCTTGATGAAGATGTTTCCCTATGTCATAGTGTGGACGAGTACTATAACCTCAACGGTATACTCCATTGAGCACGAGTCAGTTCCTAGATCTTGATGTTTTCCTCCGTCATAGTGTGGACGAGTTCTATAACCTCAACGGTATACTCCTGGTGAGCACGAGACAGTTCCTAGATCTTGATGAAGATGTTTACCTATGTCATAGTGTGGACAAGTACTATAACCTCAACGGTATACTCCATTGAGCACGAGTCAGTTCCTAGATCTTGATGTTCTCCTCCGTCATAGTGTGGACGAGTTCTATAACCTCAACGGTATACTCCCGGTGAGCACGAGACAATTCCTAGATCTTGACGAAGATGTTTCCCTACGTCATAGTATGGACGAGTACTATAACCTCAACGGTATACTCCATTGAGCACGAGTTAGTTCCTAGATCTTGATGTTCTCCTCCGTCATAGTGTGGACAAGTTCTATAACCTCAGCGGTATACTCCATTGAGCACGAGACAGTTCCTAGATCTTGATGAAAATGTTTCCCTACGTCATAGTGTGGACGAGTACTATAACCTCAACGGTATACTCCATTGAGCATGAGTCAGTTCCTAGATCTTGATGTTTTCCTCCGTCATAGTTTGGGCAAGTTCAATAACCTCAGCGGTATACTCCCGGTGGGCACGATACAGTTCCTAGATCTTGATGAAGATGTTTCCCCTCAATTGAATTATGAACAGGTTCTTAAAACTCAGCTGAAGCATTCTCTCAGTTGAAGTACAGGCAGGTTCCTAAATCTCAACAAAGTTAGACTTCCCCAGCGGAATCTTCTACAACAACAGGTATGCAAGTTCTCGCTAAGGAATCTCTTATGCGATCGACACTCCTGCAGATGGCATCTATAAGCCCATCCTCCTACTAACAATCTCCAAATGGCATCTGTAAGCCCATTCCCGACGTCACAATGTTGATACTACACCATGCGAGTGCAAATTTCTGGGCACTCTAGTGTTCAATTATCTTCCACCTTCGGATCACGAAAGGCTCGAAAGCCAATATATATCCTCAGGTTTAAGAAAATTGAACAGGGGAGACTGTTGTACCCCAAAATTTGCCCTCTCATGTTTTCAAAGGTCTTCCCTTACATGGTTGGTCACAAACACTTGCCTAACGAAAATAAAGTTTTTTGAAGATGAACAAAGTGTCTTTCGATTGGCATCTGGGAAAAAGTCTTCGATTGGGCATCTAAAATCCTTCGATACAGGCTTGACTCACCAGTCTTCGATTGGGAATTTGGCACTCTTCGATCAGGCTTTGATTAGTAAGCTTCGATTAGGTGTTTGGAACCCTTCGATCAAGCTTTGGTCTGCGTCTTCGATTGAGCGCTGGACCCCCCTTCGATCAAGTCAATTTCACAATGCTTCGACTACGCGTTAACTACTTCAGGCTTACCTTCGACTCACGAGGAAAGAATCTCCTACAAGTTTGTTTTGATTCACAAAGGAAAAGGCCCCTCAACTTGCCAACACAATAGGCAAGAGGCTCATTCGAAGAACATGTAAATGACTCATTCGAAGAACATGTAAAGGTCCATTTGAAGAAGCATTCAAAGGGTCAATTCGAAGAATATTCAAAAGGCCCATTCGAAGGGTACATAAGAAATCCATTCGAAGGAGGCAAATCAAGACCAATCGAAGAGCAGGGCCTGAAGGCATTCGAAAATCAAAAGTGTCCAGGTTCATTCAAGATTCCAAAGAGACATGAATATTTCAAAAAAGGAAATCTTTTAATATGTCTGATTCTTGTCTCATGGCTTTAAAGGCCTGGTTAAATGGTGGTCCCTTGTCATTTTCATGCACCCTCACACTCCTATAAATACGAGGCCAGTGACACATTACAAAGGGAGGAGGGGGAACAAAAAAAAAGGAGAAAAAGAGAGAAACAGGGAGGATTTGGAGATACGCTGCCCACAAACCCACCAAAGGTTATCAGCATTTTCATAAGTAATCCAAGCCAAAGCAGCCATTCAGCGAACATCTCCACACCCAGAGCCACAGATCATACATCTTTAATTGGTAAGGGTTTGCAAAACCAAAATTGCACCTTCATGGCATTTAAATACACATTGCATATGTATTCTTGTTATTACTAATTATGTTGCATGTAAGCTGAAGCGCAAAGATGAGATCGTGCCATTGCTGGGGCACGATCTAAGTTTCTCCTTCGAATCTCAGGATAAAACAAACCCAGGCTCAGATTCAGCAGATTCAAATTGAGGAAGGATTCGAATTGGGAGGAGATTCGAATCAGGGGGGGTAAAGTCCCCCCTGGATCTTTAACATTTGTCTCATTTTGCAGGAAATATCTTCTCAGAATCTTGTTCAGAGCTTCGAAGCTTAGCAGCTTAGCTTCGAACTGGATCCAGGGTTCCCAGATCGAAGGATGACATATCCAGATCGAACACCCTCAAAGTGCAGCCCCTCGTGCACCTTCGATCAAGCCTCTTCACTGGATCGAAAGACAGCCCACACCTCTTTCAATCCAGGCCTCCATAATTATACCTTTCTTGATTTACTGCCTGTTCCTTCGATTTTATCTTTGTGTTGACTATTTTATTTCTTTTTTTTAATCAACATAAAATCAATTAAAAAGAAAAACCACAAGAACATTAGGCTAGTTTTTCTATTAAATTAACTTTGTTAATTAATCATTTAATTATCTTAACATTTTCTCAAAACTAAAATTAAGAAGATTTAGATCATTTTCCCAAAATAAAATAAAACAACAAAAAGATTTTATTCTTAGGATTTTTAGAAGTTATGTTCAGATTCGCGCGCGTTTATTTTATTGTAACTGCCTACTGGTTTGTGATAGTTTAACTAAGACTTTTACACTTTACTGCTTTATTCCCCCAATTTTGGACATGTAAATAATCCCCCTCCCCGAAGCCTTGTAATAGCGTAGGATTTACAATTCCCGCACTTTAAATTCCTATACATATATTAACTGCTTAGATGTATGCTAACTAGGATTGTATGACAAGATATGAAAACAAACGGTAGAACACCTAAATATACAAAGATAATATAACTGAAAAACAATACACTCGCACATGCCACTCTTAGGGTACACCTCACTTGGTTGCCTCGAACGTGGTCATTGAGTATAGGATGTTTTAGAGGTCACCCTCTTGTCCCAAGATCATAAGTTTCCTCGGATAAAATGATCTAAGACATTAGGGTTACCACTAAGGCGTCCTAACATTGCTTTAGTGACCACACGTCCCTTAATCGAATTGACCTGAAAAGCTCCAACGACGGTGCTACCTACTCCTCAATAGTGGGATAGCACTGTCTAAAGGACATTTGCACAGTTTAATTCCTTTTTGAGTAGGTAGAGGTTCTTAAGTACTTGCTCCTTTAAAAACAAAACAAAACTTTTCGCACTTACACCCCTTTTAAAACAAAAACTCTTTTCAAACCCACAAACACAAATAAAAGCAAACTTTTGAAAACACAGTGAGCAAGTACCTAAGAGCATATGGATAACCACGGATAGAAAGGGTGCTAACACCTTCCCTTTCTATAATCTACCTCCCGAACTCGAGAAACATCTCGAAAAGGAATTTTTCTGTGCTTTTGTCCTTTCCTTGTTGGATAAAATAAAAGATGGTGGCGACTCTTGCTTACCGCGACATTTTGCAAAAACAAATGCAAACGCGAACCAGCATTCCAAAACAGTCAGTTCTCATTCCCACCGATCACACTAACTATCTAACTGAATGTATTATTGCTGCTTCTTTATTACAAACACAATGGCCCTTTATATAGGCAAGATGCCCAGGCCCAAATACACATGCTAAAAGCACAAATAACTACATAACAAGAATTAACAAACTAACATGAGTTAGCATATTTTTTATTTAAGTTCCTAAATCTGTTTTTGGATGAGCTCCTTATATGTTGAGTGTTTGGTTTTAGTCTTTGACGTCAATCCACCGTTACAAAAAAGGTGAGGTGTCAAACGTCCAGTGACATGGCATGGGAGGACGAATTTAAAAAAAAAATACAAAACATTTTCTTCTTCCTCAATTCATCTTCAGCCTCCATTTTTTCCCACCTTCAAAATCCATCTCTAACCTCCACTTTTTCTCACCTTCAAACTGTATGTCAATTCTTGATCAAACCATTTAAAAAAATCCAATTTGAAAATATTATGGATTTTTATGAAGGTTGGGGATGAAGATACGAACACAAACTTAGAATTTTGAATAATTATTTCCGTCTTTGTAAGTTGACGGGTTTTTTATTTTAGTCCCTGTAATCTTTTATTTATTTAATCCGTAATTTTGGGTTTGTGTTCATATCTTTATCTCCAACCTTTATACAAACCCAGTTTTTTATACTATCACTGAAGTTCTATATATACCTTCGATGACAAGTAACTTGATAAGTGTAGGTCAATTACTTGCAAAAGGCTTCAATATGAAGTTTGAGAAAAATCAGATAAAGGTATATAGGGCTGATGGGAGGATAATAATGAAAGCATCATTGGCAGAGAACAAAATGTTCAAGGTTGAACTCAACACATCATATCACAAATGTCTTGCTTCGACTACAGAAGAAGACAAGAACTAGTTATGGCATCACATGTATGGACATCTAAACTTCAAGAGTTTATGTATGCTCAATTAGAAAAGAATGGTACTTGGGTTGCCGTATGTAAAGGAATCAAAACAGATATGTGAGGAATGCTGCAAAGCCAAACAGGCAAGGAAGGCGTTCAAATGTGACTTGCCTATAAGATCAAGGCAAAAACTAGAGCTGGTTCATTCAGATGTGTGTGGACCCTTTGAGTAAAGTCGAATGGGGGTAACAGGTATTTCCTTACTTTCATTTATGAATTCACCAGAAATATTTGGATCTACCTTATTGAGAAGAAAAGTGAGGTATTCACACAGTTCAATAAGTTCAAGTTGCATGCTGAGAAACAAAGTGGTTGCAAGTTAAAGAAGTTAAGAACTGATAGTGGTGGTGAATATACTTCTGCTGAATTTGATAGATTTTGCAATAAGAAAGGTATAGAGCATGAGGTTATTACACCCTATACGCCTCAGCATAATGGCACTGCTGAGAGAAAGAATAGAAGTGTATTGAACATGATGAGATGTATGTTGAAAGCTAAGAATATGCCTAAGAGATTTTGGGCTGAAGCAGCTTCTATAGCAGTATACATTCTAAATAGATGCCCAACAAAGAAGATGGTAGAAAAGACACCGCATGAGGCTTGGACAGGTTCGAGGCCAAATGTAAGTCATCTTAGAGTTTTTGGATCAATGTGTTTCAGGCATGTACCTGAATAATTGAGAAAGAAACTGGATGATCGTAGTGAAGTCATGGTGCTCATAGGTTATCATTCGACTGGTGCATACAAGTTGTATTCACCAATCGAAGATAAACTAGTGATTAGTAGAGATGTTCTTGCAGACGAAAGCAAAGGGTGGGATTGGAGTCAAAGTTCAGTTTGACAAGAATCAGACACAGTCACAACTGTGTTCGAAGAAGATGGATAGATTGAAGCTTCGACAAGTCAAAATGAAGAACCACTTGTGTAGAATGAAAGAAGATCCAAAAGAACAAGAACTGAGTTGACTAGGATGATTGGAATCAATGCAGATGATAACTTAATCGAAGAAGCCATGATGATGGTTGAAGCAGAACCAATTGATTTAGGCGAAGCCTTGAGCAATTCAAATTAGTGTGAAGCCATGAAAGAAGAACTTAGAGTCATTGAAAAGAACAAGACTTGGGAGCTTGTCGAAAGAACCAACAAGAAACCAATCGATGTGAAATGGATCTACAAGGTGATACGAATACCAAATGGTGAGATTGCAAAGTATAAGGAAAGACTGCTGGCCAGAGGTTTTCTATAAAAACCTGGTATTGACTTCGATGAAGTATATGCGCCTGTTGCAAAGATTGAAACAACCAGGATTATTGTTTTGATAGTTGCATGTAGAGGATGGAAAATGCACCAACTTGATGTAAAGTCAGCATTTTTGAATGGTCCATTGGAAAAATAAGTCTATGTTACTCAACCACCAGGTTTCGACGTCAAAGGGAAGGATTCGAAAGTTTACAGATTAAGGAAGGCTCTCTATGGCTTGAAGCAAGCTCCTAGAGCTTGGAATAAAAGGATAGATAACTTCCTAATCAAAGCAGGCTTCACAAAGTGTGTGTCTGAACATGGAGTATATGTAAATGATGTCGAAAGTGTCAACCGAATCATTTTATGTCTCTATGTTGATGACTTACTCATTACAGGAGCAGACAAAGCTGAGATAATGAAGGTAAAGTCAAAGATAATGCAGGAATTCGAAATGTCTGATTTAGGCAATCTCTCCCATTTCCTGGGAATGGAATTCAAAGACATCTAAGAAGGAGTTTTCTTGCATAAAATGGAGTATACTCAAGATATACTGAAGAGGTTCAATATGAGCAACTGTAAGGAAGTTGTTACTCCATTAGATACTGGAGCAAAGCTGAAAAAGGAATCGAATGATGAATTTGTAAGTTCGACCCTTTACAAATAAACTATTGGATCATTGAGGTATCTTTGCAATACTAGACCTGATATCTGCCAAAGTGTAGGATTGTTGAGCAGATTTATGGAGAAGCCTCAAGAATGTCATCTCATTGCAGTAAAGAGGGTGTTGATATGTATAAAGGGAACTATTGATCATGGTGTGTTGTTACCAAAGAAATCAAAGAACAACTCAGATGTTGAAATTCATGGATACGCTGACTCAGATTTCAGTGGAGATCAAGACGAAAAGAAGAGTATTGCGAGATACATTTTCATGATCGAATGAGCTCCAATCTCCTGGAGTTCGAGGAAGTAAAGAATTATAGATTTGTCATCATGCGAAGCAGAATATGTGGCTGCATCATATACTGCATGCCAAGCAGCATGGATCGAAATGCTACTTGAAGAACTCAGAATAATGGAATCAAATATGAAGTTGTTTATTGATAACAAGTCAGTTATAAACCTTGCGAATTACCCAATGTGTCATGGTAAAAGTAAGCACATTGAAATAAGGTATCATTTTCTGAGGGATCAAGTCAACAAAGGGAAGCTTGAAATAAAAAATTGCAAGATAGAAGTGCAATTAGCTTACATATTCACCAAACCTCTGAAGAAAGTGAGGTTCGAAGAGTTAAAGAAAGGCATCGGGATGAGAAGTCTTGATAACATGAATTAGGGAGTGTGTTAATTGGTTAATTCTTGTTATGTAGTTATTTGGGCTTTTTGCATGTGTATTTGGGTCTGGGCATCTTGCCTATATAAAGGGCCATTGTTTTTGCAATAAAGAAGCGGCAATAATACATTCAGTTAGATAGTTAGTTACACTTAACAAACTCACAACATTTCTCTCTCTCTCTCTCTCTCTCTCTCTCTCTCTCTCTCTCTCTCTCTCTCTCTCTCTCTCTCTCTCTCTCTCTCTCTCTCTCTCTCTCTCTCTCTTCCTTCTCCTCCTCCTTCTTGTTTTCACAAAATCATCTTTCTTGAATCCTTTGTTCCAACAACTCATAGGGACCAAAAGAGTATTTAAGCCTAATTATAAATACCGTCAAAAAATATTGTAATTATGTGTTTGTTTTAAGGTTTAAAAAAATATTTTCAGGAATGTGACATTGGAAATGCAACAATTTCATGTTTGCGCATAAATAAGGTGAGTAAATTGGTTTCTCTAATAGAGGAAATCAGAAAGAATCCTTAAAACATTTGTGAATGCTTACTAAGTTTAATAATAGATACCCCGGGGATGGAACTCGAAAGAAGCCTTAAAATATTTCGTCTCTTACAAGCCTTCGTGCTTGAGAGGTTGTGTAGTGTTATATTTGTGAGATTTCTAAACAGGGGCGACGCCGAGGTGCTCGCCTAGCGAAACATCGCTCAGGCGATATCTTCACAAAACATGGGGAGTCACCCTTGGAACAGTTAAAGTGTATAGTGTCGTTATCTTCCCATTAGTCATATGAGAATGAGCCATACCACGACTCCTTGAAAATAGGTTGTCAACAATCTTCCCAATCAAGGAGAAGCGGTTACTGCCTCTAAGGATTTCCAAAACCCTAAACCCAAAGGGCCCCTATATATACTGCATCCTTAACGGTAAAAAATTAGACTGATCATAACTTACATACTCATACCTAAACATTACGCTAACATGCAAAGCGTCTCATCTCACATGAACAAGTCCTCTAAAATCATTGTAATATCATCATACAGGGTTTCTTGCCGCCGTGGGAAATTGCTAACCATCTTAAATTATTATACACCTACTAAGTCCTCTGAATATTCTTACTCTTATAGAGATATCATGCACACAAGTACTTTTTGATCAATACAAATAATTATTTCAATATTTAATTTTAAAATTAATAAAAAATAAACTATTTTGTATTTATTTGTTAATGAAAATCTATTTTAGTAAAAAAGTCATTTATTATAATATATTTAAAATAATATTCAAAATAATTTCTTAAATAGTTGTTAAATTTATTTTTAGATTTTCATTTCCTTAATGTTGTTACGGCCATAACCGATCAAATCATTATCAAAAGGTTAGTCTTTTTGATATAAAAAAAAATTACTTTCTTTTATCCAATTCGAACTAATCAAACTCGATGATAATTAGATTGGTTTGCATTGAATCATTGAATTATAAAATATGCAATTTTAAATTTTTTTAAAAATTATAGGATATTAATGAAAATTTCATTAATTAGATTTACCTTTTTTTTTTTAATATTATAATTAAAGAGTTTAAAGATAGTGTAATGTCACCGTTTTTTTTTTGTGTAAGTAAATTGATATTAAAGGGAGAACTAAGGGTTCTCCAACTTGTTTACATAAATACAGGAAGATCCGACAAAAAAGAAAGAGATTACAAATCCAACCAAATTACGAAATAAATAGCAAAGGGTCTGTTAAATTCGTAAAAGCTACAATTGTGATAGGTAATTTCTCTTATTAGAGACCACTTCCAAATCAAAATCTTAATATTTCAAACCGTATTATCAACATTCTAAACTTCATTACGGAAACAAACTTCATTCCTTGCTAACCAAAGGGTCCACGCCGTTGCCAACCAAATGACTCCTAATTTACTCTCTTTAACTTCTTCTTTTTTTACAAAAAAAATACCAATCCATAAAACTTGAAACACATTCTTCTTCCCTTCCCTCCGATTTCCCAATTCAACCAGATATATCCCTCCAAATAGTCTTCACCCCATTGCACAAGAAAAAAGAATGATTTTTATTCTCCAGAACGATGCCGCAAAAACCACACCATAAATTAACAAGAGATAGAACAATACCTCTAAACTTCAATAAATCCTTGGTCGGAAGTATATTCACAAAGAGTCTCCATCCAAAAGCCTTAATTTTGAATAAAACATCCATCTTTCACACCAAACCGAGAGCGACATCAAACTTATTAAAAGGACCAAAAGAAACTTTAAAGCTAGCATAATGGTTGTAAGATGAAGCTACCGAGAAAACACCATCCGAAGAACCTAACCAATGCACCATATCCTTCCCACCTAGAAGGCCGAAACCAAAACGAGACTAGACAGAGAAGAACGAAAAACATTAAAACCGGCTACAAGGCACAGTTCTAAAGCCTCCACCAGAGCCAAACTGTTCTGGACTGGGCTTGCCTTGGCCCAAAACATAAGTAAAGGCCCAGATCCAAGCAGTTCCTCGAGCTATGCTCGGAATCAGACCGCCCCGAGCATACCCAGTCACAGGCCACAACGGCTATGCCCGCCGCTGCCCGCAACAAGCAGCGTCCCCGACCGAGAGTACTCCAACTCGAGCCTTGCTCGAGCATCCTCCCTGTAAGGCAGACTCAGTCCCTTCGGATGCTGCGGAATCCTTAGAGCTCTGGGAAGACCGCGTCTTCGTTCTTCCTCATTCTTCGCGGAGCATCATCCAGGAAGGGGACCACGTGCGGGTCCTCACTACACACGTAGAACCTGGCAGTCCCTTTGTTAGGCCAGCTTTGGTCGGCCCAATAAAGGGACCTTGGCCCAGCGCTGGGGGCTATAAATACCCTCTATTTTAAGAGGGTCAGGTATTCAATTTGTTACGCACCTACATACTATTTTCCTGCTCATTCCGTCTCTCATTTTATCATCGGAGTGTCTTGCAAGTACCCCCCCCCCCCCCCCATCTCATTCAAATCCAGTTCGAGCCAGCTGTGACGGTCTAATTCTGATTCGGTAAGATCAGTGGCGCCGTCTGTGGGAAACTAAGCTTCCCCGTCTTATAAAATTTCAAAGACCAAAAGCTAAAACCATCTTCCACCGTCATGGCTGACCAAACTCGGGACGACCAAAACGTCCGCGTCGTCGATGCTAACAACAACCTCGCTGACAAGAACGGTGGCCCTGACAACACCAGCAACCCCGGCCATAATATACTTCCTGGGGGCGTCATCCCCAGGCCCTCAAACTACCGAGACGGAGCCACGACTTCATCTTCCTCAGTCCCTCCTCCGCTCGAAGAAGACAATCCAGCTCCCCCCAACTATCTAGCCGCCCAATTCCATGAGGTCCATGTCCCCTCCGGGGCAAACGCCACGACCAGAGCACTGTTTGCGGCAATCAACCAGACCAACTACCTCATCTTTGCCCAAGGGGAAAGATTGAGGGTGCTAGAGGATGACAGAAGGCCCCCGAGGAGACACAGGAGGCCTCCAACCCCACCTCCTCGAAGAACGGAGGAACATCCCCGATCTCCCCCGCGGAGACAAGACCGGGGCATCTCGCGAAGCCTGTTACCCTGACCACCAGGGCGACGACCCACCTTGGAGAGAGAGCCAGTCATCGAAGCCGGGAGGCTCGACCACGTCCCTTCACGGCAAGAACGAAGGCATCCCGGAGACAGACACAAGGGACCATACCAACGGACACATCGCCCGGGGAACGTCCAGCACGACCAGGGCCACCGTGACCGACAATATATCAGGTCCCTGTCCCTCTCCCTGGAGCGAAGTGATGAGGACGACCCCCACGGTCCCCTATCACAAGCTATCATGGAGGCGCCCATTCCCCCGGGCATGGAGAAGCCTCCACACCTAAAAGAATATGATGGAGTCGCCGACTCGGTCGATCATATAGACGGGTTCAAAGCTATGTTGCACTACCATAACATCGGGGGACTAATCAAATGCCGGTTGTTCCCCACGACCCTCAGGAAAGAGGTAATGGATTGGTACAAGGCCCTCGCCCCGGGGTCAATCACCTCATGGCGAAACTTGAAAAACCAATTCATAATCTCGTTCACTGCGTCACGGAGGCATCCAAAGACCGAAGCAGCGCTCGAGGCCATCATCCAGAGGCAGGATGAGACCTTGAGAGAATTCATCAACCGCTTCAACTCTGAAGCCATCCAGGTCCCCTACGCGGACCACATGAAGAGATACCTGCTGAAGAGGGGCCTCCTCCCTGGCACAGAATTCAGGAAAGCAGTGGGCATCGAACCACCCCGAACGTTCGATGCTCTCCTCGAGAAGGCCAGGGCCTACATGGACTACGAGGAAAGGGAAGCGGCCAATAGAGCCCGTGACCCCAGAACTCGTGGATCTAACAGCAACCCGCACCAAGAAGCCATTCCTCCTCGACGAACCGGGGAGAAAAGAAAAGACGACAAACCCCGGGACGTTCGAGAATAGAGAGGACCCTCAGGGCGTTTCACAGAGTACACTCTGCTCACAGCTTCCCGCGAGCGCATCTTGGCGGAGTGTGCCAATACAAATTTCAAAGATGGCAGCGTCAAGCGACCCCGACCAGCTCCTGCCAAGCCCGGGGTGGACAGGAGCAAATACTCTCAGTACCATAGGAGTCATGGCCATCTGACTGAAGACTGCGTTCACCTCAAGGATGCCATCGAGACCCTCATAAAAAGGGGGAGGCTCGCCCAATACCGGAGAAACGATGCTCCTCGTTGCAACGCCCGTGAGACAAGAAAAATGGAGGAGGATGCCCAACCATCTGACGAGTCGGTCCCCATCCAAACCGCCTTCTCCGTCACCAGACCCGAGGACTTCTACGTCCCCGAACACTTGCAAGAGTCGCTGTTGACGCACAACATATGGGAGCACTTTCCCTCCTCCATGGTCATCAATGGTGGAGGGTTCAACGACCTGACCATAAATTCAGCCAAGAGGAAGTTGGATGAATTGGTCAACATGGCACCTCCTCAGACGGTGACCTTTGAAAGGGTGAAGGGTAGGTCGGAACCTATCACCTTCTATCTCAAAGAGCTCCCTAGAGGGGCCCCCAACGCGGTTATTCCTCTGCTGATAAGAGCGAGAATGGCCAACTTTGACGTACATCGCGTCCTCGTCGATGAAGGAAGTTCCGTCGATGTAATGTACAGCCAACTATTTCAAACTTTGCAGCTCGACGACTCGCACCTCTCACCTTATGTGGGGTCAGACCTGTAGGGCTTTAACGGCTCGACTTCTAAACCTTGGGGGTACATCGAGCTCATGGTTACGTTTGGCGAGGATACAACAACGAGGCAGGTCAAGGTGCGCTTCCTCGTCATTGACTGCCCTTCCCTCTACAACTGCATTCTGGGAAGGCCGACCTTGGCAGAATTGACCGTGGTACCCTCTATCGTCCACTTGAAGATGAAGTTTTACACCAAGAGGGCACGGGTCGTCACCATCCAAGGGGACCTGGCAGCTTCCCGAAGGTGTTTCAACACGGCATCCAAGGGACGCGATACGGTCGACACCGGTACAAGGCCCTCAAAGAGAGCTGTAGCGACACGACCAGAGCCTCATAAGACAGAGCTCGTCAAGGTAGAAGAGCAGAGAGCTCCCTCAAAGGTCGACTCGATAGCCCTGGACACCCGCTTAGACCAGGATGAGCCTCCCAGCGGCGAGCATGTCCCCCTTCGACCAATTCCGGACGGGGACTTCGAACTCGTCCCTCTTGGCGAGGACGCGGGTAAAGGAGTGAAGATCGGTACTGGCCTCCCCGACTTGGCGAGGAAGCAAATCAAAGCCTGCTTGCGCGAGAATGCAGACCTATTCGCGTGGAGCGCCGCAGAGATTCCCGGACTCGACCCCGAGGTCGCCTGTCACCGCCTCGCCATAGATCCAACCGCTAGGGCAGTAGTACAACGTAGGCGTAGGCAGTCTCCGGAGAAAACGGAGGCTGCTGAAAAAGCTGTAAAAGACCTCCTAGAGGCAAATTTTATTTTCGAAGCCCGGTATTCAACCTGGCTGTCAAATGTTGTACTAGTCAAAAAGAATAATGGAAAGTGGCGAATGTGTGTTGATTATACTGATCTCAATCGGGCATGCCCGAAAGATGCATTTCCTTTACCCAACATAGATATGCAGGTCGACAACTCGGTCGGTTATAAAATACTGTCATTTATGGATGCCTATTCAGGCTATAACCAAATCCCAATGGCTGTAAGCGACAAGAATTGCACTGCTTTCATGACTAGCTCGGGCAACTATTACTACAACGTGATGCCCTTTGGTCTAAAAAACGCAGGAGCAACATACCAACGTATGATGAACAAAGTATTCCACAACCAAATCGGGGACATGCTCGAGGTGTATATGGACGACATGATCGTCAAATCCCGAGCAGACACCGACCATGCCTCTAACCTCAAATAAGTCTTTGCTCAAGCAAGACGATGCAAGATGAGATTTAACCCCAAGAAGTGCACATTCGGGGTCAAGGTGGGAAAATTCCTTGGCTTCTACCTGAAGGAATGAGGAATTAAAGCCAACCCCGATAAATATCAGGACTTCTCCGACCTCCCCACACCCACATCGAAAAAATCCATACAAGTCATGAACGGCATGCTCACCTTGTTATCCCGTTTCATTGCGAGATCCGCTCAGCACGCTCTCCCCTTCTTCAAGCTCCTTCGCAAAGAAGCAGCTTTCGAATGGACCGAGGAATGTGAGCAGGCGTTTCTCCATCTCAAACAAAGGCTATCCCAAACGCCCGTGCTATCATGACCCATCAACGGGGAACCTTTGTTCTTGTACCTGGCCGTCTCGATCGAAGCTATCAGCGCGGCTCTCATTCGCGAGACGTACGACAGACAAAAGCCCGTCTATTTCACGAGCAAAGCACTGCAAGGGCCCAAGGTCAGATACCAACAGATAGAGAAAGTAGCTCTAGCCCTCTTCAACGCAGAGAGGAGACTCAGACACTATTTCCTCGCGCACACGATCATAGTACGAACTGACCAGCCAGTGAAATAGCTCTTAGGTCGACCAGACATGGCAGGTCGAATGTTGAAGTGGTCCTTAGAACTCTCTGAGTTTGACATTCAATACGAGCGCAGGAAAGCCCTAAAGGCACAAGCTCTGGCCAATTTCATCGCAGAAATGACCGCTCACAACCCCCCCCCCCCCCCCCCCCCCCGCCCGCAGGGAAAGAGCACAAGTGGACCATCTTCGTCGATGGAGCGTCTAACTCATCCGGAAGCGGCGCGGGGATCCTCCTAGAAAACGAGGAAGGTGTGGTGATCGAGCATTCGCTCACCCTCTCCTTCCCAACTCCAAACAACCAAGCAGAATACGAGGCCCTGCTTGCGGGACTGAGGCTAGCTGAGGACCTAGGGGCACGTAAAGTACAAATTTTCACCGACTCTCAACTCGTTGCTTCCCAATTCCAAGGCAGTTAGCAGGCTAAAAATAACAGCCTCATCGAATACCTGAACCTAGTCAGAGAATACATGAAGAAGTTCGACCGAGCAGAAATATTGCACGTCCTGCGCAAGCAAAACACAAGGGCCTATACTTTAGAAGCTCGCAAGCACGAGAAAGAAGGGCGGGAACAAATCCGTCATACAGGAATCCCTATCCCGCCCAAGCATCGAAAAAACCTTGATCCCTCTCAAGGTGAATGCCATCAGAGACACTTCGTGTTGGATGACCCCGATGTTCAACTTCCTGACCAAGGGTGAACTCCCTCCAGACCGAACAGAGGCAACCGCGACCAAACGACGAGCGTGTTCCTACGTGGTGATCGAGCACAAACTGTATCGTAGGGGATTTTCCATCCCACTCTTAAAGTGCATCATGAATTCACAACCCTCAAGGTACTACGGGAAATTCACAAGGGTATTAACGCTCAACACATGGGCGGAAAGTCCCTAGCAAGGAAGGCTCTGCGAGCAGGGTACTACTGGCCGACGATGTAACAGGACGCTAAAGACCACGTCAAGAAATGCTACAAGTGCCAGAACGCCGACATGCATCTCGCTCCCCCACACGAATTGAACATGCTGACATCCCCATGGCCATTTGCCTGGTGGGGGATGGATATCCTCGGACCATTCGTACAGGGGACATACCAAAACAAGTTCCTTATTATGGTCGTGGATTACTTTACAAAATGGATAGAGGTCGAGGCCCTTGCAAAAATCACCTTCCACAACATCCTCCGCTTCTACAAACGAAACATCCTCGCCCGATTTGGAATCCCGAAGGCGCTGATCACAGACAACGGTACCCAATTCACCGACCAAGGCTTTCGAAGCTTCGTCGCCAAACTCGGGACCAAACAACATTTCACCTCAGTCGAGCATCCCCAAACCAAGGGCAAGCCGAGGACGCCAACAGGGTCATCCTGCGAGGACTTAAGCGCCGACTAGGCGAAGCAAAAAGGGGGTGGGTCGAGGAACTACATAGCGTCCTATGGGCTTACCACACCACACTCCATTCGACGACAGGCGAGACCCCTTTTCGACTAACATACGGCACTGAGGCCGTCATCCCCGTATAGATCAGGGAACCCTCCAGGCGGACAGAGATGCCTCTTGACGAAGAAATGAGCGACGAAGCCCTTAGGGACGAACTCGACCTGGTCGAGGAAATTCGATTGAGGCAGCCCTGCGCGAGGCCACTTTGAAACAACAAGTAGCCCTGCGTCACGATGACAAGGTCATCAGACGCGAGTTCCAGATCGGCAGCCTAGTCTTGCGAAGAAACCAGAAAGACTCCCGCGAAGGGAAATTGGCCGTAAACTGGGAAGGATCCTACCGCGTTCAAGGCGCTACATGCACCAGAGCGTATTACCTCGAGCAGTTAAACGGAGAACCATTACCCCGACCTTGGAATACTACTAAGTTGAAACAGTACTATAGCTAAAGCCCTCAACCACTGTGTACTTTTGCCGTCATACATTCACCCTTAACCAACGAAGGGAAAGTCTCGACCACGTAGGCGAGTCGAGGTACGGACCCGACCTACCAACCACCGAGTGGCATATCTTCGTTCACCCAATAAGCCGAACGCCAATGCCCGGCAGGGACACCTCGATCGAGCTCCACTGTCTAAGTACCCACAAGGCAGAACACCCAGCTCGCGATGGGAAGTTCACGCCACGAGCGTAGGACCCCGATCTGGGTCATACGTCCGACACGCGGGCTCCACTCCGCACAATCAACACATTTTGAAGTGTGTCGAACCATCAAAGGGGTCTAAAGGATATCTCCGCTCGAGCATAAAACCTTATCAAAATGTTCATTACGAAAATAATAGTCAAGCATGCGCCTAGATACGAGCAGATAATTGCAAAACAAACATCCATCGAAAAAACATGCATAAAACGGATTAATGGTGAACCGAACAAGAAGGTCAGTGATGTTTAAATTTACAATCCATGGCACGAAGTCCAAAAGAAATCAAGAATAAGCACAGGCGCGCAGGCCCCAAAAACGAACACGGGCATGCAGGCCCCCAAAACAAATAAAAATCAATATACGGGCACGCAGACCCAAATAATAACTAGATGTTAAGCATCCCCCGGATTACTGGCGTCCACATCAGGAGAATCAGGAGGAGGCACAACCTGGCCGTCAATAATATGAGACAAAAATCCAACTCCCTCGGTGTTCATGCCCGGATTTAGCACGGACAGATGACTCACTGCAGTCTCGAACCCGTCGGCTAAGGCACCAATGCAATCTGACTCGAGGAGGTGGATGCGAGCAACCAAATCTGAGCGTGTACGCAATGAGGCTATCTCCTCTGGTTCGTCATCAGTAGGAAGCATAGCAGCTTTCATCTCCTCAATCTCCCTGGACAACCGTTGGTTGTCGCTCTCCAGCCGTTCCTTGTCGAGTTGGAGGCAATCCCTCTCCTCAAAGGCCTTCTCGGCCTTCTCCTTCTCCCTCGACAGTAAGTCGGCCTATTCACGGAACATCTCCTTGGACTGCTCGAGGGTCGCCTTCAACTTGCGAGATTTGGCCGCAAAAGCCGCCTTCTCCGATTCCAGCTCCCTAACCTGGTCCGCAGAATCTGATCCTTCCCCTGCAAGGACCACAACCATCTCGGCCATTTTCACCACACCGACCATGCTAGCGGCGAGGTATTTCCTCCGACCTTCCTTGTCGAGCCGCTTAATGATGTCGGCCTCGTTATCGGACACGGTCAGGGGAAACCCCTCGAAGAAATCCTTCTCCACAAAGCAAGGCGGTAAGCCAAAAGCCTGGGAAGCTACAGGCTCATCAGCAGTTTCCGCTCCACCCTTTGGCCGACTCCTCTTCCTGCTGATCAGCTCAGTCTGTCGCTCAGCGTCGGGAGAACCCGAGGACCCACTAGATCCATCTCTTCCCGAATCAGCAGGCGGGCCCATCTGCGTGGCCTACTACGGTCTCACCAGTCTCTTATTTATCTTTTTATCCTGGGTCAACTTCAGCAACCTCTCTCGATGTTCCTCCATGTGACTTACAAGGAGAGCGACCCAGGGTTAGCTACAAACGATTAAAGGCAATTAAAATAGAATAACAATAAGGGCAAAAGCAAGAAACCTAGGAGATCTACGGCTTGCCCGTAGGATTGGCATTCAACGAGCGCCTTAGTATTGATAGGGGCGCGCCTCGAATGTCGGGTAGCCATCCTCATCAAGAATGTCGTCCCCTTCCCTCGTGATCCACCGAGCAGGGAAAAAGCCATCAACAAACTTACAAAGGATGACATAAGCCTCCTCATCCTCGGCGCTCATGCTCCCCGCAGGGGTATGATAGTGCCCGGGACCATGGTCATAATGAACCGAGCACCAATGAATGGGAAACTTGGAAACCCGCCCGACTTCGGGATTACCCTCAGCATCCAAACAGGGCTCCCCATTCTCGTCGACCACAGTGGCCGGTTCAAACAAAGAATCTAGGGCCGTCTGGGTGGGCGGCTGCAGTATGTACCATTTGTCTTTAAAGTCCCTCACCGAGTCCATGTACATCCTAAACAGCCTCTTCGACTGTTTAAGGGATAACCAACTATGTTTACCTCCTCATGATTTTCGTTGAAGATGGAAAACCCTGAAGAACAGGGGAATCGTCGCCCCAATTCTCAGGAAACGACAGATTAACTCGAATGCCCGAAGAAAGGCAATCGCGTTGGGGTGAAGCTGGGAGGGGGCCAAGTTCAGATGGTTAAAAACCCCGACCTGGAAGTCGTTGAAGGGCAACTGAAGACCAAGATCCTTGAACACGATCTCGTACATGGGGAACGCGTCCCGGGTATACTCCGAGCATATGCGAGCGTCCCTCGCCGGCCTCATTATTTTAAAGTTCCATTGAAATCCTTCTTGGTTACCGCCGTACTCGATGATGGTATAAGCCTGTCAGCTGCGCTGGCTATACACCGAAGCAATTCCCCGGGGCTCGGCGCCCACCCAGTCCAATGTGGGGTCTTCGACCAGGGTAACATTCTCTTATGTTGTGCTTGTATCCTCGGTGTCAGTACGTCCTGAGGAATCTGGGTTGTCGGCCATTTACCTGCAAAGTACAGGAAACCGGTGAATTCGACAACAAATTCGCGTGCCCGCCACAAAGGCGAGAAGAAGTGAGCAACGCTCAGATCGAAACTACAGCCATTCGCGAGGGAAACGAGAAACAAGTGGATCTCAACCAAACACCAACCACGCATCAACCATGAACGGCACGAGCGTAACATGAGCGCCCCGGGAGAATCTTGAATCACGCGACCAAGTTCATAATTTCACTTACCCGATGCTAGAACATTGCGGGGAGGCTACCCTACATACTACCTAAAGGATGAATATCCCAGTCAAGTTCATGACTCTACCGACCAAACGCATGAGTATCGCGGGCAAGATCATGAAACATATGCCTAAACTTATGAATGTCTCGAGTACAACCATGAATCAGGCGCCTAGCACGCTTAAATCTACCGGGCATAACTTCCAGATACATGTTTCTATTATCAAAACGTCATCAAAACTATCTACAACACAGGAAAGCAGGAAGAAAGGATACTTACTTGGAAGGAGATGCGTAGAAACAACGGTGGTGGGAGTAATCGGACGATGAACGGTGCGGCGGTCTCAACGGCGTTACGGGAACCAACGGCAGTAAAAATAGAGAAGGTAGGAGAAGCGCGAAGAGGTGAAACAGACTATGGGCCCTGAAATCCTATTTATAGAGATGACGTGGAATATGAACGTCGCACCGGGGAACCACGAACCACCCCCGTCCTCGACACCTACTCACCTAGATAATAATGGCCCTATTTACTAGGGTGGTGTTGCGGTTTCCAAGGACTATGCCACGTGTCCAACGGACGCAGCTGACGCATCCCCGCGAGCGATCCTCGAGCACACCTCGAAAGGGAAAGCCCTGAGTCGGGCACAAGGTCCCCGCGAAAGAGCGAACTGAGATCAAGTCATAACTCATGTGCCAGGAACAACGACTTGGGGGCTCCTGTTCTGGACTGGGCCTGCCTTGGCCCAAAACATAAGTAAATGCCCAGATCCAAGCAGTTCCTCGAGCTATGCTCGGAATCAGACCGCCCTGAGCATACTCAGTCACAGGCCACAACGGCTATGCCCGCCGCTGCCCGTAACTAGCAGCGTCCCCGATCGAGAGTACTCCAACTCGAGCCTTGCTCGAGCATCCTCCCCGTAGGGCAGACTCAGTCCCTCCGGATGATGCGGAATCCTTAGAGCTCCGGGAAGACCGCATCCTCGTTCTTCCTCATTCTTCGCGGAGCATCATCCAGGAAGGGGATCACGTGCGGGTCCCCACTACACACGTAGAACCTGGAAGTCCCTTTGTTGGGCCAGCTTTGGTCGGTCCAATAAAGGGACCTTGGCCCAACGCTGGGGGCTATAAATACTCTCTATTTCAAGAGGGTCAGGTATTCAATTTGTTACGCACCTACATACTATTTGCCTGCTCATTCCGTCTCTCATTTTATCATGGGAGTGTCTTGCAGGTACCCCCCCCCCCCCCCCTCCCCCCATCTCATTCAAATTCAGTTCGAGCCAGCTGTGACGGTTCAAAATCGAGACTGGATATATCTCCGAAAAAACCTCCTTCAAGCTATTGAATTCCAACCAACTAGCTTTCCAAAAGGGAGTATTATAACCATTACCAAGAATAAATCGATAAAATAATTTTATATATACAACCAATCAAAATTCTTACCATATCATTACAGTATTTTAAAAATAAAAACGAGATTTATTGTAATGCATGTATTTCATTGGTTAATCGTATAAAACATTTAATCCATTTCTTTTTTTTGTAATTAAATTCTTTTAAAACATATGAATGAAATAAAATACTTACAAATATTAAACAACATCCACAAAAATAATATTTAGAATTTCTATTTAACGAGTCAAATTCTCATATTCGTTAGCTTAAAATAATAAATTTGTTACATAAATTAACCAAACTAATTCTGACTTGAAAGGACTAACTCATCCAAAAATAACTTTATTTAATTTTTAATTTTTTGAAAAAAAGAATAAATTTTATTGAATTCCAAAAATAGTAGGTGATCACAAGATCCAGCCACCTACACAAGCATTAAGGCGTCATAAATAAACTAAGCTTCTTCCTAAGTTTTTACTTGAGCCAACAACGATTAACAACATTACTAATAATATTATGACCTATATTCCTATTACTAACCTTTCCAAAACATCAAGAATTTTTCAGATTCCATATTTCATAGAGTTTCCGCAAACGCACACTTTATAATAGCTCCTTTTGCGACTTTGCCCTTGACCTTTCCAATAATCCATTAAAGTTCTTCCTTCCACCCTTGTGGCTGATGGTTTTCCTGGAGCCAATTAAGGATTTGTTTCCAAATTTTTTCATCACTCACATTCAAACAAAAGATGTTGAAGAGTTTCTATATGGTTACAGAATATGTAAATGTTGTTTTCAATCAAACCAAATTAGTGTAAGCGATCCTTCCTTGCTAGGCGGTCATGGCAAGCCATCCACAACACAAACAAAGCCCTTATACATTTGGGAGGACCATTCTTGCCATTGTACCCATTTACAGAACATGATCATGGATATGGGAGCCCAGCACAAACATGGCTTGGCTATCATCTATTATACTTCTCAGAACTTTACTCAACCTTTTTGCCATAACCTTCGAAATGATCTTATAAACTGTTGTGCGGCAGGAAATCGGTCGAAATTCTTTAACCATCAAAGCATTATCAACTTCAGGGATGAGGGTAACAAGAGTGTTGTTTATGGCTTTATATAATTTCTCCTTTTCAAAAAATTCCTTCACCACGTAAACCAAATCAACTTTTACCACTTCCCAGGCAGCTTTAAAGAACTTGGCATTGTAGCCATCGACACCAGGAGCCGTATTATCACTAATATCTTTGAGAGCTATACTAATTTCCTCCTCAGTTATTGCAGCAGCGAGCATATCCCCTTGGCCCACACTGATTTGGTGCCCCTATCTCATGGTAGTGATATTGATACCCTGCATATTTGTTGCTTTCGAGCCAACCAGATTTTGATGAAAACGCAAAACCTTTGCTTCAAAGTCCTCCTGATTAGTCACTCTTATGCCATCTTCAAGGGTCATGTTCTTGAAGGTACTCAAATTATGCTTGCTTTTAAGAGAAGCATAGAAACACTTGTTATTTCCATCTCCCGATAGCTTCGGAAGCTTCTCCTCGATATTGCTTAATCTCAAAACTTCAACAGACCACCTTTTCGTTTTATCAATGCAATCAACACTCATCTTGTTCTGCAGTAGTTCCTCTTGAGCTTGCTTAAGAGAAACCCGAGCTCAAATCCATTATAACAGTTAAATTCTGCAATCGGATGTAGTGTAGATGTTTCCAATATTATACTTTTACCTTTATTTTTCATGCTATTAGTAACCTGGATCCGCTTCGGGCTCCTGTTGTTTGACTCAGCCAGTGGTGTCACCGTTACTTCACTTATTGCCTTTACCTCCATAAACTTATCTTCACACTGATGACCTGCTTTTTGGCACAGTTCGCAATATTTTGGTTTCCATTCAAACCCCACTGCTTGATGGATGATTGTTCTATAACTATCTTTGATGACAATGCGCTCTTGTTGCTTCTGTGTTATATCCATTTCAACCAATATCCTTGCATAGAACACTCGTAGTTTGTATGTCATGCATTCGTCGCTAAACAATGGCTTTCCATTAGGAGTGTGCAAAATATCCAATTGTAAGGTCCAAATCAATAACTAAATCTAAATTCATTTTAAATATTTGGATATAATTAAATAATTACTAATCGTTTTAATTATTAATAGCTTGGTTATTCATCCATATAATTTGCATATTTATTAACCAGTTAATTTTTTTTTAGATTAATTTATTATTCGGTTATTATCTAAAATTCAAATATTTTAATTTTGTTAAAAAAAAATTTTAAAAAATTAAATATATTTCTTAAATTTCTAAAAAATATATTTTATTTTGAAAAAAAAAATTAATTTTAAAAAAATAATCAAAAAGAATAAAAAAAAGTTCCAATTTTTTTTAAAACCAATTAATAACTTCTGGTATTTTGTTATTATCTACTTCTTTCATATTTAAGTATAGTTTATTCAGCTTAAAGATAAAACACATATCTTTATGTAATTAGTCTCAAAATATTAAAATCAACGTCTATTATGAAAGAAGTAGAAAAAACAAATTAACAATAAAACTCAAGTAAATACAAGTAGTAATAATTTTATTGATTAGCATTTATCTGTACATAGTGAAAGAAACGACAACAATTATTACAAAATCGATTCTAAGACCATTTTCAAAAATTCGATTACCAGTTATGAGATGCACCCAAAGCTTCTTTGGAGATGTGCCATCGTTCTCCACTTCTACAATTACTTCGTTGTCCAAATTATCATTCGTAGAAAAACTATTCTCCGTTTTCCTTTCCGATCCAAGGGTGGTATCGTTGAAGAAGACACATTCTTCTTCGGCCTTCCTCTACCCTTCGTCACCCCCAAAATCTTTTATTCTATTTTATATATTATTATTGAAGTAATTTATAAGTATTTTGTCATGTTAAACATATAATATGAGCTGCAAACTAAGGTTTTTTTTAATTGTTTGCAAATGAAACAATCACTATTTCTTGTGAAGTTGTACACGCACTCATCCCAGTTTCCATAATCAGTCCAAAATAGATTAACATGAAGAAAAGGTCAAATCTTTAATATTCTGACCTGGTCAAATCTTTAGTATGCTAACCTATAATTAGTATTATTCCAATTTCAATTTTCAAATACTTTAATCCATACAATTAACCAGGGAATGGGCGTGATAACATGATAAATATGAAAATAAATTTTTGAATTTAGAATCAGCATAGAATACTCCGATGGAAGCATAGTCCCTGTCACAAGTTCAGCCGAACTGACTTTTCCAAATGATTTAAGCTATAAAACAAGCTCATTGCCAAAGTATAGTCTATTGTTCATCTTGTTAATTATAATATTCATATTTAAAACAATACTTCCAATTCGTTCATTTGACTTTAAAATCTACATATAATAACTTCCATATTTTTCTCTGACAAGTGCAGAGAGGAATAGGGTGAGTTACATTGAAAGGTACTGATAAAAACATTGCTACGCTGTCCAGTTCAAAACTTGATGGTGAATACTTTCATTTAACTGGGGTACACTATATATAATCAGCGTGCAGAAAATTACATTGGTGTTTGTCTTCAGTATGGAGTGTAGAGAAGTGTACAAGACAAGATCAGAAAGCTCTCATCCATCCACTCCAAACTGTATCAGGAAAAAATATTATGGGGAGGGAAATAATCGGTAAAATACATGAAATACTAGGCAAACTCCCTCCCCAACACCTGAAGCTGTTGAGATATTCAAGATGTGAAGCAAAGAATATATCATAGCGCTGTTCTCATGGAATCTTGCCTTCTAAGGGGAATCCCTTCGACATCATCAAACACATCTTCTTCTGAATGCTTATTAAGTCTAGTAATAGATGAACCTTGTAAACATGTAAAAGAAGATAATATTAATAATCGTGTTTTAAGATGGCAAGACCTTACACCCAGAAGTGCATTGCAAGCCCGAGAGGGAAATTTAAGTCATGTGAAATTACTAAGTGGGGGTCACTAGAGCATACCATCAGTCACCATATCCTTAGTCCTGTGCAGAAGAAAAGTTCCTGAAAGTATTGTAACAAATCCACATATTTCTGTGATAACTTGAGTTGGACTTTGCCGATCCCAGTCCTGATATCAAGTTTAATACACAACCAAAGATCAACCTTCAAATAGCAAAACAATGGACAGACAGATATTTGATATGTTAAAAATATCTAAACTATCGAACCTGCACATGGAACACGAAAACAAACAAAATGAAGGTTAAAATCAATTCTTAATGTGTTAATAATATCTGTGACCTATAATCCTAAATTCAATACATATGTGACTAAACGGTTATACTAGCCTACTTTCTCTTGTACCATGACAAATATGTTGTGGCAACTTAAGAAGCAACTTGTTTTTGCAGGGACATTCTTTTCTCCTGACAAATATGTCCAAGTCTTATGTGACATCCTAAAGTATAATGATTTAGAGACTATAGTAGTCGTTCTCGAAAATAGGGTATAAAATATCATTTCTTAAAATAGACCCAGAATATCATGTTTTTACACATGCCACAAAAACACAAATTTCATTCAAATAAAGATACTCATTGATATTGTAACACAAATTTCATTCAAATAAAGATACTCATTTCATATTGTCTCGCTACCCTCTTTATGGGGAGATTGATTTTCAAAGTAACTATATAGAGACTTTATTTTAAATATCTATAAGTTATGAAATACATCTTAAGTGATAACTACTAAATTATAATAAAAAAAAGGCTTTGATTGTTTGCTATTGTAGTTCTAGCCAACAACTTGTACCTTTAAAGATATTGAAATGATAATAAAACAAAATGACATAAGATAGCATTTTAGTAAGTATGCAAAAATCTAAACCATTAGACAGACGACCACAATGTCTCCAACTTTTAGGAGTGACTATAAGAAGCAGTTTGGAGCAACAGTGAAACGCATAAAAACTAAAATAAAGCAACAAAGTATAGGCCAACGATATATGTCTCATTACAAAACTTACCTTAAACATGATAACACTAGCCACGATGGTTAAAGTTGTAAACATAACATAATAAATGGGAGATACCACTGCTGTATTGAAAGTATCCAGCGCCTGATGAAGAAGAAGAAAATTATAGCATAAATTAACTAGCCACCGAAAATAGATGTATCAATGTGTAAAAGTTACTATACAATATTAATTTGTAGCAGGATCAAGCCCAAAACAACATCTAGGATTTGGAATTGTATATTGAAGTTCCATTCTAATCCGACACATTTAAGTTTTAAGCTATAGAGAAAATGATGAGCTTTTTCACATAGACAAATCAGATACCTAAACTTGCATTTATATGCATTTAAATTATTAAACCATTCATTACACTTGCGTCATCACATCTTCCTATTCATTATCCACCTGCAATCCATTTGAATATAAGGCGTCAACTTCAATGCACTAATTCTTTCATTAATAATGGCGTAAAGCATGAAGTGTTTTAAGGAAAAACATTATCTTTATTATAGCAGAACTGCCACAGGGAACTGCAAAATAACTTCACAATGTGAAATGGATAATGTATTCGTTATTTCTCCTCTTTGGATCACTTTTTTTCATGCTTTCATTTTTTACCAAAAAACTCATTTTTATGTATTGTTCTTCATTATGTTACTTTATGATTTAGCAATTTCTTTTCATTTCAACAATATTTCCTATGAATCAGAAGTTAGTTTAGTTACCTTACCTCACATATTCTTACTCATACGAAGCCACATTGTCAAACAAAACAACATTAAAATTTCCACAGGTTTTCACCTGTTGGCATGCCACATCGGTGAAACCTAGAGACATATTTTAAGGCTTTGTGTTGGGAGTTTGGAGGGGAGGGCTTCAAAAAAAAATTTTTTTTTTTAAAATAGAGAAATTTTTAAATTTTTTGAAAAAAAAGATTTTGTTTAGAAATAATGTTTATCATTAATGTATTTTTAATTTTGGAAATACTATAACAACAAAAATTATATTTGAACAATTTGTCTAAGCTCTCCAATACAAATTTTGAGTTCCCCCAAATTAAGGGGTTTTTGGTGTTATGAAGAAAAACAAACCCTTCAAAACCCTCCCAACCAAAACCTTTCTATTTTTTTCACCTAATCCTTCCAATTTTTCAAAGCCCTCCTCTCTTTCCCTTCAAACTCCCAGACAAAGCTTAAGGGTATGAAACTCTCCTTGTCTTCCTTGTTGATAAACTGTTTAAGGGTTTCAAACTTTCCTTGTTGATAAAACCTCTTCCTAACCTTTTGTCAACTCTTCCATCAAGATTTTGTTGCTTTATCATTGGAAAACAAATGCTATACATCTCACCACTTTTAACATGTTTTATACTATTTATTCACTAAGCAGTGGATATGATATGATAAAGCATTTCTTCATTTTTAAATCATCAGATAAAATTCTCAAACAATTGCAGAAATTAGTTAAAAGATCTCCAGGTCGTATGTGGCAGTAGTGTGCTCAAAGACATAGAGTGATAAATGGGGGAGGGAGAGAGAGAAAGAGGAGAAAGAGACTAATGCTCAAGAAAAAAATATCATGCATAAGCCAGATGAGAAGAATAACAATCACCACTTGAACAATTTAATATTTTTATCAATACAATCAAGGAAATAGTACACATGTAAAGTGTTTTAAAATCAAAAGGCATTCACCAAAATAAAGTCTAAAACACATGATAATTCCACCAATTTCAATGGAATAATGCAGTTAACTAAGCCAAATAAGTGCACTGTGGAAATATAAGATAACACTTCAAATTAACATTAGCATCAAGAAACAAGAAAACTATCATACCTTATTTAAATAATTCATTTGCGTAAGAATACAAACAGTTACAACTAACGCGAATACCCAAGTTTGAGGGTAAATTAGCTGATTCATCCCAGACAGAGTTAACTTTATGGCAATTCCAAGAGCCTTAACACTCATAACCTATTAAAAGAGAACCTGACAACATAAGTACATAAAAGGAAAAGGAAAAACAAAAAGAGAGCTAGGGGAAATCAAGGACTATTCGTCAACAACTAGATGATGAGACATACCGATAGGGAACCTACAAGGGAACAAACACCAACATAAACCATTATGTGTGTCTGGCCATATAGAGGAATGAAGTGGAAGATAAGAATAAAAGTAGCTGTTATAACCAATGCTGCATAAAAGAGAAAGGCTGCAAAAGAAAGATTGGTGTTTGGTTAGTAATAGGATTACAATATGACATTATTTCAAGGCTGAAACATGGCTACCTGGATCCATAGCAAGACCCCACACTTCTGGCACTGATTCAATTACCCTTTCTTGAGGAGCATGTAGAACAATTGTTGTAGACCCCACAACACACAAAGCACAACCAAGAACTCCAAATATATGCAGTCTCTCCCGTAAGATAATATGGGCAAGAGCAGCACTGCAGGACAACATCAAAAATCAGAATTTACCGAGAGTAGTGCATAAGTACGAAGCTTAAATTTTATCATGCCTGATAATAATGCTAAGAGCGCCAAGAGGAGTGACCAATATAGCAGGAGCAAATGCATATGCTGCAAAATTGGCAATCTCTCCAACAATCACTGTTGAAATAGACATTGTTAGAACAGACATTTTAATCCATTTTCAGTATCATCAGTTGTATGCAAATCAGGTCAATACATTGTGTGCAGATATTTTGCTGGTATCCGTGGATTGGAATGTAGAAATATTCCCTGGGAAACGTGTGAAAGCAAAAATAAAGTAAAAGCAATATATGGAAAAGCCGAAATGGTGCAGGCTTTGGCAACTTTTTTACTTATACAACAAATCTGGACAGCATATTACAAAAAGCAATACAACTTAACATAAACTTGTGACTTTTTGCTAAGAGTTAATAAATCATACAAGGATGGGAGAAAAGTATAGATAAGAACACCCATATTTGGATTTCTTAGGGTTCTACGTGGAGCTAACATTACGCAATATCAGATCCATAGCTACATTACTTTATGTCCAAGTAAAATGACTATAAACTGAAAAAAGAGTTATGGGGATGACAGAAAAATAATAAATTCAGTTTACCAAGTCGGACAATAAGATGTTGCACAGACAGTTGTTAACGAAAATAAATACCAACATCTAATTTAATAATCAATCCACAATAAACATAACCGTGAATGACTCACTTGTTATCATGCCCACCCACCAAAGTGGTTCATACAGGTAGGAATAGCCTCCACTTCCTGCGAAAGATAGTCATTTTTAGAGTTAGCTACCGTTGCACGTGACTTGAGTGGGTATAAACTAGGAACACAAATATGAGGCAAAAAAATGAAACCTGCCCCCTACCCAGTCTATATATAAACCAGGCTTAGCCAGTAGAAATGACAAGCATCCAATTCATTTTAACATAATATAATTATCTGTAGGAGAAATGTAAAAGATGTCTATACTGAAGAGTAGCAACAAACGAGATGAAAACCATTCAACTTGTAGACAATTTTTTCACCATATTTTAACATTAACACCAAGATCAGGCCATAACAAACTCCATTTTCTCCATGACAATTGAGACAGCGCTAAGACTAGGCAGTTTCTCATTCCAGCCTCTATATGCTCAAATATGTCAATAAGAAACCCCCCATGTTTTTAGGTCACGACAAACTCCTATAAACCCAAATCTGCCAATATAAAGCCCCCCACATTTTGGGTCACAAAAAACTCTATTTTCACCCTATTATAACATTAACATCAAGCTCAGGCTTCAACAAACTCCATTATCCTCTAAAATAATCCCGATCACTCATTACTTGATATCAAAGAGCACAAGAAAACAATTGTAAAGAGCCCCAAAACCGGAAGTCATATTCAAAGACAACACCTAATCTACCAACTGAACCAAAACTACATCTATCCATGTTCTAAATTAAATACAAACACATGAATATCTCAGCGTTGTAACTCATCCAGTTTCAAAAAAGTAAAACCTCCAAGATTACAGATCTTAAGAAAAACTAATAATCCAAAACTAGGAAAATGAAGTCGACAGTATCAAGTAAAGATAATTCAGCAACTAATTCCAACGCTAAGAACTCGAAAAAAGTAGAACAGCACAATTCAGCAGATCGAAGAGTGAAATTAAAGTAAGATTCGAAGAGAAAACGAAATATACCTGCCCTAACACCACTGGCACCAGCCTTTTTCAAACCTTTCTTTTTAACAATGAAACTAGCACCGATGAAGAAACTCGACGAAAGAGCAAGAACTAAACCTTTAACATTATCCGATGACATTCCTTCGCGCCAGCTTGAACTCGTGGACAACATCGACGACGACGATGAAGATGACGAAGTCGCCATCTCGCGAAATCAAAAACCCTAGCGCGAGATGGATCTCGCCACTTGCGAGGAGATAAACCAATTACCACACGAAAAATCTAATCTATATCTTTTTCTCTGGATACAGCTGTCACAAAGGGTTCTCTTTCTCTGGATCGGAAATGCTGAGGAAATCCAATTTCATATGAAAGGAAATACAGAAAAAATTAATAAATAACTTTACAGTGTGACTGTGACTGAGACATGAGTGATACACTCCATTCTTGTGTTGATTCTTGTTAATCACTACTTGATTCGGAATTACTCTTTCGTTTGCTTAATCTCGATACCTTTCCTTTTCTCGCTTCTGCTTCCTTTTCTTCGTCTTTCATTTTTTATAATACGTTTTATATTATTTTATTTTATTTTATTTTACTCGTCATATACAATACAATGTAGAATTTTAGTTTTCTCTGTTTTTACTATTTTATTTATTTATAATTGGTAATCAATAGTTTTTTTTTGTTTTTTTTAGTATTTTATTAAGATAATTTTAAAAAAGAAAATAGATAATACACTAAAGTGTAAAAATATTTCATATTATCAATTAATTACAATTATGAATTTTAGACTGTAATTTTTAAAAAAATTATATAACATCATAAAATAATATATTTTTATTAAATAACTATAAAAAATTATATTATCAATATATTTCCTTTAAATTCATTTTAAAATGCATAAATATTATAATATTATTGAATATTAAAGGTGGTATAAATTAATTTTATATTTGTCGTCTGATAGAATTATACTAACATTCTGTCATGTGTTTTGCATATACTTTTTTTCATATTATTATATTATTACTTTTGGGAAAAGATAGTATAGCATTGTGAAGGGCCCGATAGATTAAATAATGTTTTAGGTGGGCTCTTTCGAATTAACGGGTCTACGGTTTACTATATTCAGTTTAAATTAGATAGGTTTGGACGAAATCGGATTGCATGTTCTCTCATCTTATAACTAATCCAGTTTCATACAGGAAATAGTTGCAGTTTAGCCGTAAAACATTTTTCATTTTACTTTTTTATTAAATTAATAGGCATAGTATTTCACCTGCCATTATATAAAAATTAACACATATTATCATTATTATTTTTAGTCTAGTATATCACATCTCTCTTGAAACTCACAAAATATCAAATATTCAATTTCTATTTTAAATTTCAACCATATTTCTCTTTCTTTTTTTAAATCTACCTATTTTCAAGATTCATATGCACTCAAACTACTTATTTTCCGATACCATCAATTCTTACTCTCTTACACATCACTCCTTCTTTCTCGTTTTAATTTTCTTCTCTCTTTATTTTTGATGCAATGTCCATTAATATAGAAAGTTTGATTTTAAAAATAAATGAAAAAACTATGAAATATATAACTTCTTCTCTTTCAAATGCACCATGGCAGATAAATAATTTCTATGCATGGAATTGGTTGGTCTGGGGTCTACATAGAGTCACTCAATAAATAAATAAAATATTATCATATAGAAACAATTAAGAATAATCAATATTCCGCTTCTGTCCAGAAGCTAAATCCACTATCATGCTATAACTTTTATTTGTATATTCTCTTTGTTTCTTTCTTTTTTTACATTTTTTTCTATGAAGATCTTTAAAGCCTTGAAGGATCTGAACCAAACCAACTGAAGCTAACCGCAATTCAAATTACCCGTCATCCGATCAAATCGTTTAGAAAATGGACGGAAATGGATGATGTATGACCAATTGTGAGTCTTATCGGATTGAGCTTTTTTAACCGAATTTAACCAAACTCGTCTGTCTTGTTCTTCTTTATTAGATTTTATTAATAAGTTATTCTTTTATAATTTATATTACAACATTAACATCACACAACTAATCATTATTAAGGGGAATTTCTTAGTACACTTGTATGGCTTATTAGAGGCTTCTGGCAAAAAACTCAAAATACTTCAGACTTCACATATGCACATCTGAACAAACAATTTGTCAAACACTTGGCGTGCAATCAATGTTTCAGAATTTTCCTCTGTGTTGTGTTGATATGAAAAATTACTTATAATCAAAAGTGATTATAAGCAACTAAACACACAATTCAAAACAAAAATAGTTTTGGAAAAATTCCTACGTGTCGATAAATTACTCAATGTTATTTAACAAATTAATGTAGGAAAATTAAAGCTAGTAAAGCAATAAAAGAAAAAAGACATAAGGATTTGTCTACACAGTTTCCTACTTTCGTCCTTGCAAGCGGATACGTCTACACCCAATTCCAATGTGGAATTAGGATACTTTTTTACTTTGCAAAAGTATGAATACAAGAGATGTGTTCAAGATCAACCCTATAAACCATAACCATTTGATATTGATTCAAGCCCTTCTCTTCCTTTGATCTTCAACAAGAGAAAGACACAATACCTACCAATTGATTATCCGGATCTTGCTACTCCTTTTAATACTTTATCTCCAAAGCTTTCACGCACCATCAATTGTACCTATTGTAACTACAAGACTTCAATTGTAATTTGTCGTTCTCTCGCCACTTCCTTTACGTTCTTTATCTACAAATGATCCCTTGTGTTCTTTATCTCCAAAGGACTTTATTTGGCCGTAATTACCTCTTGAACGTCTTATACGAAAACCCCCAAATCAACCAATGATCTTGGAGGATAAACCTATGGTTTTTCCGAATGGAGACCCCTACAAATCTCAACCCAATATCTTCGGCTACACAAGAACCTAATTGGACGATTTCAAACCTCGTCTAGATGGCACCCCAATAGAACATCATTACAATGTAATGCTAGTGTGTATGCATAGATTGTAGGTTGAAGATGAAGAGTGTTGTACCCCAAAATTTTCCCTCCCATTTTATTCCATACATTCTTCTATGATTCTCAAATACTCAAGGATTCTCAAGAGTTGATCAAAACCACCTCCTAAGCAAGGGTCTTCAACTAGGGTTTTGAGTTTCTCAAAGAAGATTGGGTTGCAAGGATATCAAATGACTTTTATGGTTCATCATAGGTCTTCAACAATGCTCTTGTCAAGTTTCAAGTCTTCCATCACAAATTTGCCCAGTCAATGACTCAAATGACTAAAAATCAACTACATTGGGTAAAAAGTCAATTGTGGTCAATATACAATCAAACTTCAAGATTTTGTCAATATCAATATTTTAAGGTAATATTCATCATTTGATCAATGGTTGGCCATGATTCCTCAAGGAAAACCCTAAAGTCATCAGAAGTCAAAAATTGCCCAAATTAGGGTTTTGATTGAAGATGAGTGATCATGGGTTTTGACCAAGTGCATGACCTAATGGCTTGAAGCATGATCTCTAGGGTTCAAATACAAAATATTGACCTAATTAAATGGTCTAAAACATTTCCAAAGATGCAAGTGATTGATAGTTGAAGAATTGAATCAATTGATGAAAAGTCAACAATCACTCAAAAGTCAAACTTTGACTTTTTGGTCAATATTAGAATTCAAAAGTCAAGAATCATCAAGATATTGAAAAATATCAAACTTGATCATCAAGAAAACAAAAATTCAACAAAATTCAAATTTTGGAAAATTTTCTAACACGTAGAAAAAATTCTGTGTTTTTGTTCTTAATAAAACCCCTAACTTCACAAGCAAGTTTCCTCAAGATGCAAGCTGATTCAAGGAAAACTTTCAACATGAAAGTTGTAGGGGATTGATAAATTCTACAACTTTGTTAATGTGGGATGATCCTCAAAAATTCTTAATTTAAGAGATATAATCTCATGAAGTTATGATCTTTTTTATCCAACACTTAGAATTTTTTTACAATTTTTTATCCCAACTTTGTGGCCATTTTCACCAAGATCCCAATTTATTTAGCCAAAACTCACAACATGAAAGTTGTAGACAATGTTTCAAGCTTTCCAAAATGTCCTAGAACACATTTTTATCATGCTTTGACAAGGAGAATCGAAGAGATGAAGTTGGGCATCTAAGGTTGCATTATAGGTCATTTTTTTTACAAGTTCATAACCCAGTCTTCAAGTCATGCTGCATAATCTCACTTTCAGGTCCATTAGCTTGAAAATCTCTCCATAATTAAATGTTTACACAACTTATTGAACCATTATCCAAGTGTTTGATCCATTTTCCAAATGATTTTTCCATTTATGTCATAAAGGCACCATTGCCATTTACATAAAGCATGCTTTATGCATTTTGTCAACTCTCTTTAAGCCTCTCACCTGTTCCTTCTGCACACAAACAATGCCAAATCAAGAAGCAACATGTCTACAGCTCCTAACCACCCTATGAACAATTGTACCATTGCATTGGAACCATGCATTTGCAAGTTACTTCAAAACCAAGCTTTAAAACCATAACATGTTATCTTGAAATTATGGTTACTTTAAGCCCTCAAACCTTTTCTCTATAAATAGAGAGGTTATTTGCAAGCTAACACACGAGTGGACATTCCCTTAAACACTCTAAAACTCAGAATCACCAAGAAAACTCCATTGTTGCACATTTGAAGCTTCCAACACCCAACTTCAAATCTACTCGTGCATTTTCCTTTTTTATCATTCAAACACCATTTATACATCCTATAGAAGCCATCCACACCCCTGTTTCATCACTGTAACACCCCCGCCATCATTGTACAAACCTCACTTTACACCTCTACAACTCGACTTGTACAGAAGAATTGGGACACTCTCAATCCAAGGCAGGAATTGCAAAAGCTTCCTAGGAGTTCAGTGAAGCTATCCAGATCATCCTAACACTTCCAAAAGTGCTCTAACTTCAAACTCGATTCCCACTTTTGAGGTAAGTTTTCTAAACTTTAAAATCTTTGTACAAGCATCATTTGCATTTATTTTCTAAAGCAAAAATGTAAATATCAATGCCCTGAAGCTAACCATGTCCTTAGTTTTCATTTATGTTGACTGTGTGATGAGAATTTTGGAGTTGAAGTTTCTGAAAAATTAGGGTTCAGTTTGGTACCAACAGAAATTCACTTTAATCTTTGAGTTTCAGCTTAAGTTAAGGGCATGTTTGAATTCATGGTGAAATTTGGAACAACTTTGATGTTTACATTTTTCAAAATGGTTGAGAAATGAGAGTTTTACAAAATCAAAGAATGGAAGTTATTATTTTGGCACGAGGAAGAAGAAGTCCACAAATTTGAATTTCTAAAACGAGTTTATAATATATTTATTGGTGAATGTTTAATAACTGGCGATGAAGGTAAAAACAATATCCTCCTACAAATAAAGACTACTCCGACGAACAGTATCCTCCTGCATATGACAAGTACAAGCAGTTGGAAGACCGTCTCAAAGCTGTAGAAATCTAAAAAGTGTCTGGATTGGATTTTGGAGAGCTAGGTTTAATCCAGGGGTGGTCATCCCTCACAAATTCAAGGTCCCTATCTTTGCTAAATACGATGGGGTCTCTTATCCCAAACTTCATCCGAGGTTGTATGTTCGGAAAATCCAACCTGTTGTACCCCAAAATTTTCCCTCCCATATTTCTCAAAATATTTCAAGAAAAATCTCCAAGTTGCTCAAGATAGCCCAAGAGGTGGTCAGACAAGCTCTCTCCTAAGGCAGTCTTCCTGTTGGCTGAAGATTTTGATGATACTGTTCGAAATGAAACAAGTTGGATGTTTCGTTGGAATAAAGCAAGATGTCATGTTTCGAAATGGTAGAAGCAGTGCTTCGAATGGGCATATCAAAGCTTGGAGCTTCGAGTGACAGTTATGAGGATATATTCAAAAGAAGTCTCGAAGTGGTAACAAGGTTGTGTCCAAGAAATGCGTTCGAAACGAAGAGTGCCAAAACATTTGAAATTCAAACGCAAGCGGGATGTTCGAAATTTAAAATATATGCGTTGGAGCATTCGAAGACGCGTGGAAGCTAGAGAGGGGCATTGCTTTGCATGTTCTGGACGTGGCAGAATCTTATAGCAAGACCGTTATGGTCGAAGTAGTATAAATAGAAGTCTTAGCATTAAGATTTCGTGTGTCATATATGTTCTGGACTGGGCCCGACAGGCCCAATAGCATTGCTAAGGCCCAATCCAAATGGACTTACTGAGGACCACGCCGACCAAAGGGTCACAGTCGTGCTCGACGTGCTCCCTGAGGTTACTTGCTCGACCTCTACATCTCCAGCTCGACATCCTGCTGTCCAGCTCGACATCACCTCGAGCACCCCAACTAGGGCAGACTCAGTCCACTGCACTCCCAACGAGACCCCGAAAAGACCGCGTCTCCGTCCGTCCGCACTTCACGCCGAACATCCACGAAGGGGATCACGTGAGGGTCCCCACTACGCACGTAGAACCTGGCAGTTCCTCCATTGGGCCAAACCTGCCCGGCCCAATGAAGGAACCTTGGCCCAGCGCTGGGGGCTATAAATACCCTTTATTTCCAGAGGGTCAGGTATTCATCATTCTACCCATACACTTATTATTGCTTGCTCGTGCTTCTACTTACTTCAGCATCGGAGTGCCTTGCAGGTACCCCCACCCCACCTCGTTCAAAAAGCTTTCAGCTCGGAGCCAGCCGTGACGGTCCATTTCTGATCAGGTCAGATCAGTGGCGCCGTCTGTGGGAAACTAGCTTCCCCGTCTTACAAACAACTCAAAAGACCAAAGCTCAAAATTCAACTACCTGTCATGGCTGATCCAGCTCGCGATGAGCAGAACGTCCGTGTCGCCGACACCAATAACGACACGGCGGACAAAAACGGACACCTCGATAACCCCAGCGACCCCGGCCATAGTACCATTCCTGTGACGACCGCCCCTGGAACTTCCTCCTACAAGGACGGGGCTACTGCATCATCCTCCCCGCTCCCACCACCACTTGAAGACGACCCGGCGACCCTCGCTCATTACAGAGCTGCCCGGTTCCATGAAGTCCCAGTTCCCGCCGGGGCAGATGCCACGACTCAGGCACTGTTCGCGGCCATTAATCAGACAAACTATCTCATATTTGCCCAAGGAGAAAGACTAAGGGCGCTTGAAGATGACCGAAGACCCCCGAGGAGGCATCGGAGGCCACATTCTCCACCTCTTCTGGTCACAGAAGTTCGACACCCTTCTCCCCCGCGGAGACACTACAGGGAGAACTCCAGAAGCCTCTCTCCCCGGCCAAAGCAGAGGCGCCCCTATTTGGAGAGACAGCCCGTCATCCCTGCCGGAGAACCCAGTCGCGACCCGGCAAGGCACGACAAGAGACACGCCGGGGACGGGCGTGTAACATTCAACCACCGAGCATCACGCTCGAGGGAGACTCAGCACGACCATCGTGCCAGACAATACTACAGGTCCCCATCTCTGTCTCCGAAGAGGAGAGACGAGGACGACCCCCGTGGTTCCCTGTCGCAGGCCATCATGGATGAACCCATCCCCCTGGGCATAGAGAAGCCCCCACATCTGAAGGAGTATGACGGAGTTGCGGACTCGGTCGACCACATTGACGGGTTCGAGGCCATGCTCCATTATCATAATGTCGGGGGGCCCATCAAGTGCCGTCTTTTCCCCATGACTCTCAGGAAGGCGGCCATGGACTGGTACAAAGGCCTCGCCCCGGGCTCAATCACCTCGTGGCGGAACCTGAAAAACCAGTTCATCAGTTCCTTCACCGCTTCTTGACACCATCCAAAGACCGAGGCGGCGCTCGAGGCCATCATCCAAAGACAGGATGAGACCTTGAGGGAGTTCATCAACCGCTTCAATCGAGAAGCGATACAGGTCCCTTGCACGGACCACATGAAGAGATATCTGCTGGAGAGGGGGCTCCTCCCCGGCACAGAATTCAGAAAAGCCGTGGGAATCGAGCCGCCCAAGTCTTTCGACGCCCTCCTCGATAAAGCTCGAGCATATATGGATTACGAGGAGAGGGAAGCTGCCAACAGGGCCCGAGACTCCAGGACTCGGGGTCCCAACAACAGCAGCAGCTCACGCTAAGAGGCTCCTCCCCGACGTACCGGGGAGAAAAGGAAAGAAGATCGACCCCGGGAAGTCCGGGAACAAAGGGGCCCCTCGGGCCGTTTCACCGAGTACACTCCGCTCACAGCTTCCCGCGAGCGTATTCTGGCGGAGTGTGCCAGTACAGACTTCAAGGACGGCGGCGTCAAGCGTCCCCGACCTGCTCCCGCCAAGCCAGGGGCGGATAAAAATAAATACTGTCAATACCATAGGAGTCATGGTCATCTGACAGAGGACTGCGTCCACCTCAAGGACGCCATTGAAACCCTCATCAAGGGAGGGAGGCTCGCGCAGTACAGGAGAAACGACGCTCCTCGTCGTGACGCCCATGAAGCCAAGGAGCCAGAAGAAGACGCCCGACCATCAGACGAGTCGGTGCCTATCCAGACCACCTTCTCGGTAACCAGGCCTGAGGATTTCGACATTCCCGAGCACCTGCAGGAGCCGCTGACAACGCACAGCAGGTGGGAATACTTTCCCTCCGCCATGGTCATCAACGGGGGCGGGTTCAACGACCTCACCATCAATTCAGCTAAGAGGAAGTTGGACGAGCTGGTCGACGCGGCTCCCCCGCAAACAGTAACGTTCGAAAGGGTGAAGGGCAGGTCAGAGCCCATCACCTTCTACCTAGAAGAACTCCCCGGCGGAGCCCCGAACGCGGTCATCCCCTTACTGATAAGGGCAAGAATGGCCAATTTTGACGTGCATCACATCCTGGTCGACGAAGGGAGTTCCGTCGACGTGATGTACAGCCAACTGTTCCGAACCTTATAGTTGGACGACTCACATCTCTCTCCGTATGTGGGGTCGGATCTACAAGGCTTCAACGGCTCGACTTCCAAACCTTGGGGTTATGTCGAGCTCCTGGTTACGTTCGGCGAAGGAACGGCTACGAGACAAGTTAAGGTCCGGTTCCTCGTCATTGACTGCCCGTCTCTATACAATTGCATCTTGGGGAGACCGACATTGGCAGAGCTAACAGCGGTGCCCTCGACCGTCCATCTGAAGATGAAGTTCTACACCAGAAGGGCACGGGTAGCCACCATCCAAGGAGACCTAGCCGCTGCCCGTAGGTGCTTCAACACTGCTTCTAAGGGACGGGATACCGTCGACATAGGGACCAGACCCGCTAAAAGGACAAAACAGGAGCCCGACAGGAAAGCATCCCCCGAGGAAGAAGTCCAGAAAGCTCCACCAAAGGTCGACTCCATAGCCCTGGACACCCGCTTCGATCAGGACGAGCCATCCAGCAGCGAGCAAATCCCACTCCGACCAATACCGGACGGGGATTTTGAACTCGTTCCCCTCGGCACAGACCCGACCAAGGGAGTGAAGATTGGCAAAGACCTCTCCGACTTGGCCAGGAAGCAAATCAAGGCCTGTCTGCGCGAGAATGCTGATCTCTTCGCCTGGAGCGCTGCGGAGATGCCCGAACTCGACCCTGAGGTCGCCTGTCACCACCTCGCCATTGATCCAGCCGCCAAGGCCGTAGTACAACGTAGGCGTAGGCAGTCTCCAGAAAAAACGGAGGCTGCTGAAAAAGCTGTAAAAGACCTCCTAGAGGCAAATTTTATTTCTGAAGCCCGGTATTCCACCTGGCTGTCAAATGTTGTACTTGTGAAAAAGAATAATGGAAAATGGAGAATGTGCGTTGATTATACTGATCTCAACCGGGCTTGCCCGAAAGATGCTTTTCCCTTGCCTAACATAGATATGCTGGTCGACAATTTTGGCCGGCTACAAAACTTTGTCGTTCATGGACGCCTATTCGGGATATAACCAAATCCCAATGGCCCTGGGCGAAAAACACTGCACGGCATTCATGACCAGCTCGGGCAACTATTACTACAACGTAATGCCCTTCGGACTGAAAAATGCCGGAGCAACTTACCAACGCATGACGAACAGAGTTTTCAACAAACAGATCGGCGACATGCTCGAGGTATACATGGACGACATGATCGTCAAATCTCGAGCAGAAACCGACCACGCAGCTCATCTCAAGATAGTCTTTGCCCAAGCAAGGCAATGAAAAATGAGGTTCAACCCCGAGAAATGTACGTTCGGAGTTAAGGCGGGAAAATTCCTTGGATTCTATCTAACAGAACGGGGAATCGAAGCCAACCCCGACAAATGCCGGGCATTCTCCGACCTCCCAACACCGACGTCAAAGAAGTCGATACAAATCATGAACGACATGCTCACGTCGCTGTCCCGCTTCGTCGCGAAGTCCGCTCAGCACGCCCTTCCCTTCTTCAAACTCCTTCGAAAGGAAGCAGCCTTCGAATGGAATGAGGAATGCGAGCAGGCACTACGCCACCTAAAGCAAAGCTTGTCTCAGCCGCCCGTGCTATCTCGACCAGACGACGGGGAACCGCTGTACTTGTACTTGGCCGTTTCAAACGAAGCCATCAGCGCAGCTCTTGTCCGCGAGACCCCCGACGGGCAGAAACCCGTCTACTTCACGAGCAAGGCCTTACAGGGGCCCGAAAGCAGATACCAGCAGATAGAAAAGGTTGCTTTGGCCCTCGTCAACGTTGCGAGGAGGCTCAGACACTACTTTCTAGCCCACACCATCATCGTACGAACCGACCAACCGGTGAGGCAACTCCTGGGTCGGCCAGATATGGCAGGCAGGATGCTGAAGTGGTCCTTGGAGCTCTCTGAATTTGACATTCAGTACGAAAGCAGGAAAGCCCTGAAAGCACAGGCCTTGGCCGACTTTGTCGCGGAAATGACCACTCACGACCCTCCCCCGGGGAAAGAACACAAGTGGACCATCTTCGTCGACGGAGCATCCAGCTCGTCTGGAAGCGGCGCAGGAATCCTCCTGGAAAATGAGGAAGGTGTAGTAATCGAGCACTCCTTAGCTCTCTCCTTCCCGACGTCAAATAACCAGGCAGAATACAAGGCCCTGCTCGCAGGGCTGAGACTGGCCGAGGACTTGGGAGCCCGCGAGGTACAGATCTACACCGACTCCCAGCTCGTCGCCTCTCAGGTACAGGGGAGCTACCAGGCCAAAAACGACAACCTCATCGAGTATTTGAACTTAGTCAAAAAACACATGACAAAGTTCGTACGAGCAGAAATTTCACATGTTCCCCGCGAGCAAAACACGAGGGCGGACATATTGTCCAAACTCGCGAGCACACGAAAGAAGGGCGGGAACAAATTCGTCATCCAGGAATCTCTAGCGCGTCCAAGTATCGAACGACCCTCGACTACAGTCGAGATCCATGCCATCGGGGATGCTACGTCCTGGATGACCCCGGTTTATAATTTCCTGACAAAAGGAGAACTCCCGTCGAACCAGGCAGAAGCTACCGTCACCAAGCGACGAGCATGTTCGTACGTGGTTCTCGAGCAGAAACTGTACCGAAGAGGATTCTCCATCCCCCTCCTGAAATGCATCGACGAGTCCACCGTCCCCGAAGTACTACGGGAGATACACGAAGGGATCAACGCCCAGCACATGAGCGGTAAATTCTTAGCAAGGAAAGCCCTTCGAGCAGGATACTACTGGCCGACGATGCAGCAGGATACCAAGGAACACGTCAAAAAATGTGATAAGTGCCAGAAACACGGGGACATGCACCTCGCCCCTCCGCACGAGCTGAGCATACTGTCGTCCCCATGGCCGTTCGCCTGGTGGGGTATGGACATCCTCGGGCCCTTCGTGCAAGGAACCTATCAGAACAAATTCTTCATCGTCGCTGTGGATTACTTCACGAAGTGGATCGAGGCCGAGGCCCTCGCAAAAATCACCTCGCATAATATCCTCCGTTTCTACAAAAGAAACATCCTCGCCAGATTCGGAATTCCGCGGGCCCTGGTGACCGACAACGGTACCCAGTTCACCGACCACGGGTTCCAAGACTTCGTCACCAAACTAGGTACAAAGCAACAGTTCACGTCAGTCGAACACCCTCAGACCAACGGGCAAGCCGAAGCCGCGAACAGAGTCATCCTCTGAGGACTCAAACGTCGACTCGGGGAGGCCAAGAGGGGATGGGTCGAGGAGCTCCACAGCGTCTTGTGGGCACACCGAACCACGCCCCACTCAACGACGGGCGAGACCCCATTTCGGTTGACGTATGGCACCGAGGCTGTTATCCCAGTTGAAATCATGGAACCTTCCAGACAAACAGAGAACCCCCTCGACGAAGAAATGAACGACGAGGCGCTAAGGGACGAACTCGACCTAGTCGAGGAAATACGATCGGGTGCAGCCCTGCGCGAAGCCACCCTAAAACAACGAGTGGCTCTACGCCACAATGACAAGGTCATCAAGCGCGAGTTCGAAATCGGCAGCCTGGTATTACGTAGGAACCAGAAGGATTCCCGCAAAGGGAAGCTGGCCGCGAACTGGGAAGGACCTTATCGCGTCCACGGCACCACTGGTACCGGGGCATACTATCTCGAGCAATTAGACGGAGAGCCATTACCACGACCCTGGAACGCTGTTAAGCTAAAGAAGTATTATAGTTAAAAACTACCAACACCTAGGACCCTCGACCATCGGCACCCGCGCCCAGTCGACGAGGAAAAACGTTCGACTCCGTATAGAGGCTGAGGTACGAGCCCGACATATGGCTAAACCGCACAACATCGCTCGACAAACGAGACCGATCGATAGTGCCCGACGTGGACAGCTACACCGAGCACCACCGTCGTAGTACCCATAAGGCAGAACACCCAGCTCGCGATGGGCAGTTCATGCCAAGGGCAAATAGTCCATACCGTGCTTCGCGCCCGACTGAGCAACTTCGCTCCATATGCCTGACAAGTCGTCAAGAATGACGGGCCATCTAAAAGGGTCAAAGGGAAGTCTCTCCCCTCGAGCGCAACACTTAGGTGACTCCGGCCAGCGAAAGAAGGTCGGGCACATATACAAATGGAAGACGGGCAGATTCGCCCGCTAAATCACAGCCACTTACGGGCACTCCTCGGGCCCATGACTTAGGCTAAATTTTATGCAAATATATAAGATTTCAAGCACGGGAAAAACATTCAAATGTAAAACAGCATTCATTCAAATAAAAATGCCCAAAGGCGACAAAACAAACAATTATAAACCGACCAAGAAGGTCGGCGATGTTCATAACGTACAACCGACGGGCACGCAGGCCCAAAAAATACAAACATCAAAGGCACGCAGGCCCGCTATCCTACGATCAGGTGTCCCCGGAACCATCAGCATCGACGACTGGAGAGTCAGGCGGGGGCACGATCGTGCCATCCACTATCTGATGTGTGTAGCCCGTCCCCTCAGTGACCAGACCAGGGTTTAACAAGGAAAGCTGGCCGACTGCGGAGTCGAACCCCTCCTCTAGAGCACCGACGCAATCTGCCTCGAGTAGCCGGATATGGGCGACCAGCTCCGATCGACTCTTCAAAGCCGCTATGTCTTCCGACTCGTCCTCGGCAGGCAGCATGGCAACTTTCATGTCCTCGATCTGTTGGGCCAAGCGCCCGACATCGGTCTCCAGACGATCTCTGTCCGTGCGGAGAAGCTCTCCCTCCTCGGCCAGCTTCCCCGACCTTTCTTTCTCCAGGACCAACATCTCCCTCTCAGCATCCAGCAGCGATGTCTGCTCGCGGAACATCTCCTCGGAGCGTTCCAGGGCAGTCTTCAACTTCCGCGAGCTCGAGGTGAGAGCCGCTTTCTCCTGCTCAAGTTCTTCAATACGGACATGATCCCCCCTTCCTCGGACAACACCAGGGCCATTTCGGCCATTTTCACCAGCCTGTCCATGCTGGCGGCCAGATGCCTCTTCCAATCCTCCTTACTCATCCTTTTGATAGTCTCAGCCTCGTCGGCAACCACTGACAGAGGGAATCTCTCGAAGAAACCCTCCTCTTTGAAACAAGGGGGAAACCCGAAAGACCTGACGACGCTGGTGTCCTCGCTGACAGCCGGACCGCTTTCCACCCGGGTCCTCTTTCTTTGTATCAGGTCGGCATTAGGATCGACCTCTTGAACCTCTGGGATCTCGCCTGACGCGGCCCCCGAGCTGGGCGACGAATCCACCCTCACCACCTGAGGAGCGCCCAGACTATGTGGCAGGCCCATCCTCGTCGCCTGGGGAGCCTTAACGACCCCCCTGCCTCGCTTCTGGTTGCAAGACAGCTTCAAAAGTCTTTCCCTTCGACCGGCCATCGAGCCTGCACAAAATAAAAGACGGGTTAGTGTCGAGCAAGTTCATAAATAAATGACGAGCAAAGAAATTCAAGCAATAAACGACCTAGCAGACGAGCAGCCTGCCTGAACGTCTGACACTCCACGAGTGCCTTAGTATCAATCGGTCGGGACTCAAATGTCGGATAACTCTCTGCATCCAAGACATCTTCCCCTTCCCTCGTGGCCCACCGGGCGGGGTGGAAGCTGTCGACGAACCGACAAAGAGTGGCGTACGCCTCCTCGTCCTCCGAACACATGTCCCCGGCAGCAGTATGGAAGTATCCAGTCCCGTGCTCGTAGTGCCTGAACATCCAATGCACAGGGAACTTGGCTGTACGGGCCATCACGGGATACCCATCGTTACCTAATACTGCCTCCCCGTCATCATCGCTTATGGGCGCCTCCTCCTCGTACAGGGATCCTAAAGCAGATGTGGTAACTGGCCGCATGACATACCACTTGTCTTTAAAACCCCTCACGGAGTCCATGTACATTTTGAATAGTTTCCTCGACTGTTTTAAGGAGACCCAACTGTGTTTCCCTCCTCGGGACTGGCGCTGCAGATGAAAAATTCTAAAGAAGAGCGGTATGGTCGCCCCGATCCTCAGAAAGCGACATGTCAGCTCAAACGCCCGGATAAAGGCGAGTGAGTTCGGGTGTAGCTGCGACGGGGCCAACTCCAGATGGGTGAAGACCCCCGTCTGAAAGTCACTGAAGGGCAGCTGCAGCCCAAGATCTTTGAACGCGATCTCGTACATCGGGAAGCTATACTCTGGGTACACCGAGCAGATCCGGGCACGGGAGGTCGGACGCATGACAACGAAATTCTTTTGGAAATCAGGCTGGCCCTGACCCGCTTCGAGGACAGCATATGGATTTCGGTCACGCCGGCTATATATCGACGCGATTCCTCGGGGCTCGGCGCCCACCCAATCCAGCAAAGGGTCGTCGACAGTATCAATCAAGCTCACCGCCTCATCGGCACTTTGTTCCTCATGTTCGTGGCGTCCAGAGGAGCACGGCTCGTCCGCCATGGTTACCTGCAGAGCACGGGAAACCAGTCAATTGGGCACGAAACCATACGCTCGACTTAGCGGACCGAGTGTAGTGTACGACAAACCACGTCGTCCCATGCACGACCACAAAAGAGTTTGCAACAAGTAGTCGCCTCCCCGACATCCCGAAAACTCGATGTGTCCTTCTCCAAACCGACTACGCGGCCACTCTCCAACATGTCGACCCAAGGTATGAACATGGCGAGCAACATCATGAGACCTATGGCCAGGACCATGAACATACCAGGCGCGATCATGAATCAGGCGCCCTGGATCATGAAGACCCCGGGCAGCGCTGCTGATTATTACCTAAAACTATGAATCTACCGGCCACGAGCATGTGTTTGTCGGTCCTAAGCATGAATATGTCGAGCTAAGTATGATTTTACCGGGCTAGTCCCACGCGCACAGTCCCTAAAACGTCTACAAACGCTGAAAATCATGCATTACAACAGGAAAATAAAGAAGATAAGTCACTTACTTGGAATCAAAAGGTGGATTCAGCTACGGAGGAAAAGAATCTGTAACAGAAGATCGCAGCTATGAAAAATCTGGAAGAACAGCAGCAGTAGGAGCGCAAAGAGTAGAAACGTGTTATGGGGCCCAAGGTTCCTATTTATAGTGATGACGTGGAATACCAAACGTCACCTCGGGCAACCACGAAGTTTCTCTCCTCGACGCACTGCTCCCAACGCAATGATGACCCTATCATCATAGGGTGGCAGCACAGTTCCCGAAAGATACCTCGTGTGCTCGACAAACACGCGTCGGTGAGGATCCTCCAAGCATCCACCACGAGAGATGTCTTCGAGCACGACACGGAGAGGCCCTCGAGGGCCTGAATCTCTGTCCCGGGCGCGAGACCCCGAAGCAGAAACGACCTGAGTTCAAGCCATGGCTCCTAACAAAGGAACCACGACTTGGGGGGCTCCTGTTCTGGACTGGGCCCGACAGGCCCAATAGCATTGCTAAGGCCCAATCCAAATGGACTTACTGAGGACCACGCCGACCAAAGGGTCACAGTCGTGCCCGACGTGCTCCCTGAGGTTACTTGCTCGACCTCTACATCTCCAGCTCGACATCCTGTTGTCCAGCTCGACATCACCTCGAACACTCCAACTAGGGCAGACTCAGTCCACTGCACTCCCAACGAGACCCCGAAAATACCGCGTCTCCGTCCGCCCGCACTTCACGCAGAACATCCAGGAAGGGGATCACGTGCGGGTCCCCACTACGCACGTAGAACCTGGAAGTTCCTCCATTGGGCCAAACCTGCCCGGCCCAATGAAGGAACCTTGGCCCAGTGCTGGGGGCTATAAATACCCTCTGTTTCCAGAGGGTCAGGTATTCATCATTCTACCCATACACTTATTATTGCCTGCTCGTGCTTCTACTTACTTCAGCATCGGAGTGCCTTGCAGGTACCCCCCCCCACCTCGTTTAAAAAGCTTTTAGCTTGGAGCCAGCCGTGACGATCCATTTCTGATCAGGTCAGATCAATATCTATTGTACAAAAATTCAGTAAACATTCAAAATACCACATGGCTAGGGAAACGAATGCTCGAATAATGTACGTATGATAACCCCAAGTGTTTATGATTCAATAAAACTCTTTATCATTTCCAGTCTTTTCCTCTATCTTCATGTCAATATCATTCAAAAGCCTTTACATTAAAATATTTTTATTCGAAGTCTTTTTACTGATGTCTTACATTTAAATGTTTTCTTTCCATTTCAAATCCTTTACATTTCAGAAACTTTTGTATATTTTATGCCTTTATCTTCATGCTTTTATCATTCGAATACCTTTTTCATTTAAAGTCATTTTACTGATTTCTTGCATTTAAACGCTTTCTTCATATTTCGAATCTTTTACATTCCAGAAACGCTTTTACATTACATGTTTTTATGCTTCGAAGTCATTTACTTGTCTTTTCTGCAGTTTTACATGTCTTTACAATTGAACTTTATTCATGCAATTTAGTTTCGCACGCATTTACTTGATCATGTCATTAGATCTTTAATAGAGTAATCGAAATAAGTTGAACACCTACACAACATTCTAAATACCAACCATGAATATCAGTTCTATAATGAGAATTATCCAAATGACCAATACACCATAGGATCAATCTAGTCGATCCTGCAAGTTACCAGAGAGATTAAATAACAGTCATTAAGATTATTTGATAGTTTGGAGGACTAGCGGTTGTTTACCAGAAATAACTGTAAACAAATTGGCACACCCGGTGGGACCCGTCATTGGTCATTACGAAATTTAGAACAAAGTAAAAAATTGTTGAGACGTAACCATTGCGAAAGTACTCTCTGAATGATAAGTTTGTTGTTATATGAACCTTAGAAGTGGTAGAATAATCAATAGCAACCAACCCTTACCTAGAAGAAAACGTTTAAACAAGATGTCTAATCCAGACAATCAACAAGGGGAACAAAATATCCCACATACAACAGGCACTAATATCTCCGCCTCGATGGGAACATCTAATGTGATCCCTTCGAACGCACAGTCTGTTGCATCTTCTACCAGTAGTGTAGCCACTAATGGAACAAGTGGCATATCAACTAACAGTTCGATCCTAGGAAATACCGGAACCATTGGTTATCCTGGGGGATTCGTCCCACCACCAGGGACACAAACCCATTTCGCCACCCCACTAACTAGACCACCCGGTTTCGATGGTAATAGAACCAGAAATTCTTCTTATGGAATGCCAACATCTTTTATGGCAGGCTTACACTCCAGGTCCAGAAGAAGACGAAGATATGCTAACGGACAACTTCGAATCAGAGGGGGAGTCTTCGCTCAATATCAATTGCAATGTGGTATTTGTGCTTCCTTGTGAGTTTGGACAGGACACTGAAATCGAAGAGTATGAGGAAGAAGATACCATAGATCTGATGAAGCATAGGCCTGTGTGCTACTACGTGATGGATAATGGAGCTGTCGAGGAGCAGAATGTGTTCTTCGAGCGTCCAGAACCAGCTATGAAAAATCATCTGAAGCCATTATTTATTCGGGCAAAGGTTGGTGCCCATGGCGTAAATAAGGTTCTAGTGGATGGGGGCGCTGCAGTCAACTTAATACCCCATTTCATGCTGAAAAGGTTAGAAATACGCGAAGGAGACATCAAACCACACAACATGGTTCTATCCAATTATGAAGGGAAAGTAGGCAAAACACTGGGGGTGGTTCAATTGGACTTGACGATAGGCTCAAGCTGTAGGCCCACCATGTTCATGGTGATCGAAGCCAAGGCCAACTACAACTTGTTGCTGGGAAGAGAGTGGATCCATGGCGTATGAGCAGTTCCTTCGTCAATGCACCAACGATTAGTTTTATGGAGAGAAGATAGGATCGTGGAAAACATTGAAGCGGACCAGAGTTACTTCATGTCAGCAGTCAACTTAGTTGACAAGAGGAATTATGATAAACATCTGGCAAAGATTGCTCCTTGTGTCCCAAATGATGAAATCAACGAAACCAGGAACGCACACTACTATATGACCCTTCGCCATGATGGCATATATTGGGATAGAAGAATAATCAGTGAAGATGAAGGAATCGAAGGTACTATGCAAAGACGGCAAGCAGGCTGGGAATTCGACAACCTTGCTCATGACTGAGTCCTCCTTTTTCGAAAGGATTTCGACCTATATGGCTGAGAACGAATCAAAGGCGGCCTTAGAGGCTGAAATAAATAAATTGGCTGTAAAGGTGAACGAAATAAATGGGGGTAGCTCAAAAGGCTCACCCTTTGAAGAACTTGAAATAGATCAAAGGCTGGACGCCATCTATGATAAAGAACCCTTAGGCTTCGAGAGGGACCCCATAGACTCAGGTGCCAAAATGTTGGCGCAGGATCCACTCGAAGAAGTGAACTTAGGGGATGAGAACACGAAAAGAATAACCTACATAAGCGCAAAACTTAACCCAGGCCTCAAGCAGGAAGTGATCGAAGTCCTCAAGAAAAACAAAGATTGCTTCGCGTGGGATTATGACGAAATGCCTGGTTTAAAGAGGGAGTTAGTGGAACACAGACTTCCAATCAAGGATGGCAAGAAGCCCATCAAGCAAACTCCTAGAAGATTCGCACCAGCGGTTCTCACAAAGATCAAAGCTGAGATCGAAAGATTGCTGCGTTGCAGATTCATCAGAACCACAAGGTATGTCGAATGGTTAGCAAATATAGTGCCTGTTATTAAGAAAAATGGTTCTCTGAGAATCTGTATAGATTTTAGGGATTTAAATACTGCAACCCCTAAATATGAGTACTCCATGCATGTGGCAGAAATGTTAGTAGACTCTACTGCAGGATTCAAATATTTAAGTATGTTAGATGGATATTCTGGGTATAATCAGATTTTTATTGTTGAGGAAGATGTTGCCAAGACAGCATTTCGTTGCCCAGGAGCCTTAGGCACCTACGAATGGGTGGTGATGCCTTTTGGTTTAAAAAACGCTGGGGCAACTTATCAAAGGGCAATGAATTCGATTTTCCATGATTTCATTGAAACTTTTATGCAGGTGTATATTGATGATATAGTCATCAAATCTATATCTGCAGAAACCCATTTGCATCATTTGAGCCAATCATTCGAACGAATGAGAAAACACGGCTTAAAGATGAATCCCCTTAAATGTGCATTTTTTGTGCAGGTTGGAGATTTCCTTGGCTTTGTGGTTCATAAAAAAGGAATTGAGATCAACCAAAATAAAACCAAAGCCATAATGGAGACGAAAGCACCTACGTCAAAAAGGGAGCTGCAATATTTGCTAGGGAAGATTAACTTTCTCAGAAGGTTCATTTCGAATCTGAGTGGAAGAACCCAAGCTTTCTCTCCATTGCTTCGTTTGAAGCAAGGCCAAGCCTTCGAGTGGAACGAAGTCCATCAGGAGGCGTTTGACAAGATAAAAGGATATCTCTCTCAGCCTCCTATCTTGTCTCCACCTTCATGGGGAAAGCCCATGAGATTGTACATATCTGCCTCTGAAGTTAGTATAGGTAGTATGTTAGTACAAGAAGATAACAATGGCATCGAAAGAGCCATATACTATTTAAGTAGAGTATTGAATGATGCAGAGACTAGATATAGTAATATAGAAAAGCTATGTCTCTGTTTGTACTTTTCTTGTATGAAACTCAAGTATTATATAAAGCCTGTTGATATTTATGTTTCATCTCATTTCGATGTTATCAAACACATGCTTTCGAAACCAATAATGCATAGCAGAGTTGGTAAATGGGCTTTAGCCTTAACAGAATATTCTTTGACTTTCATGCCTTTAAAAGTTGTGAAAGGCCAAGTGATTTCTGATTTCATTGTGGACCATTCATTGGTTGAACAGACTGTCATGAGTTATGTTGAAATGTAACCATGGAAATTATACTTTGATGGTTCGACCCACAGGAATGGTAGTGGTGTTGGAGTCCTTATAATTTCTCCTGAAGGAATTCCAACAAAATTCAAGTATAAATTAGATGGTCCTCGTTGCTCGAACAACGAAGCTGAGTACGAAGCGCTTATTGTTGGACTTGAAGCTTTGTTGGAATTGGGGGCAACTAGAGTAGAAATTAAAGGAGACTCAGAGTTAGTGGTCAAGCAAATAACAAAGGAGTACAAATGCATAAAGGAAAATCTGATGATATACTCTGTCATAGTTAACAGGCTACTTAGAAAATTTGAATACATGGATATTCAACACATACCAAGAATAGAAAACCAAGAAGCAAATGACTTAGCACAATTGGCTTCAGGTTATAAAGTTTCTGCCAAAAACTTTGAGGATCTGGTCGAATTAAGAGGTAGAGTTATGGCTACTAAATTCATACCATCAGATTTAGAGAGTATAAAATTGGGTTATGCTGAGAAACAGGGATTCGAAGTACTAGCCATAGACACCTTATCAGACGCAGATTGGAGAAGTCCACTTGTGAGTTATTTAACAAACCCAACTCTGAATGTTGATAGGAAGATAAAATATAGAGCATTGTCATATGTCCTCATGGGGAACGAATTGTTCAAAAAGACCCAAGAAGGCGTATTACTGAAATGCCTAGGAGAAAGTGAGGCATACTTAGCATTGTCAGAAGTCCACAATGGGGCATGTGGGGCACATCAAGCAGGTCATAAAATGAAGTGGTTGTTATTTCGATATGGCATGTATTGGCCCAATATGCTCAAAGATTGTATAGACTTTGCTAATGGGTGTGAAGAATGCCAGAAGCATGCAGGGATTCAACATGCCCCTGCAAGTGAGTTGCATTCAATCATTAAACCATGGCCCTTTAGAGGATGGGCATTGGATTTAATAGGAGAAATAAATCCTGCTTCGTCTAAAGGACATAAATATATCTTGGTAGGAATAGATTATTTTACCAAGTGGATCGAAGCAATACCATTAATAGTTGCTGATCAAAATGCTATTATTGAGTTCATACAGAAACAAATTATCTATAGGTTCGGATTGCCAGAGAGCATAACCACAGACCAAGGTTCTGTGTTTACTGGTAGAAAGATGCAAGAATTTGCTCAAGAGATGGGGTTCAAATTACTAACATCAACGCCATATTATGCTCAAGCAAATGGTCAGGTCGAAGCAGCTAATAAAGTGATAATAGGGTTAATCAAGAAACATATTGGTAAAAAGCCAAGGAACTGGCACAAAACTTTGGACCAAATACTGTGGGCCTGTAGAACATCTCCTAAAGAAGCTACTAACACCACACCCTTCCAACTCACGTTTGGTCATGATGCAGTTCTGCTAGTAGAAATTCATCTACAATCAGTTCGAATTTAAAGACAAAACGAAATTCCAGCTGCATTATATTGGGAGATGATGATGAATGAGTTAGTTGAATTGGACGAAGTTAGATTGCATGCATTGGAAATCCTGATGAGACAAAAGGAAAGAGTGGCCAGGACATATAACAAAAGGGTGAAGGGAAAAGCATTCACTATTAATGACTTAGTCTGGAAAGTCATATTGCCCATGGACAAGAAAAATAAAACGTTAGGTAAATGGTCACCTCATTGGGAAGGACCTTTTCGAATAATAAAGGTATTTTCAAACAATGCATATGAAATCGAAGAGTTGATGGATGATAAACGTATCCTAAAGGTTAATGGGAAATATTTAAAGAAATATAAGCCACGCCTGCAGGAGATTCGAATAATAACAACATAATCAAAATATCATAAAAATGCCAAAATGGTAATATGGGATTGCCAAAATGGCGTTGTTCAGGTATTACAGACAAAAACCAAATTTCAAAACTAATTAAAACTAAGATTTAAAAATAGACATTATTCTTTAATCTGTTAAAGGTACTTCGAAAAGACTCAAGCCTTTGTTGAGTAAAACGTCTTGCTCCCTCTAAGGTAGCCACTTCTCCCTTGAGTTGTTCTGCGGTTTCCATTTCTGCAAGCCCTTTGTTGAGGAGCTCTTCGAATTGGTTGCCAGCAGTATTGGTTTCGTAGGCTAATTGTTGTTCTTGAGCCTCCTTAACCTTCTGTTGAAGTTCCTGGATTTGCCTTTCCCAGAGAAGAATGGACTCAGCTCGAGCTTCATATTCGGTTTTTGCTTGCTTTAGATGCATAGCCTGATCTTCAGCTTCTTGAGAGAGCTTCGAAGCATGCTCATAAGCAGCGTCCATTACAGTTCGTTTTTCTTGGACCTTTCTGGTAGAAAATTCATCTTGGAGAAGACACCCAGTCACGTTGTCTAGCAGAGATTGAAGATCGAACAAGATAGTGCTAACTGGCAAAGAGCAGGTAGCGAGGTTGACTTTTGTAAGTAGCTCCTTTATAGTGTAGCAAGCCGTGCTATCCTGTTTGAGCACTTCGAACAAATCCACATCAAGAATTGTTCTCCTAATCCTGTTAAGAAGTACAATTCTATCATCTGTGGGCAACAGATTGCTAGTCGAACTAGTTCCAGCCCTAGCAGGAGGAATATCCCTCTGAGCTAGTTTCGCCTTCATGTACCCAATAGGGTCATTTCGTCTCAGGAGAGCAAGCTCCTCTTCAGTCATTCGGGATAGAGACGGTTGAGGGAGTTCCACGCGCAAGGGAGTCACATCCATTTCGACTTCCATGGGTTTATTGGTCGCGTCACCGTCACCTTCACTCGTTTCCTGCTCATTGCCTTCTTCATTATCAACCAAATCCACCACTTCGATATCTTCGTTCTCACTGCTATTTGCATCTGACTCTGTCCCAGCAGTCGAACCATTGTTGGCATCTTCTTCCTCAGACTCTTCCTCTGCAGATTCTTCGTTTCCTTGATCAGAATCAGCTTTCTCTCCTTCAGCGTGAATGTCCTTTGGATCCTCTTGAAGGGTTTCAAGAGGAGACTTTTGAAGAGAAGTTCTTTGTAAAGTCTCTGCAGATTCATGAAGCATTGCTTCATTTGTTTCTTTCAGAGGGGGAGAAGTGCTTTGGTCATCTTGCTGCTCCGAAGCCCCAGTCGGAACCACCATATTGGAGGAACCTTTGTTCTGCACCAGGTTGCTGGAGTCCCCTTGAGGAGAAGAGCTGATAGGAGCAGCAGTCTTTGATGGTGAAGTCGAAGTGGTAAGAGCTGGATTCAAAATGTCCTACAGAGGCAAAGAATGTTAAGAGCATGCACCAAGGTAATGAATAATTATTTTGTTAAAAATTAGAGTTCAATTTACCTGTGGATTCTCATAAGAGAGGTTGCTATCTATACGTTCCAACATTACGTTGGAGGTCGAAGGTGGATTTTTGGATTTAGTTGAGGGAGCAGCATCTCTGGAATCGAGTCCAGAGACACTAGTTGGTACAACACTTTTGGAAATTTCCTTCTTCTGCTTCTTCTTCGAAGCAGCTGGTGAATTCCCTCCAGCATTGGGATCCTTCCCAGTAGTGTTTGTTTTTCTTTTCTTTGGAGTGGTTGGCGGGAGTTTGTTAGTCTGAAAAGATTTAAACAATAAGTTAGATACAAATCATGAAACATTAGTGTATTCTAAACATCAAGGCTAATTGATTACCTGTGGAGTTGGAGCAGTGGTTATTGCTGGTATTGTTGTTGTTGTTGCAGCAGTTGTTGTTGGTTTGGATATAGTCACATTATCAATGGTTTTGACAGATGTTTGGGAGGCGCTTCCCTCTTTTGACTTTGAAGCAGCAGTCTTTATCCTGATGGCTGAAAATCGAAATAATTAAGTCAAAAGTTAAAAATGTAGAAAATGAGAAACATTTGGGATTTTCCCAAGCATTCGCACCTGTGCCTTGATCAGATTTAATCGACATGGCAGAAAGGTCATAGTGAAGATGTCCTGGGAAATCGTGGAGCCAATGTCGAGCCCATGTCACAGTCTCAGATGGCTTTGGTTTCTTTTGAAGATATTTGAACATTTCTTTGCAAGTGAACCACCAAGGGTATGGAGGAAACCAAGCCAGAGCCAGTTCTGAGGTAGGCAATCTAGGAAATTTAGGTGGATGCATTTCGAATGCTAACCTATACCTATCCTCAGGTGACAACCCTGAAGGAAGTTTTAACTTAGAAATTTTTTCTTTAAAATTTTCCTTCAAGGTCTAAGCCGCTTGATGCACAGTGGATTCCAAGAGTGTGGGATCATAAGTAGTTTCGAAATAATTTTGAAAAGCCCTAATCTCTTTGGCATGAGTGAACATACCTTTCTTGGATTGTACCTGCACATCGAACGCATCAGTTAGTTTCTGTTGAATAGTGAGGGTATCGAACATATAAGACTGATAGAACTTTGTCCACCATTCCAGAAAACCCTTTGCTGTGAGGTGTGTAGGTTCGAAAGATATTAGTTCAAAGTGGGTGAAGCCTTGGTATTGTTCCTGTTGTAGTTTGGTTTCTCTTGCCTTGAGGTTCGCCCAGAGGTGATGGCACTTTCTGTTTGGAACAGGGGTTCAGGGATTAGTTGGCACAAGCCAAATTGTCTCGAAACGAAGTTGGGTTGATAAGCAAAAAGGAAGATTTGATTCTTAGCAGGAGTAATTCGTGAGGAGATTAATCTGGGAAGCAAAAAGGCTTTCCATACATCTTGAATTTCTTTGCTTTTGATTGCTTCTGAGAGAGCCATGGTGAACCATGATGGTCCATGAGTCTTTGAGGCAAAGGGCACCATGGTCTCTTCGAATTTGTGTCTCTTGGAGAAGATCATTATGTATTTTGAGAAGAGAACTTTGAAGTCATCCTTATCATCGTTTGGGGTAAGTCTTTGCAGCCTAGTACCTTCGATGATTCTGTCCGCTATTTCCGGATCTTGTTCAACAATAGTATTGGCAGTTGATAGTGAGGGTTCAAACATGGCATTAAGCCATAACTGGAGTAACCAGAAGGGGCCAGCTAGCAGGATGTTTTTAGAGGTGTGGGATTTCAAACTCGAAACAACTGATCTTAGACTTTCGTAAAGGTCAACAAGTAGCAGTTCGCTTAAACACACCCTCCGATTCTCATGTAAATCTCTAGCTAGAGGAATAAACCTGCTGGCTACCTGTAGGGACCTGCTGCAAAAGACATACCTTGATAACCATAAGGTAAGGAAAGCAATGTGTTCCACATCTGACACACTGTCTCCTTCAGTGTGATAGTGGCTAATGAACTTTGAAAAGCTGGCTAATTTGACTTCGAAGTCAATAATGCTCGAATGCTCTTCATTGTCAGGAATATAGGTTTCTCCTACTGGTGACAAACCAGTAATGGCTGCTATGTCAAAAAAGGTGGGTGTAATCATCCCCCCAGGGAGATGGAAGGTATTGTAAGTACTGTCCCAGAAATATAAGGACGCGAATAATAACGGGTGGCTATAGGTAAAGCCTGGTTTCGATAATTTAATCAAGTTGTAAATGCCTAATTCTTCCCATTGCTGGGATTTCTTAGCTTCTACTTTAGTAAACCAGTTGTGGTAGGCTGTGTCAGAGGTGGGGCAGGATCGAAATGGTTTAAAGTTACTCTTTACATAATCTAGCACAAAAGGGTCCTTAGGGGGAATGATTGGATTTTCCACGGTGGTCGAATCAGAAGACTCCCCTGTCTTAGGGGTATCCATTTTATTAAACAGGTTTAAAATTATAACAAACAGGAAAGATTTTTCTAGTGTCTTTTAAGATTTCAAAGACTGTAAGAGGACCCATTAAAGCTAACCTCTTGCCAGCGGCGTTAGTGGGAATTAGTACCTGTGATGTGTAGAGCATTTCCTTCTCTTTGGAGATCATCTGGGGAATAAGCACAGATTGACCTTGATAGGTGCCAACCTTGCTTTCCATTATGGTTCCTGTGTTCTTTCCTTTCTTTTTGGAAGCTTTTTTCAGTTGAGATGATGTTGAAGAAGACATTGTTTGAAGAGTGTTGGAAGTTTTTTAGGGTTTCAGTGAGAAGAGAGGGAGAAAAGATTCAGAATGTGGGAAGAAAAACAAAAGACTAAGTTGATGGGTTTTTTATAGTGTGGAAGTTTAAACATCCACTAAGTAAGATTGTGATACGTGGTAGTCATGGGTTGGATTGAGAAGGAGGTGGCATAAAAGTTAATATTGGTAATAGGCGTGATTAAATAATAATCATTATTTTGTAACTGCACCATGTTGTGAAATGGTTTAAGGCGGTTAAGGAATCTGAAAAGCGTCATGATTGACGTGACTGGAGTCATATGCAATAAATGTTACGATGATTCAAAGGTCGCATCAAAATCTTGCGTATATGTTTAAAATAAGTATTTCTCAAAGGAATCGAAATACATATTTTAAAGGGGCATTTTGTTGGCTGAAGATTTTGATGATACTGTTCGAAATGAAACAAGTTGGATGTTTCGTTGGAATAAAGCAAGATGTCATGTTTCGAAATGGTAGAAGCAGTGATTCGAATGGGCATATCAAAGCTTGGAGCTTCGAGTGACAGTTATGAGGATATATTCAAAAGAAGTCTCGAAGTGGTAACAAGGCTGTGTCCAAGAAATGCGTTCGAAACGAAGAGTGCCAAAACATTTGAAATTCAAACGCAAGCGGGATGTTCGAAATTTAAAATATATGCGCTGGAGCATTCGAAGACGCGTGGAAGCTAGAGAGGGGCATTGCTTTGCATGTTCTGGACGTGGCAGAATCTTATAGCAAGACCGTTATGGTCGAAGTAGTATAAATAGAAGTCTTAGCATTAGGATTTCGTGTGTCATATCTATTGTACAAAAATTCAGTAAACATTCAAAATACCACATGGCTAGGGAAACGAATGCTCGAATAATGTACGTATGATAACCCCAAGTGTTTATGATTCAATAAAACTCTTTATCATTTCCAGTCTTTTCCTCTATCTTCATGTCAATATCATTCAAAAGCCTTTACATTAAAATATTTTTATTCGAAGTCTTTTTACTGATGTCTTACATTTAAATGTTTTCTTTCCATTTCAAATCCTTTACATTTCAGAAACTTTTGTATATTTCATGCCTTTATCTTCATGCTTTTATCATTCGAATACCTTTTTCATTTAAAGTCATTTTACTGATTTCTTGCATTTAAACGCTTTCTTCATATTTCGAATCTTTTACATTCCACAAACGCTTTTACATTACATGTTTTTATGCTTCAAAGTCATTTACTTGTCTTTTCTGCAGTTTTACATGTCTTTACAATTGAACTTTATTCATGCAATTTAGTTTCGCACGCATTTACTTGATCATGTCATTAGATCTTTAATAGAGTAATCGAAATAAGTTGAACACCTACACAACATTCTAAATACCAACCATGAATATCAGTTCTATAATGAGAATTATCCAAATGACCAATACACCATAGGATCAATCTAGTCGATCCTGCAAGTTACCAGAGAGATTAAATAACAGTCATTAAGATTATTTGATAGTTTAGAGGACTAGCGGTTGTTTACCAGAAATAACTGTAAACAAATTGGCACACCCGGTGGGACCCGTCATTGGTCATTACGAAATTTAGAACAAAGTAAAAAATTGTTGAGACGTAACCATTGCGAAAGTACTCTCTGAATGATAAGTTTGTTGTTATATGAACCTTAGAAGTGGTAGAATAATCAATAGCAACCAACCCTTACCTAGAAGAAAACGTTTAAACAAGATGTCTAATCCAGACAATCAACAAGGGGAACAAAATATCCCACATACAACAGGCACTAATATCTCCGCCTCGATGGGAACATCTAATGTGATCCCTTCGAACGCACAGTCTGTTGCATCTTCTACCAGTAGTGTAGCCACTAATGGAACAAGTGGCATATCAACTAACAGTTCGATCCTAGGAAATACCGGAACCATTGGTTATCCTGGGGGATTCGTCCCACCACCAGGGACACAAACCCATTTCGCCACCCCACTAACTAGACCACCCGGTTTCGATGGTAATAGAACCAGAAATTCTTCTTATGGAATGCCAACATCTTTTATGGCAGGCTTACACAATTCCACATCGAATTCATCACCACAATTAGGGTCTGGGTCTGGGGAAAATCAGTTTATGACAAACAACCAAGGGTCAGTGGGTTATAGTGTAATGCCTATCTTAACCACAGAAAATCAGTTGGCCTTTAGGCAATTAATGGATGACAGTAACCATAATATGATAGGAGTGTTAGCACAAACTATGCAGGAAATCTTTGCCCCAATAGTACAAAATTTAACTGTGACAAACAGAGAAAACGCGGATAACATGAGTCGAATAGCAGATTTTTTCGCTCCCCCAGAAAGGCGTAGGCAGAATCAGGCGGGAGTTCGAGCAAACGTACCTATTATAGAACAAGTTGCTAACGACCCACCCCATAGACCAGCCAGAGAGGAGGTTAATTTGGGGGCAAGGGCATAAAGGTTAGAAGCCCCAATGATTCAAGGCCCACAAAGGGAAGTTATGGAACCAGGGGCAAGGGTCGAAAAGCTAGAAGTCCCAGAGTTTCGAGAAGAACAACCTAGAGGAGTTGTCATGGTGGGTCGAAATCAAGATGCTGACGCAGTTGTTCACAGAATTCGAAACGATAACATCTTGGCCGAAAATAATTTAACCACCATGATAGAGAGAATCATGGCCCAGAATGGCCTCAACACAGGAATTAGAAGGCCAAATTATGCCTCTCCTATATTAGATTACATAATGCACACTGATTTACCAAGGGGATATAAAGTCCCTAAGTTTACAAAGTTTGCTGGGGATACCAATGAATCAACAGTCGAACATATAGCCAGGTATCTAACCGAAGCAGGAGATATAGCCAATAATGAAGACCTTAGGATCAAATATTTCCCAAGTTCCCTGACTAAGAATGCTTTCACATGGTTCACCACTTTGCCTCCTGGGTCCATTGATACTTGGGCTCTTTTGGAGAGATTATTCCATGAACAGTTCTACATGGGGCAATCAAAAATAAGTCTGAAGGAACTAGCCAGTGTCAAGAGGAAGTTTACTGAACCCATAGATGATTATCTGAATAGATTCAGGCTCTTGAAATCTAGATGTTTTACAGTAGTTCCTGAACATGAGTTAGTCGAAATGGCTGCTGGCGGCCTGGATTACTCTATTCGAAAGAAATTAGACACTCAATACTTGAGGGATATGGCTCAATTAGCCGATAGGGTTCGACAGGTCGAAAGGCTAAAGGCCGAAAAGGCCAGAGTTTTTAAAAATAACAAGAAAGAAAGGGTCTCCTATGTTGGAACTGAGGAAACAGAAGATTATCCTGAATTCGAATTCGAAGAGGTCGAAATCGACCTCGCTGAATTAAAACAGGCACCACCTTACTCCTGCAAATTATTAGTTCCCACAAAAGGGAAAGAAATTGTTGAAAATGAGAAAAGTGACAAATTCCCAAAGAAGGTTTATACCTTCGATGTAACTAAGTGTGACGAGATTTTCGATTTACTTGTCAAAGATGGCCAACTCATTGTGCCATCAAATGTCAAAATACCTCCTTTAGATCAAAGGAAGAAAAGAGGATTTTGCAAGTATCATAGTTTCCTAGGCCACAAAACCTCACAGTGTTTTCTTTTCAGGGACCTAATTCAGAATGCAATTAAAGATGGCAGACTGAAATTCGCTGATAAAGCAAAAATGAAAGTGGATGAAGATCCTTTGGATGTCGCGGACACCAATTACTCCGAGCCTGCATGCATTGGAGAAATTAACATGGTGGAAGCTGATCAAAATGACGCTCCAGTAGGAGAGAAAGGTACTGAAAATGAAAGCTGGGTGTTAGTCGAAGTCAACAAGGGGGTCACTAAAGACGTCCACAAACAACCAGAGACTTCGATCGAAGCAGCATCTTTAGTTGTTGCAAAAGAAATCCAGGCTACTGAAGGCCAGGAAAACCAAAATCCAAAGTTGACACAGGTTACTGAAGGCCTGAGGCTAGAATTGGAGAAAGTCCAGATCACGAAGCCAACTTCCCCTCATAAAGAAATATGGGATACTTTGTGGGAGCCCAGTGGAAAGTTTGACTACTTGGTCAAATATTCTGCCCCAGAGAGTTCAAAAATCCAAATTGAAGATATAAAACCTACAGGTTGGGGAGATGATGACACTAAGGGGGAGGATGTTGAGGTAAACATGGTGGATATGGAGAGACCTCGTTCTGAAATGGAGGAGGTGGAGAGATACTTAGAAAAAGAGAAGTATAAAATGGAGGATAATCATGCTGGAGATGCTAGTCTTAAGGATTACCTCATGATGTGCCACAAAGGAGATACGGGAATGATACTATGCCCTAGGTGCAGTATCCTCTGCAACCAGAGAATTGCTGCAAACTTCGAGAGGGTACAAAGGGTGCGAACTGGCAACAACTGGCGCCAGGATAACCAGTTATTCAGGTGTTATCCTAAAGCTGGAGAAAGTTTGTTGGAATTCTTGCTTCGCTGCTACAAAGGGGCAACCAAATGCTTGATATGCCCAAGGTGTTCCGTTGTGTATGATCAAAGCATGGCTAGAGCCTTCGAAACAATCCCTTTCGCCCCTTGCTGGAACCACCAAGAGATTGTTCAGATGGGCCAACGTTTCGATAGAAAATACAATCAACGAAGGCCTGATAGTCCTCATCCCAGGGGCGCTCGAAGAGTGACGTTCAAAATTCCTGCTGAAGTGCCAACAGACAAATGGCTGCAAGTCAAAACTGACAAAGGCAAAGACAAATGGAGAAACAATGAACGAAGCGCACGCCACGCTATGACATATAGAAGGCAGTTCAACATAGCGAAAAGGGAAGAAGTGAGGTTAGAGAACTACAAAGGTAGAAACCCCATGTCAAGATCTCAATGGCGAAGGCAACAGAGAATTCGAAAGGCTGAAAGGGAAGCTGTGGCAAATAAAGAAGCAACTTCAATAAAAAACCAAGGTGAATCTAGCACCAACAAACCCACACCAAAAAATCAAACTGAAGACAAACCCCCAGTTAGTAGGAGACTCTTCTCTGAAGTACAACCAAATGAATCAAAGGAATACACTCCAGGTACAGAAGAAGACGAAGATATGCTAACGGACAACTTCGAATCAGAGGGGGAGTCTTCGCTCAATATCAATTGCAATGTGGTATCTGTGCTTCCTTGTGAGTTTGGACAGGAAACTGAAATCGAAGAGTATGAGGAAGAAGATACCATAGATCTGATGAAGCATAGGCCTGTGTGCTACTACGTGATGGATAATGGAGCTGTCGAGGAGCAGAATGCGTTCTTCGAGCGTCCAGAACCAGCTATGAAAAATCATCTGAAGCCATTATTTATTCGGGCAAAGGTTGGTGCCCATGGCGTAAATAAGGTTCTAGTGGATGGGGGCGCTGCAGTCAACTTAATACCCCATTTCATGCTGAAAAGGTTAGAAATACGCGAAGGAGACATCAAACCACACAACATGGTTCTATCCAATTATGAAGGGAAAGTAGGCAAAACACTGGGGGTGATTCAATTGGACTTGACGATAGGCTCAAGCTGTAGGCCCACCATGTTCATGGTGATCGAAGCCAAGGCCAACTACAACTTGTTGCTGGGAAGAGAGTGGATCCATGGCGTAGGAGCAGTTCCTTCGTCAATGCACCAATGATTAGTTTTATGGAGAGAAGATAGGATCGTGGAAAACATTGAAGCGGACCAGAGTTACTTCATGTCAGCAGTCAACTTAGTTGACAAGAGGAATTATGACAAACATCTGGCAAAGATTGCTCCTTGTGTCCCAAATGATGAAATCAACGAAACCAGGAACGCACACTACTATATGACCCTTCGCCATGATGGCATATATTGGGATAGAAGAATAATCAGTGAAGATGAAGGAATCGAAGGTACTATGCAAAGACGGCCAGCAGGCTGGGAATTCGACAACCTTGCTCATGACTGAGTCCTCCTTTTTCGAAAGGATTTCGACCTATATGGCTGAGAACGAATCAAAGGCGGCCTTAGAGGCTGAAATAAATAAATTGGCTGTAAAGGTGAACGAAATAAATGGTAGCTCAAAAGGCTCACCCTTTGAAGAACTTGAAATAGATCAAAGGCTGGACGCCATCTATGATAAAGAACCCTTAGGCTTCGAGAGGGACCCCATAGACTCAGGTGCCAAAATGTTGGCGCAGGATCCACTCGAAGAAGTGAACTTAGGGGATGAGAACACGAAAAGAATAACCTACATAAGCGCAAAACTTAACCCAGGCCTCAAGCAGGAAGTGATCGAAGTCCTCAAGAAAAACAAAGATTGCTTCGCGTGGGATTATGACGAAATGCCTGGTTTAAAGAGGGAGTTAGTGGAACACAGACTTCCAATCAAGGATGGCAAGAAGCCCATCAAGCAAACTCCTAGAAGATTCGCACCAGCGGTTCTCACAAAGATCAAAGCTGAGATCGAAAGATTGTTGCGTTGCAGATTCATCAGAACCACAAGGTATGTCGAATGGTTAGCAAATATAGTGCATGTTATTAAGAAAAATGGTTCTCTGAGAATCTGTATAGATTTTAGGGATTTAAATACTACAACCCCTAAAGATGAGTACTCCATGCCTGTGGTAGAAATGTTAGTAGACTCTACTGCAGGATTTGAATATTTAAGTATATTAGATGGATATTCTGGGTATAATCAGATTTTTATTGCTGAGGAAGATGTTGCCAAGACATCATTTCGTTGCCCAGGAGCCTTAGGCACCTACGAATGGGTGGTGATGCCTTTTGGTTTAAAAAACGCTGGGGCAACTTATCAAATGGCAATGAATTCGATTTTCCATGATTTCATTGAAACTTTTATGCAGGTGTATATTGATGATATAGTCATCAAATCAATATCTGCAGAAACCCATTTGCATCATTTGAGCCAATCATTCGAACGAATGAGAAAACACGGCTTAAAGATGAATCCCCTTAAATGTGCATTTTTTGTGCAGGCTGGAGATTTCCTTGGCTTTGTGGTTCATAAAAAAGGAATTGAGATCAACCAAAATAAAACCAACGCCATAATGGAGACGAAAGCACCTACGTCAAAAAGGGAGCTGCAATATTTGCTAGGGAAGATTAACTTTCTCAGAAGGTTCATTTCGAATCTGAGTGGAAGAACCCAAGCTTTCTCTCCATTGCTTCGTTTGAAGCAAGGCCAAGCCTTCGAGTGGAACGAAGTCCATCAGGAGGCGTTTGACAAGATAAAAGGATATCTCTCTCAGCCTCCCATCTTGTCTCCACCTTCATGGGGAAAGCCCATGAGATTGTACATATCTGCCTCTGAAGTTAGTATAGGTAGTATGTTAGCACAAGAAGATAGCAATGGCATCGAAAGAGCCATATACTATTTAAGTAGAGTATTGAATGATGCAGAGACTAGATATAGTAATATAGAAAAGTTATGTCTCTGTTTGTACTTTTCTTGTATGAAACTCAAGTATTATATAAAGCCTGTTGATGTTTATGTTTCATCTCATTTCGATGTTATCAAACACATGCTTTCGAAACCAATAATGCATAGCAGAGTTGGTAAATGGGCTTTAGCCTTAACAGAATATTCTTTGACTTTCATGCCTTTAAAAGTTGTGAAAGGCCAAGTGATTTCTGATTTCATTGTGGACCATTCATTGGTTGAACAGACTGTCATGAGTTATGTTGAAATGTAACCATGGAAATTATACTTTGATGGTTCGACCCGCAGGAATGGTAGTGGTGTTGGAGTCCTTATAATTTCTCCTGAAGGAATTCCAACAAAATTCAAGTATAAATTAGATGGTCCTCGTTGCTCGAACAACGAAGCTGAGTACGAAGTGCTTATTGTTGGACTTGAAGCTTTGTTGGAATTGGGAGCAACTAGAGTCGAAATTAAAGGAGACTCAGAGTTAGTGGTCAAGCAAATAACAAAGGAGTACAAATGCATAAAGGAAAATCTGATGATATACTCCGTCATAGTTAACAGGCTACTTAGAAAATTTGAATACATGGATATTCAACACATACCAAGAATAGAAAACCAAGAAGCAAATGACTTAGCACAGTTGGCTTCAGGTTATAAAGTTTCTGCCAAAAACTTTGAGGATCTGGTCGAATTAAGAGGTAGAGTTATGGCTACTAAATTTATACCATCAGATTTAGAGAGTATAAAATTGGGTTATGCTGAGAAACGGGGATTCGAAGTACTAGCCATAGACACCTTATCAGACGCAGATTGGCGAAGTCCACTTGTGAGTTATTTAACAAACCCAACTCTGAATGTTGATAGGAAGATAAAATATAGAGCATTGTCATATGTCCTCATGGGGAACGAATTGTTCAAAAAGACCCAAGAAGGCGTATTACTGAAATGCCTAGGAGAAAGTGAGGCATACTTAGCATTGTCAGAAGTCCACAATGGGGCATGTGGGGCACATCAAGCAGGTCATAAAATGAAGTGGTTGTTATTTCGATATGGCATGTATTGGCCCAGTATGCTCAAAGATTGTATAGACTTTGCTAAAGGGTGTGAAGAATGCCAGAAGCATGCAGGGATTCAACATGCCCCTGCAAGTGAGTTGCACTCAATCATTAAACCATGGCCCTTTAGAGGATGGGCATTGGATTTAATAGGAGAAATAAATCCTGCTTCGTCTAAAGGACATAAATATATCTTGGTAGGAATAGATTATTTTACCAAGTGGATCGAAGCAATACCATTAATAGTTGCTGATCAAAATGCTATTATTGAGTTCATACAGAAACAAATTATCTATAGGTTCGGATTGCCAGAGAGCATAACCACAGACCAAGGTTCTGTGTTTACTGGTAGAAAGATGCAAGAATTTGCTCAAGAGATGGGGTTCAAATTACTAACATCAACGCCATATTATGCTCAAGCAAATGGTCAGGTCGAAGCAGCTAATAAAGTGATAATAGGGTTAATCAAGAAACATATTGGTAAAAAGCCAAGGAACTGGCACAAAACTTTGGACCAAATACTGTGGGCCTGTAGAACATCTCCTAAAGAAGCTACTAACACCACACCCTTCCAACTCACGTTTGGTCATGATGCAGTCCTGCTAGTAGAAATTCATCTACAATCAGTTCGAATTCAAAGACAAAACGAAATTCCAGCTGCATTATATTGGGAGATGATGATGAATGAGTTAGTTGAATTGGACGAAGTTAGATTGCATGCATTGGAAATCCTGATGAGATAAAAGGAAAGAGTGGCCAGGACATATAACAAAAGGGTGAAGGGAAAAGCATTCACTATTAATGACTTAGTCTGGAAAGTCATATTGCCCATGGACAAGAAAAATAAAACGTTAGGTAAATGGTCACCTCATTGGGAAGGACCTTTTCGAATAATAAAGGTATTTTCAAACAATGCATATGAAATCGAAGAGTTGATGGATGATAAACGTATCCTAAAGGTTAATGGGAAATATTTAAGGGAATTCAAACCTAATACATTGTGCAATATATAAGGGTCGTGGGCAGACAAAAACTAGGGTTGGAGATCAAGCATATGGCCATAACCAAATTTGCAAAAAACAAGAAAAAGTGTGAGATTGAAACAGGGTTTAGAGGCATCCTTAAGGCTTGGCAATTGTCCTTATCGTCTCCTGGAAATCTCCACAAGCGAAAGCAAGCAAAACCACGCGTTTTCAAGCCTCCCAGTGCACTGTAAGTCACTCACGGAACCACCATGTTCTTGATTTCGAAAAGCTTCATTATTGTATCTATAATGAAAAATAATTGCATATTCTGGATCAACATATCATTTGCTAGCTTTTTGCAATAACTAATTTCATTCATATGCCTTATATCGTGAATCACCATGATTAGGGTTTCTTGGAGTTTTTTAGGGTTTTTGTTTTCAGGAATAATTGTCCCTAGTAATGGGCATGGTTGCATTCAGGAGGATGAGACGAACTCAACCCTGGTGCTAGAATCCATTTCCATGGCCTGTACAAGATTTTGAGGGTGGACAGACTTGTAGCGACGGACCTTTGTCTGTGGGTGTAGCCTCTTTGTTTTTTAGCCACGGTCCAAAGACAGGGACGAAGGCGTGTCGTTTCCCCATTCGCCCATTCAAACAGCGCGCACGTTTTTCATTTGTTTGGCCATTAATTTTGTTTTTATATATTTGTTTACAGTGATTTCTAGTAAACAACCGCTAGTCTTCCAATTTATTGATTATTATTGGTTACTTGCAGGATCGACTAGATTGATCCTAGGACACCTGTGTAATAACTCATTTATATGTTTATACCCATTATCTTGATGAATTTATATTGTATGTTAATGTCGAATGTGAGATTCTTAAGAAATATCTCTAAGATTGTCTATAGAAATAAACTGACTGAATGTACAAAGGAAAGGCTTCGAATTAGACTTAAGATTTAATACTTGAATGTAAAGATAAGGAGTTTCTGAGAATATAACAGTTTCTGGAAATATGAAGTGTTTGAACAAAAGGATAAAGTAAAAGTGAAGTTTCTAAAGAGATAAATGTGTTTGAAAGCAAGTAAAACAAGGAAATAAAAGGAAATCGAAAGATTTAAGAGCAAAAGTACTGTAAAAGTGAAAGAAATATAAAAAGACTTGTATTGAAATTATAAAGAATCATGATGTTCAATACGTACATTTTGTCTTCTAACTCGTTTCCCTTAAGTCACGGTAATTTGAGTGTTTGAGATTTTTTAGTACACGAAATGAACACCCTCAATTCTAACATAAAAACACCTATATATATATATATATATATATATATATATATATATATATATATATATATATATATATATATATATATATATATATATATATATATATATATATATATATATATATATATATATATATATATATATATATATATATATATATATATATATATATATATATATATATATATATATAAAAATATATATTTATATATATATATATATATATATATATATATATATATATATATATATATATATATATATAAATACCTTTTTTGGATATATTTCATTTTTATACATATTAATACATTTTTGACAAAAAGGGGGAGAAAGAAAAAGATATTTTCAATAGCGGATTACTGAGACATAAGTCTCAATCATTCTAATCTACATAAATTCTCTTTTCCAAAAAGCTTGAACAGGTACAAAACTCTGCTGAAAGATACAGTAAGATTCTGATGCTCAAATATTCATGGAGTTAAAAGGAAGTAATCAACTCAGGGGGAGTTTTTCTACTTAACTCTATACTTTTTGTTCCTTACTCTTTATTGAAAAATCTGGTTTTTGTCATCATCAAAAAGGGGGAGATTGTTAGAACATAGTTTGATTCTACAACCCTTGAGTAAAGTTTTGATGATAACAAAATACAAAGAATAAAATTATTCCTAAGGTATATACAAAGAACAATTATGCTCCTGAAAATTATGCTATGTATATGCAGAAGCTCTGATAGAATCAACATCAGAATAGAAGCAGCATCAGAAGATCAGCAACCTATGTTACACGCTGAAACACTAAAGTTTGATGATCAGAATCTGCGCCTAATCAAATACACTCTGACTCTGATTAAAGACATCTTTTCCAAGTCATCTACACTCTGAAGCGTTATCAGCAGAAACAACAAAGAAGATTCTGAAGCGTTACTAGGCATTCAAGACTGAATTAAATACTAACGGCTTTGTTCAGACAAAGATCTTCTACAAAAGGAAAGTGCATTATTATCATTAAACCTGCTTTATGGACAACGTATTTTTGTTTGCCTATATAAACAGTACTGCTTGTGAAAAGAAGCACGCATGTATTCACACAATTTGCCAAGCCTTCCAAACCACGCATATTCAAAAGCTTTAGCAAATTCATTTTATTCCAAGCTTAATTTGTGTAACTATCACAGTTGTGATATACTGTTTTGTTAGAAAACAACAACACACTCTTGTTCATTTCTTGTAAAAGATTTCCTTGAGATAAACCGGTTTGTGGTTATACTCAAGAAGACTTTAACAGTTGTTAAAGTAGTTGTTGTAATTCTTTGAGAATAGTGGATTAAGACCTCATTGGAGAGAGGCGAAATCACCTTGACGGGTGGACTAGAGTAGTTTGAGATCAAACGAACCAGGATAAAAATACTGTGTCTTAAAGCTGTTTATTATTTGATCCAAGTTTTTCAATTCAACCCCCCTTCTTGTGTTTTTCACATCTTCAGATATTCTTCATGATGAGAGGTGCCTACAGCAGCCTTTCCCCTTCCTCTTCCTTTTGTTTTAGAAAGCATTCTTTTAGGAAGAATTGTTTTAGGAGGCATAGTGTGGTAGATGGAGAAGAGTGTTGTGAGGGATTTGAGATGTATGTTGTGTGAAGAGTGAAGAGTGATGCATGAGAGATGAACAGAAAATTAGGGTTGGTCATAATTTAGGTTATGAGATGTATGAGGATGTTTTGAGAATGAATTAAGTTGCATAATGGGCTGATGGGTTGACACAAAAACAAAAAAATTCAGTTTGGGTCGATGCGAAGGGTCATGGAGCGATCCAAGAAAGACATTTCAAAAATCCACATGTGTACATACTGAATTAATTTTGAAAAATAAGAAATGACAGAGTTATGGATCGACGCATGCTTTTAATGCATCGACCAAATTTCTTGGTTTTTTCCTATATTTTAGTTCATCTAAAGGACAGTAAAACCTCAAAAGAAGAAGAAAAGGGAAAGTAGAATAGGAATAGGGATTTACCTGGAGGTTTGTGCAGAATCTTCTGTTTACGACCATAAAAGAAGCAGATATTATGATCAATGAATTAGTGATAGCTAATCAGTCAATGAAGATTGATATAGAAAAACTGAAAGAAAGAGAAGTCACATTGCTCAGTGAGAAGGATGTATTATTCAACAAGGTTGAGATCTTACAGACCGTTGTTGATTTGAAGAATCAGGAGATAGAAGACCTTGTTGAATCAAATCTTATAGAAACAAAGGACTTAGTAATGGAAGTGGATGATGTCATTAACGAGGTCCAGTTGGAGATGAAGGAAAATTTTACCTCTTTCGTTTGTGATATAGAATCCTTGAAGTCTCAATTTATATATTCCACTAAGTCAATACAACAATGGCTTGAGAAGATCTGGTCTGAGATAGTTAATAAAGATTGTGCTATGTCGGTATTACATCTCTGTCACATGAGTGTTCTTCTGGAAATAGTAACGGGAATGCATGCAGAAAATGGCTTGCTTTCGCATGGCTTGTGTGAATCAAACTCTGTCATAAGTGATTTGAAGGAACACAATTTTAGAACAAGGGAAAAGCTAGAAATGTGCAGAATCTTGAAAGGGAAACTGCTTGCTAATATCTAGAATAGTTTTGATCGCATCACTAGGAAAGAAGTGGAAGCTGGAGAGATCACTGTCAAGCTAAACACTTTTGCTAAAAACTTATCACATCTATAACTTCAGGAGGAAATGATGCTACAAAGGTATAATGAAATGGGGTCTCAACTTGCTACTTTGATGAGGGAATTGGATCTGAGTAATATCGATTTTGTGGTATCCCATTTAGATCAAGAGAAACTACTGAAGCAGAAAGTAGAAGCCATTGAGTCTCAAGCTAAATTTCTTATGGAAGATTGGTACGCCAAAGACTTTGAGTTACTCATTCGTTCTTCTGAATTCAGTAACATGGCCTGTAAAATATCTGATATGGAGGAGCATTTTGTCAAGTACTCTACACTAGTTAATCAATTGAAGGCAGAAACGATATTTTTCCAGGTAGAAACTGAGTTAGCAGAACAAATTTTGATGGACAGGGAAGTTGAAGTTTCCCTTCTAAAACGAAAAGTTCAGCAGGAAAAAGAAGAAAAACAAAACTTATTGATGGAGTTGAAGCAGAACAAATTAAGGATTACAAAGATGGGTGAAGTAAGCAAAGCACTTGAACAAAATCTTCACCTTCTAAAGGATACTGAGCGCCAAGCTGAGTTTTTAATGGCAGATTGGTACGCCAAAGACTTTGAGTTACTCGTCTGCTTCTGAATTCCGTAACATGGTCTGTAATATATCTGATATGGAGGAGCATTTTGTCAAGTACTCTACAATAATTGAACAGTTGAAGACAGAAACGATATTTTTCCGGGTCGAAACTGAGTTAGCAGAACAAATTTTGATGGATAAAGAAGTTGAAGTTTTCCTTCTAAAATGAGAAGTTAAGCAGGAAAAAGTAGAAAAGGAAAACTTATTGATGGAATTGAAGCAAAACATCATAAGGATTACCGAGATGGGTGAAGCAAACAATTCAGTGTTCTTCTATAGAACCAAGTTATCGCACTGGTATAACACCCGAGCAAACTGCAAAAAGAAGATGGAACGACTTGAGCAAGAGAACAGAGAGCTACGTGAGGAAGTTGTTACTTTGAGGACGGGAATAGAGCGTCTCACTACTCTGGTTGAGACACATTTGGCTGCTCAGAATCAGAATCAGAATCAAGCTCAGAATCAAGTCAACCTCCAAGTTCATAATTAGTCGCAAGTACAGATTCCTGTGATCTCAAAGGTTGTTCCCACGGTAATTCTTGCCAATGTTGATCAACAGCGTATGCCTAATGGTTGTCCCTGGGGCATGCCCGAAGGCTATTTACCGGTTCATGAAGTGACTCGTCCTGTGACGCCTGTCATGGTCACTGGACCTCCTATTATGCATACCGTTCCGTTTGCTCCAGAGCATGCTTATGAGGTTGCACCAAGTGATGGTTTGGGTATCTATGATAGGTTGGATGGTTTTCAAGATCAGTTCGAAGAATTGCAGAAAGAGATGAAAGCCCTTTGAGGGAAAGAGTTGTTCGGAAAGAATGTGCATGATCTCTGTCTTGTTCCCAATGTGAAAGTGCCTGCAAAGTTTAAGTTACCAGAGTTCGAGAAGTATAAAGAGAATTCTTGTCCTCAGGCTCACCTAGTGATGTATGTGTGAAAGATGTCCACTCACACCGATGATCAACGTCTATTGATTCATTATTTTTAAGACAGTTTGGCTGGAGCCACTTCAAAGTGGTATATGGGTCTTTATAGCACTCATATTCGCTTACATGTTGCCTTCTATGATCTTTTGGCAGTGTACATTTTTCTCGTGTTTGGATTCATACATTATTTTAAAATTTTTTATTTTTTATTTTTTTTTAATTGTAAAAAAATGTAATAACTCGTGGATTCGCACAAAATTGATCTGGCCATCGAGCATTCGTACGGGTACTGGTGCACTACTCGCATATGCTTCTAAAATGTAATGAGTAAAAAACAGAAAGACAAAATTATTTAACAAATTTTTTTTATTATTATTTAAATAATAAATTTGTTTTGAGATTATTTATAATAATATTTATGCAATCATTTCATTTTTTAAATATCACGTAATAACATAGTATTTGAAAATATTATTTTAATTATATAAATAAATATTAGTAACATAAATAATTACGTTTTGGCTGTGTTCAGATTTATACATTATTTAAAATATAGTTACTTTTAATTTCTTTAATTGTAAAAAAATATAATAACCCGTGGGGCTCGCACATATTTTAGTATGGATAGGGTGGCATAACGCATTGTGGTCCACCGGGCCGACTCGCATATCCATCAAAAAGTGGTAGATTGGATTGGGATTTTGGGTCTGCCGCGCCGCCCACCAATACCTGCCAAAGCTCGCCCGCTAATGTCCGCCCAGCCAAAGCTCTCAGCCTTTCAAAACCCGCCTAGCCTATTTGCTCAGTCCGTCCCTCTGTTTTGGGAACGCGTTGGAGGAAAAACGAACGTGAGATAAAGAGTCTTTCTAGATCCAATAGACTTCTTATTATTTATTAGTAATTTTTATACAAAGATTTAACATTCAAGTTCTACATATAAGGATGACTTGTGTTTATGTTTATGTTATATTTTTTAAAAAGACTTAATTTTTAATATTTCATAAAAAAATCTAATATTTAATAAATAAATATTATTACTTGGACCATGTGATGATTGGGCTATTGATTCAAGCCCACACCACCATTGATCAAACGCCTGCGTTTATGGAGGCTATGGTAATACCTCAGATGTTCTCTCACACACTCACTGCGTTTATGGAGCCCTCACCGCCGATCACCACCACTACTCACCGTTACAATCACTCGCACCGCCGTGTCGTGGATGTGGTTCACACAAATGGACACCTCTCATCGGTTTCCCACCCAATTCAACTCCATCTCCTTACGAGGTTCGTTCTTAGGGTTTTCTTTTAATACATTCATTGATTCATGCTTGCTTCTGTGTTTTTCAATTAAATTGAGATTGTTTACTTCACTCGTTCATGGTAAAATCGTTTTTAGTTGTTGTTGAATTTGACCTAAATTTTACTTTGAATTTTAGGACCCCGTATGTGACTGGATCATCTGTGATTGCAATCAAATACAAAGATGGGATTCTCATGGCTGCTGGTATGGGAGGTTAGAACCAAATGTTGATGCAACTTTAAACCCTACTTTGCATATTTCTCCTTTGAAGCATTGATTAAATCCTACTTTGCATATTTTAGTGTATGTTTGGTTTCACATGTGTAGAATTGATTTTGACATGTTTGATTTTTCTCGAGTAGAATTGATTCTGCTTTCCATAATTGATTCTACTTAAAGTTAGGGTTTGATTTTTAGCTTTTGAATCTAAAGTAATTTATACACTGATATTAACTCTTCAACTCACCTTCATAAGAATTTCTGCAAACAAAGATCACTTTACCTTCAACTCGCTCTTAGTCAGAATCAATTCACTCAGAATCAATTATTTTTACACAGAGCCAAACACATGCTTATTTAGTCTTAGGTCAAATTAATTGGAGTTTGATATCTGGCTGGAACATTACTTAGTTAGACTTCATTTATGTTTTGGTCGAACTTTGGATTATTATAGTTTTTTCCCTAGGAATTAGAGTATTGAGGCCCAAAAATGGTTGTGTTAGTTTGAATTAGTCTTAGCTTATTTGATAGAATTGAATCTTTCAATTGTTTTATTTTCATTTCAATTATTTTGTTGTAAAGCAAATATTTGATCATGAATTATATACCCTTGGTAAATTGTGATTCCTTGGAAGTGTTTGTTTTAGTATTAAACTAGTAATAATGTATGAATCATATTTGTGTTAGCAATATGAAGTTCAAATGCCCTTCTTGAAAATAATGGGTTCACTTTGTGTGTTATGTCATTGGTGGATGTACTGATAGGTTCCTATGGGTCTACCCGGCGATACAAGAGTGTTGAGCGGTTGAAGCCTGTTGGAAAACATTCCATTATTGGTGCCAGTGGAGAAATAAGTGATTTTCAAGAGATTCAACATTACCTCAACGAGCTTATGTAAGTCTCCTTTGGTTATTTCTCATAAGATAAAGACAAGAGAATTTGATCAGTTAACTTTTTTTGCGTATGCATTTGCTTGATTTTTATGTTATTTTCTTCAAACTTCACATAAATGAATTCATCTGTGTATCTCCCTCCTCAATTATTTTAGATTTGATTACTTCATTATTAATTGATTAATTCCTAATTCCAATCTAAAACCCCTAATTCATTACTAAAACCCCTAATTAATTGATTCATTACTAAAACATCGTAAAATCATTTTTCTGAAAAACCCCTAATTCCAATCTAATAGTAACATACAAGCCTTGTGATTAATTCTCCAAAACCCCTAATTCCAATATAATAGTAACATACAAGTAATTTTCACAATCGTACCAGCACTAATATATATACAAAATTAATTGATTAAGTTTTATTTTAAGATGAATTTTCTGTGAATTAACTCTTGATGAATTGTCGGTCTGCAGCTGGCTCCGTGTATTGTTGCAGGTGGTTCCGCTGAAACAGAGGTAGTATCTGGTATTGATTGGTGATGGAGGCTGATGCAGCAGATTTACAGAAAACAAAGGGTGTGGGATGGTGACCAGTTAGTGGAAGTTGGTGCGAAAATGAGGAAACAACACAGGGTTGTGTGAAAATGGAGGGGGTATATGAAAGATATGGAAGGTGGTATTTTGTATTGAGGGAGTATTGTTAATAGCTGGGTTTTACTAAGGTGACGATGGTTGAGAAAGATGAATGATGGAGTAAAATCTGGTTTTGGATGGTGAAGAAGAGGAGTATCAATTTATCATAATTTTTTTCCAATTACGATGTTTTAGTTTAGTTTCCCTAATTTTTAGTGGTTTGTTAATTAGTTGGTTATTAGTAATTGAACTTAATTCAGCTTGATGTTGCAACTTGTTGAATGAAAGTCTTCCTTATTATTGTCTCACAACCCTCCTCTCTCACTCTTGCGATGGGTTTTGATCTTGAAGAGAAAGCCTGGCGTTTGTTGAAGACCACTTTGAGTTGGCGGTCGAACTTCTCACTCTAGGTATTGTTCTTGATCCTACCAAACATGATCCCTCAAGCCAAGGTAATGGACTACGGAACTCTCCCACACTTCTGCAAAAAAACAAATTAATACGTTTTCTTCTTTTCAACTTCATCTATGTATAGTCAATTAAACTGATTTTTTTTTGCCTTAGCTTACTTATTCACATTGAATTTCTTTATTGGCTTTGTGATGGAAAAGAACTGAATTTTTTTTTTAAAATGATAAAAATCAATATTAAAATGGGAATATTTATGTGTATTCTTGTTTGCTCATTATTGATATTGAGTTTGGAGTAAGACCCTAGCTTTTGTTACTTTAAATGGAAAAGAACTAAAAATGTTTTTTTTAAATGATAAAAATCAATATTAAAATGGGAATATTTATGTGTATTCTTGTTTGCTCATTATTGATATTGAGTTTGGAGTCAGACCCTAGCTTTTGTTACTTTAAATTCATATATACTTTAACAAATCCTTAAAAGTACAATTTTTTAGTCTCCAAATATCAATTTTTTAAATTTTGTCTATATTTATACTTTTAAAGTGTTGATTGACTTGTTGATTTGACTTATACTTTTAAACTGCTACGCCTACACCCTTCCCTCTGTTACAGCCCCTTACCCCCTCTGTTTTTCTCTGCTAGCTTTTCTCTCTCACGGATTCCCAATTTTTTTTTTCACTTTTCATTCTCTCTCACGGTCCTCATCTTATTTCTCTTCTCATTCTCTCTTCTCTCATTCTCTCTCACCCATTTCTCACTTATATCCTCCCCATGAATATTCTATATATGGTATGTTGTTTCTCTGCTCCATCTTTTTCAACTTCATAACTTTTGTTTAACATTTAGTTAGCTGGATATTTGAATGAGTTTTAGCATGAAGTTATCTAAGTTTTGCAGTTTTTCTGTTATGTTCATGATACATTTTTTAGTGCATGTTTATGGTGATGTTAATGGAGCTATTAATGTGTTCATGGCGTTTTATCTTCAAGCATTCATGCTTTATGTTGTACAATCTGCTTTATATTGTGGGTGTTTATCTTCAAAGTAAAGAAATGTTTCACAGTTTTGTGTATTGTTTTTTTTTGTTAATTATGCCGAAGTTATTTCAGTGAAGTGTGTTTTACATACTGTTTTGATTACATTGTTTTGACAACCATGTTACATATAGTCTCAATGGATATTAAGATACGATGAAGTATATTTTACATACTGTTTCATTATTTTCTTAGGTTGTTGCATTTATGGTTGGAGTGGCCATAAGTGCATCTGTAATTTATTGCCTCATTCCGAAAGATGGCGGGAAGATCCTTCCGACTTCACCAGACACCACTTTAGCTGAATTATTTAAGCAGCATCCTCCACTCTCGGTGGAGATACAAATGCCACCATCTCCACCGTAGCTGACATCACCTAACGACTCAGTGGAAGAGCCGTTGCAACATCCATCACCCGATAATGACTCGATGGAAGAGCTGCCGCAGTTGTCATCTCCACCCACGCTGCCAACACCATCCATGCCGGTTCCATGGCGCCTACCTCGTATTGGTGGGCAATATCCTCCTGTTGGTTGGTACACCCGCAATCAGTTGGAAAAAATTGAATGTTGACTTTTCTAAGTTTTTTTAGATCTTTTTTTTGCATGTATTTGCTTAATATTTTGTTGGTGTTCAATTTTGATGTTGGACTTAGAACTTTGAGATCAAATTGAACATCATTTTTTTGTATGTTATGTTTATTTTGGATGGTGGTACTTGATGTTGAATAGTAACCTCTGTAATACCCACAACAAACAGAAATATTGGTATGAATTTTAAGTGAAATTGGATTATGCATGATTTGGTTATGTTTGAAGTAGAATTTGATTTACAGTAGAATTTGCAGAATAAGAATGCTTACTAGTGGCCTTGCATTAAAGGATTGGCACATAAATAAATCAATCACTACATTTTTAGTTTTACTATAATATTTCTGATGCTTACTGTAATTAATCAAACCATAAAAATTAGAACATAAAAGTCATAAACACAATTTTCTTTATATTAAGTAGATTAAAGTTTTGTACTCTACTTTTTAATAGTCACTTGATTTTGTTGAAGCCAACATGTATGTATGCCATCAATATCTCCATCTCACATGTATCTCATAAAAGAGTTTTGTCTATTTTTTTTTAAAACTTTTTTTTCTCTTTATTTATTTTTTAGTTTTCTTTCAAAAACAAACTATTAGTTAGATTAGTAATTAATTAGGTTATATTTTAATAAATAAATAAGAAAAGAAAAAAAAAAACTTATGATTAGAAAATACGTCTCATTTTTTTTGGTAGTGTATCTTACATTTTTTTCTTCTCACTTTGTTTCTTTTTATTACTTATTTATTATAATTGTTTAATTGAGATAATGATTAAGATTTTGAGAAAGATGGATGATTAAGATTTTGAGAAAGATGGTACGCTCACTCTCCCCATTTTTAGGATACTTTTTTTTTGTTTTAAATATTTTGAAATTTTAAATATTATAAATCTATAAATTTTATAATTTATTTTAACATTATATTTTATCAAGTGTAATATGTTAAAAAAAATTAAAAAATATAGTGTTTGGACTGGGTTATCGGTTCCTCTTCACACCTAAAAACACCTACATCAGACTATCATGTTTATCTATAAAAATAGGTTATCTCTTCAAATTGTCTTCTCAACTTTTGAAGAGATAAATATGTAATTTTGTATTGTTTCACGTTGCTCTTTTTTTATTTATTTTCTAAGATAAATATGTAATTTTGTATTGTTTCACGTTGCTCTTTTTTTATTTATTTTCTAAGGATCTTCAAAACATGATAACAATATAATTGTAATTAGGTATAAAATTATTATCATTTAAATTTCATTTCTTAATCATTTAAATTTTCTATAATTTACTACTTTTTATATTAAAATTAGTAACAAACTCGTGCGTACGCACGGGTTCTGGTCTGATACGCGCATTTGTTTATATAATATATTTATTTTAAATAAAAAGTTAAAAAAGAAAAAAATGTTTTGATCAATAATAAAATTTTTTCATATACTATTTTTAGATCATAAATACAATTTTTCATAAGGACAAGACCGCCATTCATCTGAACAGATTTTGTTGCACACAGCTATATGAATCAACCAATGATGAGCTTATAATCACTTACCAGACATTTCAAGCAACAAATCTTTAACTTGCCAAAGAAATATTGTCAACCCATAGCAAGAGAGTCCTTGTTGGGCTATCGAAAAGATCAAATCGATATTAACAAACTTGTTGGGGAAGTGGGCCGCTTGCATTAATAGATCTTTACCTGCTGTCAGGGGAAGATGGTAGTGATATTGTTGGAGAATGCACATGGATTTCCCTGGAGAATCACCATGTTCCTTCCTTCTGAAGATGTAAATCTTTCTTGTGCAAAAATAAATGCCCTATTTATCTAGCATTCACAATCTGAAGAGACCCAAAATACTGCTTGGGGGCCAAAATTCAAGTCGCGACCACCGGGGAAAGAGTTTTGAATAGGCGAAGAGTTGGCGAAGAGAGTTAGGACTCTGTTCTTCCACAAGAAATAACTCAGTGGAGAAAGCAAAATGATGAACACTTTCTGTTTAAAGCTGACATTCAAGACTCCCAATCCTATCATATGTATATGAGCAATGATTTAAAGTTATGAACAATGTATGAATAAATGAATGTGAGATGCATATGGACATCCTATTAAGGGCCAACAAGGAAGATCCAACAGTGCACGAACAACACCCGGCCAACATAAAATCTTCACGAATTGTGGATTGAAATGCAGCCTCCTATCAAATTAGATTGCTCGAATAGCAGGCATATTGCAAAAACTTCTAGGCTTATTTAAGTAAAAGCATCTCATGGAGATGTCATCGCGTCCTATCAGGGCGTTATTGGAGCAAACTCTTCTGGGAAGAAATAAGATATTTCGGGGAAACAATTTACTTTTCACTTGGATCTCATGCTCGGGAGAAGGAATGCTACAAGAGTCCCATCGAGGTCAAATTTAACATCATCAATCTTGTTTGATATTGGGATAATGCCATTTTGTCCTCTTGCATCACATCCGAAGTAAACACACTCTAAAATTGTAAAAAATTCACAAGTATGTCTAACGAATCTGTTTGTTTTGAAATATATTTTCAGTAATAAAAGAATATTTTTATAAACTGAATAAAATAAGATTGGAAAGGAATTGGATAAAGGCTCAAATTTTATTGATAGAATGGTAGCCTGCCAATAGCACGACTCCATAGATGATTATAAAGTTTGAAAAATGGTAAATACATGGAAAAGGTACGTCGAAAGCCAATGAGCCATATTCTACCTAACAACTTTGAACTCCTGTATTGTAGTCTTCAGTTGAGGTAATAACATGATCCATGCAAATTGTTGCTTCTACGATCAAGTCTTGTCTGATGTAGTTACTTTCCATACAAGTCCCTAACTTTTTCCTAGACTGCCCTTGCGGGTTTTCAGTCTACCGGGAGGTTTATTCTGTTTATGTCTCTAACTTTTGCCTAGACCGCCCTTTCGGGTTTTCAGCCTACCGAGATGCTCCTTTTTGCCTAAGTCGCCCTTTCAGGTTTTCAACTTAGCGAGCTGTTCTTTTATTTATTTAGGCGAAGTATTTCTTGACTACATCAGCGTTCAGAGGGCGTGGAAACTCCTCACCATCCATAGTTTCAAGAATCAATGCACCGCCAAAGAAGGCTTTCTTGACAACATATGGCCCTTCATAATTGGGAGTCCACTTGCCTCTAGAATCAGAGTTTAAAGAAATGATCTTTCTGAGCACGAGATCGCCTTCTCTGAATACACGAGGTTTGACCTTTTTATCAAAAGATTTCTTCATTCTTTTCTGGTACAACTGACCATGAAATAAAGCGGTCATTCTCTTCTCTTCAATTAAATTCAACTGGTTAAACCTATTATGAATCCATTCAACATCAGATAATTTAGCTTCCATAATTACACGCAAAGATGGAATCTCAACTTCAATGGGGAGCACTGCTTCCATGCCATATACAATAGAGAAAGGGGTTGCACCTGTTGAAGTACAAACTAAAGTCCGATACCCATGCAAAGAAAAAGGTAGCATCTCATGCCAATACTTATAAGTAACAACCATCTTTTGGATAATCTATTTGATGTTCTTGTTTGCAGCTTCAACTGCCCCATTCATCTTGGGTCTGTATGGTGAAGAGTTGTGATGGACAATCCGAAATTCTTCACAAAGTTCCGTCATCATCTTATTATTCAAATTTTATCTGTTGTCAGTAATGATTCTTCTTGGCGCACCATACTGACAAATGAGATTGTTCTTGATAAACCGGACTACCACTTGCTTGGTAACATTAGCATAAGAAGTTGTTTCAACCCATTTGGTGAAGTAATCGATTGCTACCAAGATGAAACGATATACATTTGAGGATTTGGGCTCAATCATCCCAATCATATCAATACCCCACATAGCAAAAGGCCATGGGGAAGAAATAACATTGAGAAGTGTAGGAGGCACGTGAATCTTATCAGCATAAATCAGACACTTATGGCATTTCTTTGCAATATTCAGCGAGATTTTGCAGGTTAGTTGACACCGGTTTATTACACTGTATGCCAACCAGCGTATGTATCTAACTGTTTTAGGCAAACCAATTGAATAAAAAATTATTAACTAATTAATGAGTATTAAATAATTAATGAGTATGTATTCCATGTATAAAATAGGGTGTGAGTGTAAAATATAGTTTCAAATCGACATATCTCTTAAAAAAAAACCTTAGTAGTTTTTCTATTATTTAAATTTCAAAATTTTATACAAATGATAATAATCTATAATATAAGAAAATTAATGGTTGTGGAAAACTCTTTTTTACACTTTCTTATATTTTTGACAAATCACTATTTTAAGGGCATTTTTGTCTAAAGTAACCAAATCTTGACTAAATGTTATATTTGGTTGCAACCTAAACACTATTTCCTTCTATTTTGTTTTGTAACACATTTTTTATTGTTTATTTGACAAACTTTTCTTTAGATACCAAACAGTTTTTGGTTCACTTACCACAATCTATTGAATCGTCACATCTCTCTCTTCTCATTAAACTGAACTTTTCTCCCAATCTCTCTCTTCTCTTTCATCTCTTCTTAATATCTCTCTTTCCTTTCATATCATCTTCATCTAAGCATCAATAACCAGAATTAGTTTCATATTCAACATGGCTAGACCGTTTGAGTTCTTCAAAGACATCAATGCTGCGCCTCTCTCTTCATTTCTCAACTCTTGCGCCTCTATCTTCACTTCTCTGATCTTGGTTATCATCGTCCTCAACCAAAAAAACTGGTTTCAACAACAACCCAGCTGGTAAGTTCTGATTTTCATTATTAACTATTTCAAACTTTCTGGTTTTGATAAATATTTGTAGATTTAGGGTTTTTTTCCCAACTATGATGTTATATTGGTAACTATGAAACTTGTTTGTTGGAATCAGATCTATCTGCTTTTTAGTTAAATTTTTTTCTTACTAAAATAATGTTTTTGTTTTGAAATTAGGTTTGTTGGTGTGAATCTGGGTTTGAGCGAACAAGGTTCAAAGTTATAGCAAACTTCCAAACTTCCAGGTTTGGTGTTTGTCATTCTCTTTTGACATGGTACATATATATTCTTCCCTTAAACTACAAATGATTTATCCATGTCACCTCTATTTTTTTGGTTAAACATATATAATAGTTTGTTAATGAGTGTTAGAAAAGCAGGGAAGGTTTGCTTCTACCTATGTCAAGCCGTTCAAATTCGGCATAGATAATATGGAGGGAAGGTTTCTATCTACTTTTTTTATCATAATTAAATAGGTTTCAAACTCATTTTAACTGATTGATTTATGTTTTTTCAATCACTAACAGGTTCATCTCAAGGTTACTCGCTTAAGCAGTTACAATAAATTCAATATTTAGTGTCATAGACTTTGGGGAAAATTGTGTGTCGACACCACTACAACACTTTTTGTCGGTTTGTTTTCTTTTTGTTCATTTTTATTATGAAAAGTTGAGCTAAATTTGAATAGTTGGATTAATTTGCAGAATTAGGTGGAATTGTTGAGTGAAATTCATCATCTAAATATGATTTCTTTACTTGGTTGTGGAAGTCATAAGGATTCAAGGTTTATCATCTATGATTTGATGTAAAATGGATCATTAGAAACTCAATTACATGGTACCGGGGAGACAACGACAGCGAAAGCATTTCTGGCAGTTTTACAATGGTCTACGATGGTAGAACTACTCGTGGGATGTGTTGAAGGAGCATTAGGTGTACATGAGTGGTTGAAATCACATGGACATGAATACAATGTGTGATACGGTGGGAGAACTGACTTGGGATTTGCGTTTGTGTTCGCAAATGTTTCGGTTTAGCAAGAGTCGCCACCGACTTTTTATTTTATCCTAAGGAAATGTCAAAAAGCACAGGAAAGACCTTTGAGATGTTTTCGTGGGTTCGGGGAGTAGATTATGAAAAGGGAAGGTGATAGAACCCTTTTCATCCATGGTTATCCACGGGCTCTTAGTTACTTGTTTTTAGATCACTTGCCTATGCTTTTCAATTGTTTGAAATGGTGCTTGTGGTGTGTGGTTTTGAAAATGTTTTGAAAAAGATGCCTTATCTAGGCAACCTTTGTAACAATTCTTGTTTGAATGTTTTACAAAGGTGTTTGTATTTTTGAAAAGATGTTTCAATGTTTTTGAAAGTTGTGTTGTGGAGTGTGTTTTGAAAAATGGCAAGGATGTTTTTGCAAGTTTTTGATCAAGTAACTAAGAGTTATCTACCCTATTTTACTCAAAGATCTTTCTCATGTTTTTAACTCTTTTAACAGTGTTGTTTCACCATTTTATTTGGTGAACAACCTTGTGTTAGGATGTTAAACAGGACAGACGCGGGTCATCGTATAAACCATGATAGCAATAACGTCAAGTATCTTTGGCAATTTTTTCCTTAAGGGACTTGATCATTTTGTTTAGGCAACTCCGATAGCGTCATCGAGGGACTATGATCTTTTGTTTTATTTTTGTTTTGCCAAAGTACCCAACATGCATACCATGGCCATTTATTTAGGCAACCAAGTGGAGATACCCTAAGGGGTGCATGTGTGCAAAGTGTGTTTTATTGGATGCATTTGTCTTTGATTTTTAGGTTGTCTACTTGTTGGTTTTATCTTTCCATACATCCTAATTACTAGCATTTGTGCGAAAGTAATAAAAATGCAGAAAATAAATCCTACGCTATTACAACCATGTTGAAGAGCAAGAAACGTAAAGACAAAACAAAAATAAAAGGAATAAAAATGATCCTTTCGATCTGGGCAGAGACACCCTTCGATTCTGCCCTTCCTGACTTCCTTCGATTTGGGCCTGGAGTCAGTAAGGTCGTGTCTTTTGATTTCACCCTTCTCCTGCTTCTTTCGATTGAGACTTGGCAGTTAGTGTGGACATCCTACTGGCTACTTCTTTCGTTTGAGGCCTGGGGTCAACGTGAAGTACACTCTTTGCCTCAGGCTCCTTGCTGCTTCCTTCGACTGCAAGGGTGCTAGGCCCTTAGGTGGAGATTCGAAAGGCTTGAATACTTAGCCAATCGAAGGATACAGAGAACCTGTTTTAAACTTTTAAAAACACAACACTCAAGTGTAACTTTCAAAGCTACAGGCCATGGGTTAGCACAAGATTAATGGGTCTCAAAAGTCCAAAGTCTAAATAGTCAGGGTCAAAACTGTCAACATATAGGCATTCAGGATCGAAGATTGAAACATGGTCAAACTCCCTAGATGAAATATCTACATTTTTTCTTTATTGGTATGCACACATAATATAAAAATGAAATAGTTCTAAGTTTAGAGTGAACTTACCTCTTGAAGCGCTTAAATCGAAGGAAACTGCAAGTGACTTCCTTGGTGATGAATGGAAGTTCGTTGGGGTCTTCCTGAAGCTAGTTTTGTTAATGTTTGGTTTGGGCAGTCACTGAATCGAAGAGAGTATATGATGGTGGTACGTGAATCAAAGGTTGCTTCAGTCTAGGGGAAGTAAACCGAAAGGTATACCACTGAGACTTTTTATGGAAAAAACACTTAGAGTTCTGAAGGTTTGAGAATGTTGGAGAGTTGTCTGAGAGTTTTGAGAATTTTCACTAGAGTTTTCTTGCTTGAGGATTTTTTATGATTTTTCTCTCTTAGCAAAAATTTGGCCCCTTTCTTTGTCAATGGTTCCTCTATTTATTGAGAAAAGGTTTGGGAGTTAAAACAAAGGTGTGGCTTGGCTGAAACGTGAATATTAAGTCATGTCAGATTTTCCAAGGTCCCAAGGTGAAGTACTGAAGTTGTTGGTTAAAAGGGACTGACTTCCCTGACTTATGGTGAAGTACAAGCATGATTTTAGCAAAGCACGGGCTTTGGCACAAGATTTGTACTTAACAAGTTCACTTTCACGCAAAAAACTTCTGGACAAAGGCTTAATCACCTGGACAATAGCTTAATCCAGAATATAAGCAATTAAATATGGAGTGAGATACAAGCATTAAGTCTTGTAAAGTAAGATCACGTAGCAGGGTCCACAGATTTGATCAGTTGTCCTTTCAAGATCCTATTTCCCACTTGTGTCGAAGAGTTCTAGAAATGTATCAAAGAAGACTGCGTCGAAGGGTTCAGAGTTGGGTTTGAGAGATGGTGATTCGAAGGGAACCAAAACTCCAATCTAAGCCTTTGTGTGAAGGTGGCTCATGTCTAATCGAAAGCTTGCACGCCAGGGGGTACATGTGGTCAAACGAAAGACAAAATGTTCATATTCGAAAGAGACAAATAGGGAGCAAAAGGTGCAAATCAAAGGATGTTAAAAGAGAGCCTTTTGCCTTGGAAATGAAACAGATTACAAGAGGCTCTTTTCCTTGTGAATCCAAACGAAACTGTGTCAGAGGCCCATGCCCAGTCGAAGGATTCAAGCCAAGCTTATGTCGAAAGAGGCCAAAATGCCAATCGAAAGATGCAAGCCAAGCTTGTGTCGAAAGAGGCCAAAAGGCCAATCGAAAGATGCAAGCCAAGATTGTGTCGAAAGGGGCCAAAAGGCCAATCGAAAGAGCTGAAACGAAGAACACTTGTATTTCTCCAAATTTTGTCAAAATCATATTTTTATCTGTTTTCTTCCTTTTTGACAGTTTTCCTTTTAATTTTGGTACTGGTAAATTCCAAAGTACCTGTTCAAGCTTGAACCTTGAAAATCCTTGTAAGAAAAACCTTGAGAATTGAGAGGGCAAATTTTTGGGTACAACAGCTGCCCCTGTTCAATCTTCTTAAACCTGAAGAGTTAGATTGGCAGTTTTGCCTGTCGCGACTCGAAGGTAAAAGAATGATTGGACACTAGAGTGCCCAAAAAATTTGCACTCGTCAAAGCGTAGTTTGAGGGAATGGGCTTAAAGATTCCATTTGGAGATGTGACAGAATCTTGTCGGGAATGGGCTTAAAGATGCCATCTGGAATGTTTGTTGAACTGTATGTCGTCGGTGAGTGGGTGAGTATCAGAAAGGTGTCCATGTTTTGGAACATCTCTGAGCTAGGGGTCTGAATAAGCAATAGATTGACATCCATGTTTGGAGAATCCGTAAACTGTTTTCAAAGGTTGAGTCTGAACCAGCGATAGATTAACATCCGTGTTTGGAGAATCCGTAAACTATTTTCAGAAGTTGAATTTAAATAATGACCAGTCCGTGTAGAACTTCATTCGAAATTTTCTGAAAAGGAACCTGTGTAGAGTTGCTTTATGATGAGTCCGTGTAAAACTGCATCTAAATTTGAGAAGGAACCGGTGTAGGGTTGCCTGATGATGAGTCCGTGTAAAACTGCATCTTGTAAAGAAAAGGAACCGGTGTAGGGTTGCCTGATGATGAGTCCGTGTAAAACTTCATCTGAAATTGAGAAGGAACCTGTGTAGGATTGCCTGATGATGAGTCCGTGTAAAACTGCATCTTGGAAAGAGAAGGAACCAGTGTAGGGTTGCCTGATGATGAGTCTGTGTAAAACTTCATCTGAATTTGAGAAGGAACCGATGTAGGGTTGCCTGATGATGAGTTCGTGTAAAACTGCATCTGAATTTGAGAAGGAACCGGTGTAGGGTTGCCTGATGATGAGTTCGTGTAAAACTGCATATTGGAAAGAGAAGGAACCAGTGTAGGGTTTCCTGATGATGAGTCAGTGTAAAACTTCATCTGAAATTGAGAAGGAACCTGTGTAGGGTTGCCTGATGATGAGTCAGTGTAAAACTGCATCTTGGAAAGAGAAGGAACCGGTGTAGGGTTGCCTGATGATGAGTCCGTGTAAAACTTCATCTGAATTTGAGAAGGAACCGGTGTAGGGTTGCCTGATGATGAGTTCGTGTAAAACTGCATCTAAATTTGAGAAGGAACCGGTGTAGGGTTGCTTCATGATGAGTCCGTGTAAAACTGCATCTGGAAAGAAGGAACCGGTGTAGGGTTTCCTGATGATGAGTCCGTGTAAAACTTCATCTGAAATTGAGAAGGAACCTGTGTAGGGTTTCCTGATGATGAGTCCGTGTAAAACTGCATCTTGGAAAGAGAAGGAACTGGTGTAGGGTTGCCTGATGATGAGTCTGTGTAAAACTTCATCTGAATTTTGAGAAGGAACCGGTGTAGGGTTTCCTGATGATGAGTTCGTGTAAAACTGCATCTGAATGGAAGAAACCGGTGTAGGGTTGCTTCATGATGAGTCCGTGTAAAACTGCATCTGGAAAGAAGGAACCTGTGTAGGATTGCTTCATGACGAGTCCGTGTAAAACTGCATCTTGGAAAGAGAAGGAACCGGTGTAGGGTTGCCTGATGATAAGTCCGTGTAAAACTTCATCTTGGAAAGAGAAGGAACCGGTGTAGGGTTGCTTCATGATGGTCAAGTAGATAATTGTCCTGTCTGGTTTCAGGTATTAATCTGGAACTTGAAAAGGTTGATGGTAGCCATCTGTTGATTGACCTTTTTCTGAAAAAGGTAAAACGTTAGTTGTATGCAATGTCATGATGTATGAAATGCACGATGTCATGATGTTCTCAAAATAAATGAGATTGCGTTGTATGCACTTATCATGTATGTAAATAGGATGTATGAAATGCGAAATGTTAATGAATATACTTTTGTCTGGGAAAATAAATCCTTGACAAATGCTGGGGAGTCATTAAACCCTGGACTATTGTTGAGAAGTTAGTGTGTCTCCAAACTTTGCTTAGAATACTTCTACCAGGGATTCTTGTTTTGTTGTTTGAGGAGAACTCCGCTGGGGGAAGTTGAAAACTCTGTGGGGAGTATGTTTATTTCTGCTTGGGAAAGGAGTTTAGGAGTCTTAGTCGTTCGTTGCTCTACTGGGGAGTCGAAGTTGAACTGATATCTGGTCGGGTCCAGGTTTCGCAGTAACTTGCTGGGGATTGTAGAGTAGTCTACTGGGGAAGAGGAGTTGTGGTCCTTTGATTTGTAGTAGTCGGAGAGGCAAACTCAAGCTGGGGAATCCTGGTGTTGTTGGGGAAATAAACCTTGTCGTTAATCCGCTAGAGAGGTGACATCTTTGTTGGGGGAAGTCCTCGAGGATTCTTAAGGTTGATTCAGCTGGGAAAAGGGGGTCAGAGATTATACTCTTGCTGGGGAATCATCTTATGAGAAGGACTTTGGGGAGACTTGTCATTGCCCCTAGTAGTGAATGTTTGTGGTATTGCCAAAAAGTTTGATTGTACGCAACCCTTTGTTGAGATTGACGCTCAATGTCCCAAGTGACGGAGATGGAGACCTGCCCCTGGTTACTCTGCACTTCTTTGAGAGATTTCCTGGAATCTTGACTGGACTGCCCCAGGTGTGCTGGATAGTGACATGTCATGCCCCCTTGTTGATAGGAGATTTGTCAATGGAGGTGTCATCCTTTTTGAAGTGATTTCGTTCACTGAGAGGGCTTTCGTTCATCGGATATTCGTTGTGTGAATTTCTCCGCTGTCAAACAAATAGCCAAATGCAAACAGTGATATTCAAGTGATGCAAAGTTTATGCTTGTCTCGAAGTTTTGAAAAATGCGTTTTTTAGCAGAAAACTTTTTATAAGACAAATTCAACACAAGATTTAGGGCTAAGCCTTACAGGAGTCAGGATACCTTTTGTAACAGTATGCTTTCGAACTAACCCATGCTTCAATTAGGACTTTTGAAGGGTTGTAACGTGGCTTGGTTCACAGTTTAAGAAACAAAGGATAAAGGCTCAAAGTATATTTGTTCCCACCCGTTCTTCGTGATGTCCTTCAGTCCTAAACTCAGTTAATTGTGCGTCGAACTCTATTCGAGTTTGGAACGACGTTTTTGGTGATGGTTCACACAAGTTGAATTTGTTGGAAGGCAGTCATTTTTGCAACATTTTTCATGTTGTTGAGGATTTGTAGCGACCTCGTTCTTTTGATTTGTTATTCCTAACTTTTGCCTGACTGTTCCTGTTTTTGAGATTACAGTCAGCGGGATGCCCCAGCTTTCATAAGCCTCCTTTATAGGTTTTGGCTCAATGGGCTTTTCTCTTTTAAGAGATTGACTGCCTATGAGGTAAGGAACCACCACTGTCTTTTGATTCCAGAGGAATGCTTTTGATGTTGTTCGTTATATTATGAACTGAGAGTTTTGCGACTTCAATGCGCATCTTTTGAATTAACTGAGAGACTACCCTGCCCCAGGTTTAAATTAAAGGTTTCAATTTGTGTTTAAAATAGAAAACTCCTACTTCTTTGGCTCGAAGGGGTTGACTAGGGATTATCTTCCTTATAACTCCAGTGTTTAGGATTTGAAAGAAATGCCTGTACATCGTCAGCAAGGTCTGTCCAAAAGCATACTGTATGAGATTATGGCATTGTTTCATCATCATCCATCTAAAGGCTTGTAACTTTTAGCAAGGGTTAAATATCATAAAGACAGTATAAGAATAGTGAAAACGTGTGGATGAATTCAAGACAAACATATGCAATGCATTAATGAAACAAAGTTTGACATTAACAGATAATTTTTTGAATAACAAAAGAAATTACAACTTGAAAATTCAAATGAAACAAAGACATTCTCAATGATTTGGCGTAGGAGCAGTGATTATGCTAGAGTCTCCAGAGTACCAAACTCAATCTCCTTGGCATCAATCAAATTCTGAATCTTGTACTTCAATGCCCAACAATCGTTAGTATCATGCCCGGGACTGTCAAAATGATAAGCGCAGGTCGCATTAGGATTGTAGTTTGGAGAAGAAGTCTTGGGGTTTGGATGAGGTCCTATCAATGTAATTAGATTCATCCTCAACAAGTGTTGCAACGCTTGAGACAACGACATGTTGATGTTAGTGAACTGTCTTTTAGGCTCATCTGGCTTTCGTTGATTTCCCTTTTGCTGTTGTCGGTGTGACGCAGAACCAGAGATCAAGACTGCCTCTACATGTTGGTCATGGCGACTCTTTTGACTGTACACAGCATTGGACTCTTTCTTCCCACTGTAAGGCTTTTTCTGAGCATCAGAAAGTGTAGCTTCTTGAATCTTCCCACTTTTGATCCCAGCTTCGACCCTTTCGTCGGTCAGTATTAGCTCGGTGAACCCGGCTGAAGATCTTCTGATCAAGTGTTTGAAGAAAGGCCCTGTCAATGTTCCCATGAAGATGTCAATCATCTCCCTGTCAGTTAAAGGGGGTTGCACCCTACCAGCCAGATCTCTCCACTTTTGGGCGTATCCTTTGAAGCTCTCGTTGGAACCCATGGTCATGTTCTGCAATTGCACACGAGTTGGTGCAAGATCAGCATTGTACTGATACTGCTTATAGAAAGCAGCAGCTAAATCCTCCCAGGTGTGGATGCGAGAACTCTCCAATTGATAGAACCATTCGAGTTGAGTCCCTACTAGGCTTTCTTGGAAGAAATGGATCCAAAGCTTTGGATCAGTTGTGTATGGTTGAATCTTGCAGACATAAGACTTTAGGTGCATCTTAGGGCAAGAGACTCCATCGTATAGGGCAAAGGTAGGGACTTTGAACTTTGGCAGGATGACTAATCTAGAAACTAAACCCATGTCTCTTAAATCTAAACCAGGTATTTGTTGAATCTCCATAGCACTGAGGCGATCCTCCAACTGTTTGTACTTGTCATCAGCAGGAGGATATTGTTCTTCGGAGTAGTCAGCTTCAACATCATCGATCTCCAAATTGTGGTCTTCTTTAAGACTATCCCCTATGTTGGATGGAGTTGAAAGATCTAGGGTTTTAGGTCTTCTTTTCAAGTTCAGGACACCTACTGTTTTCTTGGACTTCTTCTTCTTGTCTTTGAGAAGGAGAGCTTTCAGGTCCTCTTGCCCTTTACCCATAACCAGAAGCATTTGTTGGAATTGAGCATTTTGAGCTTGGAGATCTTTCACCGTTTGTTCCATATCCATCTTACTGAAATAAACAGCAGGAAGATAATGAGACCTGTATGGGAGAAACATGTCATGATATGATGCATGATATGTGGATGCATGTTTTCAAGGATCTCATAGGGTAAACACAAGAAAATGTTAGAGGTTGAACCTCGATCAACATCTTTGATTGGAGAACTTTGTATCGGTGGATATCTTTCCACGAGAATCAAGCTCACCATGTCAAGTGGGTCATAGCCCCTGATTCAAGTTATTGCACTTGATCTTTGACGGTGTTCGTTTAGAGGAAAATGAATCCTCTTGCCCTTTGGTAGACGTCTGGTTCAACGCGACCCTGCATCAAAGACCCTCGAGATCCTGGAAATGGTTTTTGAAAATACTATGGTATGATGTTATGATGTTATGTACATGTATGCAAAAGTGAGCAAGTGTATATACAGGTGATCATATTCACACAGAACAAACAAGTCCTTAGGTTTAGGCTTGCATGGGGTTTGTAGGTCAGTACCCTCTTGAAGTTAGTTGGCTCAACCTGTCCTAAAATAGAAACCGGGTTCTAAGGAGCTCAATATCACTGGATTATTTTCTATGTTCATTGTTTTGGTTTAGCCACTTAACTGGAGACCAAAATATTCCAAGAAAACAATCCTCAATGAGTGTAGTATCGAGTATCTACCAACTTCGGACTGCACCAAAGCTGGTTATCTCACTACCCCTAATGAAAGGCCAAGATGGTCGAGTAAGGTTCTAGTTCATTAGTGCTTAGTGACATCACTCAGCGGCCCCGTATTCTCTTTGATTGACTCAAAGGCTACCGATACTCACAAATATGTCGCACTAATATAGATATTGCTTCAACCGTGTCGGTATACCCCGCACAGTTTCCACAACGTATTGCTATTTACCTATGAATGTTTCCCCAAATCCGGGTAGAGGATTTCAAGCCCAAACAAGAGAACCAAAATGTAAAGCAATCAAAGCAAGCATGTAAAGGTGATCTAAAACCCTAAGGTAACCCCACTTTTAGAAGATCCCCAGCAGAGTGGCCAGTTCTGTGATACGGTGGGAGAACTGACTTGGGATTTGCGTTTGTGTTTGCAAATGTTTCGGTTTAGCAAGAGTCGCCACCGACTTTTTATTTTATCCTAAAGAAAGGTCAAAAAGCACAGGAAAGACCTTTGAGATGTTTTCGTGGGTTCGGGGGGTAGATTATGAAAAGGGAAGGTGCTAGCATCCTTTTCATCCATGGTTATCCATGGGCTCTTAGTTACTTGTTTTTAGATCACTTGCATTTGCTTTTCAATTGTTTGAAATGGTGCTTGTGGTGTGTGGTTTTGAAAATGTTTTGAAAAAGATGCCTTGTCTAGGCAACCTTTGTAACAATTCTTGTTTGAATGTTTTACAAAGGTGTTTGTCTTTTTGAAAAGATGTTTCAATGTTTTTGAAAGTTGTGTTGTGGAGTGTGTTTTGAAAAATGGCAAGGATATTTTTGCAAGTTTTTGATCAAGTAACTAAGAGTTATCTACCCTATTTTACTCAAAGATCTTTCTCATGTTTTTAACCCTTTTAACAGTGTTGTTTCACCATTGTATTTGGTGAACAACCTTGTGTTAGGATGTTAAACGGGACAGGCACGGGTCATCGTATAGACCATGATAGCAATAAAGTCAAGTATCTTTGGCAATTTTTTCCTTAAGGGACTTGATCATTTTGTTTAGGCAACTCCGATAGCGTCATCGAGGGACTATGATATTTTGTTTTATTTTTGTTTTGCCAAAGTACCCAACATGCATACCATGGCCATTTGTTTAGGTAACCAAGTGGAGATACCCTAAGGGGTGCATGTGTGCAAAGTGTGTTTTATTGCATGCATTTGTCTTTGATTTTTAGGTTGTCTACTTGTTGGTTTTATCTTTCCATACATCCTAATTACTAGCATTTGTGCGAAAGTAATAAAAATGCAGAAAATAAATCCTACGCTATTACAACCATATTGAATAGCAAGAAATGTAAATACAAAACAAAAATAAAAGGAATAAAAATGATCCTTTCGATCTGGGCAGAGACACCCTTCGATTCTGCCCTTCCTGACTTCCTTCGATTTGGGCCTGGAGTCAGTAAGGTCGTGTCTTTTGATTTCATCCTTCTCCTGCTTCTTTCGATTGAGACTTGGCAGTCAGTGTGGACATCCTACTGGCTACTTCTTTCGTTTGAGGCCTGGGGTCAACGTGAAGTACACTCTTTGCCTCAGGCTCCTTGCTGCTTCCTTCGACTGCAGGAGTGCTAGGCCCTTAGGTGGAGATTCGAAAGGCTTGAATACTTAGCCAATCGAAGGATACAGAGAACCTGTTTTAAACTTTTAAAAACACAACACTCAAGTGTAACTTTCAAAGCTACAGGCCATGGGTTAGCACAAGATTAATGGGTCTCAAAAGTCCAAAGTCTAAATAGTCAGGGTCAAAACTTTCAACATATAGGCATTCAGGATCGAAGATTGAAACATGGTCAAACTCCCTAGATGAAATATCTACATTTTTTCTTTATTGGTATGCACACATAATATAAAAATGAAATAGTTCTAAGTTTAGAGTGAACTTACCTCTTGAAGCGCTTAAATCGAAGGAAACTGCAAGTGACTTCCTTGGTGATGAATGGAAGTTCGTTGGGGTCTTCCTGAAGCTAGTTCTGTTAATGTTTGGTTTAGGCAGTCACTGAATCGAAGAGAGTATATGATGGTGATACGTGAATCGAAGGTTGCTTCAGTCTAGGGGAAGTAAACCGAAAGGTATACCACTAAGACTTTTTATGGAAAAAAATCTTAGAGTTCTGAAGGTTTGAGAACGTTGGAGAGTTGTCTGAGAGTTTTAAGAATTTTCACTAGAGTTTTCTTGCTTGAGTATTTTTTATGATTTTTCTCTCTTAGCAAAAATTTGGCCCCTTTCTTTGTCAATGGTTCCTCTATTTATAGAGAAAAGGTTTGGGAGTTAAAACAAAGGTGTGGCTTGGCTGAAACGTGAATATTAAGTCATGTCAGATTTTCCAAGGTCCCAAGGTGAAGTACTGAAGTTGTTGGTTAAAAGGGACTGACTTCCCTGACTTATGGTGAAGTACAAGCATAATTTTAGCAAAGCATGGGCTTTGGCACAAGAGTTGTACTTAACAAGTTCACTTTCACGCAAAAAACTTCTGGACAAAGGCTTAATCACCTGGACAATAGCTTAATCCAGAATATAAGCAATTAAATATGGAGTGAGATACAAGCATTAAGTCTTGTAAAGTAAGATCACGTAGCAGGGTCCACATATTTGATCAGTTGTCCTTTCAAGATCCTATTTCCCACTTGTGTCGAAGAGTTCTAGAAATGTATCAAAGAAGACTGCGTTGAAGGGTTCAGAGTTGGGTTTGAGAGATGGTGATTCGAAGGGAACTAAAACTCCAATCGAAAGATGCAAGCCAAGCTTGTGTCGAAAGGGGCCAAAAGGCCAATCGAAAGAGCTGAAACGAAGAACACTTGTATTTCTCCAAATTTTGTCAAAATCATATTTTTATCTGTTTTCTTCCTTTTTGACAGTTTTCCTTTTAATTTTGGTACTGGAAAATTCCAAAGAACCTGTTCAAGCTTGAACCTTGAAAATCCTTGTAAGAAAAACCTTGAGAATTGAGAGGGCAAATTTTGGGGTACAACACATTGTCACTGATGACAAAGAAGGACTCGATTCTGGTAAACATTTTGCCTAATTAATCCATGTCTTTGCGTATAAGTAGTACTTAAAGTTTGTATATATAACTATGATTTTAAATGTCTTGATATCTACTTCATTCACCCTGCCTATGTTACCGCCAAAAGAAGCACTTATACAAACACAATGCATATTTACTTATTTATTATTTGATAGAAAATTTGATAATAGTCTAATTCTACATAATATTGTTGAATCAACCTCTGATGGACATTTCATGAGGTATGATGGATTTAAAGGATATTAATGTTGTGATTATTTGACTTTTCTTGTTTCAATCTATGTTTTCAAACCAAGACGTTTTCAGGGACTGATAAATATAGAAAATTCACAAAATCTGCATGTTTAAAGGATATTATTATATGAAGAGTTTTTTGATGTGACGCCTCTATCTATTTTGGCGGTGATTGTTTCGCACTCGAAGGAGAGATATATGTGGAAAGCGTTTAAATTTTGGTGTTTCCAACACTTGTAATAAAATATGTCCTGTAGTAGTAACATGTTTTTGAAACTTGAGTTTATCATGTTTGTGATCTCTTTGATATTAGGTAGGTTTTGCAGAGCTGTTGAAGTGTCCATCTTCTTTAATTTGCAACTATATTCATTGTTATAGTAAAGTTCTTGTAGGTTAAAACTATTTAATGATTTACCTTTAAAATTCACAAATAGTCCTGTTCTGCAGAAAATAGCTACTCACTTGTTGCTGAACCGTGTGGTTGGGCACTAGGAAATGTGGCTGGTGAAGATGAAGAGTTGAGGATTGTTCTTCTAATTCAAGGGGCCTTAATACCTATTGCTAGAATGATGCTACGAAACAGGCGTTCAACTGTTATAATCGCTGCCTGGGCTTTTTCTAATCTAATCAAGGTTTCAAATTGGCTCGACAAAGTCTCTTCTGCTAGAGGTGCATATTCATTTGAATTCTTATTTGGAGCTCAAAAAAATAAATGAATTAATAACAAATGAATATTTTTTTAACTATATTTTTGTTAATTGTGTACAGGAAAATGAACAGGTGTATTCAATACTGAGACAAAGTTGCAACTCCTATAACCATGAGTTAATAATGAATGAATATTGTTTTAACTTTAACTTTTTGTATTGAAATGATGATCTAGATCTGATGATGTAGAGTCTTTTCTGGTTTTTTAGTCTGGGCTGCATATATGACTTTGAAGGCAAGGGTGTTGCAATGGCTGCTTTAAGCTCTGGCTCAGTTAAGGAGGGGTGGTAGTTTGGTGGTTTCGAAGAAGAAAACTGTGTGACGAATAAAATCAATAACTTTTTTGTTTATAACAAGATGGAATCAATTTTTTATGATTTCATCCTATCTTGTAGCTTTTTCGAATGGATCTGAAAATTCAAAGTGCTGATGAAGGATGATTGAGAAAATGCAGTTGCTTTTAGTTAGTGTGATATAGTTAATGCTAATAAGAGGATGGTATGAATGCTATAGAGTTGCAGATGTTGTAATGTATGAGTGAACATACAAGAGCAGATAATATTAAGGATGAGTTCAATAGATAGAAATTTGAAAAATTACCAATTGACTGAAATATGGTATAGTTGTTCCTAAGAAGGTTCAATTTTATATGAGAAGAAAGCCAATAGATGTGCCACTTAAGGCATTTGAGGAAGACCCATAAAGACTCTTAACATAAATTATTAAAAGGATCTATAATCATATAGCCTAATTGGCTTTTAACGAAACACATAATACCAACCTTGCCTTGTAGGACTAAATCTTCGGTATGTTATTGTTGTGTTATACATGATTTGGAAGTCAAATCCTTAGTAGCTTAAAATTATGGGAATCCTGTAGGTTTCTTATATTTGAACCTTAGGCTGGCTTGATGTATTTTATAATATAGTTTGATGTGTTTGCAGACCACAAACGTGATGCTTCTAGGGCTGAGAACGCCTTGACTCCTTGTTGTTTCTCTTAAGTAGGGGGTTAATCCCCTACTTATGTTACTAGGGGGTAACACCCTACTTATGTTAGTAGGGGGTTAATCCCCTACTTATGTTAGTATGGAGTTACCCCCTACTTAGTAGGAAGTTACCCCTACTTATGTTAGTAGGGGGTTAACCCCTAAACCCTAACCCCCTACTAATATAACTAGGGGGTAACTCCCTACTAACATAAGTAGGGGGTAACTCCCTACTAACATAAGTAGGGGGTTAATCCTACTTATGTTATTAGGGGGTTACCCCCTACTTATGTTACTAGGGGGTATTCCCCTACTTATGTTAGTAGGGGGTTAACATAAGTAGGGGGTTAATCCTACTTATGTTATTAGGGGGTTACCCCCTACTTATGTTACTAGGGGGTAACACCCTACTTTTGTTAGTAGGGGGTAAATCCCTAGTAACATAAGTAGGGGGTAAATCCCTATATGTTGAAAACAATATTTAATTTATGTTAAGTTTAACATGTGCAATAAATTTATATATGTATATGTGATCGGTGGAAATAGAACTGACTGTTTTGAAGTGCTGGTTCGCGAAATGTCGCGGTAAGCAAGAGTCGCCACCGTCTTTTATGTTCTCCAACAAGGAAAGGACAAAAGCACAGCAAAATTCCTTTTCGAGATGTTTCTCGGTTCGGGAGGTAGATTATAGAAAGGGAAGGTGTTAGCACCCTTTTTTTATCCGTGGTTATCCACGGGCTCTTAGGTACTTGCTCACTATGTTTTCAAAAATGTTTGCTTTTCTTGTGTTTGTGGGTTTTGAAAAAGTTTAGTTTGAAAACTTCTAGGTAACTCTTTTATCTGTCCTCAAGAGTGTATGAAGTGTTTATTTGAAAACTTTTGTCAGAAAAGTGTAGGTGCGAAAAGTTATTTTTGTTTTGAAAGAGCAAGTACCCAGGAGAAATCTACCTACTCTAAGGAATTAAGCTGTGTAAATGTCCTTTAGATAGTACTATCCCACTATTGAGAAGTAGGTAGCACCGTCGTTGGAGTTATTCGGGTCAATTCGATTATAGGGACATGTGTGGTCACCAAAACAATAGTAGGACGCCTTAGCGGTAACCCTAATGTCCTAGATCCTTTTTATCCGAGGAAACCGTTTCGAGGCAACTGGATCTTTAGACAGGAGGGAGACCTCTAAAACACCCTATACTCAATGACCACGTCGAGGCAACCAAGTGAGGCGTACCATAAGAGTGGCATGTGCAAGTGTGTCAGGTTTCATGTTAAGATTATCTTTGCACATGTATTATGGTGAGCTACGAGTTGATTTTAATTTTCAGGCAAGTCTTGTCATGCAAAGTTAACAGATAATAATTGCGCGGAAAGTAAATTGCGGAAAGTAAATCTACGCTATTACAAGGCGTCGGGTATTTACATCGCCAAAAACATAACCCTTGAAAAGTAAATGCGAGAAAAATAAAGAAAGCGATAAAAGCCCTAATTATCTATTACATTCTCGGAACAGTTACATAAATATGATCAAAATAGGAATCAAGAATAAACATGCGCGGGAAAAATTGAATCGGGAAAAGTCTTAGGGTTTTGACCCTTTTTGAGAAAAGAATATAATTTTGGTCCCTTTTTGCAATTAATTAATATTAAACCTAATTTACTAATTAATTAAATAATTACAAGAAAAAAGTATTTTTTTTAATTTTTTAGGTCTTTAATGGAAATAAAATAAAAAGAAATTAAAAGTTGCCAAAACCCTAATTCTAGATTGATTTTATTTATTGTGAAAAAAGTCAAAGTTAACCTAATTAACTAAATTAATTATATTTAGAATTTATTTACAAAAAATAATTAATAGTGAAATTGATAAATAATAATAATAATAAAAATATTAGTTTTCAGAATTTATTATGAAAATAGTTAATTAAGTTAATTAAATAATAACAATAATAATTAAATAATAATAAGAAAAATTAAAATGTAAAAGAAAAAGGAATAGAGAAACCAGGGGGTGCTGGGCCCAGATGGAGGTTTATTCTGGAAATTGGTGGCCCATTAAATTCTCTAGCCTGTTTGACTTTCTGGATCAGGTGTTTGTTGGTTGACTGAGAGTACCATGGTCATCACCTCATGGCCACTGGATTGCTGCTTGAAGACACATGGCACTTGGGTGGTTGGAGTTCATGGTGGAACGTTTTTGAAAGCCTGCACATGAACATGTTATGAAAAATACGAAACAATTATTTTGGGGGACCTGGGATTCGAACCCAGGTCCCAATGGTTACCAGCCAACACACCATCCACTGAGCCATGCGCCTGCATTTGTTAGTATAATGATAAGGGAATATAATATTACAAAATCAATGCATGTGCTGTAAAACAAACGAAAACGCGCGCCATTTGAATTGCCCAATAGCATATCAACGCGTCATCATTTTCCTCAATTGTTCCTGCAAAATACAAACAGATAGCGGGGGTTTTTAACCCCCTCAAAACATGATGAGGAATAATAGCGACTAGCCCTACAGGCTACAGAAATATTTCGCGATGGTGGTGTTCGATTCGTCTTGTCTCAGCGATTTCAACCATAGGTCTTATGAAGCTTAATTTTTCCTGGGCAATAAAGCCCCAATTTGGAAGCTCAAGAACCCTAAATTCCTTCAATGGTAACTTGTGATTCTGGGCATTTTAATCTAATTAACCAATACCATTAGCTTTGTATAGATTCAAGCAATGCAAAATAATGATTAAAACATGTTAATTATGCATGAAATATGAGTTTCGATTATGGAAAAGTCAAGCAAACCGTGCGACTGTTCTTGGGTATTTCTGTAGCTTTAGCGTGTGATTTTGATTGCAAAAGGTCCCTGGGAGTTCCAGCAATGTATTAGAATCCACCAATTGCTTTAAATCGTGCTGGAACCTGGAAAACAGTTTTGAGTTTTCTTTGAATTTTCTTGAATGTGCTTAGGGCTTTCTTGCATAGATTTCACGTCCATGGCATTAGGTTTGACTTGTGTAGTTATAGAGGAAGAGAATTAGGTTAAATCTTTGCCAAGAAATCCATTGAATAATGGTTTGAATATTTGATTTGCAATCACATCTTTTTGAATCTTTTTGATTGGAAAAACTTGCCAAACTTGGAGATTTTTGTCCCTTTGATTTGCACACGAATTGCCAGCATATCTTGAGCTTGTTTGCTTTACAAAAAGATTGAAAAAACCATATCTTTGAATTTCCTACAATTTAAATTAATTAAATGAATTAAAATCAATTAAAAATCCAATTAATTAATAAAAAATAAGAAAATAAATCAATTTAAGTTTAATGGGTCGTGAATAGGCCTTGGATAAAGTTTCAAGAAGAAATTTGAGGCCCATTAGCAAAAACAAAGTGTTTTGAGCAAAGTTGACTTTTGCAAATTCATGAAAATTTCCCAACTTCTCCAATGCATATCTTGCTCAATTTTGATGATATGAACATGTTCTTGGACATTTTGGAAAGGTCTTGAAGTCCTCTAACCAATGCCTTTGGTCCCATGTCATTTGGATTTACCAATCTCAAGTTATGCTCTTTGACTTAAAGTGCATTTTTGTTGACTTTTGAAATTGACCTATAATGTAGAAATTGATAACTTTTTGTGAGAGCATTTATTGGATTTGGAATGTGAAGATGAGTTACAGGAAATGTCATCCCCTTCAAAATGAGCATTGGATGGGATTTTTCTGATGAACCATGAAAAAGTTATGCCTTGGTCAAAATACAGTTGACTTTTCTACTGTCCCAAAATAGTAAGTTCTTGCATCTTGATGATTTTTGAGCTATCCTTGTGGAATCATGATCAAGACTTGATCAAATGATGATTGTGAGCTCAAAATAAGATGTTGACCAAAAATTATGACTTTTGACTGCCAAATGACCATTTTACCCCTACAGTTGATTGTGAAGCAAATGGAGCTTTTGACTGTGCAAACTGGCATTGTGAGTCGTAATTTGGCATGTAGATGCTTGACAATGTATATAGGCCTTTGAGACTTGATCGAACCATTTCAAACCTCAAATTCCTTGAAAGAACCAAAACCCTAATTTTGACTAGCTTAGGAGGTATTTGGACTGTGCAACCTTTGAGTAGTCTTGAACCATTTGAAGATGATTCTTGACAAACCTTGAAGAATATGGGAGGGCAAATTTTGGGGTACAACAGTTGCCCCTGTTCAATCTTCTTAAACCTGAGGATGTAGATTGACTTGTATGCCTTTCGTGATCCGAAGGTGGAAGATGATTGAACACTGAAGTGCCCAGAAATTTGCACTCGCATGGTGTAGTATCAGTAATGTGATGTCGGGAATGGGCTTACAGACGCCATTTGGAGAGATGATGGATAGGAGGATGGGCTTATAGATGCCATATGGAGATGTAGTGGATAGTTGTGGATATGGGCTTAAATATGCCATCCGGGGGTGTCGATCGCGTAAGAGATTCCTTAGCGAGAACTTGCATACTTGAGAAAGAAAGATGGTTTCCTGGCCTGTTACAGGTGTTGATCTTCAAACTCTTCATGCAGATACTTTCCTGGCTAGATACAGGTATAGATCTACAATTAATCGCTCACAGATATGCCCTGGCTAGATACAGGTATCAAATCTGGAACTTCAAACGGTTGGTCGAGATAGCTTTCCTGGCTGGATACAGGTGTAGACCTCTGACCTGAGAATGAAAGATAATTTCCTGACTGAATACAGGTGTTGATCTTCAAACTCTTCATGTAGATACTTTCCTGGCTAGTTACAGGTATATACCTACAATCAATCTCTCACAGATATGCCTTGGCTAGATACATGTATCGAATCTGGAACTTCAAAAAGCTTGGTAGAGATAGCTTTCCTGGCTGGATACAGGTGTAGACCTCTGACCTGAGGATGAAAGATGACTTCCTGGCTGGATACAAGTATTGATCTTCAAACTCTTCATGCAGATACTTTCCTGGCTGGATACAGGTATAGACCTACAATCAATTGCTCACAGATATGCCCTGGCTAGATACAGGTATCGAATCTGGAACTTCAAACGGTTGGGCGAGATAGCTTTCCTGGATGGATACAGGTGTAGACCTCTGACCTGAGAATGAAAGATAATTTCCTGGCTGAATACAGGTGTTGATCTTCAAACTCTTCATGTAGATACTTTCCTGGCTAGTTACAAGTATAAACCTACAATCAATCGTCCACAGATATGCCCTGGCTAGATACAGGTATCAAATCTGAAACTTCAAAAGGTTGGTAGAGATGGCTTTCTTGGCTGGATACAGGTGTTGACCTCTGACCTGATAATGAAAGATGGCTTCCTGGCTAGATACATGTATCGAATCTTCAATCTCCTCATGCAGATACTTTCCTGGCTAGATACAGGTATAGATCTATAATCAATCGCTCACAGACATGCCCTGGCTAGATACAGGTATCAAATCTGGAACTTCAAAAAGGTTGATGGGTTGTCTCTATTGACAGGTTATCTCAGAAAAATCTTTAGGAACCGATTTAACTGAACCAGGGGAGGTTTTGTTTTCTTTGACGAGTTGTCTCTTTTAACGGGTTGTCTTCATGGATGGGTTGTCTTTATTGACATGTTGTCTTTATTGACAGGTTGTCTTCACTGACGGGTTGTCTTTATTGACGGTCTGTCTTCATTGACAGGGTGTCTTCAGTGACGGGTTGTCTTTAGTGACGGGTTGTCTTTAGTGACGGGTTGTCTTTATTGACGGGTTGTCTTCATTGACGGGTGATCTTTATTGACGGGTTGTCTTCATTGACAGGTTGTCTTTATTGACGGGATGTCTTCATTGACAGGGTGTCTTCAGTGACGGGTTGTCCTTAGTGACGGGTTGTCTTTATTGACGGGTTGTCTTCAGTGACGGGTTGTCTTTATTGACGGGTTGTCTTCATTGACGGGTGGTCTTTATTGACGGGTTGTCTTCATTGACAGGTTGTCTTTATTGACGGGCTGTCTTCATTGACAGGGTGTCTTCAGTGACGGGTTGTCTTTAGTGACGGGTTGTCTTTATTGACGGGTTGTCTTCAGTGACGGGTTGTCTTTAGTGACAGGTTGTCTTTATTGACGAGTTGTCTTCATTGACGGGTTGTCTTTATTGACGGGTTGTCTTCATTGACAGGGTGTCTTCATTGACGAATTGTCTTTTTTGACTGAATTTGGAGTTTAACTGCATCTTTCCTGAAAGGTAAAGGTCAGTCATATGCAATGCATGATATGGATCAAGCAATGATGTTCTCAACATAAATGAGTGTGATACGGTGGGAGAACTGACTAGTGTTTTACGTTCGTATTCGCACTTGTGCGGTTGAGGAAGAGTCACCACCGACTTTTTATTTTATCCTAAAGGAAAGGTTAAAAAAAGCACAGCAAAAAACCTTTTGAGATATTTCGTGGGTTCGGGGGGTAGATTATGAAAAGGGAAGGTATTAGCACCCTTTTCATCCATGGTTATCCATGGGCTCTTAGTTACTTGGTTTTTTTAGATCACTTGCCTTGATTTTTGATTGCTTGAAAATGGTGTGTGTGTGAGTGTTTTGAAAATGTTTTTGAAGAAGATGCCTTGTCTTAGGCGACCAATGTATTTGACTCGTGTTTGAGTGTTTTACAAAAGCGTGTATCTTTTCGAAAAGATGTTTCAAATGTTTTTGAGAGTTTGTTTGAAAGTGTCGTGGATTGGGGTTTTTGAAAGGAAGGCAAGTGTTTTTTTTTTTTGCAAGTTGATCTCAAGTAACTAAGAGTTTTGTCTACCCTATTTTACTCAAAGGTTTTTGTTATGTTTTAACCCCTTTTAACAATTTTTGTTCCACCATTGAAGTTGATGGACAATCTTGCGTTTAGGAAGTTTATTCGGGACGGGCGCGGGTCGTCGTATGGACCATGAATGCAATGGTGCCAAGTGTCTTTGGCAATTTGCTTTGAAGGGACTATGATCATTCCGTTTAGGCAACACTTTGAGAGACTTATGATCATTTGATTTTGTTTTGCCAAAGAAACTCGACGTGCAAGCATGGCTCATTTTGGAAGGCAACATGTGGGATTACCCTAGAGGGTGCAAGTGTGATTGTGTATTGATTACATGTATTTGTCTTGTATTAGGTTATCTAGCGTTTGATTTTATGTACATGCAAACCCTAGGTCTAACCATGGTATAATTGAAAGCGGTAAATTGCGAAAATGTGAAATCTACGCTATTACAAAGTAGTATCCGGGAGTGGGGGTACAATATTCACAAATGGGGATGAGACTTATAGTATCCAATAAGTTACAACCAAATCGAATTTGCGATCAAATGTAAATAACGAATATCGATGTATAAGATAAACAAATGTGTATAAGGGCAATGTATTGTGTATTTGTATTGTGTAAGTGTATAATGTGAAATATATTGTAAGTGTACAAATATAGGCGTATGCGATTATTTACAAATGCGACAAGGTGACATTAATGTGTATTAGGGTATTTGTTTTGACCTAAATATGTGTTTTAAGGAATCTTTGATTTGTATATTTTTAATATGTACAAAAGAAATGTGTTTTAATTGAATGCTCAAGTTCTAATTAAATTATAATGTTTTAAGAAAAGAAAATATTTCTAAGTTAAAAAAGGTATTTTTTTCATGTGCTATGAATTGAATTATGTATATTAAAAAAGAAATGTATTTTTAATTGTTATGTACAAAAATATATATAAAAAAGTATTTTTTCATGTGCTATGTACAAAAGTATATTTATAAGAAAAAGGTATTTTCAATTATATTGTATGATATGTACAAATTAAATGAAAAATATTTTCGATATTTATCATAAACAATTTAAATGACAATTAATTTCAATATTTGTTATGGTATAATAAAAATTATTTTATTATTTATGTGTTTAATATTTCAAAATGTATTCAAAAAAAGTGTTTTAAATTAATTGGATTAAGTATATAGCAAAGAAATTTTTAAATTAGACATTTTAAATAAAATGTGTTTTTTATGTATTATTATTAATATGATTTTGTAAAGAATAAATAAAAAGAAAAAGAAAATATTGTTTTATAAAAAAAAAAGAGAAGTTAGTGTTAAATGAAATGTTTTTGTTAAAAAAGCAAACATTTTAATGGGCTTTGGGCATGCAGAACGGGCAAGGCCCGTTGGATTCAAAACGTTTTTAGGGTTTCACTTGGCGTTTTCATTTGGGAATGAATTCTAGGGTTTGTACAGCGGCGCATCGTTCGTGGAGTTTCGTTCATCGTTCTTCTTCGTTTTCCTGAGCGATTCCTCCGTCTAGCCACTGTGCCATCTCTCTTCCGTTCGCCCTCCTCCATGGGTCGTTCATGTTAGGTACGGAAGTTCGTTTTCGTTTAGAACCTCGTTTCGTCTTGCATGCCATGTTTTTTTCATTTATTTGATTTTTGCTTACTGATTTATGCGAGGTTTCGAAGAAAGAATGGAAGAGATTATACCTTGGCGAAGGAGGAGGAAGGAGGCACCTGGGGGCTTGACGAGCGGAGGCAACGTGAGGCGCGATTTATCTTCTGGTATTTCTGTATTTTCCTCCTTTGCCTAGGGTTTTATGATGATTTGCACTGAAAACCCTCTTTCTTCTTTCTTCTTCTCTTCTACTGCATGTTGCCTTGAACGTCCCTCTCTTCTTCTGACTTGTTGTCTTGAATCGTTGATTTGAGATCCCTTTGAAACTGTGTTGCCTGCTTTGTATGCTATGTGTTGAACGCCTGTGATGTTAATTGCCTGAGGCTTTTATGTTGCCTTTGAATATATTGCTTTTTTCTGAGACTTTGATGCTTTGTACGCCTTTTCCTTCTTCTTCTGATTTTGCCCCTTTGTGTTGGTTGAAATGTGATGCTTGCTTATGTTGCCCTATGATGAACTCTGAGTTCTAAGGGCCTTGTACACGTGCTTCTGAATGCCTTGGTATCAGTATGTTTTTGAATGCTTTGGTATCAATATGCTTTTGAATGCTTTGGTCTCAGCATGCTTTTGAATGCTTTGGTATCAGCATGCTTTTGAATGCTTGTTTTTGCTCGATGATGTTTCTTTACTGAGGGTTTTGATGCTTGGTGAACTGGTTTTTGTTGCAAAGCTTCAGGCAGGTACGATTGGTTTTAAGGTTTGAACTGGTTTAAGGTTTTAGCAGGTATGGTTGGTTTTAAGGTTTGAACTGGTTTAAGGTTTTAGCAGGTATGGTGCTGAGGCAGTTTTGCTGGTTTAGGTAATGGTTAGGACAAGTTTTTATGTTTGACAGGGTATACAGGTTTGTGGCCCTTTGAGGTTTCACAGGTTTAAGCTTGTGAGGTCTCAGGCAGGTATGCTTGCAGGTTAGGACTTGGTAGCAGGTTTTTGAGTGGTTTAGGCCAGGTTTTTGAATGGTCTTGGCCAGGTTTTGGGTTAAGTAGTAGGCAAGCTGTGCTTCAGGCTTTGGGTTGAATGCTTGGGCTTGACAGGTTAATGGTTTATCAGGCCATTGCAGGTTTGTATGGTTATGAGGTTTTTAGGCCATGTATTGCTGGTTTCTGAGCTTTGTGTTTGCTTCAGTATGTGGTTTAATGCTGACAGTTTGTATATTTCTTTTTTGCTTTGGTAAAAAGTTCTGCCTCCCTCTTTGAACTGTGTTGTTCTTCTTGTATATCTATCTCTCTATCTATCCTGCCTAAGCCTGAAAACCGGCATCTTATCTCTTCCTTTTCTCTCTCTCAGTACAGTTTAAATATTAAACTATGCTTTATTTCTGTAGTTTTCTGAAAAGGTCACATGGGGAAATGATGAAAAAGTAGTTGTTGCATATCTCATTTTCTCTGCATATCTTCTTTGGCCAGCTTCTTATACTTTGGATCTTTTGATATCTTTGTGACAGTATGCTTTATATTTTTTGGCAGAAAGTTGTACTTTGATTTTTAGTTGGGTTTGAACTTGGAGTTTGAGACTTTGAATTTATGCAGTTTGACACTTTTAGTTATGCAATTTGGCTTTTGTGCATTCATACTTTAGCAAATAAAACTCGTCCCTCTTTGTGAACCGGGAGCGATCCCGTGATTTGTAGAGAGGGTTAACTGATCCCCATCAGTGGCCTTTAATGATGACTGCAATTTTAATATGTCTTTTCAATTTAACTGTTATTTTTTACTTTTTCTCTTTTCTTTTGCAGATGAAAAATGGAGCACCGGAGCGAAGTGAAGAATGAAGAATTAGGGACTTAGAAAATATTTAGAAAAAATAGGATAGTTTTTATTTTCAATTTAATTATTGTAAACCATTATTATTTTAAATACTTCGTAAATAAATACTTGTATCCAAATAATAATTGTAACAAATATTAAATATGAAATAAAAATTCTATTGGTTCATTTAATTCTTTTCAATTCCTTTTCAATTATTTACTTGTTATTTATAGTTCCTTAAATTAAATAAAATGAAAATTAAATTTCAAATATTTAATTCTTAGAACCATAGATAATCAACTAAACATTGATTCTTCGTCGATCAAAAATAAATGAACTTGACGTCTCCATCATCCAAAGCAACGCACAGTCGAACGCAATAATCGGTCAGACGCAATCCTTTCTTGCTGATTTCTTACCAAGCACTGTAAATCCAAACTGCATATTTCTTTTGACTGGCTCAAACAAAACAACGTGAATTCAAACCAACTGCCTCTTTTACTGATTAAATCAAAACAATGCGAATTCAACCCGAATCTCGGAATATCTTGCAAAGTGCTGTGGAATTTTAACCTTTCTGAGAATATGCCCATAAAACCTTAATACCTGATTAAATGCCAATGAACATTCGCCTGATCGCAATTGAGCCAGAATCAACCAAAACCCTAAGCCAATTATTTGAAGCAATCCAGAGTCCTAAAAATCAATAAAACCCTAATTTTTTGTTTGACTGACGAGAAAAGTCCGTTTGTCCGATCCTTGAGCCAATCTGAAAATTTAGGAAACGCTTGAAGCTGAGATTTCTTGTGGTAAAATGCGAGGGCAAATTTTGGGGTACAACAGTTGCCCCTGTTCAATCTTCTTGGACCTGAAGAGTTAGATTGGCAAGTTTGCCTTTCGCGACTCGAAGGTAAAAGAAGATTGGACACTAAAGTGCCCAGAAAATTTGCACTCGGCGATATGATGGTAGAGGTGAATGGGCTTAAAGATGCCATTTGGGAATGGGCTTAAAGATGCCATATGAGAATGGGCTTAAAGATGCCATCTGAGAATGGGCTTAAAGATGCCATCTGATGACTGCTGGTAGGAGGATGGGCTTAAAGATGCCATCTGAGAATGTTGAACTGCATGTCAATGGTGAGTGGACAAGTATCAGAAAGCCACCCATGTTTTGGAACATCTCTGAATCGGGGATCTGTGAAATAAGCAACAGATTGACGTCCATGTCTGGAGAATCTGTAAACTATTTTCAGGAGTTGAGATTGAATAAGCAATAGAGCAACGTTCGTTGTTGGGAAGCGTCTGTGAACTGTTTTCAAAAGTTGAGAAGAGTCTGAACAAGTCGGTAGATTGACATCCGTTGTAGGGAAGAATCTGTGAACTGTTTTCAAAAGTTGAGAAGAGTCTGAACAAGTCGGTAGATTGACATCCGTTGTAGGGAAGAATCTGTAAACTGTTTTCAGAAGTCTTGAAGTTGAAGAGGAACCGGTGTAGGGTTTCTTGCTGATGCGTTTGAATGGATTCGAAGTAAGTATCAGAACGTCGCCGTGTCCGGGTCACATCTGAACTATTTCTGGATGAATCTCGGGAGATGATCTGTGTCTGTCGACTGCTCTTACTTGAAAAGTAAAGGGTTAGCCGTATGCAATGTTATGATGCATGATGCAATGTATGTGACATCAATGTTTATGACATGAATGTGATGAATGCGCATGTAAGCTGATGAGCTATCTTGCTGAGGATAAATGGATCCGAGATGGCTGAAGATAAAAGCATCTTGACTGCTGCCGGGGAAACAAATCCTTGGCTGCTGCTGGGGAAGAGAATTCCTGATGACCTCTACTGGGGAGCTCCAATCTAATAGGCTCATGCTGGGGAGGTAAGATTGAGAATCTTCAGCTCGGCGGGCAGTAACTCTGGCGACTTCACTGGGGAACTCAAGATTTGCCCTCTCCAAAACTCTGTGGGGAGAAGGTTCAATGGTCTGGCTCCGCTGGGGATTGATAATTTGAAGTTTTAGCTTTGCTGGGGATCACGAAGCTTGACTCTGAGTGGAGTTAGCTTGAGAAGAATCTGAACAAGCGATAGGTTAACATCTATTACTTGGAGAACCCGTGAACTGTCTTCAGAAATCTTGAGATTGAATAAGCAATAGAGCAGCATCCGTTGTTGGGAAGCGTCCGTAAACTAATTTCAAAGGTTGCTTCTGAACAAGCTGATAGATTAACATCCGTTGTTGGGAAGAATCCATAAACTGTTTTCAGAAGTCTTGAAGAAGAATCTGAACAAGTGATAGGTTAACATCCGTTTACTTGGAGAACCCGTGAACTGTTTTCAGAAATCTTGAGATTGAATAAGCAATAGAGCAGCATCCGTTGTTGGGAAGCGTCCGTAAACTAATTTCAAAGGTTGCTTCTGAACAAGCTGATAGATTAACATCCGTTGTTGGGAAGAATCCATAAACTGTTTTCAGAAGTCTTGAAGAGGAACCGGTGTAGGGCTTCCTGAAGATGAGCTTGTGTAAAACTGCATCGGGTTTTGAATACTTTTGACATTTGAATGCCCCAAGTGGTGATGTAGATAATTTCCTAGCTTATTATAGGTGTTGGTCTACAATCGGTCATTCACAGATGTTTTCCTGGGTTGTTACAGGTGTTGATCTGGAATTCTTCAAACGTGCCCTGGCTGGATACAGGAATCGAGTCTCGAAATAGTCGTCAACAGATATGCCCTGGCTGGATACAGGAATCGAATCTTCGAACTCTTCAGACGTGCCCTGGCTAGATACAGGATTCGAGTCTGGAAATGTGGTCAATAGATATGCCCTGGCTGGATACAGGAGTCGAATCTGGAATTGTGATAGTTGATAGACATGCCCTGGCTGGATACAGGAATCGAATCTTCAAACTCTTCAGACGTGCCCTGGCTAGATACAGGAATCGAGTCTGGAAATGTAACGATTGATTTGTTGAACACTTTTGACATTCGAATGCCCCAAGTGGTGAAGAAGGAGTCTTGAATCAGATTACTCTGCATATTGAGAGATTTCTTGAAATCTTGACTGGACTGCCCCAGGTTAACTGAACTTTGAAAGATCTGTTGGACCTTGACTGGACTGCCCCAGGTTAATCGGATTGTGACATGTCATGCCCCTTGCGGATAGGAGATTTGGTGGAAGTGTTATCCTCTTGAAGTGATTTTTACTTACTGAGAGAGTTTTCGTTCCTCCGAACATTCGCTGTATGAATTTCTTCGCTGTCAGACAAAAAGGTCAAATGCAGACAATGATATTCGAATAATGCAAAGTTTATGTTTGTCTCAAAATTTTGAAAAACGCATTTTTAGCAGAAAACTTTTCATAAGACAAGTTAACACAAGATTTAGAGCAAAGCCCTACAGGAGTCAGGATACCTTTTGTAACAGTATGCTTTCGAACTAACCCATGCTTCAATTAGGACTTTTAAAGGGTTGTAACGTGGCCTGGTTCATGGTTTAAGAAACAAAGAATAAAGGCTCAAAGTATATTTGTACCCACCCGCTCTTCGTGATGTTCTCCAACCTAAGCTCAGTTAATTATGCGTCACACTCTGTTTTGAGTTTAGAACGACTTTTGGGCGATGGTTCACTAATTGAATTTTGGGAGACAGTCATCATCTCCTTTTTCTCTTTCAACATTTTTCATGTTGTTGAGGATTTTGTAATGACCTCACTATTTTGATTTTGATTTGTTATCCCTAACTTTTGCCTGACTGTTACCATTTTCCGGGATTACAGTCAGCGGGATGCCCCAACTTTCTTAAGCCTCCTTTATAGGTTTTGGCTTGGCGGGTTTTTCTCTTTTGAGAGATTGACTGTCTATGTGATAGGGAACCACCCTTGTCTTTTGATTCCAAAGGAATGCTTTCCCTTTTTTTTTTGACATCGTTCGTTGTATTACGAACTGAGAGTTTGCGACTTTAATGCGCATTTTCTTTTGAATTAACTGAGAAACTACCCTGCCCCGGGTTGATATCAAGGGTTTCGATTGTTTAGAACAGAAAACTCCTACTTCTTTGGCTCGAAGGGGTTGACTAGGGATTAACTTCCTTATAACTCCAGTGTTTGGGGATTGAAAGAAATGCCTGTACATCATCATGAAGGTCTATTCAAAAGTATACTGTATAAGATCATGGTATTGTTTCGTCATCCTCCCTCTAAAGGCTTACAGCTTTTTATCAAGAGTCAAATATCATAAAGAAAAGAATAAGAGTAGTGAAACGAATGGATGGATTCAAGACAAACATATGCAATGCATTAATGAAAACAGAGTTTAACATCAACAGATAATTGTTTGACAGCAAAAGAAATTACAACTTTGAAAATTCAAAAAGAAGCAAAAGTCTTTCAGCTCGGGCTTCATCACTTCAAGTGGAGAACCCTTTAACGGAAGATTTTCATCTCGCCGTCTGGCATGAATTCCAGCACCCCAATGTCGATCAGATCTTGAATCTTGTTCTTCAAGGCCTAACAGTCGTTGGTGTCGTGCCCCGGGCTGTAGGAGTGGTAAACACAGAATGCGTCGGGATGATAGTGAGGAGAGGAGGTATTGAGCTTCTGAGGAGGGTCCTTTACAGTAAGCAAGTTGACCTCCAACAGACGCTTCAGTATGAAGAATGATGGTATTTCAGTCTCCGTGAACTGTCTTCCCGACTTTTCTTGCTTACGCCGATTACCCCGTTGTGATCGGTGGATCTGGAACTGACTGTTTAACGCTGGTTCGCGAAATGTCGCGGAAGCAAGAGTCGCCACCGTCTTTTATTTTCTCCAAATGGAAAGGACAAAAGCACAGAAAAATTCCTTATAGAGATTGCTCTCGGTTCGGGAGGTAGATTATAGAAAGGGAAGGTGTTAGCACCCTTTCTATCCATGGTTATCCATGGGCTCTTAGATACTTGCTCATTTGTGTTTTCAAAAATGGTTTGTTTGCTTTTCAATGTGGGCTTTTAAAAAGTTTCTTTGAAAATTCCAGTTCGACTCTTGTATCGGTCCTCAAGAGTGTTTGAAAAGATGCTTTCGAAAGCTTTTTGAAAATGTGTTGGTGTGAAAAGTATTTTGTTTTTGAAATTAGAGCAAGTATCTACGAGAACCTACCTACCCTAAGGAATTCGTCTGTGTAAGAGTCCTTTAAAGTAATGCCATCCCACCATTGAGAGGTAGGTAGCACCACCGTTGGAGGTGTTCGGGTCAATTCGAGGTTCGGGACATGGTGATCACCAGAGCAATGGGAAGACACCTTAGAAGCTACCCTCATGCCAGGTTCCCGGATCATGAGGACTTACTAAGACGTTTTCTACTCGACGACCACCTTTCGAGGCAACAGTGAGGCGTACCCTAGGGGTGGTGTGTGCGATTCGTGTGTCAGGTTTCAGTTATTTGTCTTGTCATGTTTGTCGTGTTCTACGCTTGATTTTAATTAGACATTCATTCTTTCATGCTTGGTTAACAGTTAAATATTTTGCGAGGAAAAGTAAATTTTAAACTATTACAAATGGCGCGGGTCCACGTCGCCAAAATTTCCAGGACCCGATTTAGCGGAAAATAAAGAAAGCAATATAAAGAAGTGCGGAAAGTTAAATTATTACAATGCTTCGGGGCAATTACAAAACTATAATAAGCAATAAAATAAGTGCGCGAAATTAAATAATTAACAGTGACGGGCGTTGGACCCTTTTTGCAAGAATAATTAAATTAATAAGAATTAAAGTTAAAAATTTAGTGTTTTTGGTATTTTTTGTATTTTTTTTTAAGATTTAAAAGAAACAGAAGTTAATTGAGATTAAATTAAAAGGTAAATCCTAATTCTATTATTTTTTTTTAAGTTTATTATGAAAGGATTAAATTATAACCTAAATTAAACTCTAAATTAATTTGTACAATTTTTAATTTATGAAAATAAAATAATAAATAAATACTATTGTTATTCTGAAAAAAAAAAAAAAAATTAAAAAGAAAATAAAAAGTTATTAAACCTAAATTCTATTTTTGATGTTTTTATTATGAAAAAGAATTAAAGTTACAAACCTAATTGAATTAAATATTTCCAAGCCTTTATTTATGACAATAATTAAGTTAATATGTTTTATATTTAGTCTTTTTTTTTGAATTTTGATATTTGGTAAAATAATTAATTAATTGAAACAAATAGAATAATAATCAAAATAAGATAATAAAATAAATAAATAGAAAGAGAGGAAGCAAACCAGGGGGGGGGGGGGGGTAAACCCAATTTTGGAGGTATAAGCCTGCACTTTAGGCCCAATGCTATCCAGAATTTGTTGACTTTCTGAATCCAGTAGGACGCGTTGACTGGGAGTGTATGATACGCTTTGAATTCTGGCCTTTGATCCAACGTTGGGATGTACGTGGCTGGCTTGATGATGGAGGCACATGGTGTATTGTGATGCTTACGCTGCATGGGAACGGTTATCACAAAATAATAAACGAAATATGCAAGACCTGGGACTTGAACCCAGGTCTTGAAGGCCATATGCGTGTATCCCTGGCCACTGAGCCATTATGTTTTATTTAACAAATAATATCAAACAAATAACAAAAAGCAAACTCAACGCATAATGGGCAAAACGCGCGTAAATTCAAAATCAACGAATCAATGAGGGACAACACATCATCGTCCTCACTTTTTTCTGAAACATAGGCCTATGAGAACGGTTTTGCACGCGTTGCTGTATGCCACCTACAAGAAAATAGCGATTAGATGATGGGTGAATATAAATTGTTCGCGACTACTGGGATTCCTTCGTCCAGTAGAGCTAAATGCAATGGCCTAAGTCTGGAACCTCAATTTTTCCTCATCTCAAAAACCCCAAATTAATGAACCTGCGAACCCTAACTTTCATCCATGGCAGAATTTTATGCATAGCGCAATAATCAAATTAAAGGTGATAGTTAGTCTTAAAACAGTGCAAAGAACAAGAATCCATCAACAAAAACATAAAAGGATGCATGAATTATGATATATGATTTGGCATTTTTCTCTTCACAGTCTGAATCGTGGATACCAATTCGTGACGTTTTAATGGATATTCTGGATTGGAAATTGATCAGGGCAACCTTGGCAAGCTTTTGAAAAAGAAATTGGGACCTGAATCGACCTAGAACCTTGAAAACAGTTTTATGCTTTTTGAGAATTTTTTTGCAAGTTTGTATGAGGTTTCTCAGCGCAGCCTGCAGTCTTGGAGCATTAGGGTTCTCATTCTGATCATATATGGAGTGATTAGGTCAAGAAACATTGGACAAAATCTTATGCATTGATGAATTTTGGATATTTGATTTCATGGATCTTTTACAATCTTTTTTCCATGGTTTTTGTGTCAAATCTGATCAATTAACACCAAAACTTGCCATAATCAATTAAGCACGAAATATTGACATTAGAATGTGCACAAAAAGATTTTTTAGGTTAAGGTTTATATTTTTCATGAATTAAAATCATTTAAATGAATATAAATTAATATTAATTCAAATAAATAATAAAAAAATATGAAAATACTTCCCTTTGGGCCTAGTGGTCGTGCATAGGCTTGGCATGAAGAAACTTGGAAGAAAAATGGGCCCATTTGCATTTTTAGGCCTTTTGCATCAATGTTGACTTTTCAAAATTCCTAAAATTTTCCCAACTTCCACAAGGCATAACTTGGTCAATTTTTAAGATTTTCACATGTTCTTGGACATTTTGGAAAGGTCTTTGAGTCCTTTAACCAATGCCTTTGGTCCCATGTCATTTTGATTTACCAATCTCAAGTTATGGCCTTTGACTTAAAGTCACTTTTTGTTGACTTTTGAAAATGACCTATAATGTTGAAATTGATAACTTTTTGTGAGAGCATTTCTTGGACTTGGAATATGAAGATGAATTGTAGGAAATGTCTTTCTCTTCAAAATGAGCTTTGGATGGAATTTTTCTGATAATCCATGTGAAAGTTATGCCCTGGTCAATTTCAGTTGACTTTTTCAGCTGTCCAAATATAGCAACTTTTGCATCTTTGATGATTTCTGAGCCAAATTTTGAGAATCATGATCAAGCATTGATCAAATGATGTTTGTGGCTTCAAAATGATATGTTGACCAAAAATTTGAACTTTTGACTGTCAAATGACCATTTTGCCCCTACAGTTGACTGTAGTGCAATCTAGGGTTTTGACTGTGCAATTTTGAGCTGAATGCCTTGAAACTTGATATGAGGATACTTGACTATCTTTGTAAGCATATGAGACTTGATTGGGCCTTTGAAAAGTTCATTTGCTTGACCAGAACTCAAACCCTAGTATTGACTGTATAGAAGACAGTTGAGCTGCACAACCCTTGGGGAATTTTGTGACCTTGATTTGGTAATTTCTTGATGAATATGGGAGGGCAAATTTTGGGGTACAACAGTTGCCCCTGTTCAATCTTCTTAGACCTGAGGATGCAGATTGGCTGACGTGCCTTTCGTAATCCGAGGGTAGAAGATGATTGGACACTAGAGTGCCCAGAAATTTGCGCTCACATAGTAGCAATGATGATGAGGGAATGGGCTTATAGATGCCATTTGGATGTTGCTTGGATAGGATGATGGGCTTATAGATGCCATATGGACGTTGATCGCGTAGGAGATTCCTTAGCGAGAACCTGCATACCTGCAAAACAGAAAAATGAGTACCTGACGCGTCGCAGGAGCTAATTTTAGATGCTTGACATAGATATGTCCTGACTGGTTACAGGAGCTGAGTCTGGAGCTTCAAACGCTGATGAATGAACCAGGGATGGTTACTGCCTTAGCATGAATGGTAAGAGAATCCTGAATGATTTCAATCTCAACAACGCTCGTTGAGAAAACCTTGGTGAGAATTACCATCTTCGTAGTGTCAGGAGGAGAACCAAAGGACATTATAATATCAAAGGGAGTCACCTCACTCACCGTTGGGGAGGGAACTGTAGGAAATTATAATCTGAAAGGAAATATCACCTCACGCTCATGCCGGAGAGGGAAACACCTGAAGAAGGAATTACCACCTCACGCGCCGTTGGAGAGGGGACCATAAGAGAATATCACCTCACGCTCATGCCGGAGAGGAAAACATCTGAAGAAGGAATTACCACCTCACACGCCGTTGGAGAGGGGACCATAAGAGAATATCACCTCACGCTCATGCCGGAGAGGGAAACATCTGAAGAAGGAATTACCACTTCACGCGCCGTTGGAGAGGGGACCATAAGAGAATATCACCTCACGCTCATGCCGGAGAGGAAAACATCTGAAGAAGGAATTACCACCTCACACGCCGTTGGAGAGGGGACCATAAGAGAATATCACCTCACGCTCATGCCGGAGAGGGAAACATCTGAAGAAGGAATTACCACCTCACACGCCGTTGGAGAGGGGAACATCAAAAAGACTTCTGGAAGCAGTATCAGAACGTCACCATATTTGGTTTACATCTGAAACTATATCTGGAAGGGAATCTGGAAGCAGAATCAGAACGTCACCATATCTGGATCATATCCGAAACTATATCGAGAAGGAATTCTGGAAGCAGTATCAGAACATCACCATATCTGGATCATATCCGAAACTATATCGAGAAGGAAATCTGGAAGCAGTATCAGAACGTCACCATCGCTGGGCTCACATCTGAAACTATATCGAGAAGGAAATCTGGAAGCAGCATCAGAACGTCACCATCGCTGGGTTTACATCTGAAGCTATATCTAGAAGGAAATCTGGAAGCAGAATCAGAACGTCACCATATCTGGATCATATCCGAAACTATATCGAGAAGGAATTCTGGAAGCAGTATCAGAACGTCACCATATCTGGATCATATCCGAAACTATATCGAGAAGGAATTCTGGAAGCAGTATCAGAACATCACCATATCTGGATCATATCCGAAACTATATCGAGAAGGAAATCTGGAAGCAGTATCAGAACGTCACCATCGCTGGGCTCACATCTGAAACTATATCGAGAAGGAAATCTGGAAGCAGCATCAGAACGTCACCATCGCTGGGTTTACATCTGAAGCTATATCTAGAAGGAAATCTGGAAGCAGAATCAGAACGTCACCATATCTGGATCATATCCGAAACTATATCGAGAAGGAATTCTGGAAGCAGTATCAGAACGTCACCATCGCTGGGTTTACATCTGAAACCATATCTAGAAGGATATCTGGAAGCAGTATCAGAACGTCACCATCGCTGGGCTTACATCTGAAACTATATCTAGAAGGAATTACATTAGTTGATGGTAGTCATTTTTGTATTGATCTTTTTCCTGAAAAGGCAAAACATAATTGTATGCAAAATCATGATGCATGAACTGTATGTTTTCAAAATCAATGAGATTCGTGCCATATGATGCATATGCATACTATAATGTACGAAGATGTGACGTTTTATGAATGTATGTTTTTTTTTTTTTGTCTAGGAAAATAAATCCTTGACGGGTGCCGGGAAGTCGCATCCTGGGCTGATGTTGAAAAATAGCTTTGCTTCCGCTGGGGAGGATAGCTGCAAGTACACCGGTAGGAGAAGATAACTCCGTTGGGGAATAAACTTGGCAAATGGAGGATTCTGCGGGGAGAAAAAGATGTTCTAGCGACCATGCTGGGAAGAAATACTCTGTGGGGAGATGCTTTGCTGAGTGTTGATGATGCCTCGCTGAGGATACCTTGCTGTGTTGGAAGTATGAATGGCCTTCGCTGGGGATAAGAAGATTCTGTCGACGACGCTCTTTCCGTGGCTTTTGGCTGAGGATAACCCAGTTATATCCTATTGAGGAAATAACTCTTTAAATCAAGCCGGACGACGCGTTCGTGCCCTGCCAGGGGATAAGCTTCCAGAATCTACCGGGGATAAGCTTGCTGCTTGGGGAGATGATTCCAACTTTCCTGGGGAACTAGATTAGATTCTCCTGGGGAATTATTGAACTGCGTTGGCTATGTTTTCCAACGGGACCTACCCTGATACCTTGGAGGATAGAACAATCAGACTGCTTAGACCAACCTTTATTGCCCCTGTTTCTTGTGGGGTGCTGGTAGTTGTTGGCGGACAAATCTTCTTCTGGTAGACAGATGACAAGAAGACGGGACATAGTCGTACGCTTTGATCCCTAACTTTTGCCTGGACCGCCCTTTCGGGTTTTCAGTCCACCGGGATACCCATTTTTGCCCAAGCCGCCTTTTCAGGTTTTCGACTTGCCGGGTGTACATATTTTTTCATTTCATCCCTTCATTTTGCCCGAACCCTTTTGGTTCGCCGGGAAGCCCTTATTTTTGCCTAGGCGTGTCAACCTAGCGGGTCTTTGATTTTGCGTAGTATTTTTTCGACTATGTCCGTTCTCAGAATGTAGGGAGTTGCCCCTGTTAGAAGTGTTTTGCCATGCCACCAGAAGGTGTTTGATCAGGCCAGATTCGTTGTTGAAATGTCCCAAGTGACTCAGGTGGAGATTTGCCCCAGGCTGTTTGGCCTTTTTGAGATATTCTCCGAATCTTGATTGGACTGCCCCAGATGATGGACAAAGGTCATGTTTGCCCCCTGATTGGAAGTGCTTTTGTTCACTAGGTATTCTTCGTGCGAACTTCTATGCTGTTCAAACAAAAAGTCATATGCAAACAAAGTTATGTCAAAAATGCAAAGCTTATGTCTGTCTTGAAAATTTTGAAAATGCATTCTTTTTCATAAAACAAGTGAATGTTTGTAAAACGTGATGTCAACTCCGTATTTACCGTATGCCTTCAGGAGTCAGGATACCTTTCGTAACAGTATGCTTTCGAACTAACCCATGCTTCAGTTAGGACTTTTTAAGGGTTATAACGTGGCCTGGTTCACGGTTTAAGAAACAAAGGATAAAGGCTCAAATTATTTGTACCCACCCGCTCTTCGTGATGTTCTCCAAACCTAAACTCAGTTGATCATGCGTTAGACCTTGATTGAGTCTTTGCTTTGATATTCCAATAATGGTTCAGCTGTCGATGATTTATTCTGAATAGGCAGTCATTTTTTTTTGCTTTGATTGAGGGTTTGTGAGACCTCTTTCTTGATTTTGTTATCCCTTTCTTTTTTGCCTGAACTGTTTCCTTTTTGGAATTACAGTCAGCGGGATGCCCCGGTTTCATAAGTCCCCTTTGTAGGTTTAGACTTTTTGGGCTTTTCATTTATGAATTTTGATGATGACTGCCTGTCCTTTTGATTGTTCTGAACCATCACTGTCTTTGTTCGTTTTGTAAAGATGCACTTGGATCAACTGAGAGAACTACCCTGCCCCAGGTTATGATTAAGGGTTTTAGATTTCGAAAAGAAAAAAAAATTCCTACTTCTTTGGCTCAGAGGGGTTGGCGAGGGATTATCTTCCTTATAACTCCAGTGTTTAGGAATTGAAACAATGCCTGTACCTCATCAACGGGGTCTGTTCAAAAGCATAATGTAAAGATCGTGGTATCGTTTTCGTCATCCTCCCTCAAGAGGCTCAGAATTATTAACCAAGAGTTGACATCAGAAAAAATATGAAAAGGATATAATTGAAATAATTGTATTAATTCCCAAAACAGACATATGCGGTGCATTAATAGAATAAAAGAGTTTGCTATGACAGTAATTGTTTGTATAAGCAAAGAAAAATACAACTTAAAAATTCAAATGAACAAAAGGTCTTCAATGATTGGGTAACGGAGCAGTGATTGTGTTCGGAGTCTCGGGCACTTCAAACTGAATCTCTCCAGCGTCAATCATATCTTGAATCTTATTCTTGAGAGGCCAGCAGTTGTCTGTAGTATGCCCCGGGCTATCTGAATGATATGCGCACCTATCGTTGGGATGATAGTTGGGTGCAGAAGTGTTCGGATTCCGGAGAGGAGCCCTTAAGGTGATCAACCATGCCTTCAACATTTGTTGCAGTGCTTGATCCAACGACATGTTGAGTTTGGTGTACTGCCGTTTCTCTTTGCGCTGCTGCCCCTGTCCTTGTTGAGTAGATCCAGGATTGGAAATCTGGATTGCCCCTGCCTCATGACGGCCTTTTTTACCGTGCACAGCATTGGATTCCTTCTTCCCCTGATGAGGCTTTTTATCAGAATGTGCAGCTTCTTGAATTTTCCCAGACCGGATACCAGCTTCTATTCGCTCCCCAGTCAAGATAAGATCTGTGAATCCAGCAGATGAATTCCCAATCAGGTGGTTATAAAATGGACCAGACAAGGTCCCCAAGAACATATCCACAAGTTCCCGGTCAGTCAGAGGTGGTTGTACCCTTCCAGCAAGATCTCTCCATTTCTGCGCATATTCTTTAAAACCTTCGCTTGCGCTTAACGACATACCCTGGAGTTGAGTACGCGTGGGGGCAAGGTCGACATTATACTGGTACTGCTTATAGAAAGCAGTTGCCAACTCCTCCCAGTTACGAACTTTGGTCCCATCCAGTTGATAGAACCATTCGAGGTGAGTCCCTGAAAGACTTTCCTGGAAGAAGTGGATCCACAAGTTTTTGTCCACCGTATATGGTTGGATCTTCCGAACATAGGACCTTAGATGCAGCTTGGGACAAGACGCCCCGTCATACTTAGAGAAGGGTGGTACTTTGAACTTCCGAGGAATAACCACACCAGTTGACAAACCCAGATCTCCGAAGTCCAGCCCAGGTGCCTGTTGAACCTCCATAGCTTTCATTCTGTCCTCCAGTTGCTTATATCTGTCATCAGCAGGAGGGTACTGCTCTTCATCAAAATCTGTCTCGTTGTCGGAGACCTCTGGACTGGGCACCATTTCCTCCGGATGACTGCTTTTTCCCACAGATGGGGTTGTCCTTTCAGTTTCAACTTGCGGCGTATTCCCAGATCTGCGTCTAGGGCTGAACAGAACAGTCCTCTTCTTTTTCTTGTCCTTTTTCAAAAGGAGAGCCTTCAGGTCTTGTTGCCCCTGGGTCAAATTCATAATCAGCTCTTGGAACTGGGCGTTCTGAGCCTGGAGGTCCTTGATAGTCTGCTCGGCTGATGATTCAGGATTCATGGCGATCGACTGAAATAAACAGCGAGGAAGGGTAAGCAACCTGTCAAGGGGTACCTGCAATGCAATGAGATGTATGACATGCATGCAATGATTTCAAGGACCTCGCGGGGTAAACAGAGAAACTTTGTTAGCATTCGGAACTGGTAGCTTGACTGAAGGAACTTCATGTTGTTGAGAGTCCTTCTTCAAGGGTCAAAGGCTCACCATATCCAGTGGGTCATAGCCCCTGACGCCCTTGGCTAGAGGAAAATAAATCCCCTTTGCCCCTTGCTGGGTAATTGGTTTATCATGACCTGCATCACAAGCCCTTGAGATCCTTGAAATGGGTTAGGATGTATGCAATGGTATGCAATGGTATGATGTCATGCTATGCATGGGGTGAAGTAGGTAAACCCTGTTATGAGTCCCAATTAAGGACTATAAACAAACCCTGCAAGAAATTCAGTATACTTTGTTATGAGTCCCGATTAAGGACTATAAACAAAACCTGCAAGAGATCTAGTAAACCCTGTTATGAGTCCCAGTTAAGGGCTATAAACAACACCTGCAAGAAATTTGGTAAACCCTGTCATGAGTCCTAGTTAAGGACTATAAACAAGACCTGCAAGAAACTTGATAAACTTGTTATGAGTCCTGATTAAGGACTACAAACAGGACCTGCAAGTAGTTAGTACACCCTGTTATAAGTCCCAATTAAGGACTATGAACAAAACCTGCAAGAAACCTAAGTAAAACCTGTCATGAGTCCCAATTAAGGACTATAAACAGAACCTGCAAGTGGTTAGTACACCCTGTTATAAGTCCCAATTAAGGACTATGAACAAAACCTGCAAGACATCAAGGGTCAGATAACAAGTATGCAAGTAGTCAAGTACGAGGGCACGCAAGTCACACAAGAGAAGCCCTTAGGGTTTAGGCCAGCATGAGGTTTAGGTAGTACCCTCTTTCAGTTTGTTGGTTAAGACCTGTCCTATCAGAAGTAACCGGGTTCTAGAGGATCCCAATATCACTGACTACCCTCAATCGGTCATAACTCCAGCATCGCAATCTTTTCTTGCGGCCAGAACCATCACGAGAGTTTAGCCTCAATGGGCGTAGCATACTGCTACTGTTTCTATTGGCCAAGTTGGGTCATTTAAGGTTCTAAGGTCGGTTGGTGCTTAATGACTCCTTGGAAGACCCGTATTCTCCCCGTTTCAACACGAGGGATATCGGTACAGACCAAGGCGCCACACCAACGTAGCCACTGCTTCACCCATGTCGGTATACGCCGGACAGGTCCCTCACAGCTTATGCTACCTAAACAGGGTATCCCCAGATCCGGGTTAGGATCTATGTAACTCCGATACAACCCACAATAGTAAAGCAAGCAAAGAAGACAATTGAAAACACAGTGATCTTAATCCTAAGGTACACCTCACTTTAAGTTAAATTCTCCCCAGCAGAGTCGCCAGTTCTGTGATCGGTGGATCTGGAACTGACTGTTTAACGCTGGTTCGCGAAATGTCGCGGAAGCAAGAGTCGCCACCGTCTTTTATTTTCTCCAAATGGAAAGGACAAAAGCACAGAAAAATTCCTTATAGAGATTGCTCTCGGTTCGGGAGGTAGATTATAGAAAGGGAAGGTGTTAGCACCCTTTCTATCCATGGTTATCCATGGGCTCTTAGATACTTGCTCATTTGTGTTTTCAAAAATGGTTTGTTTGCTTTTCAATGTGGGCTTTTAAAAAGTTTCTTTGAAAATTCCAGTTCGACTCTTGTATCGGTCCTCAAGAGTGTTTGAAAAGATGCTTTCGAAAGCTTTTTGAAAATGTGTTGGTGTGAAAAGTATTTTGTTTTTGAAATTAGAGCAAGTATCTACGAGAACCTACCTACCCTAAGGAATTCGTCTGTGTAAGAGTCCTTTAAAGTAATGCCATCCCACCATTGAGAGGTAGGTAGCACCACCGTTGGAGGTGTTCGGGTCAATTCGAGGTTCGGGACATGGTGATCACCAGAGCAATGGGAAGACACCTTAGAAGCTACCCTCATGCCAGGTTCCCGGATCATGAGGACTTACTAAGACGTTTTCTACTCGACGACCACCTTTCGAGGCAACAGTGAGGCGTACCCTAGGGGTGGTGTGTGCGATTCGTGTGTCAGGTTTCAGTTATTTGTCTTGTCATGTTTGTCGTGTTCTACGCTTGATTTTAATTAGACATTCATTCTTTCATGCTTGGTTAACAGTTAAATATTTTGCGAGGAAAAGTAAATTTTAAACTATTACAAATGGCGCGGGTCCACGTCGCCAAAATTTCCAGGACCCGATTTAGCGGAAAATAAAGAAAGCAATATAAAGAAGTGCGGAAAGTTAAATTATTACAATGCTTCGGGGCAATTACAAAACTATAATAAGCAATAATATAAGTGCGCGAAATTAAATAATTAACAGTGACGGGCGTTGGACCCTTTTTGCAAGAATAATTAAATTAATAAGAATTAAAGTTAAAAATTTAGTGTTTTTGGTATTTTTTGTATTTTTTTTTAAGATTTAAAAGAAACAGAAGTTAATTGAGATTAAATTAAAAGGTAAATCCTAATTCTATTATTTTTTTTTAAGTTTATTATGAAAGGATTAAATTATAACCTAAATTAAACTCTAAATTAATTTGTACAATTTTTAATTTATGAAAATAAAATAATAAATAAATACTATTGTTATTCTGAAAAAAAAAAAAAAAAAATTAAAAAGAAAATAAAAAGTTATTAAACCTAAATTCTATTTTTGATGTTTTTATTATGAAAAAGAATTAAAGTTACAAACCTAATTGAATTAAATATTTCCAAGCCTTTATTTATGACAATAATTAAGTTAATATGTTTTATATTTAGTCTTTTTTTTTGAATTTTGATATTTGGTAAAATAATTAATTAATTGAAACAAATAGAATAATAATCAAAATAAGATAATAAAATAAATAAATAGAAAGAGAGGAAGCAAACCAGGGGGGGGGGGGGTAAACCCAATTTTGGAGGTATAAGCCTGCACTTTAGGCCCAATGCTATCCAGAATTTGTTGACTTTCTGAATCCAGTAGGACGCGTTGACTGGGAGTGTATGATACGCTTTGAATTCTGGCCTTTGATCCAACGTTGGGATGTACGTGGCTGGCTTGATGATGGAGGCACATGGTGTATTGTGATGCTTACGCTGCATGGGAACGGTTATCACAAAATAATAAACGAAATATGCAAGACCTGGGACTTGAACCCAGGTCTTGAAGGCCATATGCGTGTATCCCTGGCCACTGAGCCATTATGTTTTATTTAACAAATAATATCAAACAAATAACAAAAAGCAAACTCAACGCATAATGGGCAAAACGCGCGTAAATTCAAAATCAACGAATCAATGAGGGACAACACATCATCGTCCTCACTTTTTTCTGAAACATAGGCCTATGAGAACGGTTTTGCACGCGTTGCTGTATGCCACCTACAAGAAAATAGCGATTAGATGATGGGTGAATATAAATTGTTCGCGACTACTGGGATTCCTTCGTCCAGTAGAGCTAAATGCAATGGCCTAAGTCTGGAACCTCAATTTTTCCTCATCTCAAAAACCCCAAATTAATGAACCTGCGAACCCTAACTTTCATCCATGGCAGAATTTTATGCATAGCGCAATAATCAAATTAAAGGTGATAGTTAGTCTTAAAACAGTGCAAAGAACAAGAATCCATCAACAAAAACATAAAAGGATGCATGAATTATGATATATGATTTGGCATTTTTCTCTTCACAGTCTGAATCGTGGATACCAATTCGTGACGTTTTAATGGATATTCTGGATTGGAAATTGATCAGGGCAACCTTGGCAAGCTTTTGAAAAAGAAATTGGGACCTGAATCGACCTAGAACCTTGAAAACAGTTTTATGCTTTTTGAGAATTTTTTTGCAAGTTTGTATGAGGTTTCTCAGCGCAGCCTGCAGTCTTGGAGCATTAGGGTTCTCATTCTGATCATATATGGAGTGATTAGGTCAAGAAACATTGGACAAAATCTTATGCATTGATGAATTTTGGATATTTGATTTCATGGATCTTTTACAATCTTTTTTCCATGGTTTTTGTGTCAAATCTGATCAATTAACACCAAAACTTGCCATAATCAATTAAGCACGAAATATTGACATTAGAATGTGCACAAAAAGATTTTTTAGGTTAAGGTTTATATTTTTCATGAATTAAAATCATTTAAATGAATATAAATTAATATTAATTCAAATAAATAATAAAAAAATATGAAAATACTTCCCTTTGGGCCTAGTGGTCGTGCATAGGCTTGGCATGAAGAAACTTGGAAGAAAAATGGGCCCATTTGCATTTTTAGGCCTTTTGCATCAATGTTGACTTTTCAAAATTCCTAAAAATTTCCCAACTTCCACAAGGCATAACTTGGTCAAGTTTTAAGCTTTTCACATGTTCTTGGACATTTTGGAAAGGTCTTTGAGTCCTTTAACCAATGCCTTTGGTCCCATGTCATTTTGATTTACCAATCTCAAGTTATGGCCTTTGACTTAAAGTCACTTTTTGTTGACTTTTGAAAATGACCTATAATGTTGAAATTGATAACTTTTTGTGAGAGCATTTCTTGGACTTGGAATATGAAGATGAATTGTAGGAAATGTCTTTCTCTTCAAAATGAGCTTTGGATGGAATTTTTCTGATAATCCATGTGAAAGTTATGCCCTGGTCAATTTCAGTTGACTTTTTCAGCTGTCCAAATATAGCAACTTTTGCATCTTTGATGATTTCTGAGCCAAATTTTGAGAATCATGATCAAGCATTGATCAAATGATGTTTGTGGCTTCAAAATGATATGTTGACCAAAAATTTGAACTTTTGACTGTCAAATGACCATTTTGCCCCTACAGTTGACTGTAGTGCAATCTAGGGTTTTGACTGTGCAATTTTGAGCTGAATGCCTTGAAACTTGATATGAGGATACTTGACTATCTTTGTAAGCATATGAGACTTGATTGGGCCTTTGAAAAGTTCATTTGCTTGACCAGAACTCAAACCCTAGTATTGACTGTATAGAAGACAGTTGAGCTGCACAACCCTTGGGGAATTTTGTGACCTTGATTTGGTAATTTCTTGATGAATATGGGAGGGCAAATTTTGGGGTACAACACCCGTTGACGCTGGTGAGGTTGTTGATGGGCTTGTGACCCTGAGGCAAGCAAAGGAGCTTTCCCCTTGTCTTCTTGAATGGGTGGAGGTTGATCAGTGACGTGCTCTTCGACCTCAGATGTTTGCCCCAGTTGGTTGTTTGGAAGCAGTTGGCGGACAAGAACTCTGAGTTTCTCTTGTCTTTGAGATAGGTCTTGGATGAGAGCCATCTGGCCCACCAACTGTCCCATCATTTGGGTCCTCAAGGTTGTCAGATCAAACTGCAGTTCCGCCAGCTGGTCACTCCTGGCATTGTTGGAATTCTCCAAACCCTTGGTGAGGAGAGCTTTCATCTCTTCCTGCCCCAGGGACAGGTTCAGGAACATCTCCTGCAGCTGAGAAGCCTGGTCTTGGATGTCTTTGACAGACCTTTCTAGAGCCATCTCTTGCTGAAATAAACAGCAGGAGAGTAAGGAAACCTGAAAAAGGAAAGATTGTCAAGATGCAATGCATGATATATGGATGCATGCTTTCAAGGATATCTTAGGGTAAACACAAGAAAATGTTAGAGGTTAAACTTTGCTATTGGATTGGAGATCTCTGCACCGGTGGACGTCCTTCCACGAGAATCAAGCTCACCATGTCGAGTGGGTCATAGCCACTGATTCAAGTTGTTGCACTTGATCTTTGATTGGAGAACTTTGTGTCGGTGGATGTCTTTCCACGAGAATCAAGCTCACCATGTCGAGTGGGTCATAGCCACTGATTCAAGTTGTTGCACTTGATCTTTGATTGCATCGGTTAGAGGAGAAACCCTTTGCCCCTTGATAGACGTCTGGTTCAACGTAACCCTGCATCAAAAAGAACCCTCGAGATCCTTGAAATGGTTATTGAAAATGCTATGGTATGATGTCATGATGTTATGTACATGTATGCCAAAAGCAAGTGAGTGTATATACAGACAAACATATTCACTCAAAGCAAACAAGGCCTTAGGTTTAGGCTTGCATGAGGTTTAGGTACTACCCTCTTTCAGTTCGTTGGTTAAAACCTGTCCTATCAAAAGTAACCGGGTTCTAGAGGATCTCAAATCATTGGCTACCCTCAATCGGTCATAACTCCAGCATCGCAACCTTTTCTCGCGGCCGGAACCATCGCGAGAGTTTAGCCTCAATGAGTGTAGCATACTGCTACTGTTCTAATGGCCAAGTTGGGTCAATTTAGGGTTCTAAGGTCGGTTGGTGCTTAATGACTCCTTGGAAGACCCATATTCTCCCCGTTTCAACATGAGGGATATCGGTACAGACCAAGACGCCACACCAACGTAGCCACTGCTTCACCCATGTCGGTATACCCCAGACAGGTCCCTCGCAGATTATGCTACCTAAAAAGGTTTCCCCCAGATCCGGGTTAGGATCTATGAAACTCCGATACAAAGCCCACAAATGTAAAGCAAACAAAGTAATCAATTGAAAGTAAAAGTGATCTAAACCCTAAGGTAACCCCACTTTGAGTATCCCCAGCAGAGTCGCCAGTTCTGTGATACGGTGGGAGAACTGACTAGTGTTTTACGTTCGTATTCGCACTTGTGCGGTTGAGCAAGAGTCGCCACCGACTTTTTATTTTATCCTAAAGGAAAGGTTAAAAAAGCACAGCAAAAAACCTTTTGAGATATTTCGTGGGTTCGGGGGGTAGATTATGAAAAGGGAAGGTATTAGCACCCTTTTCATCCATGGTTATCCATGGGCTCTTAGTTACTTGGTTTTTTTAGATCACTTGCCTTGATTTTTGATTGCTTGAAAATGGTGTGTGTGTGAGTGTTTTGAAAATGTTTTTGAAGAAGATGCCTTGTCTTAGGCGACCAATGTATTTGACTCGTGTTTGAGTGTTTTACAAAAGCGTGTATCTTTTTGAAAAGATGTTTCAAATGTTTTTGAGAGTTTGTTTGAAAGTGTCGTGGATTGGGGTTTTTGAAAGGAAGGCAAGTGTTTTTTTTTTTGCAAGTTGATCTCAAGTAACTAAGAGTTTTGTCTACCCTATTGTACTCAAAGGTTTTTGTTATGTTTTAACCCCTTTTAACAATTTTTGTTCCACCATTGAAGTTGATGGACAATCTTGCGTTTAGGAAGTTTATTCGGGACGAGCGCGGGTCGTCGTATGGACCATGAATGCAATGGTGCCAAGTGTCTTTGGCAATTTGCTTTGAAGGGACTATGATCATTCCGTTTAGGCAACACTTTGAGAGACTTATGATCATTTGATTTTGTTTTGCCAAAGAAACTTGACGTGCAAGCATGGCTCATTTTGGAAGGCAACATGTGGGATTATCCTAGAGGGTGCAAGTGTGATTGTGTATTGATTACATGTATTTGTCTTGTATTAGGTTATCTAGCGTTTGATTTTATGTACATGCAAACCCTAGGTCTAACCATGGTATAATTGAAAGTGGTAAATTGCGAAAATGTGAAATCTATGCTATTACAAAGTAGTATCCGGGAGTGGGGGTACAATATTCACAAATGGGGATGAGACTTATAGTATCCAATAAGTTACAACCAAATCGAATTTGCGATCAAATGTAAATAACGAATATCGATGTATAAGATAAACAAATGTGTATAAGGGCAATGTATTGTGTATTTGTATTGTGTAAGTGTATAATGTGAAATATATTGTAAGTGTACAAATATAGGCGTATGCGATTATTTACAAATGCGACAAGGTGACATTAATGTGTATTAGGGTATTTGTTTTGACCTAAATATGTGTTTTAAGGAATCGTTGATTTGTATATTTTTAATATGTACAAAAGAAATGTGTTTTAATTGAATTCTCAAGTTCTAATTAAATTATGATGTTTTAAGAAAAGAAAATATTTCTAAGTTAAAAAAGGTATTTTTTTCATGTGCTATGAATTGAATTATGTATATTAAAAAAGAAATGTATTTTTAATTGTTATGTACAAAAATATATAAAAAAAAGTATTTTTTCATGTGCTATGTACAAAAGTATATTTATAAGAAAAAGGTATTTTCAATTATATTGTATGATATGTACAAATTAAATGAAAAGTATTTTCGATATTTATCATAAACAATTTAAATGACAATTAATTTCAATATTTGTTATGGTGTAATAAAAAGTATTTTATTATTTATGTGTTTAATATTTCAAAATGTATTCAAAAAAAGTGTTTTAAATTAATTGGATTAAGTATATAGCAAAGAAATTTTTAAATTAGATATTTTAAATAAAATGTGTTTTTTATGTATTATTATTAATATGATTTTGTAAAGAATAAATAAAAAGAAAAATAGAATATTGTTTTATAAAAAAAAAAGAGAAGTTAGTGTTAAATGAAATGTTTTTTGTTAAAAAAGCAAACATTTTAATGGGCTTTGGGCATGCAGAACGGGCAAGGCCCGTTGGATTCAAAACGTTTTTAGGGTTTCACTTGGCGTTTTCATTTGGGAATGAATTCTAGGGTTTGTACAGCGGCGCATCGTTCGTGGAGTTTCGTTCATCGTTCTTCTTCGTTTTCCTGAGCGATTCCTCCGTCTAGCCACCGTGCCATCTCTCTTCTGTTCGCCCTCCTCCATGGGTCGTTCATGTTAGGTATGGAAGTTCGTTTTCGTTTAGAACCTCATTTCGTCTTGCATGCCATGTTTTTTTTCATTTATTTGATTTTTGCTTACTGATTTATGCGAGGTTTCGAAGAAAGAATGGAAGAGATTATACCTTGGCGAAGGAGGAGGAAGGAGGCACCTGGGGGCTTGACGAGCGGAGGCAACGTGAGGCGCGATTTATCTTCTGGTATTTCTGTATTTTCCTCCTTTGCCTAGGGTTTTATGATGATTTGCACTGAAAACCCTCTTTCTTCTTTCTTCTTCTCTTCTACTGCATGTTGCCTTGAACGTCCCTCTCTTCTTCTGACTTGTTGTCTTGAATCGTTGATTTGAGATCCCTTTGAAACTGTGTTGCCTGCTTTGTATGCTATGTGTTGAACGCCTGTGATGTTAATTGCCTGAGGCTTTTATGTTGCCTTTGAATATATTGCTTTTTTCTGAGACTTTGATGCTTTGTACGCCTTTTCCTTCTTCTTCTGATTTTGCCCCTTTGTGTTGGTTGAAATGTGATGCTTGCTTATGTTGCCCTATGATGAACTCTGAGTTCTGAGGGCCTTGTACACGTGCTTCTGAATGCCTTGGTATCAGTATGTTTTTGAATGCTTTGGTATCAATATGCTTTTGAATGCTTTGGTATCAGCATGCTTTTGAATGCTTTGGTATCAGCATGCTTTTGAATGCTTGTTTTTGCTCGATGATGTTTCTTTACTGAGGGTTTTGATGCTTGGTGAACTGGTTTTTGTTGCAAAGCTTCAGGCAGGTACGATTGGTTTTAAGGTTTGAACTGGTTTAAGGTTTTAGCAGGTATGGTTGGTTTTAAGGTTTGAACTGGTTTAAGGTTTTAGCAGGTATGGTGCTGAGGCAGTTTTGCTGGTTTAGGTAATGGTTAGGACAAGTTTTTATGTTTGACAGGGTATACAGGTTTGTGGCCCTTTGAGGTTTCACAGGTTTAAGCTTGTGAGGTCTCAGGCAGGTATGCTTGCAAGTTAGGACTTGGTAGCAGGTTTTTGAGTGGTTTAGGCCAGGTTTTTGAATGGTCTTGGCCAGGTTTTGGGTTAAGTAGTAGGCAAGCTGTGCTTCAGGCTTTGGGTTGAATGCTTGGGATTGACAGGTTAATGGTTTATCAGGCCATTGCAGGTTTGTATGGTTATGAGGTTTTTAGGCCATGTATTGCTGGTTTCTGAGCTTTGTGTTTGCTTCAGTATGTGGTTTAATGCTGACAGTTTGTATATTTCTTTTTTGCTTTGGTAAAAAGTTCTGCCTCCCTCTTTGAACTGTGTTGTTCTTCTTGTATATCTATCTCTCTATCTATCCTGCCTAAGCCTGAAAACCTGCATCTTATCTCTTCTTTTTCTCTCTCTCAGTACAGTTTAAATATTAAACTATGTTTTATTTCTGTATTTTTCTGAAAAGGTCACATGGGGAAATGATGAAAAAGTAGTTGTTGCATATCTCATTTTCTCTGCATATCTTCTTTGGCCAGCTTCTTATACTTTGGATCTTTTGATATCTTTGTGACAGTATGCTTTATATTTTTTGGCAGAAAGTTGTACTTTGATTTTTAGTTGGGTTTGAACTTGGAGTTTGAGACTTTGAATTTATGCAGTTTGACACTTTTAGTTATGCAATTTGGCTTTTGTGCATTCATACTTTAACAAATAAAACTCGTCCCTCTTTGTGAACCGGGAGCGATCCCGTGATTTGCAGAGAGGGTTAACTGATCCCCATCAGTGGCCTTTAATGATGACTGCAATTTTAATCTGTCTTTTCAATTTAACTGTTATTTTTGACTTTTTCTCTTTTCTTTTGCAGATGAAAAATGGAGCACCGGAGCGAAGTGAAGAATGAAGAATTAGGGACTTAGAAAATATTTAGAAAAAATAGGATAGTTTTTATTTTCAATTTAATTATTGTAAACCATTATTATTTTAAATACTTCGTAAATAAATACTTGTATCCAAATAATAATTGTAACAAATATTAAATATGAAATAAAAATTCTATTGATTCATTTAATTCTTTTCAATTCCTTTTCAATTATTTACTTGTTATTTATAGTTCCTTAAATTAAATAAAATGAAAATTAAATTTCAAATATTTAATTCTTAGAACCATAGATAATCAACTAAACATTGATTCTTCGTCGATCAAAAATAAATGAACTTGACGTCTCCATCATCCAAAGCAACGCACAGTCGAACGCAATAATCGGTCAGACGCAATCCTTTCTTGCTGATTTCTTACGAAGCACTGTAAATCCAAACTGCATATTTCTTTTGACTGGCTCAAACAAAACAACGTGAATTCAAACCAACTGCCTCTTTTACTGATTAAATCAAAACAATGCGAATTCAACCCGAATCTCGGAATATCTTGCAAAGTGCCGTGGAAGTTTTAACCTTTCTGAGAATATGCCCATAAAACCTTAATTCCTGATTAAATGCCAACGAACATTCGCCTGATCGCAATTGAGCCAGAATCAACCAAAACCCTAAGCCAATTATTTGAAGCAATCCAGAGTCCTAAAAATCAATAAAACCCTAATTTTTTGTTTGACTGACGAGAAAAGTCCGTTTGTCCGATCCTTGAGCCAATCTGAAAATTTAGGAAACGCCTGAAGCTGAGATTTCTTGTGGTAAAATGCGAGGGCAAATTTTGGGGTACAACAATGAGATTGTATGATATGATGCGTATATGCATGTATCATGATGTATGACAATGTGATGTTTATGAATGTATCTTCGTCTGGGAAAATAAATCCTTGAAGAATGCCGGGAAGTTCGTTGAATCCTGGGCTGATGTTGAAGAGTAGAGTCCTTCGTTTCCGTTGGGGATGATGAACGAAGATGATTGCAAGAATAAACCTGTGGGAGAAGATGACTCCGTCGGGGAATACACCTGGTGAAGAGGTTACTCTGCGGGGAATTACTCTGTGGGGAAGAGATATTTCGCTGAGATTTTAACGATAACTCCGTTGGGGATTCCATTGATAAGCTCTATTAGAGGATCTTGATGAACTCCGTTGGGAATAGAAGGAACTTCGCTGAGGACGATCTTTCCGTGGAAACTTGCTGAGGATAATCCAGTTAGACTCTGGTGGGGAATAACCTTTGAATATGGCTGGGGAGAGATGTTTGTACTCTGCCAAGGACAAGCTTCCGGAATCTACTAGGTAAGATAATTCAACTCTCCTGGGGAAACTTTTGAGGAAAGGGCTCCACTGGGGGTATCTTGTATTCCGCCGGGGAACAATCTTATATTTCTGTCGAGGAATATTAAGACTTTCGGGGATGCTTGCTGAGGAATATCTGTATACTCTGCTAGGGAATATCAAGATCTTCTGGGGATACCCAACTTCCTTAGAGCTGACAGTGGGCTAACTCTGCTTGGGGAGAGTATTGCTGACTGGCTGGGGATACTGTGCCCCTTGATTGGGCTGATGGGAGACCAACTCTGCTCGGGGAGAGTATTGTTGAATCTTGTCTTACTCTGCAGGGAGTGAAGGTATCTTAGCCATATTCTTCAGCTGAATATAGACCTTGGCACCTAGTGGACAGAGCAGCTTGTACAGTTTGGACAATTCTTATGGCCCCAGTTTCTGCGGGAGAAGAAAGCCTATGAGGCGCTTGATTATTGCCGATTGACAAATCTTCTTCTGGTAGGCAAGTGACGAGATGACGGGACATAGTCGTACGCTTTGATCCCTAACTTTTGCCTGGACTGCCCTTTCGGGTTTTCAGTCCATCGGGATACCCTTTTTTTCCCAAGCTGCCTTTTCAGGTTTTCGACTTGCCGGGTGTACAGATTTTTTCCATTTTCATCCCTTATTTTTGCCCAAACCCTTTTGGTTCGTCGGGAAGCCCTTATTTTTGCCTAGGTGTGTCAACCTAGCGGGTCTTTGATTGTGCATAGTATTTTTTCGACTATGTCCACGCTCTCAGGATGTAGGGAGTTGTCACTGTCGGTAGTGTTGTGTCGCCATGCTATCAGAAGATATTCGTTTGATCATGCAAGATTCGTTGTTGGAGCTTATGTCCAACGCCCCAAGTGATTCAGGTGGAGATCTGCCCCTGGCTATTTGGCACTTTGAGAGATTCCTTGAATCTTGACTTGACTGCCCCAGATGATGTATAATGATCATGCAATGCCCCTGGATTGGAAGTGTTTCTTCCATTTGAGATGACCTTTTGTGTTGAGAAGGTTCTTTGTTCACTAGATATTCGTCGTGCGAATTTCTCTGTTGTTCGAACCAATAGTCATATGCAAACAATGTTATTTAAAAATGCAAAGCTTATGTCTGCCTTGAAGTTTTTGAAAATGCAGTTTATAATAAAACAAGCGAATTTTTATAAAATGTGATGTCAACTCAGGATTTTACAGCAAGCCCTACAGGAGTCAGGATACCTTTGTAATAGTATGCTTTCGAGCTAACCCATGCTTCAGCTAGGACTTTTAAGGGTTATAACGTGGCCTGGTTCACGGTTTAAGAAACAAAGGATAAAGGCTCAAATTTTATTCGTACCCACCCGCTCTTCGTGATGTTCTTCGATCCTAAACTCAGCTAATCGTGCATTAGATCTTGTTTGAGTCTTTGCTCTGATATTCTGGTGATGGTTCAGATACTGATAGTTTATTTTGAATAGGCAGTCATTTCTTTTTGTTGAGGGTTTGTAGGACCTCTTTATTTTCGATTTTATTATCCCTATCTTTTGCCTGAACTGTTTCTTTTGTGATCACAGTCAGCAGGATGCCCCAGTTTTTGTAAGTCTCCTTCATAGGTTTTGACTTAATGGGATTTTATTTCTGCGAGATAATGACTGCATGTCTTTATGATTATTCGGAACCATCACTGTCTTTTGTTTTGGAAGGAATCCTTTGATGTCGTTCATTGTGCACCTGGATCAACTGAGAAAACTACCTTGCCCCAGGTTATGATTAAGGGTTTTTAATTTTTGAAAAGAAAAACTCCAACTTCTTTGGCTCAACGGGGTTGACTAGGGATTATCTTCCTTATAACTCCACTGTTTAGGATTTGAAACAATGCCTGTACTTCATCAGCGGGGTCTGTTCAAAAGCATACTGCAAAGATCGTGGTATCTTTTTCGTCATCCTCCCTCAAAAGGTTTAGAATTTTTTAATCAAGAGTTGAACGTCACAAAAATGAAAGCAATTTGAATATAGTGAATACGAATATATTGATTCAAAACAGACATATGCGATGCATTAATGAAATAAAAGAGTTTGCCATGACAATAATTGTTTGAATAAGCAAAGAAAAATACAACTTCGGAATTCAAATGAACAAAAATGCTTTCAATCCTAGCCATGCTTTGGCAAGAGAGCAGTTATCACATTGGGAGTCTCGGGCGCTTCGAACTCAACCTCCTTTACATCAATTAGGTCCTGAACCTTGTTCCTCAAAGTCCAACAATCATCTGTAGCATGCCCCGGGCTGTCGGAGTGATAAGCGCAGCGGACGTTGGGGTTATACCTTGAAGGTGTAGTGTTCGGATTCTTAGGAGGGTCCCTTAGAGTTACCAAATTGGTCTTCAGCAACTGTGGCAATATCTGGGACAAGGTCATGCTGAGGGGGGTGAATTGCCTTCTAGGTCTTTCCTCCCTTTATTGGTCGCGATGTTGAGGATCACTGGCCGGTTTTGAAATAACCACCGCGTTGACAGCTTGGCGGTGTTCGGACCTGTTGTACCCCAAAATTTGCCCTCGCATTTTTCCCCAAGAAATCTCAGCTTCAAACATTTCTTGACTTTTCAAACTGGCTCAAGAATCGGACAAACGGACTTTTCTTGACAGTCAAGCAAAATTAGGGTTTTTACTGATTTTCAGAGCCTTGGATTATTTCATACAGTTGGCTTAGGGTTTTAATGAATTTTGGCTCAATTTTGATCAAGCGAACGCTATTTGGCATTTAATCAGGAGTTAAGGTTTTATGGGCATATTCTCAGAAAGATTAAAATTCTACAACACTTTGCAGTTTATTCCGAGATTCGGGTTGAATTTGCATTATTCATAATTTAATCAGTGAAAGAAACAGTGGTTTGAATTCAGTTTGTTTGGGCCAGTCAAAGAAGGTGTGCAGTTTGGATTTACAGTAGTGGCAAAGAATCAGTGTTTATGGCAAATCAGTGAAGAAGGAATGCGCTTGGTCAGTTCAGTTTGGTTGACTGCTGCTTTGCTTTGGATATCGGAAGAGACAGGTTTAATTGATCAATATTGTTATTATTTAAGTTATTTATTATTCTAAAAAATTGAATGGTTGAAATTTATTTTTCAATTGTTTTAATTCTAAGAATTTTAAATAAATAAATAAACAATAAAGAAAATTAGAATTAATTGGATAATTTAGACTTTTATTGATATTTGAATTATTTGTACAAATTGTTGTTTATAATTTAAAATTATGAACAATAATATACATTGATTTAAAATATTACATAGAATAAAAAACTATCCTATTTTCCAATATTCTTCACTCTTCACTCCGCTCCGATGCTCCATTGTTTTATCTGCAAAAAGAGAAGAAAAGTCAGAAGGCAGTTAAAAGAGACAGAGAAAATATTGCTCATCATTAGGGGCCACTGACTGGGATCAGTTGACCCTCTCTGCAAATCACGGGATTTCTCCCGGTTCACAAAGAGGGAAGAATTCTATTTTTTCGTTCATGAAATGCAAATGTCAAAAGTATAAATTCCAAAATTCAAGACTGCATAGAATCTCAATTTCAAATCCAAAGTTCAAACTGTATTAGTTCAAATCCAATTCCCACTTCCTATCAAATGCCAAAATATACTCAAAGATATCACAAAGGAATCAAGGAAGTACAATTGCTGCAAAGTCAAAATCCCAAGATATCAAAGAAATGCAAAAAGTGTAGCAAAGCTGTCAAAAGCAGAATAAGAATGCAGAGAAGTATATGCAAGCAACTTGATCCTTTTCATCATTTCCCAGCATAAGAGGGGGCCCCTTCAGAACCATAGTACAATAATAATCATATAATAACTCTAAAACTGTACTTTGGAGAGGAAAAAGAGAGATAAAGCAGCAGAGTTCAGGTCTTAGGCATAGGCAGTATAACAAGACAGAAAAGATATACAAAAAAGAAGACACAATTCAGCATTGTTCAAAACTACACAGCATAGACAGTTACCAAAAATGGAAAAGGTGCCAAGAAATTTTGTCAAACTACCCAGCAAGCGTGGATCAAAGAGAAGACCAAAGTTTGAAATAAGGTTGGGCGCCAAAGACCAATAGAAAAAGGACAAAATAACACAAGAAAACATACTGATTGAGCCAAGCACCAATACCACTTCTATAACTCAGAACTAAACGAATATAGGAAAATACCTCATACTTGTCCAGAACACACAAGATATACAAAACACACTATCAAACCTGAGCAACCTCAAACTTGGCCAAGCCCAACAAACACACTGAAGCATAACCTGTAAACTAGGTTATCAAGCCAAACTGAACATCTCAAACCTGATAAAACCAGAATCACAAACACCCAATACCCTGTCATAACATGAACCTGTCAAAGCTTGAACATACAAACACATAAGCTGACTTACCAAAGTCCCTGTAAAACCATAACACCTTGCCTTCACCTCGAAAGCCTAACCATCAAAACATGGCCTAGCTTTCAAACCTGATAAACAAAATCCAAATCCATCAACCATCCCTAAAACCACCCAACCTCTAAGCCTCAGAATTTCTTCATCATTGGCAAAAACCTCATAAACCAGTTCCTCAACCTGAGACTCACTGAAACAAACCCAGCATAGCCAAGCAACATCTATATTCCAACCAACTCCTAAGCCTCAGAGTTTTCTTTCCTCATCATAGGCGATATCAAAAGCATCCAACATAAACAAGTATACAGCAACACGAAAGAAGAAGAAGAAAGAAGCATGTTCAGGGCAACTCAACAAATATTCAAAGGCAACAGTGGCATAGAGAAAGAAGATAAAGAAGTGAAAAGGGGTTCTCAGCATAAGTCATCATCAAAACCCTAATAAGCAAAAGAAATATACAAAAATACCAGGGATATTAGGTTCATCAGCATCGCGTTCTCCTTCCCCCTCCGCTCGCTCCGGCCTCCTCAGCGCCTCCACTCTTCTCTCCTCCTCCTCCAAGGTCAGGTAGTGAGTTCTGTTCGTCTCTCTTTCCTTCACATCATAATAATAAAAACTCAACTTAAAACGAATCCAAAATGCGTATCATTCACGAAAGAACATAGAGTGTGGAAATCAAACCTTAAATCAAGAGGATGTGAAGCTTACGCCTTGGAGGGAAGAGAGGTCTGAGGGTAGCGTTGGTGGCCGGAGTTGATTTGCTCAGGAAGCTTGATCGGAGAAGACGAACGCGCCGTCGCTGCCTCGCTAACCCTAAAACGTTCATTACCAAACTGAACTAACAACTACTAACCCTAATTTCGTTCAAGATTAACATGGACCTGACCCATTCACATTTCCTCTGAAGCCCAAGTTAATATTTTTACACTTAACCATTTTTCATAGTACTAACCATTCTTTTTATTTTACAAAAAAACAATATATACATTTCTCTAATATTAAAATTAGTAAATATGTGATTAAAATACTTTCTTTTTTATGCAAAATACGATGTAATTAAAAACTTGAACATTGAAATCAAAACACTTTCTTTTTTCTTTCATACATAATTAAACATACAAAAAACAAAGATTCATTTAAAAAAACATTTCTCTAGGTCAAACCCTAATACGCTTCAATTCCACAAATTCGCACTTGTACATAATTACACATACATATATACTTGTACACTTACACAAATACATTCACATTGCCCTATACACATTTTTATCTTATATTTGTACATTTGATATTTACATTTTGATCGCACATTCGATTTGGTTGTAACTTATTGGATACTATAAGTCTCATCCCCTTGTACATTTATACCCCCACTCCCGGACACTATTTTGTAATAACGTAGATTTTACATTCCGCAATTTACAGCTTTCCAATTATACCATGGTTAGACCTAGGTTTGTATGTACATAAAATCAAACGCTAGATAACCTAATACAAAGACAAATACATGTAATCAATACACAATCACACTTGCACCCCCTAGGGTAATCCCACATGTTGCCTTCCAAAATGGGCCATGCTTGCACGTCGAGTATCTTTGGCAAAACAAAATCAAATGATCATAAGTCTCAAAGTGTTGCCTAAACGGAATGATCATAACCCCTTCAAAACAAATTGCCAAAGACACTTGGCATCATTGCATTCATGGTCCATACGATGACCCGCGCCCGTCCCGAATAAACTTCCTAAATGCAAGATTGTCTACCAATTTCAATGGTAGAACAAAATTGTTAAAAGGGGTTAAAACATAACAAAAACCTTTGAGTACAATAGGGTAGACAAAACTCTTAGTTACTTGAGATCAAACTTGCAAAAACACTTGCCTTCTTTTCAAAAAACCACAATCCACAACACTTTCAAACAAACTCTCAAAAACATTTGAAAACATCTTTTCGAAAAGATTCACACTTTTGTAAAACACTCAAACACGAGTCAAATACATTAGTTGCCTAAGACAAGGCATCTTTTTCCAAAACATTTTCAAAAAGCACCCACACACACACCATTTTCAAAGCAATCGAAAAACAAGGCAAGTGATCTAAAAAACCAAGTAACTAAGAGCCCATGGATAACCATGGATGAAAAGGGTGCTAACACCTTCCCTTTTCATAATCTACCCCCCGAACCCACGAAATATCTCAAAAGGTTTTTGCTGTGCTTTTTTAACCTTTCCTTTAGGATAAAATAAAAAGTCGGTGGCGACTCTTGCTCAACCGCACAAGTGCGAATGCGAACGCAAAACACTAGTCAGTTCTCCCACCGTACCACAGAACTGGCGACTCTGCTGGGGAATTAAATTTAAAAGTGGGGTTACCTTAGGGTTTAGATCACCTTTACTTTCAATTGATTGCTTTGTTTGCTTTACATTTGTGGGCTTCGTATCAGAGTTTTATAGATCCTAACCCGGATCTGGGGAAACCCTTTTAGGTAGCAACAAGGCTGTGAGGGAACTGTGCGGGGTATACCGACATGGTTGAAGCAGTCTGCTACGTTGATGTGGCACTTTGGTGTGTACCGGTAACCCTTGAGTTCAGTCAAGGAGAGTACGGGGCCGCCGCGTGGTGTCGTGAAGCATCAACTGACCTTAGAACCTTAATTGACCATCTTAGCCTTTTTAGGGTAGTGAGATAACTGACTTTGGTGCAGTCCGAGGTTGGTTGATACTCGATACTACACTCAATTGAGGGTTGCTTTCCTGGGATATTTCGGTCGCCAGTTCAGTGGCTAAATCGAAACGATGAACAATGAAAGCAATCCAGTGATATTGGGATCTTTAGAACCCGGTTACTTCTAATAGGACAGGTTGAGCCCACCAACTTCAAGAGGGTAATACCCAGACCTCATGCAAGCCTAAACCTAAGGCCTTGTGTGCTTTGTGTGAATATGTTTGCCTGTATATACACTCACTTACTTGTGCATACATGTACATAACATCATAACATCATACCATAGCATTTTAGCATTTACAATAACCATTTCAAGGATCTCGAGGGTTCTTTTGATGCAGGGTTACGTTGAACCAGACATCTATCAAGGGGCAAGAGGTCTCTCCTCTAACCAATCCAGTCAAAGTTCAAGTGCAACAACTTGAATCAGTGGCTATGACCCACTCGACATGGTGAGCTTGATTCTAGTGGAAAGACATCCGCCGATACAAAGTTCTCCAATCAAAGATCAAGTACAACAACTTGAATCAATGGCTATGACCCACTCGACATGGTGAGCTTGATTCTCGTGGAAGGACGTCCACCGGTACAGAGATCTCCAATCCAAGAGCAGAGTTCAACCTCTAACATTTTCTTGTGTTTACCCCAAGAGATCCTTGAAAGCATGCATCCATACATCATGCATTGCATTTTGACAATCTTTTCTTTTTCAGGTTTCCTTACTCTCCTGCTGTTTATTTCAGCAAGAGATGGCTCTAGAAAGGTCTGTCAAAGACATCCAAGACCAGACTGCTCAGCTGCAGGAGATGTTCCTGAACTTGTCTCTGGGGCAAGAAGAGATGAAAGCTCTCCTCACCAAGGACTTGGGGAGTTCCAACAATGCCAGAAGTGATCAGATTGCGGAGCTGCAGTTTGATCTGACAACACTGAGGACTCAAATGATGGGACAGTTGGTGGGCCAGATGGCTCTCATCCAAGACTTATCTCAAAGACAAGAGGAACTCAGAGTTCTTGTCCGCCAACTGCTTCCAAACAACCAACTGGGGCAAACATCTGAGGTAGAAGAGCAAATCACCGCTCAGCCTCCCTCCACTCAAGAAGACAAGGGGAAAGCTCCTTTGATGGCTTCAGGGTCACAATCCCCTCAACAACCTCGCCAGCGTCAAAGGGGCAATTGGCGTAAACAAGAAAAGTCGGGAAGACAGTTTACGGAGACTGAAATACCATCATTCTTCATACTGAAGCGCCTGTTGGAGGTCAATTTGCTTACCGTAAAGGATCCTCCTCAGAAGCCCAATATCTTCTCTCCTCACTTTAATCCCGACGCATTCTGTGTTTACCACTCCTGCAGCCCGGGACACAGCACCAACGACTGTTGGGCCTTGAAGAACAAGATTCAAGATCTGATTGACATTGGGGTGCTGGAATTCATGCCAGACGGGGAGATGAAGATCTTCCGTTAAAGGGTTCTCCGCTTGAAGTGACGAAGCTCGAATTGAAAGACTTTTGCTTCTTTTTGAATTTTCAAAGTTGTAATTTCTTTTGCTATCAAACAATTATCTGTTGATGTTAAACTCTGTTTTCATTAATGCATTGCATATGTTTGTCTTGAATTCATCCATTCGTTTCACTACTCTTATGCTTTTCTTTATGATGTTTGACTCTTGATAAAAAGCTGCGAGCCTTTAAAGGGAGGATGACGAAACAATACCATGATCTTATACAGTATGCTTTTGAACAGACCTTGCTGATGATGTACAGGCATTTCTTTCAATTCCCAAACACTGGAGTTATGAGGAAGTTAATCCCTAGTCAACCCCTTCGAGCCAAAGAAGTAGGAGTTTCCTGTTCTAAGCGATCAAAACCTTTGATATAAACCTAGGGCAGGGTAGTATCTCAGTTAATTCAAAAGAAAATGCGCATTGAAGTCGCAAACTCTCAGTTCGTAATACAACGAACGACGTCAAAAAGAGAAAGCGTTCCTTTGGAATCAAAAGACAAGGGTGGTTCCCTATCATATAGACAGTCAATCTCTCAAAAGAGAAAAGCCCACTAAGCCAAAACCTATAAAGGAGGCTTAAGAAAGCTGGGGCATCCCGCTGACAGTAATCCCGAAAACGGTAACAGTCAGGCAAAAGTTAGGGATAACAAATCAAAATCAAAATAGTGAGGTCATTACAAAATCCTCAACAACATGAAAATTGTTGGAAAAGAAAAAGGAGATGATGACTGTCTCCCAAATTCAAACTGGTGAACCATCGCCCAAAAGTCGTTCCAAACTCGAAACAGAGTATGACGCAATTAACTGAGCTTAGGTTGAAGAACATCACGAAGAGCGGGTGGGTACAAATACACTTTGAGCCTTTATCCTTTGTTTTTTAAACCGTGAACCAGGCCACGTTACAACCCTTCAAAAGTCCTAATTGAAGCATGGGTTAGTTCGAAAGCATACTGTTACAAAAGGTATCCTGACTCCTGTAGGGCTTTGCTCTAAATCTTGTGTTGACTAGTCTTATGAAAAGTTTTCTGCTAAAAACGCATTTTTCAAAACTTCGAGACAAACATAAACTTTGCATTATTCGAATATCACTGTCTGCGTTTGACCCTTTTTGTTTGACAGCAAAGAAGTTCATACAGCGAATGTTCGGAGGAACGAAAACTCTCTCAGTAAGTCAAAATCACTTTAAGAGGATAACACTTCCATCAAATCCCCTATCAACAAGGGGCATGACATGTCACATTTCAGTTAACCTGGGGCAGTCCAGTCAAGATTTCAAGAAATCTCTCAATATGCAGAGTAATCTGATTCAAGACTCCTTCTTCACCACTTGGGGCATTCGAATGTCAAAAGTGTTCAACAAATCAACTACAACATTTCCAGACTCGACTCCTGTATCTAGCCAGGGCACGTCTGAAGAGTTCGAAGATTCGACTCCTGTATCCAGCCAGGGCATATCTGTTGACCACATTTCCAGACTCGATTCCTGTATCTAGCCAGGGCACGTCTGAAGAGTTTGAAGATTCGATTCCTGTATCCAGCCAGGGCATATCTATCAACTATCACCTTTCCAGATTCGATTCCTGTATCCAGCTAGGGCATGTCTGAAGAATTCCAGATCAACACCTGTAACAATCCAGGAAACATCTGTGAACGACCGATGGTAGACCAACACCTGTAATAAGCCAGGAATTTATCTACATCACCACTTGGGGCATTCGAATGCCAAAAGTGTTCAAAACCCGATGCAGTTTTTACACAAGCTCATCTTCAGGAAGCCCTACACCGGTTCCTCTTCAAGACTTCTGAAACAAGTTTACGGATTCTTCCCAACAACGGATGTTAATCTACCAACTTATTCAGACTCTTCTCAACCGTCGAAAACAATTTACGGACGCTTCCCAACAACGGATGCAGCTCTATTGCTGATTCAATCTCAAGATTTCTGAAAATAGTTCACGGGTTCTCCAAGTAAACGGATGTTAACCTATCACTTGTTCAGATTCTTCTCAAGACTTCTGAAAACAGTTCATGGATTCTTCCCAAGTAACGGATGTTAATCTATCAGCTTGTTCAGATGCAACCATTGAATTTAGTTTACGGACGCTTCCCAACAACGGATGCGGCTCTATTGCTAATTCAACTTCAAGATTTCTGAAAATAGTTCACGGGTTCTCCAACTAAACGGATGTTAACCTATCACTTGTTCAGATTCTTCTCAAGACTTCTGAAAACAGTTCATGGATTCTTCCCAAGTAACGGATGTTAATCTATCAGCTTGTTCAGATGCAACCATTGAATTTAGTTTACGGACGCTTCCCAACAACGGATGCGGCTCTATTGCTAATTCAACTTCAAGATTTCTGAAAATAGTTCACGGGTTCTCCAAGTAAACGGATGTTAACCTATCGCTTGTTCAGATTCTTCTCAAGCTAACAACCACGGAAGATCGCACTCGCCAGAATTCTCCCTATCCCCAGCGGAGTTCATCAAAATTCCCCAGCAGTAACTTATCTTTGCAAATCCCCAGCCAGGGAATCCCCCGGAATTCAATTCCCCTCAGAGTTTAAGCTTCAGTATCCCCAGCAGATCAAGAGCTTCAAGTGGACAATCCCCAGCGGAGTCAGACTTTTAAACCTTCGCCCCACAGAGTTTTGGGAGGACAAATCTTGAGTTCCCCAGTGAAGTCTCCAGAGTTGCTTCCCATCAAGCTGACGATTCTCAAACCTGGTCTCCCGGGCATGAGTCTACTAATTTGGAATCCCCCAGTAGAGGTCATCAGGAATTCTCTTCCCCAGCGACAACCAAGGATTTATTTTCCCCGGCAGCAGTCAAGATGCTTTTATCTTCAGCCATCTCGGATTCATGTATCCTCGGCAAGATTAGCTCATCAGCCTACATGCGCATTCATTACATTCATATCATAAACATTAATGTCACATGCATTGCATCATGCATCATAACATTGCATACAACTAACCCTTTGCCTTTTCAGGTAAGATCAGTCGACAAACACAGATCAACTCCCAGGATTCATCCAAAAATAGTTCAGATGTGACCCGGACACGGAGACATTCTGATACTTATTCCAGATTCATTCAGACGCATCATCAAGAAACCCTACACCGGTTCCTCTTCAACTTCAAGACTTCTGACAACAGTTTACGGATTCTTCCCTACAACGGAAGTCAATCTACCAACTTGTTCAGACTCTTCTCAACTTTTGAAAACAGTTTACGGATTCTTCCCTACAACGGATGTCAATCTACCAACTGATTCAGACTCTTCTCAACTTTTGAAAACAGTTTACGGATTCTTCCCTACAACGGATGTCAATCTACCAACTGATTCAGACTCTTCTCAATTTTTGAAAATAGTTTACGGACATGTCCCAACAACGGATACTGCTCTATTGCTTATTCAATCCCAGATGGTTTACAGATTCTCCAGACATGGACGTCAGTCTGTTGCTTGTTCAGACCCCCAATTCAGAGATGTTCCAAAACAGGGATGCCTTTCCGACACTTATCCACTCACCATTGTCATACACTTCAACATCACCAGATGGCATCTATAAGCCCATCCTCCTACCAGCAGTCGCCGAATGGCATCTGTAAGCCCATTCTCAGATGGCATCTCTAAGTCCATCCCCCGACAAAATTCTACCGCACCAGATGGCATCTTTAAGCCCATCACCAAATGGCATCTTTAAGCCCATTCACATCCACCATCGGATCGACGAGTGCAAATTTTCTGGGCACATTAGTGTCCAATCTCCTTTTACCTTCAAGTCGCGAAAGGCAAACTTGCCAATCTAACTCTTCAGGTCAAAGAAGATTGAACAGGGGCAACTGTTGTACCCCAAAATTTACCCTCGCATTTTTCCCCAAGAAATCTCAGCTTCAAACATTTCCTGACTTTTCAAACTGGCTCAAGAATCGGACAAACGGACTTTTCTTGACAGTCAAGCAAAATTAGGGTTTTTACTGATTTTCAGAGCCTTGGATTATTTCATACAGTTGGCTTAGGGTTTTGATGAATTTTGGCTCAATTTTGATCAAGCGAACGCTATTTGGCATTTAATCAGGAGTTAAGGTTTTATGGGCATATTCTCAGAAAGATTAAAATTCTACAACACTTTGCAGTTTATTCCGAGATTCGGGTTGAATTTGCATTATTCATAATTTAATCAGTGAAAGAAACAGTGGTTTGAATTCAGTTTGTTTGGGCCAGTCAAAGAAGGTGTGCAGTTTGGATTTACAGTAGTGGCAAAGAATCAGTGTTTATGGCAAATCAGTGAAGAAGGAATGCGCTTGGTCAGTTCAGTTTGGTTGACTGCTGCTTTGCTTTGGATATCGGAAGAGACAGGTTTAATTGATCAATATTGTTATTATTTAAGTTATTTATTATTCTAAAAAATTGAATGGTTGAAATTTATTTTTCAATTGTTTTAATTCTAAGAATTTTAAATAAATAAATAAACAATAAAGAAAATTAGAATTAATTGGATAATTTAGACTTTTATTAATATTTGAATTATTTGTACAAATTGTTGTTTAAATTTAAAATTATGAACAATAATATACATTGATTTAAAATATTACATAGAATAAAAAACTATCCTATTTTCCAATATTCTTCACTCTTCACTCCGCTCCGATGCTCCATTGTTTTATCTGCAAAAAGAGAAGAAAAGTCAGAAGGCAGTTAAAAGAGACAGAGAAAATATTGCTCATCATTAGGGGCCACTGACTGGGATCAGTTGACCCTCTCTGCAAATCACGGGATTTCTCCCGGTTCACAAAGAGGGAAGAATTCTATTTTTTCGTTCATGAAATGCAAATGTCAAAAGTATAAATTCCAAAATTCAAGACTGCATAGAATCTCAATTTCAAATCCAAAGTTCAAACTGTATTAGTTCAAATCCAATTCCCACTTCCTATCAAATGCCAAAATATACTCAAAGATATCACAAAGGAATCAAGGAAGTACAATTGCTGCAAAGTCAAAATCCCAAGATATCAAAGAAATGCAAAAAGTGTAGCAAAGCTGTCAAAAGCAGAATAAGAATGCAGAGAAGTATATGCAAGCAACTTGATCCTTTTCATCATTTCCCAGCATAAGAGGGGGCCCCTTCAGAACCATAGTACAATAATAATCATATAATAACTCTAAAACTGTACTTTGGAGAGGAAAAAGAGAGATAAAGCAGCAGAGTTCAGGTCTTAGGCATAGGCAGTATAACAAGACAGAAAAGATATACAAAAAAGAAGACACAATTCAGCATTGTTCAAAACTACACAACATAGACAGTTACCAAAAATGGAAAAGGTGCCAAGAAATTTTGTCAAACTACCCAGCAAGCGTGGATCAAAGAGAAGACCAAAGTTTGAAATAAGGTTGGGCGCCAAAGACCAATAGAAAAAGGACAAAATAACACAAGAAAACATACTGATTGAGCCAAGCACCAATACCACTTCTATAACTCAGAACTAAACGAATATAGGAAAATACCTCATACTTGTCCAGAACACACAAGATATACAAAACACACTATCAAACCTGAGCAACCTCAAACTTGGCCAAGCCCAACAAACACACTGAAGCATAACCTGTAAACTAGGTTATCAAGCCAAACTGAACATCTCAAACCTGATAAAACCAGAATCACAAACACCCAATACCCTGTCATAACATGAACCTGTCAAAGCTTGAACATACAAACACATAAGCTGACTTACCAAAGTCCCTGTAAAACCATAACACCTTGCCTTCACCTCGAAAGCCTAACCATCAAAACATGGCCTAGCTTTCAAACCTGATAAACAAAATCCAAATCCATCAACCATCCCTAAAACCACCCAACCTCTAAGCCTCAGAATTTCTTCATCATTGGCAAAAACCTCATAAACCAGTTCCTCAACCTGAGACTCACTGAAACAAACCCAGCATAGCCAAGCAACATCTATATTCCAACCAACTCCTAAGCCTCAGAGTTTTCTTTCCTCATCATAGGCGATATCAAAAGCATCCAACATAAACAAGTATACAGCAACACGAAAGAAGAAGAAGAAAGAAGCATGTTCAGGGCAACTCAACAAATATTCAAAGGCAACAGTGGCATAGAGAAAGAAGATAAAGAAGTGAAAAGGGGTTCTCAGCATAAGTCATCATCAAAACCCTAATAAGCAAAAGAAATATACAAAAATACCAGGGATATTAGGTTCATCAGCATCGCGTTCTCCTTCCCCCTCCGCTCGCTCCGGCCTCCTCAGCGCCTCCACTCTTCTCTCCTCCTCCTCCAAGGTCAGGTAGTGAGTTCTGTTCGTCTCTCTTTCCTTCACATCATAATAATAAAAACTCAACTTAAAACGAATCCAAAATGCGTATCATTCACGAAAGAACATAGAGTGTGGAAATCAAACCTTAAATCAAGAGGATGTGAAGCTTACGCCTTGGAGGGAAGAGAGGTCTGAGGGTAGCGTTGGTGGCCGGAGTTGATTTGCTCAGGAAGCTTGATCGGAGAAGACGAACGCGCCGTCGCTGCCTCGCTAACCCTAAAACGTTCATTACCAAACTGAACTAACAACTACTAACCCTAATTTCGTTCAAGATTAACATGGACCTGACCCATTCACATTTCCTCTGAAGCCCAAGTTAATATTTTTACACTTAACCATTTTTCATAGTACTAACCATTCTTTTTATTTTACAAAAAAACAATATATACATTTCTCTAATATTAAAATTAGTAAATATGTGATTAAAATACTTTCTTTTTTATGCAAAATACGATTTAATTAAAAACTTGAACATTGAAATCAAAACACTTTCTTTTTTCTTTCATACATAATTAAACATACAAAAAACAAAGATTCATTTAAAAAAACATTTCTCTAGGTCAAACCCTAATACGCTTCAATTCCACAAATTCGCACTTGTACATAATTACACATACATATATACTTGTACACTTACACAAATACATTCACATTGCCCTATACACATTTTTATCTTATATTTGTACATTTGATATTTACATTTTGATCGCACATTCGATTTGGTTGTAACTTATTGGATACTATAAGTCTCATCCCCTTGTACATTTATACCCCCACTCCCGGACACTATTTTGTAATAACGTAGATTTTACATTCCGCAATTTACAGCTTTCCAATTATACCATGGTTAGACCTAGGTTTGTATGTACATAAAATCAAACGCTAGATAACCTAATACAAAGACAAATACATGTAATCAATACACAATCACACTTGCACCCCCTAGGGTAATCCCACATGTTGCCTTCCAAAATGGGCCATGCTTGCACGTCGAGTATCTTTGGCAAAACAAAATCAAATGATCATAAGTCTCAAAGTGTTGCCTAAACGGAATGATCATAACCCCTTCAAAACAAATTGCCAAAGACACTTGGCATCATTGCATTCATGGTCCATACGATGACCCGCGCCCGTCCCGAATAAACTTCCTAAATGCAAGATTGTCTACCAATTTCAATGGTAGAACAAAATTGTTAAAAGGGGTTAAAACATAACAAAAACCTTTGAGTACAATAGGGTAGACAAAACTCTTAGTTACTTGAGATCAAACTTGCAAAAACACTTGCCTTCTTTTCAAAAAACCACAATCCACAACACTTTCAAACAAACTCTCAAAAACATTTGAAAACATCTTTTCGAAAAGATTCACACTTTTGTAAAACACTCAAACACGAGTCAAATACATTAGTTGCCTAAGACAAGGCATCTTTTTCCAAAACATTTTCAAAAAGCACCCACACACACACCATTTTCAAAGCAATCGAAAAACAAGGCAAGTGATCTAAAAAACCAAGTAACTAAGAGCCCATGGATAACCATGGATGAAAAGGGTGCTAACACCTTCCCTTTTCATAATCTACCCCCCGAACCCACGAAATATCTCAAAAGGTTTTTGCTGTGCTTTTTTAACCTTTCCTTTAGGATAAAATAAAAAGTCGGTGGCGACTCTTGCTCAACCGCACAAGTGCGAATGCGAACGCAAAACACTAGTCAGTTCTCCCACCGTACCACAGGACCTATTCTGCCCTCTTGAACCATAGACAACACTAGATTCTTTCTTGAAAGGTTTCTTTTCAGTACTCGAGGAGGCACCTTTCTGTATCTTCCCAAACTTGATACCAGCTTCTATTCTCTCTCCAGTCAAGATAAGGTCTGTAAACCCAGCAGAAGAATTTCCAATCAGATGGTTGAAGAACGGACCAGACAGGGTCCCCAAGAACATATCCACAAGTTCACGGTAAGTTAGAGGTGGCTGCACCCTCCCAGCCAGGTCTCTCCACTTTTGTGCATACTCCTTGAATCCTTCTCCCGTCCCTAGTGACATACCCTGGAGTTGGGTACGCGTAGGAGCAAGGTCGGAATTATACTGATACTGCTTATGGAACGCAGTAGCCAAGTCCTCCCAGTTACGAATACTGGCTCCATCCAGCTGATAGAACCATTCGAGTTGAGTCCCTGAAAGACTATCTTGGAAGAAATGGATCCATAAATTCTTGTCAGCAGTGTAAGGTTGGATCTTCCTTAAATACGAGCAGAGATGCAGCTTAGGACAGGAAGCTCCGTCGTACTTTGCAAAGGCAGGTGCCTTAAACTTGTGGGGAATCACCACCCCAGAGGATAAGCCTAGGTCTCCAAAGTCCAACCCGGGCACATGTTGAATCTCCATAGCACTTAAACGGTCCTCTAGCTGTTTGTACCTATCCTCAGCAGGAGGATATTGTTCATCATTACAATCAGTCTCGTTGTCGGAGACCACGGGACTAGGAACCCTTCTCTCTTGGGGACTGTCCTTCCCTACAGAGGAAGCAGTCTGATCAACCTCATTATGCAGTGCATTCCCAAATCTGCGTCCAATGTTGAACAATATGATCCTCTTCTTCTTCTTCTTCTTCTTCTTCTGAATCAGAGCCTTCAACTCCTGTTGACCCTGGGCTAAGCTCATAACCAACTCTTGGAACTGGGCGTTCTGGGCCTGGAGGGCCTTGATAGCTTGTTCAGTAGTAGGTTCAGAAGTCATGATGATTGCTGAAATAAACAGCAAAGAAGATAAGTGACCTGTAAATAGGTACCTGTTACGCAATGATATGTATGATATATGTATGCAATGTTTTCAAGGATCTCGCGGGGTAAACAAAGAAACTTGTTAGACTTTGAATCTGGTAGCTTGATTGAAGGAACTTCATGTTGTTGAGAGTCCTTCTTCAAGAGTCAAAGCTCACCATATCAAGTGGGTTATAGCCCCTGACTCAAGTCATCGTGTTTGGATTTCCACACAACCTTGGCTAGAGGAAAATAAATCCCCTTTGCCCCTTGCTAGACATTTGGTCCATCATGACCTGCATCACAAACCCTTGAGATCCTTGAAATGGTTAAGGAAATGCTATGGTATAATGTTATGATGTGTATGATGTTATGTACGTGGATGCAAAGGTGTGAGGTGTAAGTAAGCCCTGTAATAAGTCCAGATTAAGGACTGTAAACAAAACCTGCAAGGAACTCATGTGTCAAATAACAAGAATGTGCAAGTAGTTCAAGTTTGAAGGCACACAAGTCACACAAAAGAGCCCTTAGATTTCAGGCTGGCATGAAGTTTAGGTACTACCCTCTTTCAGTTTCAGTTGGTTAAGACCTGTCCTAGAAAATAGTAACCGGGTTCTAGAGGATCTCAATATCACTGACTACCCTCAATCGGTCATAACTCCAGCTTCGCAACCTTTTCTTGTGGCCGGAACCATCGCGAGAGTTTAGCCTCAATGAGTGTAGCATACTGCTACTGTTCTATGGCCAAGTTGGGTCAATTTAAGGTTCTAAGGTCAGTTGGTGCTTAATGACTCCTCAGAAGACCCATATTTTCCTCGTTCCAACACAAGGGATATCGGTACAGACCAAGGTGTCACACCAACGTAGCTACTGCTTCACCCGTGTCGGTCTACGCCGGACAGGTCCCTCACAGTTTATAGCTACCTAAAGGGTATTCCCCAGATCCTGGTTAGGATCTATGAAACTCCGATACAAGCCCACAATATTAAAGCAAACAAGGCATACAATTGAAAACATAGAATGATCTAATCCTAAGGTACACCTCACTTATTAATATCCCCAGCAGAGTCGCCAGTTCTGTGATCGGTGAAATAGAACTGACTGTTTTGAAGTGCTGGTTCGCGAAATGTCGCGGTAAGCAAGAGTCGCCACCGTCTTTTATGTTCTCCAACAAGGAAAGGACAAAAGCACAGCAAAATTCCTTTTCGAGATGTTTCTCGGTTCGGGAGGTAGATTATAGAAAGGGAAGGTGTTAACACCCTTTCTATCCGTGGTTATCCACGGGCTCTTAGGTACTTGCTCACTATGTTTTCAAAAATGTTTGCTTTTCTTGTGTTTGTGGGTTTTGAAAAAGTTTAGTTTGAAAACTTCTAGGTAACTCTTGTATCTGTCCTCAAGAGTGTATGAAGTGTTTATTTGAAAACTTTTGTCAGAAAAGTGTAGGTGCGAAAAGTTATTTTTGTTTTGAAAGAGCAAGTACCCAGGAAAAATCTACCTACTCTAAGGAATTAAGCTGTGTAAATGTCCTTTAGACAGTTCTATCCCACTATTGAGAAGTAGGTAGCACCGTCGTTGGAGTTATTCGGGTCAATTCGATTATAGGGACATGTGTGGTCACCAAAGCAATAGTAGGACGCCTTAGCGGTAACCCTAATGTCCTATATCCTTTTTATCCGAGGCAACCGTTTCGAGGAAACTGGATCTTTAGACAATACATCTCCAAAAACATAACCCTTGAAAAGTAAATGCGAGAAAAATAAAGAAAGCGATAAAAGCCCTAATTATCTATTACATTCTCGGAACAGTTACATAAATATGATCAAAATAGGAATCAAGAATAAACATGCGCGGGAAAAATTGAATCGGGAAAAGTCTTAGGGTTGACCCTTTTTGAGAAAAGAATAGAATTTTGGTCCCTTTTTGCAATTAATTAATATTAAACCTAATTTACTAATTAATTAAATAATTACAAGAAAAAAGTATTTTTTAGTTTTTTAGGTCTTTAATGAAAATAAAATAAAAAGTTGCCAAAACCCTAATTCTAGATTGATTTTATTTATTGTGAAAAAAGTCAAAGTTAACCTAATTAACTAAATTAATTATATTTAGAATTTATTTACAAAAAATAATTAATAGTGAAATTGATAAATAATAATAATAATAAAAATATTAGTTTTCAGAATTTATTATGAAAATAGTTAATTAAGTTAATTAAATAATAACAATGATAATTAAATAATAATAAGAAAAATTAAAATGTAAAAGAAAAAGGAATAGAGAAACCAGGGGGTGCTGGGCCCAGATGGAGGTTTGTTCTGGAAATTGGTGGCCCATTAAGCTCTTTAGCCTGTTTGACTTTCTGGATCAGGTGTTTGTTGGTTGACTGAGAGTACCATGGTCATCACCTCATGGCCATTGGATTGCTGCTTGAAGACACATGGCACTTGGGTGGTTGGAGTTCATGGTGGAACGTTTTTGAAAGCCTGCACGTGAACATGTTATGAAAAATATGAAACAATTATTTTGGGAGACCTGGGATTCGAACCCAGGTCCCAATGGTTACCAGCCAACGCACCATCCACTGAGCCATGCGCCTGCATTTGTTAGTATAATGATAAGGGAATATAATATTACAAAATCAATGCATGTGCTGTAAAACAAACGAAAATGCACGCCATTTGAATTGCCCAATAGCATATCAACGCGTCATCATCTTCCTCAATTGTTCCTGCAAAATACAAACAAATAGCGGGGGTTTTTAACCCCCTTAAAACATAGGTCTTATGAAGCTTAATTTTTCCTGGGCAATAAAGCCCTAATTTGGAAGCTCAAGAACCCTAAATTCCTTCAATGGTAACTTGTGATTCTGGGCATTTTAATCCAATTAACCAATACCATTAGCTTTGTATAGATTCAAGCAATGCAAAACAATGATTAAAACATGTTAATTATGCATGAAATATGAGTTTCGATTATGGAAAAGTCAAGCAAACCGTGCGACTGTTCTTGGGTATTTCTGTAGCTTTAGCGTGTGATTTTGATTGCAAAAGGTCCCTGAGAGTTCCAGCAATGTATTAGAATCCACCAATTGCTTTGAATCGTGCTGGAACCTGGAAAACAGTTTTGAGTTTTCTTTGAATTTTCTTGAATGTGCTTATGGCTTTCTTGCAAAGATTTCACGTCCATGGTATTAGGTTTGACTTGTGTACTTGTAGAGGAAGAGAATTATGTTAAATCTTTGCCAAGAAATCCATTGAATAATGGTTTGAATATTTGATTTGCAATCACATCTTTTTGAATCTTTTTGATTGGAAAAACTTGCCAAACTTGGAGATTTTTGTCCCATTGATTTGCACACGAATTGCCAGCATATCTTGAGCTTGTTTGCTTCACAAAAAGATTGAAAAAACCATATCTTTGAATTTCCTACAATTTAAATTAATTAAATGAATTAAAATCAATTAAAAATCCAATTAATTAATAAAAAATAAGAAAATAAATCAATTTAAGTTTAATGGGTCGTGCATAGGCCTTGGATAAAGTTTCAAGAAGAAATTTGAGGCCCATTAGCAAAAACAAAGTGTTTTGAGCAAAGTTGACTTTTGCAAATTCATGAAAATTTCCCAACTTCTCCAATGCATATCTTGCTCAATTTTGATGATATGAACATGTTCTTGGACATTTTGGAAAGGTATTTAAGTCCTCTAACCAATGCCTTTGGTCCCATGTCATTTGGATTTACCAATCTCAAGTTATGGTCTTTGACTTAAAGTGCATTTTTGTTGACTTTTGAAATTGACCTATAATGTAGAAATTGATAACTTTTTGTGAGAGCATTTCTTGGATTTGGAATGTGAAGATGAGTTATAGGAAATGTCATCGCCTTCAAAATGAGCATTGGATGGGATTTTTCTGATGAACCATGAAAAAGTTATGCCTTGGTCAAAATACAGTTGACTTTTCTACTGTCCCAAAATAGTAAGTTCTTGCATCTTGATGATTTTTGAGCTATCCTTGTGGAATCATGATCAAGACTTGATCAAATGATGATTGTGAGCTCAAAATAAGATGTTGACCAAAAATTATGACTTTTGACTGCCAAATGACCATTTTACCCCTGTAGTTGATTGTGAAGCAAATGGAGCTTTTGACTGTGCAAACTGGCATTGTGAGTCTTGCAACTTGGCATGTAGATGCTTGACAATGTATATAGGCCTTTGAGACTTGATTTAACCATTTCAAACCTCAAATTCCTTGAAAGAACCAAAACCCTAATTTTGACTGGCTTATGAGGTATTTGGACTGTGCAACCTTTGAGTAGTCTTGAACCATTTGAAGTTGATTCTTGACAAACCTTGAAGAATATGGGAGGGTAAATTTTGGGGTACAACAATATAATTTATAAATTATTCAATTATGTGAATTTTATTACTGTAAAATAAATTTGGTTTTGATCTTACCAGATCAGAACGAATCGCCTTGACTGCACCAGGAAGCTTTTGTGAGAATGGAGGAGGGTTGTACCTACAAGATTCTCCAATGCCAAAGTCAATGACGGCAGAGTGCAAGTACAAAAATTAGGGTTAGAAAGTGATACCTTGTCCTCTTGTGAAAGAGGGTATTTATAGCCCCCAACGCTGGGCCAAGATCCATCTATTGGGCTGAATGTCCAGGCCCAATAAAAGGACTACCAGGGTCCACGTGAGTGGAGGGAGCAACACGTGACCCACAACCTGGATGAAATGATCCCACATACCTATTAAGCACATGAGGAAGGTCCTCAGGGGTCCTGAGGGAATGGCAAAGCCGAGCACGGTCCCTAAAGGGAAAGAAGGGTGGTCGAGGATGATGCAAGCAGTAGTTATGCACGAGTATATCCTTGACATTAATCCACGTATATCCCTTATTTATGCACCGAGTAGCAAATTACCTCGTCAGGCAGTCGAGTAACATTGCTCGACCAATGGATAATGACGTGGATGAAATGAGAGAATAGAAGATTGGCCATGAACTCAAATATTATGGATTGGGCCATTCTTGACTAATTGGGCCTTTGGAACTAATTCAGGAAGCCTTTGGCACTAATCTTTTCTTTTCATACGGCCTGGCACATTTAGTTTGAAGCAAGTTTTATGTTAGCCACAAAATTGTATGTGTTTGTAGGTTCATGATTATGCCATGTCATTTGTTGGTGGTAAATACTCAAAGTATGTATATTTACATTCTCCTTTTTATGTTATTATGTTTTCTAGTTATTCTATTTAAATCAAACATCTCATCTACCTGCTGAAAAACAACAGACCATTTCGTCGATTATGGTGGGACGAAATTGTGAATACAATTGTGACAAGGGCAAAACCTCACAACTAAGTAATTACTTAAAGTTGTGTACATTATGTTTCAAAAGTATATCAGATTAAAGAGAAGTGATGTGTTTCCTACTTATTTTTTAGTTTTAAAGTATAATATCATGCTTGGTCATCTGCTGTTAGAATACCCCCTACGGATCTAAATCGGGCGTGTCCAAAGGACGCATACCCATTACCTAACATAGATATGCTGGTCGATAATTCGGCCGACTTCATACATACTCGGGATACAATCAAATCGCAATGGCCGACAAAAAATACACGACCTTCATGACCAATTCGAGTAATTACTACTACAATGTAATGCCATTCGGTTTGAAAAACGTCGGAGCCACATATCAGCGTGTTGTACCAAAAAATTTTCCCTCCCATATTCCTCAAGATTTGTCAAGAATGATCTTCATATTGCTCAAAATGGCTCAAGGGTTGTACAGTCAAATCACCTCCTAAGGCAGCCAATTCAAAATTAGGGTTTTGTGTTACATCAAGGTCCTTACATCCAAATGGCCTCAAGTGCTTCCCCATGCCTTAATATGTTCTTAAGCCCACCTATGACAAATTTCAAGCCTTCCATAGGAATTTTGGTCAGTCAATTGCTCAAGAGACCCAAAAAGCGACTATGCTAGGACAAAAGTCAACTGTGACCTAAATACAGTCAAACCTCAGGATTTTTTGTCAACATTCTCATTTTAAGGATAATTAACCATTTGATCAAGGGTTGATCATGATTCATCAAGGATTGCTCAAAATTCATCAAGATTCAAAAGTTGCTAAATTAGGGTTTTGTAGGAAAAGTCAACTCAACTTTGACCAAGCATAACTTTCTCATACTTTGTGAGAAATGACCCATCCAAATCTCATTTTGAAGAGGATGCAATTTCCTACAATCCATATTCACACCCCAAGATCAAGAAATACTCTCATAAAAAGTTACAAATTTTTACATTATAGGTCAATTTCAAAAGTCAACAAAAGTACACTTTGAGTCAAAGGCCATAACTTGAGATTGGTAAATCCAAATGACATGGGACTAAAAGCATTGGTTAGAGGACTTCAAGGGCTTTCCAAAATGTCCACGAAAATGGTCATATGATCAAAATTGAGCAAGTTATGCATTGGAGAAGTTGGGCAATTTTCATGAATTTGCTAAAGTCAACTTTGCTCAAAACACCTTCTTTTTTGCTAATGGGCCTCAAATCTCTTTTTAACTTCACCCATGACCTATGCACGACCCACCAAGTTAAATTGGATTTATTTTCTTAAATTTATTGATTAAATGGATTTTTAATACATATTAATTCATTTAATTAATTTAAATTATAAGAAAATAAAAGACTTGATTCTTAAATCTATTTTTGAACCAAATGTGATCCAAATATGCTGACCAAGCAAGACCAATTCGTGCACGAGCTAAAAGATACAAAAATATCCAATTTTGGCAACTTGTTCAATCATGAAAAATCAAGAATATTTGATTTGTCAATCATCATTAATATTCAATATTCAAAGTTAAAAGACCATTCAAGAGCATATATATACATACACAAGCCAAGCAAAACCTAATTCACGAACTAAGCTCTGCTAAAACGGCCATACCAATTTCAATAAACTTCAAGAAAAACCAAAACTTGTTCTTGCAATCTAGGCCAATTCAAGGTGCCTTGTCCATCCAAACACATTGTAGGAGGTACAAGGAGTGATTTGTAATCAAATTCAAGCACCAAAGCTCAAGGAATCACGAAACACCATCTCACGGTTTACACTTCTAATTCAAAATCGTATCTCTTAATTCATATGCATTTGACATGTTTTTGTGATTGATTTGCGTTGCTAGAGGTTATACAAAGCTAATGGAATGAATTAATTGAACCATAGTGCCCTAAACCGAAAGATGCCATGATTGAGTTTCTAGGGTTTTCAAGCTTTCAAATAGGGCTTTCCAAACCATGAAGAATTGGAACCAATGGGATACATGGTTGAATTCGTGAGACCAAGACGATTCCAACACATACCTCGCGAAATATTTCTTTTTGCTCTGTGTCTATTCGCTATTTTTTGTGCAGGAGATAGAGGAGGTTAAAAACCCCTGTTATCTGATTCTATTTATGCAGGACCAAGGTTGAAGATGATGATGTGTTGTCATCTGGTTCGTGTGTTTGAATTACGCGCTTTTATTTTATTTTTTCAGGCATATTAGTTGGTTTCATATATAATCATTGCTTCTTATTTATATAACAATTGAAGCAGCTTGGTTGGGTGGTAAACGCGTTGGCCTGTGAGCATTGGGACCTGGGTTCGAATCCCAGGTCCCCCAACATATTTGCTTTTATTTTCTTGCAGTTGATCCAACGCGTCTCAGCAAACGTAGTCCACCATGTGATTCAAATTTCAAGACGCCAAGTGGCTTCAGGCCAAGATCTAAAGGCCAGATTGGAGCATCCACCATACTCCCTGGTCAACGAGCATGCAGGAATCATAAGGGTCAAACAGGCTGGGCGCTAATGGGCCTGGGAATTGCAAATTACACCACAAAGTTGGGCCCAACACCCCCCTATGAGTTTATTTCTTTTCCCCTTTTTATTTTTCTTTCATTTAATTATTTTTATAATTATTATTTATATCACTAACAAATTAATATTTTTTCCAAATAAAATCATAAAACCTAAAAAATAATATTTTTATCAATTTCACTATTTCATTATTTTTGTAAATAAACTTTAATCAATTAATTTAGTTTCTAATTAGGTATAATTTTAATATTTTTTGCAATAATTTAAAATTAATTAGAATATTAGGTTTTTAACAATTTTAATCATTCTATTTTTATTTCCCTAAATATTCTGAAAACCCAAAAAAAACCTTTTTTATTTAATTAATTAATTAACTTAGGTTTAATTTCATTTAGTTCAAAATAACAAAAAATCTCCTTCTTTCTTAAGAAAGGGTCAAAACCCTAAAAATTCTCCGATTTAACTTTTCTCGCGCATATTATTTTTTTATCCATATAATTGTAATTGCTTCAAGGATGTAATAGTTTTAAACTTAGGACCTTTTATCGCTTTTATTTACGTTTCCGCATTTATTTTTCAAGGGTTTGTTTTTGGTGATGTAAATACCCGACGCCTTGTAATAGCTTAGTTTTATTTTCCGCAACCATTAACTGCTAGATGTATGAATAATAGGCTATGCATGACAAGATATATCTTAACTTAAAATCAACCGTAGCTCACCATAACATGTACAAAGATAACATAACTGAAAATTGACACATTTGCACATGCCACTCCTAGGGTACGCCTCACTTGGTTGCCTCGAACATGGTCATTGAGTATAGGAAGTTTTAGAGGTCGCCCTCTTGTCTAAAGATCATAAGTTGCCTCGAAACGGTTGCCTCGGATAAAATGATCTAAGACATTAGGGTTACCGCTAAGGCGTCCTAACATTGCTTTAGTGACCACATGTCCCTTAATCGAATTGACCCGAAAACTCCAACGACGGTGCTACCTACTCCTCAATAGCGGGATAGCACTGTCTAAAGGACATTTACACAGTTTAATTCCTTTTGAGTAGGTAGAGGTTCTTAGGTACTTGCTCTTTCAAAACAAAACAAATTTTTCGCACTTACACTTTTCAAACAAGGTTTTCAACAACACTTCATACACTCTTGAGGACAGAAACAAGAGTTAAATCGAAGTTTTCAAACAAAACTCTTTTCAAAACCCACAAACACAAGAAAAGCAAAACTTTTTTGAAAACATAGTGAGCAAGTACCTAAGAGCCCGTGGATAACCACAGACAGAAAGGGTGCTAACACCTTCCCTTTCTATAATCTACCTCCCGAACCCGAGAAACATCTCGAAAAGGAATTTTTCTGTGCTTTTGTCCTTTCCTTGTTGGATAAAATAAAAGACGGTGGTGACTCTTGCTTACCGCGACACTTTACGAAAACAAACGCAAACGCGAACCAACATTCCAAAAACAGTCAGTTCTCGTTCCCACCGATCACAGAACTGGCGACTCTGCTGGGGAATACTTATAAGTGAGATATACCTTAGGATTAGATCACTTGTGTTTTCAATTGTATGCTTTGTATGCTTTAAATTTTGTGGGCTTGTATCAGAGTTTTATAGATCCTAACCCGGATCTGGGGGATACCCTTTAGAAGTAGCAACAAACTGTGAGGGAACTGTGCGGGGTATACTGACATGGTTGAAGCAGTAGCTACGTTGATGTGGCACTTTGGTGAGTACCGGTAACCCTTGAGTCAAGTCAAAGAGAGTACGGGGCCGCCGCGTGGTGTCGTGAAGCATCAACTGACCTTAGAACCTTACTTGACCATCTTGGCCTTTTTAGGAGTAGTGAGATGACCGACTATGGTGCAGTCCGAAGTTGGTAGATACTCGATACTACACTCATTGAGGGTTGTTTTCTTGGAATAATTTGGTCGCCAGTTAAGTGGCTAAATCAAAACAATGAACATAGAAAACAATCCAATGATATTGAGCTCCTTAGAACCCGATTATTATTTATAGGACAGATTTTGAGCCAACTAACTTCAAGAGGGTACTTACCTACGAACCCCATGCAAGCCTAAACCTAAGGACTTGTTTGCTTTGTGTGAATATGACTGTCTGTATATACACTTGCTTACTTTTGCATACATGTACATAACATCATAAAGCATCATATGCATCTGCTAACCATTTCAAGGGTTTGGATCTTCATCTTTGTTCTTGTTTTGTAGGACATGGAGTCTCTCCGCAGGAAAATAATTCAAGTCAACCTTGTAAGGATCCCTCCTCAACTCAAGGAGCTTACATCCAGGATTCCCGAGAACTCTCTCTTCAGTGAAAGACATGGTAGACTCCTCAGCTTGGTCAACACCAACATTGAAGAAGACATGATGAAAGTTCTCTTCCAGTTCTTTGACCCCATACACCACTGTTTTACATTCCCTGATTATCAATTGGTGCCTACTTTGGAGGAATTTTCTCAACTTCTGAGAATTCCTATTCTTAGTCAACTACCCTACAACGGTACGGAAAAGGAACCAAAACTTGAAGATGTTGCTCAAGCATTACGGTTGCAACCATCTGACATCAAGGGGCATTGCGAAATAAGAAGTGGTATCAAGGGATTCTTGGCAAAGTTTCTGTTTGAGAAGGCACAAGAATGTTGGAATTCTCTTGATCTGCAAGCCTTTGAAGAGGTTGTGGCACTCCTTATCTATGGGTTGGTGTTGTTCCCAAATCCTGATCAACTTATAGATGTGAATGCTGTCAAGATTTTCATGTCCAGGAATCCCATACCTACATTGCTTGGGGATATCCTCCACTCATTTTACACACGAACAATGAGGAAAAGAGGTGTTCTCATGTGCTGTACTCCTCTACTGGCAAGGTGGTTTATTTCTCACCTTCCACAATCAGTTTTAAAGAATGAGCAGGGTTTAAGGTGGTCACAACGATTGATGACCCTCACACATTCTGATGTACATTGGTGTTCTCGGTCCAGAGAAAATGTCACTATCATTGATCGTTGTGGGGAATTTCCTAATGTTCCTTTACTTGGAATTAGGGGAGGCATTACCTACAACCCCTGTCTAGCTTTAAGACAATTTGGATATGCTCGGAGGGATGGCCCTCATGACATGCTGATTCCTGACATAGTTTTTGACTTCGACAACGATGCGCAAGGACTTCGACAAAATTTCATCAGATCTTGGAGGATGCCTAACAAGGTGGATAGTAAGACACTGGGGCACAAGAATTCCATCCCCCTTGAGCCTTACCTCAAGTGGGTACGAACCCGCTCCCAGAATCTTATGATGCCATATCCTCACATTCTCCCCTTGATCAAAGAGCCTGTTATGGAAGGAGAGGTTCCATACACCATTCTACACCCTGACATGCCAACATCATGGGAAGAAATGCAAAAGAGTTGGATCCAACTCAAGGAAGAACGTAATGCTTTTGAAGCCAGCTTACATGCCAGTGAGAAGAAGGTTTTGGAGCTCACCCGCCAACTTCACGAGGAAGAGACCCTCAACACTTACATCGCCCCAAAAAGGATGCGCAATGTCTTTTTACATTAAGTATTTTGTAATATTTCGCCCATGAGGCACTTATGTACTAAACAAAGTTCTTCTTAATATGACGTGTGTTCTTTTTTTGTCTGCAACGAATTTGAATTTTTGAACCCTTGAATGCATTACATAAATAGCATACCATTCATCATGTGCATAACAGGTACCCTTTTACAGGTCACTTATCTTCTTCGCTGTTTATTTCAGCAATCATCATGTCTACTGAACCTTCCACTGAGCAAGCTATCAAGGCCCTCCAGGCCCAGAATGCCCAGTTTCAAGAGTTGGTTATGAGCCTAGCTAAGGGTCAACAGGACTTGAAGACCCTGATTCTGAAAGAGAGGAAGAAGAAGAAGAAGAGGACCGTCCTGTTCAACACTGGATGCAGGTTTGGAAATGGACTGCAGAATGAAGTTGATCTGACTGCCTCATCTGGAGGGAAAGACAGTCCACAAGAGAGGAGGGTTCCTAGCCCTATAGTCTCCGACAACGAGACGGATTATGATGAAGAACAGTATCCTCCTGCTGAGGATAAGTACAAACAGTTGGAGGACCGCTTGAGCGCTATGGATATACAGAACGTTCCCTGGCTGAACTTCGGAGACCTAGGTCTATCCTCTGGGGTGGTGATTCCCCATAAATTCAAGGCACCTGCCTTTGCCAAGTATGATGGAGCTTCCTGTCCAAAGCTACACCTCCGGTCATATGTAAGGAAGATCCAACCTTACACCGCTGATAAGAATTGGTGGATCCATTTCTTTCAAGACAGTCTTTCAGGGACTCAGCTTGAGTGGTTCTATCAGCTGGATGGAGCCAGTATCCGTAACTGGGAAGATTTGGCTACTGCGTTCTATAAGCAGTATCAATATAATTCCGACCTCGCTCCTACGCGTACCCAACTCCAGGGTATGTCAATAGGGACGGGTGAAGGATTTAAAGAGTATGCTAAAAAATGAAGAGACCTTGCCGGAAGGGTGCAACCACGTTTAACTGATCGTGAACTTGTTGATATGTTTTTGGGGACCCTGTCTGGTCCATTCTTTAACCATTTGATTGGAAACTCTTCAGCCGGGTTTACAAACCTTATCTTGACTGGTGAGAGGATTGAAGCTGGTATCAAGGCTGGGAAGATACAGAAGGGTGCCTCATCGAGCACCGAGAAGAAGCCGTTCAAGAAAGAATCCAGTGCTGTCTACGGTTCAAGAAGACAGAATAGACCGGAACACCGCCAAGCTATCAACGCGGTTGTTATTTCAAACCTGTTGGTGCTCCTCAGCATCACAACCAACAAAGGGGTGAGAGACCTCGAAGGTAATTCACTCGTCTCAGTATGACCTTGTCTCAGATATTGCCACAGTTATTGACGACCAATCTGGTGACTCTAAAAGAAGCTCCGAAGATTTCAAACACAACATCCCTAAAGTACAATCCTAACGCCCGCTGCGCTTATCACTCTGACAGCCCGGGGCATAATACAGATGATTGTTGGGCTTTGAAGAATAAGGTTCGGGACCTAATCGATGCAAAGGAGATTGAGTTTGAGGCGCCCGAGAGGCCTAATGTTGTGACTGCTCCCGTGCCCAAACATGGAATAAATATTGTAGAGGAAGACTTGTTTGTAGCCTTTGTGGATGATATTGTTACCCCGCTGATGACCGTCAAGAGGAACCTGTTGCTAGTCGGTTTATTTCCGGGATGTGGCGAAGGTTGCCATCTGTGTTCTGTTTCACCTACTGGTTGCCCATCTTTGAAGCCAGGCATCCAAAACCTGATGGATAATAAGGAAATCCTTTTTGAGAAGATTTCTGTTCCTGCCACCCCTACTGAAGAAGTTTCCATTATTACCATTTTCAACAATTCTCCCAAGGCTCCCTCGAGGAGGCCTGTCAGAATTACGCCTGTTCAGAAGATTGCACCCATAATCATCACTGTTCCGGGGCCTATTCCCTACACCTCTGACAAAGCTGTCCCTTGGCACTATGGGGCAGATGTTTATGTTCTTGGAGTTAAGCAAGAGTTTGATGCTAATACCGGCGTCAGCAACATTACCGGGCCTGCTAAAGTCACCCGCAGTGGTAGACTTTTCTCACCTGATATTGCTCCACCAATAGTCCGAAGACCTATTGTCATCACACCTGCAAGTGTGCCTAATGCCATTCCTGATCAAGTTCTTAGTCCTACCCCTGTCTCCGAGTCATCTGACGCTCGGGGCAAAGGGATCGCCACTGATATGCCTGCCCGGACGGAGGCACCAAAGACAATCAATGTTGAAGCTTCCAAGCAGGAGATGGAAGAGATTCTGAAGATTATTAAGAAGAGTGATTATAATGTAGTTGAGCAACTGGGGCAAACCCCATCCAAGATTTCTATGTTATCACTGTTGTTGTGTTCAGAGGCCCATGCCAAGGCTCTGATTACCTTCCTGAAGATAGCCCACGTGCCACAAGAAACATCAACTGATCAGTTTACCGATTGTGTGTCCAATTTAACTGCTGATAATGGTTTGGGTTTCTCCGACGCTGATCTGACTGCTAAAGGGAAAAACCATAACGATGCCCTGTACGTCTCCATTCAATGCAGGGGCACTACTCTTGCACATGTGTTGGTTGACACTGGTTCCTCATTGAACGTCTTGCCCAAGAAATCCCTAGACAGGTTGGATTGCGAAGGGTTGGAGCTAAAGCTAAGTAACATTGTTGTCCGGGCCTTTGATGGGTCTAAGAGGATGGTGCATGGTGAAGTCGATATTCCAATTAAAGTTGGTTCTCAGGTCTTCAATTCTACATTCTACGTGATGGACATTCGGCTATCCTATTCCTGTTTGTTGGGTCGTCCATGGATCCACAAAGCTGGAGCTGTGACCTCCACACTCCATCAAAAGCTGAAGTACCCGGTCAAAGGAAAGGTCGTGACAGTTCAAGGGGAGGAAGAGTACATGGTCAACCACCTCAACTCGTTCTGGTACATAGAGATGGATGGGGAGTTCATTTAGACCCCATTTCAACACTTTGAAGAGGTTCCTCAGACACTGGCATCAACTGAGACTGTGGTTGAAGATTCTCCTTTGAAGATGGCTTCCTTAAAGGATGCCCGGGCTATTATTGAGAAGGGTGAGTATGCAAACTGGGGCCGACTTCTTGATTTCACCTAGAAGACTAACAAGTTTGGCTTGGGTTTCACTGTAGAAGCTCAAAGGGCTGTTCGTAGTGCAAGGATTGGAAGACCTCCTGTGTTCATCAGCAACTCGGGAGTAAATGCCATCGAAGATGACGTGGAGGAATCTGAATTCGACAGCTGGATCTACCCTACGACCAACGGTGGACCAAACAACTGGACAGCAAAGGACTTCGTCCCTATTACTTTTGTTACTCAGTAATGAACTCTTTTGTTTTGAATTTGTAACAGATAATATTGTAAAACTTTATGGCTCGGTGTCTTACCCGGGGCACCGCAGCTTCATTTATGAGGGCTTTTGTGTGCCATTTTCATATATCATTAATAAAAGCATTGGACGTTTTTTGCATTTCAGATCTTGCGCTCCTTGTCTTTCTTTATTATATATTTCAAAACAACTATTTTACACACACACTCACATATACAGGTCTCAATCCACTTTGGATCTCACTGGTAACGACTCTGCTACTGCCAGTTATGACTTCGAAAATCCGATCAACTTGGCCGAAGACGAAGGTGAAGATGATTGTGAAGTGCCGGGTGAGCTTGCAAGACTGCTACTTCAGGAAGAGAGGGCCATTTGGCCACATGAAGAGCCAGTGGAAATGGTGAATCTGGGTACCGAGACAGACAAGAAGGAAGTCAAGATCGGTGCAAACCTGGAGCTCAGTGTGAAACAACGGTTGATTCAGATGCTGCATGACTACGTGGAAATCTTTGCTTGGTCTGACGAAGATATGCTTGGGTTAGATACCGACATTGTGGTTCATCGCCTGCCTACCAAGGAAGACTACCCTCCCATAAAGCAGAAGGTTCGCCGTATGCGCCCAGAGATGTCCGAGAAAATCAAGGCCGAAGTTATGAAACAGTTTGACGCCGGTTTTCTAGCAGTAACTTCTTACCCTCAGTGGGTTGCCAATGTGGTTCCAGTGCCGAAGAAAGATGGCAAAGTCAGAATGTGTGTTGATTACAGAGATTTGAACAGGGCAAGCCCCAAGGATGATTTCCCTCTGCCTCACATCGACGTTCTGGTTGACAATAATGCTCAACACAAGATATTCTCCTTTATGGACGGTTTCTTCGGTTATAATCAGATAAAGATGGCTCCCGAAGACATGGAGAAGACCACTTTTGTTACTCAGTGGGGTACCTTTTGCTACAAGGTCATGCCTTTTGGGTTGAAAAATGTTAGGGCAACGTATCAGTGTGCCATGGTTGCTTTGTTTCATGATATGATCCATCATGAGATTGAAGTATACGTCGACGATATGATTGCAAGGTCCTAAACTGAGGAGGAACACCTTGACCATTTACAGAAGCTGTTTGACCGGTTGAAGTTGTACAAACTGAGGTTGAACCCAAATAAGTGCACCTTCGGGGTGAGATCTGGCAAACTGCTAGGTTTCGTCATGAGCGACAAAGGTATTCAATTGGACCCTTCTAAAGTGAAAGCCATACAAGAGATGCCAGCTCCCAAGACAGAGAAAGAAGTCAGAGGCTTTCTGGGACGCTTGAACTACATTGCCCGATTCATCTCGCACCTAACTGCCACTTGTGAGCCAATTTTCAAACTGCTGAAGAAAGATCAAGTGGTACGTTGGAACGATGAATGCCAGGCCGCTTTCGAAAGAATTAAAGAGTATCTCAAGGAGCCACCCATTCTGATTCCACCAGTTGAAGGGAGACCTCTAATCTTATACTTGATAGTACTTGATAACTCAATGGGGTGTGTGCTGGGTCAGCATGACGAGTCTGGCCGAAAAGAGCATGCTATTTATTACCTTAGCAAAAAGTTTACCGACTGTGAGACCCGATACTCACTGCTCGAGAAAACTTGTTGCGCTTTGGCATGGGCTGCTCGCCGGATAAGACAGTATGTGCTGACTCACACTACTCTATTGATTTCAAAAATGGATCCAATCAAGTATATCTTCAAAAAGCCTGCCTTGTCCGGAAGAATAGCAAGATGGCAGATGATCTTGACTGAGTATGACGTCCAGTACACGTCTCAAAAAGCAATCAAGGGAAGCGTATTGACAGACCATTTAGCACATCAGGCAGTGGATGACTACCAGTCTATGAACTTTGAATTCCCAGACGAGACTATCATGTTGATAACTGATTATGAAATACCTGGACCAAATGAAGGATCTGAGGAAGGATCCCGATGGTCTATGCACTTTGATGGAGCTTCAAACGCTTTGGCTAACGGTATTGGCACTGTGATCATATCTCCTAAGGGCTCTCATACTCCGCTCAACGCTCGACTGTGTTTTAACTGCACCAACAACATGGCAGAGTATGAAGCATGCATCATGGGTCTTCGAGCTGCAATTGACCTAAGGATTAAGTTTCTGAGTGTCTTCGGAGATTCCGCTCTCGTGATCAGTCAGATCAAAGGCGAGTGGGATACGAAACACCCAAATCTTATTCCTTACAAGGAGTATGTGTTGACGTTGCTTCCCCACTTCAAGGAAATAACCTTTGAACACTTCCCAAGAGAGGAAAATCAGTTGGCGGACGCGCTAGCTACGATGTCTTCTATGTTCAAAGTCAAGTGGGACAACGAGGCTCCCCGGATCATTATTTGGAAATTGGATGAACCTGCACATTGTTGTGATCTTGAGATCGAAGAGGTAACAGAAAAGCCTTGGTATCATGAAGTAAAGAGGTACCTTGAAACTCAAGAATACCCCGAGGGTGCATCTGTTAATGACAAGAAGTTTCTGAGAAGATTCGCGGCAAAGTTCTTCATCAGCAATGGCATTCTTTACAAACGTAACCATGATTCAACCTTACTGCGTTGTATGGATAAGATTGACGCAGAAAGGATCATGGCAGAGCTGCATGAAGGTACTTTCGGGACTCATTCCAGTGGACATACCATGGCAAAGAAAATCCTTCGGGCAGGATATTACTGGTCCACGATGGAAGCCGACTGTTATCAGCATTCTCGGACATGTCACAAGTGTCAGGTCTATGCTGATAAGGTGCACATTCCTCCAGTTCCTTTGAACATCTTGACGGAACCTTGGCCTTTTGCAATGTGGGGCATTGATATGATCGGCGAGATCACACCTACGGAATCCAACGTGCATCATTTCATCCTGGTAGCGATTGATTACTTTACGAAGTGGGTTGAAGCAGCTTCCTTTTCCACCGTAACCAAGAATGCCGTGGCACGGTTCATTCGGCACAACCTGATCTGTCGATACGGTGTACCAGAGAGGATCATTACGGATAATGGTACCAATCTTAACAACAAGATGATCATTGAGCTATGCGAGCAATTCAAGATACAACACCACAACTCTTCTCCCTACCGGCTGAAGATGAATGGGGTTGTAGAAGCAGCTAATAAGAACATTAAGAAGATTGTGCAGAAGATGACAGTGACCTACAAAGACTAGCACGAGATGTTACCATTTGCTCTTCATGGGTACCGTACCTCAGCACGGACGTCAACAGGGGCAACACCCTATTCCTTGGTATATGGCATGGAGGCAGTCCTACCCATTGAAGTTCAGATACCCTCTCTCTGGATCATGAAGGATGCAGGTTTAAGTGAAGACGACTGGATCCAGACCCGACTTGATCAACTAAACCTAATCGACGAAAAGAGACTCACTGCTATTTGTCATGGTCAGACGTACCAAAAACGGATGATCAAGGCATTTAACAAGAAAGTCAGAAGACAAGAGTATCAAGTCGGGGACCTGGTAATCAAGCGCATCATTCTACCTCAAGGTGATCCCAGGGGCAAATGGACCCCCACGTACGAAGGGCCATTTGTGGTTAAGAACATCTTCGTCTAGGTCAGTCAAAGGAGGCTGCACTCTGCCAGCCAGGTCTCTCCACTTTTGCGCATACTCCTTAAATCCTTCGCCCGTCCCCAGTGACATACCCTGGAGTTGGGTACGCGTGGGAGCGAGGTCAGAATTATACTGATACTGTTTATAAAATGCGGTAGCCAAATCCTCCCAGTTTCGAATACTGGCTCCATCTAGCTGATAGAACCATTCGAGTTGAGACCCCGAAAGGCTATCCTGAAAGAAATGGATCCAAAGGTTCTTGTCTGCAGTGTAAGGTTGGATCTTCCTTACATATGATCTGAGATGCAGCTTAGGACAGGAAGCCCCGTCATACTTCGCGAAGGCAGGCGCCTTGAACTTGTCTGGGATCACCACCCCAGAAGATAAACCTAGATCTCCAAAATCCAGCCCCGACACATTTTGAATCTCCATGGCACTTAAACGGTTCTCTAGTTGCTTGTATCTGTCTGCAGCAGGAGGGTACTGTTCATCATTGTAATCCGTCTCGTTGTCGGAGACTGCAGGACTAGGAGCCCTTCCCCCTTGGGGACTGTCTTTCTCTGCAGAGGAGGTAGCCTGATCAGCCTCATTATGTAGTGTATTCCCAAACCTGCGTCCAGTGTTGAACAGCACAATCCTCTTCTTCTTCTTCTTCTTCTTCAAGAGCAGAGTCTTCAACTCCTGTTGACCTTGGGCTAAGCTCATGACCAGCTCTTGAAACTGGGCGTTCTGGGCCTGGAGGGCCTTGATAGCTTGTTCATTGGATGATTCAGGATTCATGATGACTGTTCAAATAACCAGCGAAGAAGATTAAGCAACCTGTAGAAAAAGGGGTACCTGTTATGCACATGATGCATGAGATGCTATTTATGCAATGCATTCAAGGGTTTAGAAAATTCAAATTTGTTGCAAACAAAAAGAACGCACGTCATATTAATAAGAAGAATTTTGTTAGTACATAAGTGCCCCATGGGCCAAATATTACAAAAAAACTTCTCAAGGTAAAAAGACGTTTCACATCCTCTTTGGTGCGATGTAGGTGTTGAGGGTCTCTTCCTCATGGAGTCGGCGGGTAAGCTCCAAAACCTTCTTCTCACTGGCATGGAAGCTGGCTTCAAAAGTGTTTCGTTCCTCCTTGAGTTGGATCCAACTCTTCTGCATCTCGTCCCACGATGTAGGCATGTCAGGATACAGGATGGTGTAGGGAACCTCTCCTTCCTTGACGGGCTCTTTAATCACAGGGAGAACATGAGGATAAGGCATCATTATACTCTGGGCTCGGGTTCGTACCCACTTGAGATAAGGCTCAAGGGGGATGGAATTCTTGTGCCCCAGTGTCTTGCTGTCAACCTTGTTAGGCATCCTCCAAGCTCTGATGAATCTTTGGCGAAGTCCTTGCGCATCTTTGTCGAAGTCAAAAACTAAGTCAGGAATCAACATGTTGTGAGGGCCATCCCTCCGTGCATATCCAAATTGTCTCAAAGCTAGACAAGGGTTGTAGGTAATGCCTCCTCTAATGCCAAGTAATGGAACATTAGGGAACTCTCCACAATGATCGACGATGATGACATTTTCTCTGGATCGAGAACACCAATGTACATCAGAGTGAGTGAGGGTCATCAACCGTTGTGACCACCTTAGGCCTTGGTCATTCTTCAAGACAGATTGTGGAAGGTGCGAAATAAACCACCTTGCAAGGAGAGGAGTACAGCACATGAGAACACCCCTCTTTCTCATTGTTCGTGTGTAAAATGAGTGAATAATGTCCCCAAGCAACGTTGGTATTGGATTTCTGGATAAGAAGATTTTGACGGCGTTGACATCTACAAGCTAGTCAGGATTTGGGAACAGGACCAACCCATAAATGAGAAGTGCCACAATTTCTTCAAAGGCTTGTAGGTCCAATGAATTCCAACACTCTTGTGCCTTCTCAAACAAGAATTTTGCCAAGAAGCCTTTGACACCGCTTCTGGTTTCCCAATGCCCCTTGATGTCAGATGGTTGCAAGTGTAGGGCTTGAGCAACATCTTCAGGCTTTGGTTCTATTTCCGTACCGTTGTAGGGTAGTTGATTAAGAATAGGAATTCTCAGGAGTTGAGAAAATTCCTCCAAAGTGGGCACCAATTGATAGTCGGGGAAAGTGAAACAGTGGTGAAGGGGGTCAAAGAACTGGAACAACACCTTTACCATGTCCTCTTCAATGTTGGTGTTGACTAGGCTAAGAAGTCTACCATGTCTTTCACTGAAGGGAGAGCTTTCCGGAATTCTTGATGTGAGTTCCTTGAGTTGAGGAGGGATTCTCACAAGGTTGACTTGGATAGTTTTCCTGCGAGGAATTTCCATGACCTACAAAACAAGAACAAAGATGAAGATCTAAACCCTTGAAATGGTTAGTGTATGCATATGATGCTTTATGATGTTCATGATGTATGCACAAACATATGTATAAGCAATTCACACAAGACCCTAGTTTTAGGCTTGCATGGGGTTTCATAGGTAAGTACCCTCTTGAGTGTAGTTGGCTTAAAAACCTGTCCTATAAATAGTAACCGGGTTCTAAGGAGCTCAATATCACTGGATTGTTTTCATTGTTCATTGTTTTGGTTTAGCCACTTAACTAGCGACCAAAATATTCCAAGAAAACAACCCTCAATGAGTGTAGTATCGAGTATCTACCAACTTCGGACTGCACCAAAGCCGGTCATCTCACTACCCCTAATGAAAGGCCAAGATGGTCAAGTAAGGTTCTAGGTCATTAGTGCTTAGTGACATCACTCAGCGGCCCCGTACTCTCCTTGATTGAACTCAAGGGTTACCGGTACTCACAAATATGTCGCACTAATATAGCTATTGCTTCAACCGTGTCGGTATACCCCGCACAGATTCCACAATATATTGCTATCTATGAATGTTTCCCCAAATCCAGGTGTAGGATTGCAAACCCAAACAAGAGAGCCAAGATGTAAAGCAATCAAAGCAAACAATTAGTCATGCAAGAGGGTGATCTAAGCCCTAAGGTTACTCCACTTTTAAAAGTTTTCTCCAGCAGAGTCGCCAGTTCTGTGATACGGTGGGAGAACTGACTTGAGGTTTTGCGTTTGTTTTCGCAAATGTTTCGGTTGAGCAAGAGTCGCCACCGACTTTTTATTTTATCCTAAGGAAAGGTTAAAAAGCACAGCAAAAACCTTTGAGATGTTTTCTTGGGTTCGGGGAGTAGATTATAGAAAGGGAAGGTATTAGCACCCTTTCTATCCATGGTTATCCATGGGCTCTTAGTTACTTGCTTAGATCAACTTGCCTTGGTTTTCAATTGTTTGAAATGGTGCTTTGTGTATGGGTTTGAAAATGTTTTTGAAAAGAGGCCAATGTGGTGGCAACCTTTGTAATGATCGATGTTGGGATGTATACAAAGGTGTATGTCTTTTGAAAAGTTTTCAATGTTTTTTTGAAAGTTGTTTTGAAAGTGTTGTGAAGTGTGGTTTTGAAAAAATAGGCAAGTGTTTTTGTTTTGCAAGTTGGCAAGTAACCAAGAGCTATCTACCCTAAATTTCTCAAAGATCTTTGCTATGTTTTTAACCCTTTTAACAATTTTGTTCCACCATTGTATTTGGTGGACAATCTTGTGTTAGGATGTGAACGGGACGGGCGCGGGTCATCGTTTAGACCATGATTGCAATGGTGCCAAGTATCTTTGGGCGATTTTTCCTTTAAGGGACTTGATCATTTTTAGGTAACTTTTGAAAGCGTCATCGAGGGACTATGATCATTTGATTGTTTTGTTTTTGCCAAAGATACCTAACATGCAATATGGCCCATTATTGAAGGCAACAAGTGGAGTAATCCTAGGGGTGCAAGTGTGATTGGTGTTTGTTCATTTTCATGCTTTTATATAGAATTAGGTCAAGCTATTTTTTGGTTGATTTTTGCATACAAACTCTAATTCTATCATGGTATAATTAGAAAGCTTTTTAAAGTGCGAAATTTAAAGGTCCTAAGTTATTACAACACAAATTATGGGATGGGGGGTACAAATGTTCAAATGGGGATATTTTAGCAAGAAAATTAAACCTAAACTATTACATCCAAATTGAATTATACAAATTATTTAATATACAATAATTAAATAAAATATAATAAATATGCAAGATGCAAAAAAAAGATTTTTTATATGTATGTAAAAGTGTTTTTTTATGTGTCCAATAAACAAAAATAAAAATGAATAATTTTTGGTATTTTTATGTATTTAGGGCAAAACCCTAATTTGCTAAATAAAATGTATTAATTATTTAATATATGCAATATTTATTAATTATGTACAAAAAAATAAATAAAAAGAAAGTATATTGTCAAAAGAGTGATTTTTTAAGTTAAATATTAATAAAAAAAATAAAAATGTAGTATTTTTGTATTTTTATCCTAAATATTATAATAAATATATAAGTATTTATATTATTTACTAAATATATTAAATATGTACAAAAATAAAATATTTAATATTTACAAAAAAAAAGTATATTTTTATAAAATGTTTTCAAAAGGTAAAATAAAATAAAAATCAGAAAATAAAAGTGTTTGTATTATTTTTTGTATTTTTAAATAAAAGGTATTATGTATTTATTTACATATAAAACTAAATGAAACCAAATAAATATCAAATAAAATGAAAAAAATATGAGAAAAATATTTTTAATATTTTTTATGCTTTAATAAAAAATAACAAATCAGAATCAAAAAGAAAAAGTTAAAAATGACAAATAAAACTCAAAATGGGCCAGGGGGTGCATGTGTAAAACAGTGGTGCAAAAAGGAAAAAGGTCAGGCCCAGCCCAGGAAGACTTTGTCTTCAACCTCTGGACAAACAAACAGAGCAAACGCGTGCTTCCTGCTATCTCATGATTCCTGGACTTTCAAGCAAAACTCATAACACCAAAAATGTAGAGCATCATGTCACGAGTTCATACATATAAAAAACCTGATCTAACTCTCAGAAATGAGAGAGAATTTCTTCTCCCCCAATTTCGGACCTAAGTTTTTGTCAATGTTCAGGTCTTAAATTCTCTCAGCATATGCAATATAAATGGAAAGTGAAGATATGAGTGGCTTCAGGGGCATGAGTATGACACTTTTCATTCATAAACTTAAAGCTAACTCTTCCTAGATTGAGAGATAGAAGTCCATGAACTTACCTGTTCAGCTTGGATCGTGTCTGGCAATGGAGGTACTTTCAGTGCAATGTGAGGACTTGTACAGCTTGCTTGAAGGTCAGGGATGCTTCTCCAACCTTTAGCTTGCTTTGAAACCAAATGAATCAAGCTATGGAAGTCAACCTGCAAAACAGAAAAAGTGAAAATGGTGAAGTTGGTTAGAGGTGTTACAGGCCGTGTCCAATGCTTGGGATAGTTTGTATAGGTGGTATGGAGTGTGTATGAACTGGTTTTGGCCAAGGCGCACGAATGGATTGAGTTGTAGAAGTCCAACTGCAGAAGGGACTCTATTTTTGCAGTAGGATGGTGTTTTGATGAATGATGAGGTTTGGAAGGTGGTTAGCTCGTGCCTTAGCTCAGTGATGATGTTTGGAATGTGTTTAACAAGTTTGTCTAAGCTTGTGTTGGCAGAAATGTGAGTTTGATATCAATATGCCAAGTTTCTTCGAATGTAAGTCAAAAATGCCAAGTGTTGTTACAGGCTCCTCTAGGCCCCTCAAATGTGCTGCAAAGCTTTGTCTTGATCAGTGGGATATGTCCAATAACTTGTGCCTAGAAGATATGCATTGTACCTCTTGATTTGCAAACTTGACATAAAGTTGCTCTTTAAAAAAATGGATAATTTGCTTTTTCTAATTAAGGACTAATCCTTCATGTAATGACCAAACTCATAGAATAACATCTTGGCACAATGGATTAGCATTTAATTTTTGAGTGTAAATGAGATTATAGGCCTGTAATGTAGCTTGCATATGCTGAGTTTGAAAATGCACAAGTTATGAACATGTCTTTGGCCATGAATCAAAGTGACTTTTGCTCATATTGCCAAATTCGATTCTCCCTAACCACAAAGTTGTTTGATGAGTTCTTGGACATTTTGGAAAGCTTAGAATGTGTACTACAATCCATATTTGTAATGAAAATTGAAATTCCAATTGGAAGCATGTGAAAAGTGGCCATGAAGTTAGGCAAAAATCCTGCCTAGAATAGGTCAAAATTTTTCTAAGTTAAGAATGTTTTGCACCCTTGTTCCAAAAATCATAACTTGAGCTACAAGCTTCTTTTGAGGAAACTTTGTGAATCAAAGTTGTAGGTTTTGCAATGGACTACAACTTTCATGTTTTGTGTTTTCCTTGAATCCAAATGTATCTTGGTGAAAAAATGGGACAAAGTTAGGAAAAAAATTAGAGATTTTCATAACTTAGAAAATTTCTAAGTTATGAAAATTCTTCATTTTAAACCCTAATTTGTAATTTTTGATTTCTTGATGAACAAGTTTCATGATTTGACATGTTTTGATGGAAAATGAATCTTGACACTTGATTTTGACCAAAAAGTCAAAGTTTGACTTTTCAGTATACAGTCAAACTTGGCTCAGTTGACTGGAAAATTCATCTGTCAATCTTGTGCATTTGGGATCTTTTGAACTTGTTGAACATGTCAAGACAATGCCATTGAGTCCTTGAGTCCATATATGAGCTTGGTTTGCCATTGGTTAGGTCAAACAATCAAAAATTGCCTTTGTGCAGTCAAAACCCTAAAAATGACCATTTTGCCCTTTTGGTGATCTGATCAAATTTCTTGTGGAACTGTGATCCAAACTTGACCAAATGGTTCATATGAGTTCATAATGTTTATGTGGGTCAAAAATCATGAGGTTTGACTGTCAATTGACCACAGTTGACTTTTTCCTCAATACAGCTGATTTCTAGGTCAACTGTCCAATTGACTGGGCAAAGATTGGAATCAAGGCTTGAAAATTGGTGTGGATAAACTTGTGAGTCCAACATGAAGCATGAAAGTCATCTTGGGCATCTTAGGTCAAAACATCTTTGTGCAAACTCAAACCCTAATTTGGGTCAACAGTGCAAGGAGGAGTCTTGAGCAGAGTAAACCCTAATTTGATCTTGAGCTCCAAGGGCCTTGTGGTGAGAAAATGTTGAGGAAATGGGAGGGCAAATTTTGGAGTACAACAGTTGCCCCTGTTCAATCTTCTTAGGCCTGAAGAGTTAGATTGGCAAGTTTGCCTTTCGCGACTCGAGGGTAAAAGGAGATTGGACACTAGAGTGCCCGGAAATTTGCACTCGCATGGTGGAGTATCAGCAATGTGATGGCGGGAATGGGCTTATAGATGCCATTTGGAGAGATGGTGGATAGGGGGATGGGCTTATAGATGCCATCTGGAGGTGTGACAGAACCTTGTCGGGAATGGGCTTATAGATGCCATTTGGAAGTGTTGATCGCGTAAGAGATTCCTTAGCGAGAACTTGCGTACTTTGAGAAAGGAAGATGTTTCCTGGCCTGTTACAGGTGTTGGTCTTCAATATCTTCATGTAGATATGCCCTGGCTAGATACAAGAGTCGAATCCACAATTAGTTGCTCACAGATGTGCCCTGGCTAGATACAAGAATCGGATCTGGAACTTCAAAAGTTTTTTTACAGACGTGCCCTGGCTGGATACAGGTATCGAATCTCTAAACTGTTTATGCAGATATGCCCTGGCTGGATACAGGTATCGAATCAAATCACTCACAGATGTGCCCTGGCAGGATACAAGAATCGAATCCGGAATTGGTCGTCTACAGATATGCCCTGGCCGGATACAGGTATCGAATCTGGAATTGGTCATCTACAGATATGCCCTGGCTGGATACAGGAATCGAATCTAGAATTTGTTGCTCACAGATGTGCCCTGGCTAGTGTTGTACCCCAAAATTTGCCCTCCCTCCCATAATCTTCAAAGTTTTGCCAAGCATCATCTCAAGTCTACTCAAGGGCTACACAGTCAACCACCCTCCTAAGCCAGTCAAATTAGGGTTTTGGTTCCTTCAAGGAAGTTGAGGTTTTCAAGGGCTCAATCAAGTTCCATATGCTCATATACATTGTCAAGCACCTACATGTCAAGTTTCAAGGCTCACAAGGTCAAGTTGCACAGTCAAAAACCCTAATTGCTTCACAATCAACTATAGGGGAAAACTGGTCATTTGGCAGTCAAAAGTCAAAATTTTTGGTCAACATCTTATTTTGAAGCCACAATCATCATTTGATCAAGTCTTGATCATGATTCCACAAGAATGGCTCAAAAATCATCAAGATGCAAAAGTTTCTATTTTTGGACAATTGAAAAGTCAACTGTAACTTGACCAAGGCATAACTTTTTCATGGATCATCAGAAAAATCCCATCGAATGCTCATCTTGAAGGGGAAGACATTTCCTACAACTCATCTTCACATTCCAAGTCCAAGAAATGCTCTCACAAAAAGTTATCAATTTCAACATTATAGGTCATTTTCAAAAGTCAACAAAAAGGCACTTTAAGTCAAAGACCATAACTTGAGATTGGTAAATCAAAATTACATGGGACCAAAGGCATTGGTTATAGGACTTCAAGACCTTTTCAAAATGTCCAAGAACATGTTCATATGATCAAAATTGAGCAAGATATGCATTGGAGAAGTTGGGAAATTTTGGTGAAATGGCCAAAGTCAACTATCCTTGAAATTTCACTTTTGACAAAAAGGCCCCACTTTTTCCACTTGATTCAGCTTTGCCATGCCTCCCACGTGTCCCATAATTTATTTCAAGATTAAAAATTAATTTTTTTATTTTTATTTAATTTTATTTGATTTAATTCATTTTAAATCTTTAAAATTCAAATAAAAATCAAATAAAAATCAAAGAAATTAATGCAGGGATATTTTGTGGTTTGAATAGCTTTGATACACCATAATTCACATGCCAAACTCGTGCAAGACCTATTTCCAGCATAGAAATTCAAATTTGAAGCAAATATGGCAAGTTGTTTAATGGTGTTCATGGCAAAATCAAAACTTCATTGCAAGGCTTCAAGGCTCCTTATTGTGACTGATTCTCATTGAGAGACATATATGCAAGCCTCCCCAATAGCAAGTCACGACCTAGAACTCCCTAAAACGGCCAAAGCAATTTCCAAAATTCAAAGGAAAAGTGTGAAACTGAAAACCACTTTGCAGTACAATTCAAACCTCCCTTATGATCCAAACACAATCCTTACATTGCCAGGAACCTTTTGCAAGCACAAACAAGCCAAAAACCTCAAAGAATCGCTCATCATGCCCCCACGGTTTGTCCATTATTTTGAGAATCGAAACTCCATTTTTACGCCTCATTAATTCATTTTGATCATTGTTATGCATTGCTGATATCGTTACGAAGCTTTCTGTATATTTTAATTTGATTATAAGGCTCTAAAACGAAAGTCACCATTGTTGAGTTTTAGGTTTTCAAAGCTTGTTATTTAGGGCTTTTGCTATACTGTAAAATCAGGACTCCAAACATACATGGCCAAACTCAGCATGATCAGACGAACGTGATGGATACCTCGCGCCCTTTTTATACACAACGAGCGCCTAATCGCTATTTTCATATGCTTGCATTTTGTGGGGGTTTAAAACCCCCGCTATGTGTTTTATGTTTTTGCAGGAACGAAGAAGATGAAGGACGTGCCTCCATGTGATTGGTGCATTCAAATAAACGCGCGGATTTTTGCTAGTTTCCAGAATAGCGCTCGTTTTCATAGTTAATTTTCTTTGTTCATTATACTAACAAACTAACGCGCTTGGTGTAGTGGTTGGCCAGGTGCCTTGCAAGCGTTGAGACTTGGGTTCGATTCCCAGGTCCCCCCATAATTCCAATATTATTTTTTCAAATGCTTTCCTATGCAGATTCCAAAATGATGTGCACCATAAGCCTCACATCTCAGCCTGCCAAATGTCCATCAGTGCAGATCCAAGGGCCAAGAAGTGAGGAGCACCATGCTCAGGAGTCAACAGCGCTCCACTCAATTATTATTATTATTATTATTTTATTTTTGTAAATAAACATTAAATAATTGAATTAGCTTTAATTAGGCAATTTTTAACTTTTTTAAATAACTAAAATAATTTAGAATTAGGTTAACTTAGAATTTTATTTCTTTTATTTTATTTCATAAAAACATAAAAACACAAAAAATATTTTCCTTTAATAATTTAATTAATTAGTTTAGTTATTAGTTATTAATTTCATTTAATCATAAAAAAGACAAAAAATTCAATTTCTTTTCTTAAAAGGGTCAACCCCCTTAGAACATTCCCGATTCATTCTTTCGCGCGCATTTTAGTTTTAATTCTTTATTTTTGATTATTTCTGTAACTGCCTCCGGATGTAATAGTAATTAGGTTTACTTCTTTCAATTTACTTTCCGTACTTTATTTTACCAAAACGGGTCTTTGTATTTTTTGGCGATGTATAGACCCGCGCCTTGTAATAGCGTAGGATTTATGTTTCCGCAATTTACTTTCCGCACCCTCTAACTGTTAAATGCATGAAAGAATGTATGTAAATAAAATTAATCCGTAGCTCACAAATAACATGTACAAAGACAATTAACTGAAAAATAACACACAAAGCACATGCCACTCTTAGGGCACGCTTCACTCGTTGCCTCGAAACGTGGTCGTCAAGTATAGGGTGTTTTAGAGGTTGCCCTCCTGTCTAAAGATCCAGTTGCCTCGAAACGGTTGCCTCAAATAAAAAGGATCTAGGACATTAGGGTTACCACTAAGGTGTCCTACCATTGCTTAGGTGACCACATTGTCCCTATAATCGAATTGACCCGAACACCTCCAACGATGGTGCTACCTACCCCTCAATGGTGGGATAGCACTATCTAAAGGACTCTTACACAGCTTAATTCCTTAAGGTAGGTAGATGACTCATGGGTACTTGCTCTTTTCAAAACAAACAAAAAAAATCTTTTCACACTGACATTTTCAAAAAGCTTTCAAAACAAATTTTTCAAACACTCTTGAGGACAGATACAAGAGTCACTCAGAAATCTTTCAATGAAACTTTTCCAAAACCCACTCACATTTGAAAAGCAAACATCTTTTGAAAACATAAGAGCAAGTACCTAAGAGCCCGTAGATAACCACGGATAGAAAGGGTGCTAACACCTTCCCTTTCTATAAATCTACCTCCCGAACCGAGAAACATTCTCATAAGGAATTTTGCTGTGCTTTTGTCCTGTCCATGTTGGAGAAAATAAAAGACGGTGGCGACTCTTGCTTCCACGACATTTCGCGAAACCAGCTAAAAAACAGTCAGTTCTATTTCCACCGATCACAGAACTGGCGACTCTACTGGGGATACTTAATAAGTGAGGTGTACCTTAGGATTAGACCACTCTTATGTTTTCAATTGTATGCCTTGATTGCTTTTATATTTGTGGGCTTGCATCGGAGTTTCATAGATCCTAACCCGGATCTGGGGAATACCCTTTAGGTAGCATAAGCTGTGAGGGACCTGTCCGGCGTAGACCGACACGGGTGAAGCAGTGGCTACATTGGTGTGGCACCTCGGTCTGTACCGATATCCCTTGTGTTGCAACAAGTAGAATCTGGGTCTTCTGAGGAGTCATTAAGAACCAACCGACCTTAGAACTCTAATGTGACCCAACTTGGCCATAGAACATTAGCAATATGCTACACCCATTGAGGCTAAACTCTCGCGATGGTTCTGGCCGTAAGAAAATATTGCGACGCTGGAGTTATGACCGATTGAGGGTAGTCAGTGATATTGGGATCCTCTAGAACCCGGTTACTTTTGGTAGGACAGGTCTTAACCAACGCAACTTCAAGAGGGTAGTACCTAAACTTCATGCTGGCCTAAACTCTAAGGGCTGTCTTGTGTGACTTGTGTGCTTTCAAACTTGACTACTTGCATGCTTGTTATCTGACACTTGAGTTTTCTTGTAGGGTTTGTTTACAGTCCGTAATTGGGACTCATTACAGGGCCTACTTACATCACTCCATGCATAGCATAACACCATACCATTGCATACATCCTACATAAGGACTAATCCATTTCCAGGATCTCAAGGGTTTGTGATGCAGGTCATGATGTCTAGCAAGGGGCAAAGGGGACTTATTTTCCTCTAGCCAAGGTTGATAACTTGAGTCAGGGGCTATGACCCACTCGATATGGTGAGCCTTGACTCTTGAAGAAGGACTCTCAACTGCATGAAGTTCCATCCATCAAGCTACAAAATGCAAATGCTAACGATTTTCTTGTTTAGCCCACGAGATCCTTGAAAACATTGCATGCATACATACATATCATTGCATAACAGGTACCCTTATTATATGTCACTTACCTTCTTCGCTGTTTATTTCAGCAGTCATCATGAATCCTGAATCATCCAATGAACAAGCTATCAAGGCCCTCCAGGCCCAGAATGCCCAGTTCCAGGAGTTGGTTATGAGCCTAGCCCAGGGTCAAAAGGAATTGAAGACTCTGATTCAGAAGAAAAAGAAGAAGAGGACTGTTTTGTTCAACCCTAGACACATATCTGGGAACACATTGCAGAATGAAGCTGAGAGGACTACTCCATCTGTGGGGGAAGGCAGTCACCAAGGGATAGAGGTTCCTAGTCCTGTGGTCTCTGACACTGAGACAGACTTCAATGATGAACAATACCCTCCTGCTGAGGACAGGTACAAACAGCTGGAGGATAGGCTAAATGCTATGGAGATTCAACGTGTCCCTGGGCTGGACTTTGGGGACCTAGGTTTATCTTCTGGGGTGGTGATCCCTCACAAGTTCAAGGCACCCGCCTTTGTAAAGTACGACGGGACTTCCTGTCCTAAGCTGCACCTCCGTTCATACGTAAGGAAGATCCAGCCGTACACGGCGGACAAGAATCTATGGATCCATTTCTTCCAAGAGAGTCTTTCAGGGACTCAGCTCGATTGGTTCTATCAGTTGGATGGAACCAGTATTCGTAACTGGGAGGACTTGGCAACTGCTTTTTATAAGCAGTATCAGTATAATGCCGACCTCGCTCCTACGCGTACCCAACTCCAGGGTATGTCACTTGGGACGAGTGAAGGTTTTAAAGAGTATGCGCAAAGGTGGAGAGATCTTGCTGGAAGGGTGCAGCCACCGTTGACGGACCGTGAGCTCGTTGACATGTTCTTGGGGACCCTGTCTGGTCCCTTCTTCAACCATCTGATTGGGAATTCTTCTGCTGGGTTCACAGATTTGATCTTGATCGGGGAGAGGATCGAAGCTGGTATCAAGGCTGGAAAGATTCAAGAAGCTACACCTTCTGATACTCACAAAAAGCCTTACACTGGGAAGAAAGAGACCAATGCTGCGTACAGCCAAAAGGGTCGCCATGATCAACATATAGGGGCAATCCAGATCTCTAATCCTAGGCCTGCTCAACAAGGACAGGGGCATCAACGTAAGGAGGTCGCACCCAAGAGACAATTCACTAAAATCAACATGTCCATGGATCAAGCGCTACAGCAAATGTTGAAGGCAGGGCTGATTACCTTAAGGGCTCCTCTCCGGAATCCAAACACTTCTGCTCTTAACTATCGTCCCAACGATAGGTGCGCATACCATTCTGATAGCCCGGGGCATACTACAGACAACTGTTGGGCTCTGAAGAACAAGGTCCAAGACATGATTGACGTCAGAGAGATTCAGTTTGAAGCACCAGAGACTCCAAACATAATCACTGCTCCTTTGCCCAATCATTGAAGGCTTTTGTTTATTTGAATTTCCGAGTTGTATTTTTTTGCTTATACAAACAATTAATGTCATAGCAAACTCTTTTTTTCCATTAATGCATCGCGTATGTCTGTTTCGAATTAATACAATTGTTTTCATTATATTCAAAATTGCTTTCATTTTTCTGTGATGATCAACTCTCGACTAATAATTCTAAGCCTCTTGAGGGAGGAAGACGAAAACGATACCACAATTTACAGTATGCTTTTGAATAAACCCTGCTGATGAGGTACATGCATTGTTTCAATTCCTAAACACTAGAGTTATAAGGAAGATAATCCCTCATCAACCCCTTTGAGCCAAAGAAGTTGGAGTTTTTCTTTTCGAAAATTAAAACCCTTAATCATAACCTGGGGCAGGGTAGTTCTCTCAGTTGATCCAAGTGCACAACGAATGGCACCAAAAATTCCTTACAAAACAAAAGACGGTGATGGTTCTGAATAATCATAAAGATAGGCAGTCATCATTTCTCAAAATAAACGCCCATTAAGTCAAAACTTATGAAGGAGACTTACAAAACTGGGGCATCCCGCTGACTGTAATCACAAAAGAAACAGTTCAGGCAAAAACAGGGATAACGAAATCAAAAAGAAAGAGGTCCTACAAACCCTCAACAAAAGGAATGACTGCCTATTCAAAATAAATTATCAATATCCGAACCATCATTGGAATATCAGAGCAAAGACTCAAACAAGGTCTAACGCACGATCAGCTGAGTTTAGGTTTGAAGAACATCACGAAGAGCGGGTGGGTACAAATAAATTTTGAGCCTTTATCCTTTGTTTCTTAAAACCATGAACCAGGCCACGTTACAACCCTTAAAAGTCCTAGCTGAAGCGTGGGTCAGTTCGAAAGCATACTGTTACGAAAGGTATCCTGACTCCTTAAGGCTTGCGGTAAAATAACGAGTTGACATCACAGTTTACAAAAAATTCACTTGTTTTTATGAAAAAATGCATTTTCAAAAACGTCAAGAGAGACATAAGCTTTGCATTCCTGATATAACATTGTTTGCATATGACTATTTGTTTGAACAACATAGAAGTTCGCACGACGAATGTCTAATGAACAAAAGCACCTCCAATCAAGGGGCATGGCATGATCATTGTCCGTCATCTGGGGCAGTTAAGTCAAGATTCGGAGAATCTCTCAAATGCCAAATAGCCAGGGGCAAACCTCCCTCTGAGTCACTTGGGGCATTGGACATGAATTCCAGCGACGAATCTTGCACGATCAACATTTTCTGGTAATACGACAACACAACACTACTGACGGTGACAACTCCCTGCATTCTGAGCACAGACATAGTCGAAAAAATACTACGCGTAATCAAAGACCCGCTAGGTTGACACACATAGGCAAAAATAAGGGCTTCTCGGCGAACCAAAAGGGTTCGGGCAAAAATAAGGGATGAAAATGAAAAATTTGTACACCCGGCAAGTCGAAAACCTGAAAAGGCGGCTTGGGCAAAAACGGGTATCCCGGTGGACTGAAAACCCGAAAGGGTGGTCCAGGCAAAAGTTAGGGATCAAAGCGTACGACTATGTCCCAGCATCTCGTCACTTGCCTACCGGAAGAAGATTTGTCAATCGGCAGTTATCAAGCACCTCCACAGGTACCTTCTCCCACAGAAGCTGGGGCAATAAAAATGGTCCAAACTGTACTAGCTGCTCTGTCCAGGTACAAGGTAGATTCAGTTGAAGAATTTGACCAAGATACCTTCACTCCCCGTTGAGTAAAACCAGAATCATAAATACTCTCCCCAAGCAGAGTTGGTCTCCCATCAGCCCTAACAAGGCACTGTATCTCCAGCAAGTCAGCAACACTCTCCCCAAGCAGAGTTAGTCTACTGTCAGGCTTAAGGAAGTTGGGTATCCCCAGAAAATCTCAATATTCCCCAGCGGAGTATACAGATGTTCCTAAGCAAGCATCCTCGACAGTCTTAAGATAAGATTGTTCCCCAGTGGAATACCAGACACCCCAGTGGAGCCACTTCCCCAGTACAATCCAAAGTTTCCCCAGGAAAGTTGAATCAATCTCCCCAGTAGATTCTTGAAGCTTATCCCCAGTAGATTCTGGAAGCTTATCCCCTGCAGAACACGAACGCGTCTCCCCGACTTTATTCAAAGGTTATTCCCCACCAGAGCTTATAACTGGGTTATCCTCAGCCAATTACCACGGAAAGATCGTCCTCGGCGAAGCTCTTCCTACCCACAGCGGAGTTCATCAGAATCCCCAGCATAACAGATCAACTGGAATCCCCAGCGGAGTCCTCATCAAAACCTCAGCAAAGTATCTCTCCCCACAGAGTAATTCCCCGCAGAGTAATCCCTCCAACAAGTTTATTCCCCAACAGAGTCATCTTCTCCTACCGGTTTATTCTTGCAATCAAAATCCCCAGCGGAAACGAAGAACTCTACTCTTCAAACATCAAGCCCAAGATTCTACAAACTCCCGACGTTCATCAAGGATTTATTTTCCCAGACAAGAATACATTCATAAACATCACATCTTCATACATTATAGCATGCATACGCATCATACAACACAAATCTCATTTGTTTTTGAGAACATCTTAAAATCATGCAGTTCACGCATCATGACATTGCATACAACTGATGTTTTGCCTTTTCAGGAAAAAGGTCAATCCAAAGACGGTTACTATCAACTGTCGCAATTCCAGATTCAATACCTGTATCTAGCCAGGGCATATCTACATTAAAGAGATTGAAGATATAGCCGGGAAATGCTCCAGAGATGGATGTTATTCTTTTGCTTATTCAAAGTTTCAGATATAGCTGGGAAATGCTCCAGATATGGATGCTGTTCTTTTGCTTATTCAGATTTTCTCTTAAGAGATAGCTTAGAAATGCTCCAGAGATGGATGTTATTCTTTTGCTTATTCAAGAGTTTCCTTTCAGATATAGCTGGGAAATTCTCCAGAGATAGACGCTATTCTATTGCTTATTCAAAGTTGCTTGTTCAGAAATAGTTCAGATATGCTCCAGAACCGGACGCTATTCTGTTGCTTATTCAAGGCTTCTTTTCAGAGATAACTTAGAGATGCTCCAACCACAGATGCTATTCTATTGTTTATTCAAAGATTCTTTCTAGAGATGGTTCAGATGCGACCCAGACATGGCGACGTTCTGATACTTATTCCAGATTTCCTTTCAGAGATAGCTTGGAAATGCTCCAGATATGAATGTTGTTCTTTTGCTTATTCAAGACTCCTTCTAGAGATAGTTCAGATGTGACCCAGGCATGGCGACGTTCTGATACTCATTCCATATTTCCTTTCAGAGACAACTTGGAAATGCTCCAGATATGGATGCTGTTCTTTTGCTTATTCAAGACTCCTTCTAGAGATAGTTCAGATGTGACCCAGGCATGGAGACGTTCTGATACTTATTCCAGATTTTCTCTCCAGTAATAGCTCAGAGATGCTCCGGAACCGGCTGTTATTCTATTGCTTATTCAGAGATTCCTTTCAGAGATGGCCTAGAGATGCTCCAGATCCGGATGCTATTCTATTGCTTATTCAGATTTCCTTCCAGAGATAGTTCAGATGCGACCCAGACATGGCGACATTCTGATACTTATTCAGATTTCCTTTCAGATATAGCCTAGAGATGCTCCAGATCTGGACGTTATTCTATTGCTTATTCAGATTCAGACTTCTAAAGACAACTTAGAGATGCTCCATCCCGGATGCTATTCTATTGTTCAGTCCAAAAACGATCCAGATTCGGATGACATTCTGTTACTCATGCAGTATGGATATACCCCATACACGGCGGTCATTCTACCATTTATTCAGACGTCAGCAATCAGACACAGACTAGATATGCTCCAGACACAGAAGTTATTCTATTTCTTATTCAGATTCACCCATCCACTTACCAACAGTTCCAAATGGCATCTATAAGCCCATTCCCGATAAGGTTCTGTCACACCTCCAGATGGCATCTATAATCCCATCCTCCTATCCACTATCTCTCCAAATGGCATCTGTAAGCCCATTCCCGCCATCACACTGCTGATACTCTACTATGTGAGTGCAAATTTCTGGGCACTCTAGTGTTCAATCGTCTTCCACCCTCGGATCACGAAAGGCACACAAGCCAATCTACATCCTCAGGTCTAAGAAGATTGAACAGGGGAAACTATTGTACCCCAAAATTTTCCCTCCCATAATCTTCAAAGTTTTGCCAAGCATCATCTCAAGTCTACTCAAGGGCTACACAGTAAACCACCCTCCTAAGCCAGTCAAATTAGGGTTTTGGTTCCTTCAAGGAAGTTGAGGTTTTCAAGGGCTCAATCAAGTTCCATATGCTCATATACATTGTCAAGCACCTACATGTAAAGTTTCAAGGCTCACAAGGTCAAGTTGCACAATCAAAAACCCTAATTGCTTCACAATCAACTGTAGGGGCAAAATGGTCATTTGGCAGTCAAAAGTCAAAATTTTTGGTCAACATCTTATTTTGAAGCCACAATCATCATTTGATCAAGTCTTGATCATGATTCCACAAGAATGGCTCAAAAATCATCAAGATGCAAAAGTTTCTATTTTTGGACAGCTGAAAAGTCAACTGTAACTTGACCAAGGCATAACTTTTTCATGGATCATCAGAAAAATCCAATGCTCATCTTGAAGGGGAAGACATTTCCTACAACTCATCTTCACATTCCAAGTCCAAGAAATGCTCTCACAAAAACTTATCAATTTCAACATTATAGGTCATTTTCAAAAGTCAACAAAAAGGCACTTTAAGTCAAAGACCATAACTTGAGATTGGTAAATCAAAATGACATGGGACCAAAGGCATTGGTTAGAGGACTTCAAGACCTTTCCAAAATGTCCAAGAACATGTTCATATGATCAAAATTGAGCAAGATATGCATTGGAGAAGTTGGGAAAGTTTGGTGAAATGACCAAAGTCAACTATCCTTGAAATTTCATTTTTGACAAAAAGGGCCCACTTTTTCCACTTGATTCAGCTTTTCCATGCCTCCCACGTGTCCCATAATATATTTCAAGATTAAAAATTAATTTTTTTTTTTTATTTAATTTTATTTGATTTAATTCATTTTAAATCTTTAAAATTCAAATAAAAATCAAAGAAATTAATGCAGGGATATTTTGTGGTTTGAATAGCTTTGATACACCATAATTCACATGCCAAACTCGTGCAAGACCTATTTCAAGCATAGAAATTCAAATTTGAAGCAAATATGGCAAGTTGTTTAATGGTGTTCATGGCAAAATCAAAACTTCATTGCAAGGCTTCAAGGCTCCTTATTGTGACTGATTCTCATTGAGAGACATATATGCAAGCCTCCCCAATAGCAAGTCACGACCTAGAACTCCCTAAAACGACCAAAGCAATTTCCAAAATTCAAAGGAAAAGTGTGAAAATGAAAACCACTTTGCAGTACAATTCAAGCCTCCCTTTTGATCCAAACACACTCCTTACATTGCCAGGAACCTTTTGCAAGCACAAACAAGCCAAAAACCTCAAAGAATCGCTCATCACGCCCCCACGGTTTGTCCATTATTTTGAGAATCGAAACTCCATTTTTACGCCTCATTAATTCATTTTGATCATTGTTATGCATTGCTGATATCGTTACGAAGCTTTCTGTATATTTTAATTTGATTATAAGGCTCTAAAACGAAAGTCACCATTGTTGAGTTTTAGGTTTTCAAAGCTTGTTATTTAGGGCTTTTGCTATACTGTAAAATCAGGACTCCAAACATACATGGCCAAACTCAGCATGATGAGACGAACGTGATGGATACCTCGCGCCCTTTTTATACACAACGAGCGCCTAATCGCTATTTTCATATGCTTGCATTTTATGGGGGTTTAAAACCCCCGCTATGTGTTTTATGTTTTTGCAGGAACGAAGAAGATGAAGGACGTGCCTCCATGTGATTGGTGCATTCAAATAAACGCGCGGATTTTTGCTAGTTTCCAGAATAGCGCTTGTTTTCATAGTTAATTTTCTTTGTTCATTATACTAACAAACTAACGCGCTTGGTGTAGTGGTTGGCCAGGTGCCTTGCAAGCGTTGAGACTTGGGTTCGATTCCCAGGTCCCCCCATAATTCCAATATTATTTTTTCAAATGCTTTCCTATGCAGATTCCAAAATGATGTGCACCATAAGCCTCACATCTCAGCATGCCAAATGTCCATCAGTGCAGATCCAAGGGCCAAGAAGTGAGGAGCACCATGCTCAGGAGTCAACAGCGCTCCACTCAATTCCAAAGGTCAACGTGGCTGAAGCTTCAATGGGCCATAATTCCAATCAAACACCCTCAAATTCCAGCCCACACCCCCCTTGGGTTTACTCTTCCCTTTTCTTTTATTTTGTCATTTTCATTTTTTTTATTTGCCTTATTTTATTTCTTATTAACAAATTAACCAACTAATATTTTTTATAAAAAAATAAAAAAAAAGAACTAACATCATTATTATTATTATTATTATTTTATTTTTGTAAATAAACATTAAATAATTGAATTAGCTTTAATTAGGCAATTTTTAACTTTTTTAAATAACTAAAATAATTTAGAATTAGGTTAACTTAGAATTTTATTTCTTTTATTTTATTTCATAAAAACATAAAAACACAAAAAATGCTTTCCTTTAATAATTTAATTAATTAGTTTAGTTTTTAGTTATTGATTTCATTTAATCACAAAAAAGATAAAAAACTCAATTTCTTTTCTTAAAAGGGTCAAACCCCTTAGAACATTCCCGATTCATTCTTTCGCGCGCATTTTAGTTTTAATTCTTTATTTTTGATTATTTATGTAACTGCCTCCGGATGTAATAGTAATTAGGTTTACTGCTTTCAATTTACTTTCCGTACTTTATTTTACCAAAATGGGTCTTTGTATTTTTTGGCGATGTATAGACCCGCGCCTTGTAATAGCGTAGGATTTATGTTTCCGCAATTTACTTTCCGCACCCTCTAACTGTTAAATGCATGAAAGAATGTATGTAAATAAAATTAATCCGTAGCTCACAAATAACATGTACAAAGACAATTAACTGAAAAATAACACACAAAGCACATGCCACTCTTAGGGTACGCTTCACTCGTTGCCTCGAAACATGGTCGTCAAGTATAGGGTGTTTTAGAGGTCGCCCTCCTGTCTAAAGATCCAGTTGCCTCGAAACGGTTGCCTCGGATGAAAAGGATCTAGGACATTAGGGTTACCACTAAGGTGTCCTACCATTGCTTAGGTGACCACATTGTCCCTATAATCGAATTGACCCGAACACCTCCAACGATGGTGCTACCTACCCCTCAATGGTGGGATAGCACTATCTAAAGGACTCTTACACAGCTTAATTCCTTAGGGTAGGTAGATGACTCATGGGTACTTGATCTTTTCAAAACAAACAAAAAAAATATTTTCACACTGACACTTTCAAAAAGCTTTCAAAACAAATTTTTCAAACACTCTTGAGGACAAATACAAGAGTCACTCAGAAATCTTTCAATGAAACTTTTCCAAAACCCACTCACATTTGAAAAGCAAACATCTTTTGAAAACATAAGAGCAAGTACCTAAGAGCCCGTGGATAACCACGGATAGAAAGGGTGCTAACACCTTCCCTTTCTATAAATCTACCTCCCGAACCGAGAAACATTCTCATAAGGAATTTTGCTGTGCTTTTGTCCTGTCCATGTTGGAGAAAATAAAAGACGGTGGCGACTCTTGCTTCCGCGACATTTCGCGAAACCATCTAAAAAATAGTCAGTTCTATTTCCACCGATCACAGCTAGATACAGGAATCGAATCTGGAATTTGCAAAAGGTTGGTAGAGATGGCTTTCCTGGCTGGATACAGGTGTCGAATCTACAACCAATCGCTCACAGATATGCCCTGGCTAGATACATGAATCGAATATGGAATTGCGATAGTTGATAGCAATCATCTTTGGATCGACCTTTTCCTGAAAAGGCAAAACATTAGTTGTATGCGAAGTCGTGATGTATGAGATGCATGGTGTCATGATGATCAAAATGAGATAGTGTTGTATGCACTCTGTCATGTATGTAAGTAGGATGTATGAAATGTGAAATGTCTATGAATGTATTTTCGTCTAGGAAAATAACTCCTTGACGACTGGCTGGGGAATCAAATCCTGGGCTGATATTGAAGAGTAGAGTTCTTCGCTTCCGCTGGGGATGATGATTGCAAGAATAAACCGGTAGGAGAGGATGACTCCGTCGGGGAATAAACTTGTTGGAGAGATTACTCTGAGGGGAATAAAACTTGTTGGAGAGATTACTCTGAGGGGAATTACTCTGTGGGAAGAGATACTTCGCTGAGGTTTTGACGAGAGCTCCGCTGGGGATTCCGCTGATAAGTTATGTTTGGGAACTTGATGAACTCCGCCGGGGATAGGAAGAACTTCGCCGAGGACGAAATTTCCGTGATAATTAGCTGAGGATAACCCAGTTATAAGCCCTGGTGGGGAAGATAACCTTTGAATAAAGTCGGGGAGAGACGTTCGTACTCTGCAGGTGATAAGCTTCCAGAATCTACTGGGGATAAGCTTCGGAATCTACCGGCGACTTCACTGGGGATGTGGACTTCACTCTCCTGGGGACACTTTTTAAACTGTACTGGGGAATGGCTATACTGGATGTCTGTATTCCACCGGGGAACAATCTTATATTAAGACTGTCGGGGATGCTTGCTGAGGAATGTCTATACTCTGCTGGGGAATGTTGAGATCTTCTGGGGATCCCCAACTTCCTTTAAGCTGACAGTAGACTAAATCTGCTTGAGGAGAGTATCGCTGACTTGCTAGGGGAACAATGTGCCTTTTCAGGGCTGATGAGAGACCAACTATGCCTGGGGGAGAGTATTACTGAAATCTGGTCTCACTCTGTGGGGAGTTGAGGTAACTTGGTTACGTTCTTCAGCCGAACCTACCTTGGTACCTTGGTGGACAAATCAACTAGATTGTTTGGACAATTCTAAATTACCCCCGTTTCTGATGTCACCTGTAATTAGTCCTTTGTTTCGTATGCAAATATTTAATGATTAGCAATTAATGTCAAATGCATATATCAAAAATGAACATTGGACGTTCTTCGCAAGACAAAACAGAAAAAGGAAAAACAATTAGCAATTTGTCTGGAAAAGTGAACTTGTATTGATTTTGAAATTTGCTTGTAAATAGGCGTTTTATGTACAAGAGGCTGACGTCCTAGTAAGAGAACGCCACCGAGCAGAATAGAGTTTATACAATTTTTTTGAAAAGGAAATAAAACAGCTATGTGAAAAATAATCCCACTGTGTTCCAACTCTGCTATCGCCTTTATGTCTTCAAGCGTCTCATCACTCTGCTGCTTAGTTGAAGATGAAGCTGATTGATTGATGCCGAATTCTGGATGCAATGTGATCCAATGAGACATAGTATTACGCTTTATCCATAACTTTTGCCTGGACCGCCCTTTCGGGTTTTCGGTCCACCGAGATACCCATTTTTGCCCAAGCCGCCTTTTCAGGTTTTCGACTTGCCGGGTGTACAGATTTTTTTTCATTTCATCCCTTATTTTTCCCGAACCCTTTTGGTTCACCGGGAAGCCCTTATTTTTGCCTAGGTGTGTCAACCTAGCGGGTCTTTTATTCATGCGTAATATCTTTTTACTATGTCTACATTGGCGGGGTGAGGAAGGTCGTCACCATCCATGGTGGTTAGGATCATAGCTCCTCCTGAGAAGATGTGCTTAACCACAAATGGCCCTTCGTACGTAGGGGTCCATTTGCCCCGGGGATCACTTTGAGGGAGAATGATGCGCTTGATTACCAGGTCTCCGACTTGATACTCTTGTCGTCTGACTTTCTTGTTAAATGCCCTGATCATCCGTTTTTGGTACATCTGACCATGACAAATAGCAGTGAGTCTCTTTTCGTCAATTAGGTTTAACTGATCAAGCTGAGTCTGGATCCAGTCATCTTCGCTCAAGTCTGCATCCTTCATTATCCGGAGAGAGGGTATCTGGACTTCAATAGGCAAGACTGCCTCCATGCCATAGACCAAGGAAAAGGGAGTTGCCCTTGTTGACGTCCGTGCCGAGGTACGGTACCCATGAAGAGCAAACGGTAACATTTCGTGCCAATCTTTGTAGGTTACTTTCATATTACGCACAATCTTCTTGATGTTTTTATTTGCTGCTTCGACAACCCTGTTCATCTTCGGCCGGTAAGGAGAAGAGTTGTGGTGTTGTATCTTGAATTGCTCATAGAGCTCAGTGATCATCTTGTTATTAAGATTGGTACCGTTATCCGTAATGATCCTCTCAGGTACACCGTATCGACAGATCAGGTTGTGCCAAATGAAACGTGCCACTACGCTCTTGGTTACAGTGGTGTAGGAAGCTGCTTCAACCCACTTTGTGAAGTAATCAATCGCTACCAGGATGAAGCGATGCCCGTTAGATGCCGTAGGTCGGATCTCACCGATCATATCAATGCCCCACATTGCAAAAGGCCAAGGTGCTATCAAGACGTTCAGAGGAACCGATGGAATGTGCACCTTATCAGCATAGACCTGGCATTTATGACAAGTTCGAGAATGTTGATAACAGTCGGCTTCCATTGTGGACCAGAAATATCCTGCCCGAAGGATTTTCTTTGCCATGGTATGTCCACTGGAATGTGTTCCGAATGTACCTTCATGTAGTTCTGCCATGATCTTTTCTGCTTCAGTCTTATCCACACAACGTAGTAAGGTTGAGTCATGGTTTCGCTTGTAGAGAATGCCATTGCTGAGGAAGAACTTTACCGCAAACCTTCTCAGGAACTTATTGTCATTAACCGATGCGCCTTCGGGGTATTCTTGAGCTTCAAGGTACCTCTTCACTTCATGATACCAGGGTTTTTCAGTTACCTCCTCAGTCTCGAGATCACAGCAATGTGCAGGTTCATCCAACTTCCAGATAATGATTTGGGGTGCCTCGTTGTCCCATTTGACTTTGAACATAGAAGACATCGTAGCCAACGCGTCCGCTAACTAATTCTCCTCTCTTGGGAAGTGTTCAAAAGTTATCTCTTCGAAGTGGGGAAGCAAAGTCATCACATACTCCTTGTAAGGAATAAGATTTGGGTGTTTCATATCCCACTCGCCTTTGAACTGATTGATCACGAGAGCGGAATCTCCGAAGACACTCAGAAACTTGATCCTTAAATCAATTGCAGCTTGAAGACCCATGATACATGCCTCATACTCCGCCATGTTGTTGGTGCAGTTGAAACATAGCCAGGCAATGAGTGGAGTATGAGTGCCTTTAGGGGATATGATCACAACGCCGATTCCATTACCCAAAGCGTTTGAGGCTCCTTCAAAGTGCATAGACCATCGGGATCCCTCCTCAGGTCCTTCATCCGATCCAGGTACTTCACAATCAGTCACTACCATGATATCTTCGTCTGGAAATTCAAAGTTCATTGACTGATAATCATCCACCGCCTGGTGTGCCAAATGGTCTGCCAATACACTTGCCTTGATTGCTTTTTGAGTCGTGTACTGGATGTCATATTCCGTCAAGATCATTTTCCATCTCGCTATTCTTCCGGACAGAGCAGGCTTTTCGAATATGTACTTGATTGGATCCATTTTTGAATTCAACAGAGTAGTGTGAGTCAACATATACTGTCTCAGCCGGCGAGCAGCCCATACCAGAGCGCAACAAGTTTTCTCGAGCAGTGAGTACCGGGTCTCACAGTCGGTAAACTTTTTGCTCAGGTAATAAATGGCGTGTTCTTTTCGGCCAGACTCGTCATGCTGTCCCATCACACACCCCATTGAGTTGTCAAGTACTGTCAAGTATAAGATTAGAGGTCTCCCTTCAACCGGTGGCATAAGAATGGGTGGTTCTTGGAGATACTCTTTGATCTTTTTGAAAGCGGCCTGACATTCATCGTTCCAACGTACTACTTGATCTTTCTTCAGCAGCTTGAAGATTGGTTCACAGGTAGCAGTTAGATGTGAGATGAATCAGGCGATGTAGTTCAATCGTCCTAGAAAGCCTCTGACTTCTTTCTCTGTCTTGGGAGTTGGCATCTCTTGTATGGCTTTCACCTTGGCAGGGTCCACTTGAATACCTTTGTCGCTTACGATGAAGCCTAACAATTTTCCAGATCTCACCGCAAAGGTGCATTTGTTTGGGTTTAACCTCAGCTTGTACAACTTCAGACGGTCAAACAGTTTCTGTAGATGGTCAAGGTGTTCCTCCTCAGTTTAGGACCTTGCAATCATATCGTCGACGTATACTTCTATCTCATGATGGATCATATCATGAAATAAAGCAACCATGGCACGTTGGTAAGTTGCCCCAACATTTTTCAACCCAAAAGGCATGACCTTGTAGCAAAAGGTTCCCCACTGAGTAACAAAAGTGGTCTTCTCCATATCTTCAGGAGCCATCTTGATTTGATTATAACCGGAGAAACCGTCCATGAAGGAGAAAACTTTATGCTGAGCAGTGTTGTCAACCAGAACGTCGATGTGAGGCAGAGGGAAATCATCCTTAGGGCTGGCCCTGTTCAAATCCCTGTAATCAACACACATTCGGACCTTACCATCTTTCTTCAGCACTGGAACCACGTTGGTAATCCACTGAGGGTAAGAAGTTAGTGCTAGAAACCCGGCGTCAAATTGTTTCATAACCTCGACTTTGATTTTCTCGGACATCTCTGGAAGCATACGGCAAACCTTTTGTTTTACTGGAGGGCAATCTTCCTTGGTAGGCAGGTGATGAACCACGATGTCGGTATCCAACCCAGGCATGTCTTCGTAAGACCAGGCAAAGATTTCCACATAGTCATGCAGCATCTAAATCAACCGCTGTTTTACACTGAGCTCTAGATTGGCACCAATCTTGACTTCCTTTCTGTCTGTCTCAGTACCCAGATTTACCATTTCCACTGGCTCTTCATGTGGCTGAATGGCCCTCTCTTCCTGGAGTAACAGTCTTGCAAGTTCACCAGGCACTTCACAATCATCTTCACCTTCGTCTTCGGCTAAGTTGATCGGATTTTTGAAGTCATAACTGGCAGTAGCAGAGTCGTTACCAGTGAGATCCAGAGTGGATTGGAACCTGTATAAGTGAGTGTGTGTAAATATAGCTGTTTTGCAATATATAATAAAGAAAGAAAAGGAGCGCAAGATTTTGAAATGCAACAAACGTCCAATGTTTTGATTAATGATATATGAAAATGACATACAAAAGCCCTCACAAATGAAGCCACGGTGCCCCGGGTAGGACACCGAGCCATAAAAGTTTCAACATATTGTTTGTTACAAATTGAAAACAAAAGAGTTCATTACTGAGTGACAAAAGTAATAGGTGTAAAGTCTTTGGTAGTCCAGTTGCTTGGTCCATTGTCGGTTGTTGGGTAGATCCAGCTGTCAAATTCCGATTCCTCCATGCCGTCCTCAATAGCATTCACTCCCGGGTTGGTGATGAATACAAGAGGTCTTCCATTCCTTGCTTTGCGAACAGCCCTCTGAGCCTTTGCAGTGAAGCCCAAGCCAAACTTGTCGGTCTTTGGAGTAAAGTCAGGAAGTCGGCCCCAGTTTGTGCACTCGCCCTTCTCAATCACAGCCCGAGCATCCTTCAAGGAAGCCATCTTCAAAGGAGGGTCTTCAACCACAGTTTCAGCTGATGCGAGTGTCTGAGGCACCTCTTCAAAGTGTTGAAAGGGGGTTTCAATGAATTCCCCATCCATTTCTATGTACCGGAACGAGTTTAGGTGGCTGACCATATACTCTTCTTCCCCTTGAACTGTAACAATCTTCCCTCTCACCGGGTACTTAAGCTTCTGATGCAGTGTGGAGGTCACAGCTCTAGCCTTGTGGATCCATGGACGACCCAACAAACAAGAATAGGATGGTCGGATATCCATCACATAGAAAGTCGACTCAAACACCTGAGAACCAACCCTGATTGGAATGTCAACTTCGCCATGTACCATTCTCTTCGAACCGTCAAAGGCTCGGACAACAATGTTACTAGGCTTGAGCTCTAAACCCTCACAATCCAGTATGTCTAGGGCCTTCTTGGGTAATACGTTCAAAGAAGAACCGGTGTCCACCAACACATGGGAAAGAGTAGTGCCCCTTCTTCTCAGTACTCGCATAGGCACCTTTCTGTATCTTCCCCGAATTGATACCAGCTTCTATCCTCTCACCAGTCAAGATCAAATCTGTAAACCCAGCAGAAGAATTACCAATCATATGATTGAAGAATGGACCAGACAGGGTCCCTAGGAACATGTCAACAAGTTCACGGTCAGTCAAAGGAGGCTGCACTCTGCCAGCCAGGTCTCTCCACTTTTGCGCATACTCCTTAAATCCTTCGCCCGTCCCCAGTGACATACCCTGGAGTTGGGTACGCGTGGGAGCGAGGTCAGAATTATACTGATACTGTTTATAAAATGCGGTAGCCAAATCCTCCCAGTTTCGAATACTGGCTCCATCTAGCTGATAGAACCATTCGAGTTGAGACCCCGAAAGGCTATCCTGAAAGAAATGGATCCAAAGGTTCTTGTCTGCAGTGTAAGGTTGGATCTTCCTTACATATGATCTGAGATGCAGCTTAGGACAGGAAGCCCCGTCGTACTTCGCGAAGGCAGGCGCCTTGAACTTGTGTGGGATCACCACCCCAGAAGATAAACCTAGATCTCTAAAATCCAGCCCCGACACATTTTGAATCTCCATGGCACTTAAACGGTCCTCTAGTTGCTTGTATTTGTCTGCAGCAGGAGGGTACTATTCATCATTGTAATCCGTCTCGTTGTCGGAGACTGCAGGACTAGGAGCCCTTCCCCATTGGGGACTGTCTTTCTCTGCAGAGGAGGTAGCCTGATCAGCCTCATTATGTAGTGTATTCCCAAACCTGCGTCCAGTGTTGAACAGCGCAGTCTTCTTCTTCTTCTTCTTCTTCAAGAGCAGAGTCTTCAACTCCTGTTGACCTTGGGCTAAGCTCATGACCAGCTCTTGAAACTGGGCGTTCTGGGCCTGGAGGGCCTTGATAGCTTGTTCATTGGATGATTCAGGATTCATGATGACTGTTTAAATAAACAGCGAAGAAGATTAAGCAACCTGTAGAAAAAGGGGTACCTGTTATGCACATGATGCATGAGATGCTATTTATGCAATGCATTCAAGGGTTTAGAAAATTCAAATTTGTTGCAAACAAAAAGAACGCACGTCATATTAATAAGAAGAATTTTGTTAGTACATAAGTGCCCCATGGGCCAAATATTACAAGAAAATTTCTCAAGGTAAAAAGACGTTTCGCATCCTCTTTGGTGCGATGTAGGTGTTGAGGGTCTCTTCCTCATGGAGTCGGTGGGTAAGCTCCAAAACCTTCTTCTCACTGGCATGGAAGCTGGCTTCAAAAGTGTTCCGTTCCTCCTTGAGTTGGATCCAACTCTTCTGCATCTCCTCCCACGATGTAGGCATGTCGGGATACAGGATGGTGTAGGGAACCTCTCCTTTCTTGACGGGCTCTTTAATCACAGGGAGAACATGAGGATAAGGCATCATTAGACTCTGGGCTCGGGTTCGTACCCACTTGAGATAAGGCTCAAGGGGGATGGAATTCTTGTGCCCCAGTGTCTTGCTGTCAACCTTGTTAGGCATCCTCCAAGCTCTGATGAATCTTTGGCGAAGTCCTTGCGCATCGTTGTCGAAGTCAAAAACTAAGTCAGGAATCAACATGTTGTGAGGGCCATCCCTCCGTGCATATCCAAATTGTCTCAAAGCTAGACAAGGGTTGTAGGTAATGCCTCCTCTAATGCCAAGTAATGGAACATTAGGGAACTCTCCACAACGATCGACGATGATGACATTTTCTCTGGACCGAGAACACCAATGTACATCAGAGTGAGTAAGGGTCATCAACCGTTGTGACCACCTTAGGCCTTGGTCATTCTTCAAGACAGATTGTGGAAGGTGCGAAATAAACCACCTTGCAAGGAGAGGAGTACAGCACATGAGAACACCCCTCTTTCTCATTGTTCGTGTGTAAAATGAGTGAATAATGTCCCCAAGCAACGTTGGTATTGGATTTCTGGATAAGAAGATTTTGACGGCGTTGACATCTACAAGCTGGTCAGGATTTGGGAACAGGACCAACCCATAAATGAGAAGTGCCACAATTTCTTCAAAGGCTTGTAGGTCCAATGAATTCCAACACTCTTGTGCCTTCTCAAACAAGAATTTTGCCAAGAAGCCTTTGACACCGCTTCTGGTTTCCCAATGCCCCTTGATGTCAGATGGTTGCAAGTGTAGGGCTTGAGCAACATCTTCAGGCTTTGGTTCTTTTTCCGTACCGTTGTAGGGTAGTTGATTAAGAATAGGAATTCTCAGGAGTTGAGAAAATTCCTCCAAAGTGGGCACCAATTGATAGTCGGGGAAAGTGAAACATTGGTGAAGGGGGTCAAAGAACTGGAACAACACCTTTACCATGTCCTCTTCAATGTTGGTGTTGACTAGGCTGAGCAGTCTACCATGTCTTTCACTGAAGGGAGAGCTTTCCGGAATTCTTGATGTGAGTTCCTTGAGTTGAGGAGGGATTCTCACAAGGTTGACTTGGATAGTTTTCCTGCGAGGAATTTCCATGACCTACAAAACAAGAACAAAGATGAAGATCTAAACCCTTGAAATGGTTAGTGTATGCATATGATGCTTTATGATGTTCATGATGTATGCACAAACATATGTACAAGCAATTCACACAAGACCCTAGTTTCAGGCTTGCATGGGGTTTCATAGGTAAGTACCCTCTTGAGTGTAGTTGGCTTTAAAACCTGTCCTATAAATAGTAATCGGGTTCTAAGGAGCTCAATATCACTGGATTGTTTTCATTGTTCATTGTTTTGGTTTAGCCACTTAACTAGCGACCAAAATATTCCAAGAAAACAACCCTCAATGAGTGTAGTATCGAGTATCTACCAACTTCGGACTGCACCAAAGCCGGTCATCTCACTACCCCTAATGAAAGGCCAAGATGGTCAAGTAAGGTTCTAGGTCATTAGTGCTTAGTGACATCACTCAGCGGCCCCGTACTCTCCTTGATTGAACTCAAGGGTTACCGGTACTCACAAATATGTCGCACTAATATAGCTATTGCTTCAACCGTGTCGGTATACCCCGCACAGATTCCACAATATATTTCTATCTATGAATGTTTCCCCAAATCCGGGTGTAGGATTGCAAACCCAAACAAGAGAGCCAAGATGTAAAGCAATCAAAGCAAACAATTAGTCATGCAAGAGGGTGATCTAAGCCCTAAGGTTACTCCACTTTTAAAAGTTTTCTCCAGCAGAGTCGCCAATTCTGTGATACGGTGGGAGAACTGACTTGAGGTTTTGCGTTTGTTTTCGCAAATGTTTCGGTTGAGCAAGAGTCGCCACCGACTTTTTATTTTATCCTAAGGAAAGGTTAAAAAGCACAGCAAAAACCTTTGAGATGTTTTCTTGGGTTCGGGGAGTAGATTATAGAAAGGGAAGGTATTAGCACCCTTTCTATCCATGGTTATCCATGGGCTCTTAGTTACTTGCTTAGATCAACTTGCCTTGGTTTTCAATTGTTTGAAATGGTGCTTTGTGTATGGGTTTGAAAATGTTTTTGAAAAGAGGCCAATGTGGTGGCAACCTTTGTAATGATCCATGTTGGGATGTATACAAAGGTGTATGTCTTTTGAAAAGTTTTCAATGTTTTTTTGAAAGTTGTTTTGAAAGTGTTGTGAAGTGTGGTTTTGAAAAAATAGGCAAGTGTTTTTGTTTTGCAAGTTGGCAAGTAACCAAGAGCTATCTACCCTAAATTTCTCAAAGATCTTTGCTATGTTTTTAACCCTTTTAACAATTTTGTTCCACCATTGTATTTGGTGGACAATCTTGTGTTAGGATGTGAACGGGACGGGCGCGGGTCATCGTTTAGACCATGATTGCAATGGTGCCAAGTATCTTTGGGCGATTTTTCCTTTAAGGGACTTGATCATTTTTAGGTAACTTTTGAAAGCGTCATCGAGGGACTATGATCATTTGATTGTTTTGTTTTTGCCAAAGATACCTAACATGCAATATGGCCCATTATTGAAGGCAACAAGTGGAGTAATCCTAGGGGTGCAAGTGTGATTGGTGTTTGTTCATTTTCATGCTTTTATATAGAATTAGGTCAAGCTATTTTTTGGTTGATTTCTGCATACAAACTCTAATTCTATCATGGTATAATTAGAAAGCTTTTTAAAGTGCGAAATTTAAAGGTCCTAAGTTATTACAACACAAATTATGGGATGGGGGGTACAAATGTTCAAATGGGGATATTTTAGCAAGAAAATTAAACCTAAACTATTACATCCAAATTGAATTATACAAATTATTTAATATACAATAATTAAATAAAATATAATAAATATGCAAGATGCAAAAAAAAGATTTTTTATATGTATGTAAAAGTGTTTTTTTATGTGTCCAATAAACAAAAATAAAAATGAATAATTTTTGGTATTTTTATGTATTTAGGGCAAAACCCTAATTTGCTAAATAAAATGTATTAATTATTTAATATATGCAATATTTATTAATTATGTACAAAAAATAAATAAAAAGAAAGTATATTGTCAAAAGAGTGATTTTTTAAGTTAAATATTAATAAAAAAATAAAAATATAGTATTTTTGTATTTTTATCCTAAATATTATAATAAATATATAAGTATTTATATTATTTACTAAATATATTAAATATGTACAAAAATAAAATATTTAATATTTACAAAAAAAAAGTATATTTTTATAAAATGTTTTCAAAAGGTAAAATAAAATAAAAATCAGAAAATAAAAGTGTTTGTATTATTTTTTGTATTTTTAAATAAAAGGTATTATGTATTTATTTACATATAAAACTAAATGAAACCAAATAAATATCAAATAAAATGCAAAAAATATGAGAAAAATATTTTTAATATTTTTTATGCTTTAATAAAAAATAACAAATCAGAATCAAAAAGAAAAAGTTAAAAATGACAAATAAAACTCAAAATGGGCCAGGGGGGTGCATGTGTAAAACAGTGGTGCAAAAAGGAAAAAGGTCAGGCCCAGCCCAGGAAGACTTTGTCTTCAACCTCTGGACAAACAAACAGAGCAAACGCGTGCTTCCTGCTATCTCATGATTCCTGGACTTTCAAGCAAAACTCATAACACCAAAAATGTAGAGCATCATGTCACGAGTTCATACATATAAAAAACCTGATCTAACTCTCAGAAATGAGAGAGAATTTCTTCTCCCCCAATTTCGGACCTAAGTTTTTGTCAATGTTCAGGTCTTAAATTCTCTCAGCATATGCAATATAAATGGAAAGTGAAGATATGAGTGGCTTCAGGGGCATGAGTATGACACTTTTCATTCATAAACTTAAAGCTAACTCTTCCTAGATTGAGAGATAGAAGTCCATGAACTTACCTGTTCAGCTTGGATCGTGTCTGGCAATGGAGGTACTTTCAGTGCAATGTGAGGACTTGTACAGCTTGCTTGAAGGTCAGGGATGCTTCTCCAACCTTTAGCTTGCTTTGAAACCAAATGAATCAAGCTATGGAAGTCAACCTGCAAAACAGAAAAAGTGAAAATGGTGAAGTTGGTTAGAGGTGTTACAGGCCGTGTCCAATGCTTGGGATAGTTTGTATAGGTGGTATGGAGTGTGTATGAACTGGTTTTGGCCAAGGCGCACGAATGGATTGAGTTGTAGAAGTCCAACTGCAGAAGGGACTCTATTTTTGCAGTAGGATGGTGTTTTGATGAATGATGAGGTTTGGAAGGTGGTTAGCTCGTGCCTTAGCTCAGTGATGATGTTTGGAATGTGTTTAACAAGTTTGTCTAAGCTTGTGTTGGCAAAAATGTGAGTTTGATATCAATATGCCAAGTTTCTTCTAATGTAAGTAAAAAATGCCAAGTGTTGTTACAGGCTCCTCTAGGCCCCTCAAATGTGCTGCAAAGCTTTTTCTTGATCAGTGGGATATGTCCAATAACTTGTGCCTAGAAGATATGCATTGTACCTCTTGATTTGCAAACTTGACATAAAGTTGCTCTTTACAAAAATGGATAATTTTCTTTTTCTAATTAAGGACTAATCCTTCATGTAATGACCAAACTCATAGAATAACATCTTGGCACAATGGATTAGAATTTAATTTTTGAGTGTAAATGAGATTAGAGGCCTGTAATGTAGCTTGCATATGCTGAGTTTGAAAATGCACAAGTTATGAACATGCCTTTGGCCATGAATCAAAGTGACTTTTGCTCATATTGCCAAATTCGATTCTCCCTAACCACAAGGTTGTTTGATGAGTTCTTGGACATTTTGGAAATCTTGGAATGTGTACTACAATCCATATTTGTAATGAAAATTGAAATTCCAATTGGAAGCATGTGAAAAGTGGCCATGAAGTTAGGCAAAAATCCTGCCTAGAATAGGTCAAAATTTTTCTAAGTTAAGAATGTTTTGCACCCTTGTTCCAAAAATCATAACTTGAGCTACAAGCTTCTTTTGAGGAAACTTTGTGAATCAAAGTTGTAGGTTTTGCAATGGACTACAACTTTCATGTTTTTAGTTTTCCTTGAATCCAAATGTATCTTGGTGAAAAAATGGGACAAAGTTAGGAAAAAAATTAGGGATTTTCATAACTTAGAAAATTTCTAAGTTATGAAAATTCTTCATTTTAAACACTAATTTGCAATTTTTGATTTCTTGATGAACAAGTTTCATGATTTGACATATTTTGATGGAAAATGAATCTTGACACTTGATTTTGACCAAAAAGTCAAAGTTTGACTTTTCAGTATACAGTCAAACTTGGCTCAGTTGATTGGAAAATTCATCTGTCAATCTTGTGCATTTGGGATCTTTTGAACTTGTTGAACATGTCAAGACAATGCAATTGAGTCCTTGAGTCCATATATGAGCTTGGTTTGCCATTGGTTAGGTCAAACAGTCAAAAATTGCCTTTGTGCAGTCAAAACCCTAAAAATGACCATTTTGCCCTTTTGGTGATCTGATCAAATTTCTTGTGGAATTGTGATCCAAACTTGACCAAATGGTTCATATGAGTTCATAATGTTGATGTGGGTCAAAAGTCATGAGGTTTGACTGTCAATTGACCACATTTGACTTTTTCCCCAATACAACTGATTTCTAGGTCAACTGTCCAATTGACTGGGCAAAGATTGGAATCAAGGCTTGAAACTTGGTGTGGATAAACTTGTGAGTCCAACATGAAGCATGAAAGTCATCTTGGGCATCTTAGGTCAAAACATATTTGTGCAAACTCAAACCCTAATTTGGGTCAACAGTGCAAGGAGGAGTCTTGAGCAGAGTAAACCCTAATTTAATCTTGAGCTCCAAGGGCCTTGTGGTGAGAAAATGTTGAGGAAATGGGAGGGAAAATTTTGGGGTACAACATTTTCCTTTTACAAATTGTATAAATTCTATTTGTTCGGCGGCGTTCTCTTACTAGGACGTCAGCCTCTTGTACAAAAGCGCCTATTTACAGGCAAACTTCAAAATCAATACAAGTTCATTTTTCAGACAAATTGCAAATTGTTTTTTCCTTTATCTGTTTTGTTTTGCAAAGAACGTCCAATGTTCATTTTTGATATATGCATTTGACATTAATTGCTGCTCATAAATATTTGCATACGAAACAAAGGACTAATTACGGGTGATATCAGAAATAGGGGCAATAAGAATTGTCTGAGAGGTCTAGCTGCTTTGCTCACCAGGTACAAAGGTAGATTCAGCTGAAGAATATGACCAAGATATCGTCACTACCCGCAGAGTAAGACAGTAATGGTAGCTCTCCCCATTGAGACTTGCAACTACGAAGGAATCAGCAATACTCTCCCCCAAGCAGAGTTAGTCTACCGTCAGTCCCGAAAAGGCTCGATATTCCCAGAAGGTCTTAATATTCCCCAGCGGAGTATAAAGATATTCCCCAGCAAGCATATAGAGCATCCCCGGAAGTCTTAATATTCCTCAACGAAATATAAGAATGTTCCCCGGCGGAATACAAGATACCCCAGTGGAGCCATTTCCCTAGCGCAGTCTAAAAAGTTTCCCCAATAGAGAATTGAATCATCTTACTCAGTAGATTCTGGAAGCTTGTCCCCTGAAGAATACAAATGCATCTCCTCAGCCAAATTCAGAGGTCATCCCCACAAGAGTCTAACTGGGTTATCCTCAGCAAGTCGCAACTGAAAGATCATCCCCAGCGAAGTTCTTTCTATCCCCAGCGAAGTTCTTTCTATCCCCAGCGGAGTTCGTCATCAAAATCTCCAACAGAATGGAATCCCCAGCGGAGTTATCGTTAAAATCTCAGCAAAGCATCTCTTCCCACAGAGTAATTCCCTGCAGAGTAATATTTTCACCAGTTTATTCCCCAACGGAGTTCTTTTATCCTGCAGGTTTATTCTTACAATCATCTTCGTTCATCATCCCCAGTGGAAATGAAGAACTCAACTCTATTTTCCAGCAGCTCCGGGATTTATTTTCCCAGACAAAAATACATTCATAAACATTTCACACTTCATATCTCCTGTGCATACGACACGATCTCATTTATTTTTGAGGACATCATGACATCATGCATTTCATACATCATGACATTGTATACAACTAACGTTTTACCTTTTTCAGGAAAAGGTCAATCAAAAGATGGCTACCATCAACCTTTTCAAGTTCCAGATTAATACCTGTAACAAGCCAGGAAAATTCCGTGGACAACTGATTGTAGGTTAATACCTGAAACCAGCCAGGAAATTATCTACACGAAGGGATTGAAAATTAATACCTGTAACAAGCCAGGAAAACTATTTTTCTTTCTCAGGTCAGAGATCAATACCTGTAACCAGCCAGGACAACTATCTCATCGGCCAACCTTTTCAAGTTCTAGATTAATACCTGTAACAAGCCAGGAAAAATTCTGTGGACGACTGATTGTAGGTTAATACCTGAAACCAGCCAGGAAATTATCTACACGAAGGGATTGAAAATTAATACCTGTAACAAGCCAGGAAAACTATTTTTCTTTCTCAGGTCAGAGATCAATACCTGTAACCAGCCAGGACAACTATCTCATCGGCCAACCTTTTCAAGTTCCAGATTAATACCTGTAACAAGCCAGGAAAAATTCTGTGGACGACTGATTGTAGGTTAATACCTGAAACCGGCCAGGAAATTATCTACACGAAGGGATTGAAAATTAATACCTGTAACAAGCCAGGAAGACTTTCTTTCTCAGGTCAGAGATCAATACCTGAAACCAGACAGGACAATTATCCACTTGACCATCATGAAGCAACCCTACACCGGTTCCTTCTCTCTTTTCAGATGAAGTTTCACACAGACTCATCATCAGGCAACCCTACACCGGTTCCTTCTCTTTCAGATGCAGTTTTACACGGACTCATCATCAGGCAACCCTACACATGTTCCTTCTTTCAACTTACAAAATTACAATTCAACAAACAATCTCCAGATGGAATCTATAAGCCCATCCTCCTACCAACAATCTCCAAATGGCATCTGTAAGCCCATTCCCGACATCACAACGCTGATACTACACCATGCGAGTGCAAATTTCTGGATACTCTAGTGTTCAATTATCTTCCACCTTCGGATCACGAAAGGCTCGAAAGCCAATCTATATCCTCAGGTTTAAGAAAATTGAACAGGGGCAACTGTTGTACCCCAAAATTTTCCCTCCCATATTCCTCAAGATTTGTCAAGGATGATCTTCATATTGCTCAAAATGGCTCAAGGGTTGTACAGTCAAATCACCTCCTAAGGCAGCCAATTCAAAATTAGGGTTTTGTGTTGCATCAAGGTCCTTACATCCAAATGGCCTCAAGTGCTTCCCCATGCCTTAATATGTTCTTAAGCCCACCTATGAAAAATTTCAAGCCTTCCATAGGAATTTTGGTCAGTCAATTGCTCAAGAGACCCAAAAAGCGACTATGCTAGGACAAAAGTCAACTGTGACCTAAATACAGTCAAACCTCAGGATTTTTTGTCAACATTCTCATTTTTAAGTATAATTAACCATTTTATCAAGGGTTGATCATGATTTATCAAGGATTGCTCAAAATTCATCAAGATTCAAAAGTTGCTAAATTAGGGTTTTGTAGGAAAAGTCAACTCAACTTTGACCAAGCATAACTTTCTCATACTTTGTGAGAAATGACCCATCCAAAGCTCATTTTGAAGAGGATGCAATTTACTAAAATCCATCTTCACACCCCAAGATCAAGAAATGCTCTCACAAAAAGTTACAAATTTTTACATTATAGGTCAATTTCAAAAGTCAACAAAAGTACACTTTGGGTCAAAGGCCATAACTTGAGATTGGTAAATACAAATGACATGGGACCAAAAGCATTGGTTAGGGGACTTCAAGGGCTTTCCAAAATGTCCAAGAACATGGTCATATGATCAAAATTGAGCAAGTTATGCATTGGAGAAGTTGGGCAATTTTCATGAATTTGTAAAAGTCAACTTTGCTCAAAACACCTTCTTTTTTGCTAACGGGCCTCAAATCTCTTTTTAACTTCACCCATGACCTATGCACGACCCACCAAGTTAAATTGGATTTATTTTCTTAAATTTATTGATTAAATGGATTTTTAATACATATTAATTCATTTAATTAATTTAAATTATAAGAAAATAAAAGATTTGATTCTTAAATCTATTTTTGAACCAAATGTGATCCAAATATGCTGACCAAGCAAGACCAATTCGTGCACAAGCTAAAAGATACAAAAATATCCAATTTTGGCAACTTGTTCAATCATGAAAAATCAAGAATATTTGATTTGTCAATCATCATCAATATTCAATATTCAAAGTTAAAAGACCATTCAAGAGCATATATATACACACACAAGCCAAGCAAAACCTAATTCACGACCTAAGCTCTGCTAAAACGGCCATACCAATTTCAAGAAACTTCAAGAAAAACCAAAACTTGTTCTTGTAATCTAGGCCAATTCAAGGTGCCTTGTCCATCCAAACACATTGTAGGAGGTACAAGGAGTGATTTGCAATCAAATTCAAGCACCAAAGCTCAAGGAATCACGAAACACCATCTCACAGTTTGCACTTCTAATTCAAAATCGTATCTCTTAATTCATATGCATTTGACATGTTTTTGTGATTGATTTGCATTGCTAGAGGTTATACAAAGCTAATGGAATGAATTAATTGAACCATAGTGCCCTAAACCGAAAGATGCCATGATTAAGTTTCTAGGGTTTTCAAGCTTTCAAATAGGGCTTTCCAAACCATGAAGAATTGGAACCAATGGGATACATGGTTGAATTCGTGAGACCAAGACGATTCCAACACATACCTCGCGAAATATTTCTTTTTGCTCTGTGTCTATTCGTTATTTTTTGTGCAGGAGATAGAGGAGGTTAAAAACCCCCGCTATTTGATTCTATTTATACAGGACCAAGGTTGAAGATGATGACGTGTTGTCATCTGGTTCGTGTGTTTGAATTACGCGCTTTTATTTTATTTTTTCAGGCATATTAGTTGGTTTCATATATAATCATTGCTTCTTATTTATATAACAATTGAAGCAGCTTGGTTGGGTGGTAAACGCGTTGGCCTGTGAGCATTGGGACCTGGGTTTGAATCCCAGGTCCCCCAACATATTTGCTTTTATTTTCTTGCAGTTGATCCAACGCGTCTCAGCAAACGTAGTCCACCATGTGATTCAAATTTCAAGACGCCAAGTGGCTTCTGGCCAAGATCTAAAGGCCAGATTGGAGCATCCACCATAGTCCCTGGTCAACGAGCATGCAGGAATCACAAGGGTCAAACAGGCTGGGCGCTAATGGGTCTGGGAATTGCAAATTACACCACAAAGTTGGGCCCAGCACCCCCCTATGAGTTTATTTCTTTTCCCCTTTTTATTTTTCTTTCATTTAATTATTTTTATTATTATTATTATTACTTAATTAACCAAATAAATTTTTTTCATAATAAAATCAGAAAACTAAAAAATAATATTATTTTTATTATTTATTAAAATTAATTTCACCCTTTTATTATTTTTGTAAATAAATATAATTAACTAATTTAGTTTTAATTAGGATAATTCTAACTTTTTTGCAATAATTTAAAATCAACATAGAATTAGGGTTCTTGACAATTTTAATCTTTTTTTATTTTATTTTCCTTAAAAACATTAGAAACTCAAAAAATATATTTCTTTTTTATTAATTGATTAGTTTTAGGTTTAATTTAATTTACCTCATAAACATAAAAAATCTCTTTCTTTCTCAAAAAAGGGTCAAAACCCTAAAAACTCTCCGATTCAATTTTCTCTCGCGCGTATGTTTGTTTTATTAATTTTTGATCCATATTTATGTAATTGCTCCAAGGATGTAATAGCTTTAATTAGGACCTTTTTTATCGCTTTTATTTAATTTCCCGCAATTTACTTTTCAAGGGTTGTTTTTGGCGATGTAAATACCCGACGCCTTGTAATAGTTTAGCTTTACTTTCCGCAACTATTAACTGCTAGATGTATGTTAACTAGGCTATGCATGACAAGACCTCTCTTAAATTAAAATCAATCGTAGCTCACCAGAACATGTACAAAGATAATACAAACTGAAACTTGACACACTCGCACATGCCACTCCTAGGGTACGCCTCACTTGGTTGCCTCGACGTGGTCATTGAGTATAGGGTGTTTTAGAGGTTGCCCTTCTGTCTAAAGATCAAAGTTGCCTCGAAACGGTTGCCTCGGATAAAACGATCTAAGACATTAGGGTTACCGCTAAGGCGTCCTAACATTGCTTTAGTGACCACATATCCCTTAATAGAATTGACCCGAAAACTCCAACGACGGTGCTACCTACTCCTCAATAGCACTGCCTAAAGGACATTTACACAGTTTAATTCCTTTTGAGTAGGTAGAGGTTCTTAGGTACTTGCTCTTTCAAAACAAAACAAATTTTTCGCACTTACACTTTTCAAACAAGGTTTTCAACAACACTTCATACACTCTTGAGGACAGAAACAAGAGTTAAATCGAAGTTTTCAAACAAAACTCTTTTCAAAACCCACAAACACAAGAAAAGCAAAACTTTTTTGAAAACATAGTGAGCAAGTACCTAAGAGCCCGTGGATAACCACAGATAGAAAGGGTGCTAACACCTTCCCTTTCTATAATCTACCTCCCGAACCCGAGAAACATCTCGAAAAGGAATTTTTCTGTGCTTTTGTCCTTTCCTTGTTGGATAAAATAAAAGACGGTGGCGACTCTTGCTTACCGTGACACTTTGCAAAAACAAACGCAAACCAGCATTCCAAAAACATTCAGTTCTCGTTCCCACCGATCATGCAGCGAATGATGAATAAAGTATTCCGAGCAGAAATCAGAGATTCGACGCGACTGTCTTCAGCCAAACACTCCTCTTTGTCTTCTTTCTTTTTAACTCTGAGGTCCTCCTTGGAGAAGCACGTGTCAAGGTCGATGGTGTCGACCCGAGGGAGTGGCTTGGGCTCTTTTGAGCTGGTAGGTTGTCTAGTTTTGGATGTGGACTCAATTGCGCTCATTCCCTTGGCAGCCGGATCGAAGCATCTCCTACAAAGAATTCCATACATGTCCAATTCAAATGCATTAGGCGAAGACGTAAAAAATGATAAGAAACAAAGAAATATAATAATATGAAATAACCGTGCATGATCGTACAAAAACGTGTCTGCATAAAAGAAATTAATATCCAACACTTCAGTAGTCGATAATCATATGTGGAAACTTATAAAATATTTCAAAACATAAAATTTAAAAATTAGAATCCTATACATTAAACTTCAATAAACCAACACTGAAACTAAATAAAATAAAAGGGTCACTTGTATTAATAAATTCCTATGAAACGCTAATATTAATACTACATGAAGAGTACCTAGAGGGGGATAAAGAGGGGCCCGAACATATATACTGGTTCCTTGGCGAGTACAGCAGTCTCGGGAGTGGAGACAATTGTGCCTCCACATCAGTCGGAGCTAGTGTGCCTTGAGAGCATTTGTTACGCCACTCCTTAATGGCTGTTATAATTGAGATGGTAAGAAGCAGTAGGCCGCACAAATACATAATGACCTGGTTGAAAAACAAATAATATTAATAATTAATAAATATGCATATTTAATAGAAGCTACATTTGTAATCATATATAACAAATTACAATAACAGAGATAGTGTGTGAGTACATGGAGATAGGGGATATGTTAACTCTGTTCTTCCATTGCTTCATTCTGTAGCCTTGGAATCTTACACTTGTTGGGTTAAGTGAAGAATGAAAGATTTCCAAATGCCTTATGCTTATGAAAAACCCATGTTTCGGTGGAGGAAAATCCATCTATCATTCCCATCGAAAGCATAACTTGGCACCCAATAGTTCTTTGTTGAATACAGATATATGCAAGTTGGGAATGCAATGGTTGTTCCCGTGGCTCTTGGCCTCAGATACACATTAGGTTTAGCTATCCAAGGACTCTCTGATGATAAGCCTTTGGAAACTCTCACATTCAAGTACCCAAATTCTCTTGCTCCTTCAACTTCAGTTAAGGTTGAAAACAATGTTTCAAGTTGATTTGTTCCTCTTTCTATAATAGCATTCTATTTCGTATTTATGTTAATTTCCTTCATTTTTATTTGGAATCGCCATTTCAAGTTGAAAGAACTGTATGAATGAATGTTTTGTACAATTATTATCATTGTTTATACTTTATAATGATTTAAGATTCACTTTGGCGATGGCCTTGCAATTTAACAGAGAGAAAAAAAAGATTGGGTTAAATATCAAGTTAATTTTGGGCTGCTCACAAGGTCTAAAGTGATTGTCCCAAAGTGCCATCAGACGGTAAAGTGCGTGGAGCAGGTGATCCAACATTCCTCTAAGAATAGACAATTCAGAGATGGAATATGGTATGTTATTGTTGCATGTAGTGGTGCATTACTATCTACAAGTTTTATAAAGTATGAGAGAGAGAGGATACATATAATATTTTATTAGTGGCAAATTCAGATTTTACAAATAAAATAAGATGTATAGAGTAGTTGTGCAGTAGCTGTATGCACAAAAAATAGTAAATAAGAATGAATAAATTAACCGTGCAAAGAGAAATAAAAGAGAGGAAAGATTATTACACATTGTTGTACCCCAAAATTTGCCCTCCCATATTCTTCAAAAAATTGCCAAGTCATGCTTCAAAATTCCCCAAGGGTTGCACAGTGTAAGGGCCTCCTAACAGTCAAAATTAGGGTTTTGGTTCTGACAAAGAAAATGAAGTTTCCAAGGGTTCAATCAAGTCCCACATGCCTACAAACATGGTCAAGCATCCTCATACAAAGTTTCAAGACTTACAGCACAAAATTGCACAATCAAAAACCCTAATTGCACTACAGTCAATTGTAGGGGCAAAATGGTCATTTGACAGTCAAAAGTCCAAATTTTTGGTCAACATCTCATTTTGAAGCCACAAACATCATTTGATCAATGCTTGATCATGATTCTCAAAGCTTGGCTCAAAAATCATCAAGATGCAAAAGTTTCCATATTTGGACAGTTGAAAAAGTCAACTGTAAATTGACCAAGGCATAACTTTCACATGGATTATCAGAAAAATTCCATCCAAAGCTCATTTTGAAGAGAATGACATTTCCTACAACTCCTCTTCATACTTCAAGTCCAAGAAATTCTCTCACAAAAAGTTATCAATTTCAACATTATAGGTCATTTTCAAAAGTCAACAAAAAGGGACTTTAAGTCAAAGGCCATAACTTGAGATTGGTAAATCAAAAAGACATGGGACCAAAGGCATTGGTTATAGGACTCAAATACCTTTCCAAAATGTCCAAGAACATGAGCAAATCTTAAAAATTGAGCAAGTTATGCCTTGTGGAAGTTGGGAAATTTTTGGATATTTTGAAAAGTCAACATTGCTTCAAATGACCTAAAATTGCTAATGAGCCTCTTTTTCTTTCACAATTCATCATCCAAGGCATGTGCACGACCATTTGGCCCAAAGGGAAGTTTTTCTTCATTTTTATTTATTTATTTGGATTTTTTATTATTAATAATTCATTTAATTAATTAAAATACATGAAAAATATCAAACCAATGCAATCAAATCTTTTTGTGCATGGAATAGGTTTAAAAATTCGTGCATGATCAGATATGGAAGGAATTGAAGTGATTGGATATGATTGAAGCCAAAATAGCATGAAAAAATATTTGAAAAGATCTTTGAAAATCAAATCTTGCAAATCATGAATGCAAAGGTTTTTGTGTGATTTCTTTGACCTAAAACCTTCACACATACATATATAGTGCAACCCTAATGCATAGAGACTCCAAGCTGCGCCATACACAGAAAACCACACTTGAGTTTTTTGCTTGAAAATTGAAAACTGAAAACAGGGATACAAGGTGATTCAAGCCACGATACTTATTCCATTGGCTTGCTGAGGCTTCAGGGAAGGAATTTGGATCAAAACCACAAGCTTTCATACCCAGAAACGTGAGAACGATCTCACCCTGTACAGAAAAATTTCCATGTTCTTGCATCGTGAATCATACGCTTTTAGTAATTTTTAACAATTGATTTATATTCATTGCTAAATTCTACAGCTAACTGTGTGGTTTAATTGTGTTTTTGTGCACCCTTGAGGATTTCACCATGAATACGTGCTAGGGTTTTCAGGACCTTGAATTAGGGCTTTTTAGTTAAGGAAAAATTAGCACTCGAGACCTGGACCATTGGAACAATCGTGCTTGGACGAAAAGGATAGGACCCTCGCGCCTAATTTATGAGGCCACATGGCCTATTCGTTATTTTCTGGAATGATACATAAGGGAACGGTTCAAAAACCGTTGCCCATTCTTTTCTTATTGCAGGAAATAAACAAGCCAAGGAAGAAGAAGGATAGGTGGCCAGCGTTGATTGGGTCATTCAAAAATTCGCGCTAAAAAAGTCATTAACGCGTTGTTCTATATTATAATGATTGTTTGTTATTTGTTATACAACGCGTGTAGAGTGCTTCAGTGGCAAGGCTTGTTAGTGGTAATCTCTAGGACCTGGGTTCGAGCCCCAGGTCCCTCACCCTTTCCATATTATTTTTCAATTAACACTTCTATGCAGTTTCAACGCTGAAGACCACCATACGTCCACAATTCCCAGCTTGCCACGCGTATGCCAAGATCAATCAGAGGGCCACAGTTTGAGGAACATCATGGACGTGAGTCAATAGCGCTACACGCTGGCATGGAAGTCAACGAGGCCAAAGATGCTTGGGCCCAAATCACTACAACGAACCCTCCACTTGGGGACAGCACCCCCTCTAGTTTGTTTCTTTTACTTTTTTTTAATATTTTTCTTTTCTTTATCTTAATTAATTTCTTTTAATTTTTTATAATTATTATTTTCATAATATATAAAAAACACAAAAAAAAATCAGAAAAGATAAAAAGAATAAATATTTTTATTTTACTAGTATTTTTGTAAATAAATTTCATTAAATGATTTTAGTTTTTTAATCTAGGATTCATCTTAATATCTTTGCAATAAAAACCTAAAATTTGTAGAATTAAGGTTTGTATCAATTTTTATCCTTTTTTCTTTTCTTTCATAATAATTAAATATTTCCTATTATTTCCATAAATTAAAATTGCATGTAAATAATTAGGTTAATTTAGGTTTAATTTTAATACTTTCTTAATAAACTAAAAAAAACAATTAGAATTAGGGTTAGTATTTTAATTTCAATTAATCTTTTTCATTAAAATCATAAAATACAAAAATACCAAAAATAACTTCCTTTCATTTTAATTTTAATTAATTTAAACATTTAATTTAATTTTGCAAAAAGGGTCCAACGCCCTCGTTTTTAATTCTTATTTAATTCGCGTGTTTATTTCTTTTTCGTATAATTTTTATGTACCTCTCCTAAGGCCTTGTAAACTCGGACATTTATCTTTCGCACTTTAATTCTTTATTTTTCTGTCAAATCGGGTCCTGGAAATTTTGGCGATATGGACCCGCGCCTTTGTAATAGTTTAGAATTTTACCTTTCCGCGCTTTCTTAACTGTTAAATAAATGCATACAAGAATGAATGATTAAATAAAAACAAACGCATAGATCACTTTGACATGAACAAGATAAATGCAAATGAACATGACACACAAATCACACACCACCCCTAGGGTACGCCTCACTGTTGCCTTGCCTCGAAAGGTGATCGTCGAGTAGAGGATGTCTTAGTAAGTCCTCATGATCCGGGAACCTGGCATGAGGGTAGCTTCTAAGGTGTCTTCCCATTGCTCTGGTGATCACCATGTCCCAAACCTTCGAATTAACCCGAACACCTCCAACGGTGGTGCTACCTACCTCTCAATGGTGGGATGGCACTACTTTAAAGGACATTTACACAGACGAATTCCTTAGGGTAGGTAGACGACTCTAGATACTTGCTCTAATTTCAAAAACAAATCAAAAAATACTTTTCACACCGACACCTTTTCAAAAAGCTTTCGAAAGCAATTTTTCAAACACTCTTGAGGACCGATACAAGAGTCGAACTGGAATTTTCAAAGAAACTTTTTAAAACCCACAGTTGAAAAGCAAACAAACTATTTTGAAAAAACAAATGAGCAAGTATCTAAGAGCCCATGGATAACCATGGATAGAAAGGGTGCTAACACCTTCCCTTTCTATAACCTACCTCCCGAACCGAGAGCAATCTCTTTAAGGAATTTTTCTGTGCTTTTGTCCTTTCCATTTGGAGAAAATAAAAGACGGTGGCGACTCTTGCTTCCGCGACATTTCACGAACCAGCGTTAAACAGTCAGTTCCAGATCCACCGATCACAGAACTGGCGACTCTGCTGGGGAATTAAGGTATCTAGTGAGGTGTACCTTAGGACTAAGATCACTATGTTTTCAATTGCTTTCTTTGCTTGCTTTAAATTGTGGGACTGTCTTGGGAGTTCTATAGATCCTAACCCGGATCTGGGGGATACCTTCTTATAAAGTAGCAACAAGGCTGCGAGGGAACTGTGCGGGGTATACTGACATGGTTGAAACAGTCTGCTACGTTGATGTGGCACTTTGGTGTGTACCGGTAACCCTTGAGTTCAGTCAAGGAGAGTACGGGGCCTCCGCGTGGTGTCATGAAGCATCAACAGACCTTAGGAACCTTAATTGAACTATCTTGGCCTCTTTAGGGTAGTGAGATAACTGACTTTGGTGCAGTCTGAGGTTGGTTGATACTCGATACTACACTCAATCGAGGGTTGATTTCTTGGAATATTTCGGTCGCCAGTTCAGTGGATAAATCGAAACGATGAACAATGAAAGCAATCCAGTGATATTGGGACCCTTAGAACCCGGTTACTTCTAATAGGACAGGTTGAACCCACCAACTTCAAGAGGGTAATACCCAGACCTCATGTTGGCCTAAACTCTAAGGGTTTCTCTTGTGCGACTTGTGTGCCTTCGTACTTGATTACTTGCATGCTTGTTATCTGACACATGAACTACTTGCAGGTTTTGTTTATAGTCCTTAATTGGGACTCATAACAGGGTTTACTAAGTTTCTTGCAGGTTTTGTTTATAGTCCTTAATTGGGACTCATAACAGGGTTACTAAGTTTCTTGCAGGTTTTGTTTATAGTCCTTAATTGGGACTCATAACAGGGTTACCTACATTACCCCATGCATCATAACATCATACCATTGCATACATCCTAACCCATTTCAAGGATCTCAAGGGCTTGTGATGCAGGTCATAGTGAATCAAACATCTAGCAAGGGGCAAAGAGGATTTATTTTCCTCTAGCAAAAAAGGTCGGGGGCTATGACCCACTGGATATGGTGAGCCTTTGACCCTTGAAGAAGGACTCTCAACAATATGCAGTACCTTCAATCAAGTTACCAGTTCCCAAATTCTAACAAATTTTCTTGTTTACCCCGCGAGGTCCTTGAAAGCATCGCATGCATATCATACATATCATTGCATAACAGGTACCCTTTCTCTGCAGGTTGCTTACCTTCTCCGCTGTTTATTTCAGCAGTCTCGTCATGAATCCTGAATCGTCTACTGAGCAATCCATCAAGGCCCTCCAGGCTCAGAATGCCCAGTTCCAAGAGCTGATCATGAATTTGGCCAAGGGGCAACAAAACCTGAAGACTCTGCTCTTGAAAAAGAAGAAGAAGAGGACTGTTTTGTTCAGCCCTGGACGCAGATCTGGGAATACACTGCAGGATGAGGCTGAGAGGACAACTCCATC